>CM021765.1:5165319-5185135 GCA_011076525.1 Nettapus auritus
AAAAAAAAAAAAAAAAAAAAAAAAAAAAAAAAAAAAAAAACTCAGATGGCATTTTTTAGGACTGCTTTTCTTCGAATATTTTCCTATTTTTCTGTCATTGTTTTCCACTAAGATCAAACTGTCATTCCTAATTGAAAATATGGAGTTGCACAGGGGTAAAATAAGGCAGGATTTTGACTTTAAGAATTGGCCACATAAGAGATGTCTTTTATGAATAACAGAAGAATTATCAGGTCAAACTTTGATGCTTGGCAAAACATTTTTATTCAGAAATAATTTGTCAAAAATCTCTGTTGTGTCTAGCAATCCTTTCTAAGCTCAACTAAACAACTTTGATCAGCACACTGCCCCATATTTAGCTGCAGTGTAGCTCCGTAGATGACAACTATTTAAGCAGAGTAAAGGGACAGTATCTCACAAGGCATGACTAGAGGAATGAGACCTGAGAAACGGGACCATGTGTGGTGGTTTTACTCGGGGGGGCAGCCGAGTTCCACCACAACCGCTCTCTCACTCCCCCTCCTCAAAGAGGAGCGAGGAGAAAATACGATGAAAGGGGCTCAAGGGTTGAGATAAGGACTAGGAGATCGCGCAATAATTATCATGACGGGCAAAACAGACTCAGCATAGAGAGATAGTAAGATTTATTGCCTATTACTAACAAGCTAGAGAAGTGAGAAACAAAGGAAAGAAACCAAAAGCACCTTCCCCCCCCATCCACCCTCTTCCACCTCCTCCCCCCAAGCGGCGCAGGGGAACGGGGGAATGGGGGTTATGGTCAGTCTACAGCACTTCTTCTCTGCCGCTCCTTCTCGGTCACTCTTGTCCCCTGTGCTGTGGGGTCCCACCCACGGGATGCAGTCCTTGCCGGACTGATCCAGCGTGGGCTGTCCACAGGCAGCAGCTCTTCAAGAACTGCTCCATATATGGGTCCGTACCACGGGGTCCATCCCTTTGGAGCAAACTGCTCCAACCTGGGTCCCCCACGGGCAGCAGCTCCTGCCGGGTCACCTGCTCCTGCGTGGTCTCCTCTCCATGGGCTGCAGGTCCAGCCCGGAATCTGCTCCGGCAGGGGTCTTCCACAAGCCGCAGTCTCCTTCGGGGCACAGGCTCCACCATGGTCTCCTCCACGGGCTGCAGCATGGAACCCTGCTCCACCGTGGTACTACATGGGCTGCAGGGGGACATCCTGCTTCACCATGGTCCTCATCACAGGCCGCAGGGGACTTCTGCTCTGGCGCCTGGAGCACCTCTCCCCCTCCTTCTTCACTGACCTTGGTGCCTGCAAGGCTGTTTCTCACTCCTCTCACCCTCCCAGCTGCTGAGTGGCACAGCGGTTTTTTCCCTGTCTGAAATATGCTCTCACAGAGGCGCAAAACAACATCGCTTATTGGCTCAGCTCTGGTCAGCAGTGGGGCCCTTACCAAACATGGGGCAGCTTCTAGATCCTTCTCACAGAAGCCACCCCTATGGCCCCCCTCCTACCAAAACCTTGCCACGTAAACCCATTACACCATGGTCTGAAAGTCCTGAGATGAGACATCTGCATTGCTTCCTCCTGTTTCCACTCTTTCACAGCTGTAAGTGACATATGGCATCAGCAGATATGGGAACAAACATGAGACAATGCTTTAGGTATTATAAGCATAAGCTCATATTTTCTTGCCTTTCCCTATCATGTCAAACCACATTCTCCCCTGCTGTATAAATCTACATCATCCCTGGTATAAACCCAGACACATGTCTTACCCTCTTTACCTGTTCTTTGCAGCTATATCCCTATTCTGAAGATACACAAAGTGTGTACACTGAGATGCTTACATGTTACCTAGAGTATTTAAGGATGCTATAGTCAATGGACAATTGATCAACACTGTCAGTGAAGTTTACTGATCTGCCCATTTGAACAAATAAAGGTTGATAGTATTTTTCAATGAGATTACTGTTTTTGAAGGACTGCTAGGTGTATTGAGACTCCACTCACTGACATATACCAAACTCCTGATGTTATTCAGTATGAACTAAGGAGTTCAAAACATTAGCTTGGCCTTGACAAATATGACAAAGAGCTTAAGGGAGATGGATCAGGAGCTGGGAAGGCACCAGGATAATTTTGGGCATTTGAAATATCGCTGTATACCCATGTGTGAGTAATCAAATCAGGCCATAAATCCCCTCTTGCTATAAAAGAGCTTAAACTTACAGCTGTCATGTAGATGCCTGCATATAGAAAATGTATACTCATAATGCAAGTGGTTGAGTGTTCTACTTGGTTGTTCTTTCAGTGAAGAAAGTTGAAGTCCCCCATAAGAACAAAGACTAGTGATTGTGAGACTTCTCCCAACTGCCTATAGAATATTTAACCTGCTCTTCATCTTCAGTCTATAGCAGAGTCCCACCACAACTTCTGTCATGTTGTCCTTCCCCCTGGTTCTTACCCATAAACATTCAACCCTACTGTCACCATCATTAAAGTCAAGACAATCAAAACACACTCTAACACACAGGGCTAGCCCACTGCTTCTCCTTCCTAGCCTATCTCTTCCAAAGAGTTTATATACATCCTTTGCAGCACTCCAGCTGTGTGAGTCAACCCACCATGTTTCTGTGATGAGCAATTGTGTCACAGCTTTCCTGCTGCACAACATCTTCCAGCTCTTCCTGTTTGTTGTCCATACTGTGCGTGCACTCATGTAGATGCACTTCAATTGGTTAGTGATCCTGTCACCTTTTTGGGGGCAGAAGCCCTAATTTTGACATGACTATTCTCAGGCATGGCACTTCTGTGATTTCTAGCAGTGTCTTTGCTGTCACATGGCTCTCCAACCCCTACCTCCACTGGGATGTCAGACTGAAGGAACCTGCTAGCACACTGTCCCACAACCATTGGTGTACTGACCCATGGCTTATCGTTAGCAAACCTGGTTTCATCTCTTTTCCCTTTCAAATTTAGTTTAAAGCTCTTTCAATAAGCCCTGCTAACTCCTGTGCAAACATCCTTTTCCCCCTTTGAGACTGTTTTCCCCCGTCTGTTACCAGTGGTGCTGGTATCACATTAAATGTCTCATGAACAAAAAATCCAAATTCCTACCAGTGACGACTGGCTCAGAGACATATATTGATCTGCTGGCTCTTCCTGTTTCCTCTCCTCATCATTCCCTGCAAATGGAGGGGCAGAGGAGGACACTGCTTGTGCTCCTGATCTGTTAACTAGTCGTCCCAAGGCTCTGAAGTCTCTCTTAATTGCTCTTGGACTTCTTGTTGGAACTCCATCACTGCCTACCTGGAAATTCAATAATGGATTATATTCTGAGGGCCACACTAGGATAGGAAGCTTTATCTTCAAGCGACCTAATGCCATTTCAGATTTCCTAAGATATCCCATCTGACATCCATCTGCTCTTCCAGAAAGGTATGGTTCTCCCATGGGTCTTGCATTACACCTTCCAGGCCTGCAGATGTTCTGGATACTTCAGGGCATTTTGAATGTCGGGAAATGACTGGTTTCAGGCAACTAAATCAAATCCTAAGTGAAAGCTGTATGTGTCCCTATCTGAACCATCTGTCTAGACATACCTTATTGTCAACATAATCACTGGAATTCAAGGTACAATCCATTTGACCAAAAGAAGGTGTTTAAATTAGAATATGATTAATAACTCCCTCCTCTTCTCCCTCACAGTTTTCTTTGGTCATTTATGCCTAGTGGAAATAGAAGTAAAAGTACAAGCCTACATTTTTGATTAGCTACTGATATGATCAGGTGCCATTTTCATAGACCTAGTCCAAATGAAAATGAAAAGACAAAAAAAAAAAAAAAGCATGGAAAATTGGGTCCTCTATTCCTTCCAGCCATGTATAGTTAGTGATTATGTCTGAGTCTAGATAATAAGATTTACATATGTGAATGGAAATAAAATATGGTGAAGAATGCTCTGATGGATTTATGTTTCTGTCTGTTGTGGTCAATAGGCCATTAAACTCTGACTATAAGCACTATATCAGTTTATTTAACTCTGCATATGTGAGGTAGACCTATTCAAGTCCAGTAAAACCAAACTAATCCTTAATTGTTTATGTGCCACCAAAATCTGCAGAACCTCTCTTTCACATTTTTTTTTTCTGTTTCCCTGACCAGCAGAAGAATTAAAATTACAAGTAGTGATAAATTAATCTCCAGATTCTGAGCTCTCTTTACACTTGTGCAAGCAGCTTCAAAATTTCAACTGTCATCTGACATTATTTTACTTTTTGTTGGAAAATGAAGAGACCTTGATAGATTGAAAACTTGACAAAAATATTGTAGGAATAATACTTGTAACTCTAAATGTTGTAGTTAAGTATTGTGTATTGTTGTTAATATCTACTTTTTCTTTTTTTTTTTTTTTCTTTTTTGGTAACGCAGAGGAAGCCAAATTGAGTGATTAATCTTTGACCTATATCTGTTGGAAGTAATTTGAACAACACCTTTTAAGAAGTCTAGCCTTCTCTGTAGCATGCACATCGCTTTCATTAACATTAAATACAGTTACATGTGCACACCAGGGCATAAGCTAGTAAGCAGGTATTAATTGGCTAAGAAATGATCCACTATTTATTCTTCTTGAAGCTAGTGTTTGGGAGCACCATTTTGGCATGCTTCATTTACAGTTTTTAGGGTGTGTTTGTTCATTTTCCTTTAACTGTTTAAATTATCAAATTTCTTCAGTGACTTCAGTGACTTGCTTGAGTGTATACAGCCATTTAGAAGAAAGAAGGTTCAGCAGTTAACCTCAAGAATTTATTCTGCTTCTAAGTCTCTTTAAAGACCAATTCCTATAAAATATCATCAATATCTTAACTGAAAACTGATCAACTAATAACATCAGAGGAAATTAATTCTGTGTCTGCAGTCAAAATTACTTTGTGACTGTAGAAAAGGTAGTTTGAAAGAAAATATAGGTTACTTCTTTATGTCTCAGACAGTTTATCCAGAAGACACTGTTCTTTCTTCGCAGCAGTTAACCCATCCAAAACATCAGGCTGTGAAAATAAGGCAAATAACTTAGTGGTACAAGAGCTATAACCTCACATTAAGCATGTTATCTTAATGGACCATTTACAAATAAAAATTGCTTAATTATCGCATTAGATTGCCATTGAAATTGCGTTCAGGATTCCCAATAGCTTTTACAAATCACAACCTTAATCTAACCAGGTTGGCTTTTGTAAGTATTTCAAATCAACTTTTAAAGCATTAGAATTAAAAGTGCAAGTATTTGATAGAACATATTGACAGTTTTTGGGCCCACTTTGTTTGTGTGGGGAGTGTGGAATATTGTGTTTCAAAATTAGGGAAACCCTTTATGTATTTTTGCAGTTTTCAAATTGTGATTACAGAAAATTTCGTATTTGCGCATTTCTCTCTTTTGACTACAAGTCTTACTGATTAGATCAGACAAGGCAGTTAAAAATTATGTGAGACGACTTCTATTTTTTTCTAATTTTTCTTATTATGGAGATATTCAAAATATGAGAAAGATTTTGGGGAACTGTGTAGTCAGTTTAAAAATTAGGCAGTAATCTCACCTTCACATACATTTGATATTATTTAAACTGGATTCTTTCTAGAAACATTTGTCTTTGAATCTGATGTCTTCTAATGTGACAAGCATGAGAGATGAGTTATGAATTTGTCTCTTGTATGTTAGGTTTTGGTTCAACCATGCAAAGGTTAACTCTGGAATAAGGGACATTTGTCCATTTATTTCACACTTATCTCTCTCCTTTATTTACTTTTATTTCTCTTTGCTTAAGTTAAATGAATGCCGGCCGTTACTGTCAGGCCCTGACAGTGCTGTAGGCTTAAATATAAAGAAGGCAGAGCTGATTATTTCCCCCCCTGGGAGTTACCCTTTGGCCTGCAGGCAGTTCTTTTAAAAATAGCTTCCCTCTGACTGATGCCATTATTATCACAAATACAATTCCCAACTTGACTGTCCAGATCAGAAATGAAACCTCTGTGTTCAAGAGCAGCATGCTGCATGCACTGCTTTCCTGTTGTGTTCAGACGAGTTCTGTCTATAGGCTGTGTAGCAAGATTTTTCTGGGTATTGTTTCGTTTGGTTTCTGTATATTTGATCATGCTTGTCATACAAGAGTAAAAGCTGAGGGCAAGATGCTGGTGAGCCTAGAATATATGTGTAAAAAACTGATGTTCTGCTTTCCTATATCTGCTCAGACAGTGTTGGCAGGCTGGTGGCATTTGCATTTGTATTTCTCTAAAAGAAAAAGAAAACAAAACTGGAAAACAATCCTAGTATCTCAAATATACTGTTGGGAATGTCTATCTGCTACAGACTACTATCTGCTCAAACAAATAACATAAGATCCCTGCCTCAGTTTTAGCTTTTAGTAAAATGGACATCTGCTTATTTTAAAGACAGTCTCACTGCATTCACCAGGAAGCGTGATATATGCAGGCAACCTGACTTCTGTCCAGAAGTTGCCATAAGTTTACCAAGCACTTGAGAAAATGGATGGTTTCACCCCTCTGAATAGTGGAAAGGTCAGGCTTGCTCCTGTAAACTAAAATTTGTGTTTTCAGCTCCACTCAGAGATACATTAATTTCCATTTTTAGTTGAAGTTAAGAAAGAATCACAACACTCATATGAATGGTACAGTACACGTGTGTGGTGGTTTTGCCCAGCTGGGCAACTGAACTCCACCACAACTGCTATCTCGCTCCCCCTCCTCAAAGGGAAAGGGGGAAAGAATTCAATGAAAAGGGCTCAAGTGTTGAAAAGAGGACAGGGAGATCACTCACCAATTACTGTCACAGACTCAGCATAGGGAGATTAATATAATTTATTGCCTATTACTAAAAGACCATAGCAATGAGAAACTAAAATCAAATGAAAAGCACCTTCCCCCCATCCACCCTCTTCTACGTCCTCCCCCCAGACAAAGCAGGGGAACGGAGAATGGGGGCTGTGGTCAGTCCCTGATGCTTCATCCCCACCATCATGGTCATTCTCTGCCCCTGCTCCACGTGGTGTCCCTCCCACCCCTGAACTGAGCTTGCAGGGGCTGCCCACAGGCAGCAGCTCTTCAAGAACTGCTCTGACACAGCTCCGTACCACGGGGTCCATCCCCCAGGAGCAAACTGCTCCAGCATGGGTCCCCCACAGGCTCCCCTCAAGACCCCCTGCTCCTGCGTGGTCTCCTCTCCACGGGCTGCAGCTCTAGCCCGGGGCCTGCTACGGCGGGGTCTCCTCCAGGCCACATCCACCTGCTCCACCATGGGCTCCTCCACGGGCTGCAGCATGGAGATCTGCTCCATGTGGGACCCCTGGGTGCAGGGAGACAGCCTGCTCCACCAAGGGCCTCTCCACAGGCTGCAGGGAAACTGCTGCTCTATGCCTGGAGCACCTCCGGCCCTCCTGCTGCACTTACCTTGGGGGCTGCAGGGCTGGGTCTCACTCCTCTCTCCCAGCTGCTGTTGTGCAGTAGTTATTTATTTATTTATTTATTTATTTATTTATTTATTTTTCCCTTTCTTAAATATGCTATCACAAAGGCACAAACAACATTGCTTATTGGCTCAGCTCTGGCCAGAGGCAGGTCCCTTTTGGACCCATCTGAAACTGGCCCTTATCTAACATGGGACAGCTTCTAACTCTTAAAGAAACTACTCCTGCAGCCCCCTGCTACCAAAACCTTGACATGAAAACCCAGTTCACTTTCCTGGTCATCAAAACCACAATGTGTACTAAACTATATGACATGTTTCCCATTAATCTAGAAACTCAGATCAAAGGCAAAGTCCATATGTTTAAACATCTGCCACAATGTCGTCTCAGAACAATTCTTTCTTCAATGATTTTCCAAGTTGGTATGTACAGTGGAAAAGGAGAGCTGTTGGTGAAATACTCATGTCATGAAGAAAAGGTGAATGGTGGCAGAACTGTCCACTGAAAAGTGGACTCAGTGACTCGGTGACTTTAAGACTTAATCTATCACCACCGTCCTTCGTTCCCCCCCCCCCCCCCCCCCCCAAAGATTCCTCCATAAAATTATAAGAACAGAGAGTTTGATATTTAAGCCCCCGAAGCACAAGGAGTAAAAATTCAAGTTCCTTGATTGAATATTAGGTTTACTTTACAGTTTTATACAATGCAGTACAGAACAACTGTACTGTACAGCCTACTTTCTTTATAGGGATGTTTTGATGCTTAATCTTTGTGAATCACGATGAGATCCTTAGATAAAAGATGCTATGTAGTATTCCGTAAAGGCCTCAGGCATAAAAGCATCATTAATAATTTAACAATAAAAAATATGGTTACCCTAGAGGCCATCAGATACCTCTGGTGGTAGAAATACCTACAGATAGGTACTGTAACATTGGTTGATTAATTCATTTGATGAATTTCTCAGTATTTTCGAATACGTTTGACAATGTCTTTCATTATCCATTTAACTTGCATATTGCTGTTAAACTGTTATCTCATGAATGTAAAAAATGCTTAACCCAAGTATGAAGAAGTTGCTAGGCAATGCCTTCTAATGTCAGCATTTCTCAATGCAAAGTGAAGTTTTCAGAGTTTCACTTAACTACAAAAGGTTTTCTTATAATAGAACATTTATACAAGCTTTCTATTTGGGGATGTGAACTATTAAAGTCATTTTGAAAATTTTCTTGGTGAAGACGCTGGTCCAAGAGCTTGCCCAGGATGTAATTAAAAGATTTAGAAATAAGTACGTGAAGTATCTCCAGCTTTCTGATTACATAAATGGTGGCCTTATGGACAAGGAAGCTGCCAAGTTAACTGTATCAGATTATGTCTTTCACTACGTTGAGGGCATAAAGTGACTTGAAGATATATGACCTTAACTGTCTGCAGATATTCAGAGCTGATGTTGCAAACTCATACTCATCTACCATACAGAAACTATTTGGTCTAGAACCTTACTATATAGATTTAGGTGTGATTTCTGGATCTTCTCTTTGACTGTGTAAGGTTTGTAAAGCTGATCCAACCCTCAGCTGGAAGGCTACACACAAGGGCAATATGAAACATTAAATATAAATGTTTATGAACTTTGTTTCTGCTGGAATTTTAGGGTGATGATTGATAGGTCAAGGTTCACAATTTATTTGTGAAAGAAAATGACCCTAATAGACAGAATTGGCCTGTGCTAAAATCTGCTATACGGATATGAATTTATATAATGATTCACAATCTTTCTACAGCAATCTACCCTGTAATCAAACAAGACATTTACTGGACAAAAAGCAGACACAGGCAGAGTAAATAACTTTTCGAAGGTTATTAAAAAGGTTACCAAAAAGTGTTTCTTTCTGGGATAGACTTGAATCTCAAAACACCTTTTAATGCTACAAACCCATCCATTCTTTGGATATTTGGCTTAACTGAAATGGTTCAGAATCCCCTTAGTTATAGGCATGGTGAGGCTGAAGATTTCATCACAGAGAATTGTCAAATACTCAGTAATCACTTATATTCAAATATGCTGCCATTAAAATATTCTCTTAACAAGATCTGCAATGTTTTATTTAGTAATGGAACAAAGAATGGATGTGACTTATTTGTTTTTGCTTCTTTCACAGATGATTATATAATAAAGGTGAAGGAGACCCTATTTTTTAACACATCAAAGCATTTGTTTTACTATTTAATTCTTTGGTACTGACTCTCCCGAGGCCTCTGCTGTTATGAGCTAATGCAAATTACATCAGGAAATCCAACGGGCTTAGTAAACACTGAATATTAATTCAAGATGTTTTTGGAAATGCATAAACAACATCAGTCCCAAAATCCAGAGCAGAAGCAAATAACAATGTTAAATTGATATGTCAGAATTTTATGTGGAGTGTTGTTTTGGCCATAAAAATCAGCTTTTTCTTGCCATGTTGAATGATCATGTTCTGCTATTATAATACGTGAAATCTAAATGAGAGATATCCCTGCTCCCCCCATGTTATAGCCAGGGCTTGCTCAAATTTCTAAGTGCTGTTTTCCCAGTGCTGACTAGTCTCCTTTTCTGTAGGAAATTTCTAAGAAATCTATTTTTTTGGAAAAAAATAGTGTTTTCTTATGAAGGACTCAGAACAGGACTTAGGAAGCCTATAGTTAGTCTCCAGATCTTATCAGACACTCTGGTTAAGTTAGAACATTGCTGTTGTTCATCTATAAATACATTCTTCTGCTTTAGTCTTGTCTAGATAGACAATAAATGGTTTAGGATAAATGTTTTCCATGCTTCAGCTAGCACAAGACAATCCAACTGTCAACTGTTGCCTCCTGGAAACATGTTTCCAAGTCAGGTCTGCCCTACAACCAATTTCATATATGAAAATCAGAACAATCATAGTTCGTCTAAGAATCTTGCCAATCGACAGCTTAAAATCAAGAAAATATCTGTCACTGCCGAATGTTCCTATGTCATCTTAAAGCACCTGATTTTTGAAATAAAGTTTGTGGCTGATATCAGAACAATATATGCAGTTGTCTTCTCCAGGAAGCCGGATGCTACTTAGCCTAACACAAGATAGCATCAATGTGGCTCTGAAGTTGTGGACATATCATTAAATATTCTGGATGCCAGACTGGACATCAAAGATCTAGCGCTGTCTAACGCCCTTTGACCGAGACAAAAACTGTTGTTTTTTTTTGTTGTTGTTGTTGTTTGTTTGTTTGTTTGCTTTTGTTTGTTTGTGTGTGTGTGTGTGTGTGTGCTTCATTCAGAGACAGTGATAGGTTGTCTGAATATGGAAATGGATAAGAAGGGTGCATTGGCATGTAGCTTTTTTTTACATGCATCATTATATATTTTAATATTCATCTTGGGAACTTTTCTTATATAAAATATGTAAGAGCTAATTTCCCTAAAAGTCTGAAAAACATCTGAAAGTTTGAGCTTCTGGTATCCAAGCAAATCCTCAAATTCTGTTAATAAAATACTCTAACACAGAGAGTAGGAAAGGCAGTCACACTGTGTAAGCAAAGGTTTCACTAAATGTGGAACTAGTGATACACAGAGACTCATCAGATGATAGCTGTCCATATAGAGTAGTATTCATTCTCTGAAGTGTGCACCTACTTTCCTTGATATACCAGAGATTAAAAGAAACACTGATAACAAAAAAGGCAATTTGAATATATCGTAGTCCTCTGACCTCAACTGATAACTTGGATTTTTAGTAGCAGTCCTCAGATGAGTTCATGCTATCTCACAGCTCGTTGTGGACATTCATTTAAATGCCTTGTGAAACCACTACCAATTGCTCAATTGCCCAATATGACAATCAGAGCTCCTGAAGTCACAGGTTCCACTTTACAGGATGGAAAAGAAGTGTGATGCACTCTGACAGCAAAGGAGCATCTTCTTCTTTCTCTATTAGCATTCCTTTTGGAAAGGCTGGAAGACACATGATGTTTCCAGGGTCTACTGACAAGAAAAACAGTTTGGTACAGAGTTGTACTCAGTTTTTCTATAAATATAAACTCAAACCCAATATTACTGGTTATATCAGTTTTACACCTGGGAATTTCTGACAGAAGGCATTTTGAAGACAATAGTTTCTCCACTTGTTTTATACATACAATTAATTTTATGTCTGTCATACTGTCAGCCATAATTTGGATGCTAAATATTAAACAACAGTACCACCCAAAACTTTTAACTATTAAACACTTTTGTCTATCATTTAAAATGAGTAAAATATCCCCCTTTTAATAAATTACTTGCATAACAATATATCTTCCATTACTCCCAGGCAGAGCAATAATGGAGGGTAAAACCAATGTTGCAGTAGATTTAAAAATATTTGGTGAATTTCAGTAATGGACACTTGATAGAAATGGTCCTGGGGTTCAAATGCCATAATAAATGAAAAAGTTACTGCTTTTATAAAAGAAAAACAAACAAACAAAACCCTTCCCAGGATAGGGTTCAGTTTGATTTGCTTTGTTTTTTTTTTCTGCTTCACATGAAATGTAATGGTCATTTTTCTGATAAGTGCAAAATCTAAGTTAAAATATTCTTTACATAAAATATTTCAGCAATGCTTTTATTTGTTTTTCAATTCTGCCTATGACAAACAAGGATGGGGGTGTGTCTGGGAGATTTAGAAGGAAAAGGAAACGTACTCTCCATTTTAATTATTTCTCATGCTAGCAATATACTATAATAAATATCAGATATACAAGCAAAGACAGGGAGAGATGTATTAAACTCCCATGGCTACCCTGGGAGTCAGTAACTGAGCTGATAATAAAACTAAAGATTTCTTGGCTTCCAAGACTATGTTTTGAGCACAAAACTTCTGTGTTTTCTTAGAATCCAGCAGTGAACTGTCTTTGTTTTAATACAGAAGCTGAGTTTAAGTCACCCAAATGATTTGTAGTTTCCCAGATGAACATTTGTCATTATTTTAAATAGAACTCATTAAGTTCTGTGGATACTTAGTCCCTCCAAGGTCCATTTTTTTTCCTTTAAAGGCATATGTGAATTTGTGTAAGTCTTCCAGTCATGGTAATGGTCACTGGACAGAGTCCAGAGTACTTTAAATACAGAATTTAATACCTAAGTGAGTTTTCAGAAAAGTTGAAATTGTTACCTATCTACTATTATTTACTTTTTCAACAGTGGATGTGATACAAGATGGTTTAATTAAGAAAGCTTGTGATATTAAAATTAATACTAAAATGATACTATTGTACATAAACTGTAGTTTTGAAATACTTAAAGCTACACATGGATAACATAAGAGTCTGTGTCTGTGACATCAGATGTGTCTATTTTGGTTATAATGAACTGAAGACAAAAATCCATTGTTTGTATCAAATCAAAAAGCTGAGGAAATAATTTGGTACTTTGTACAATCTGTATTCAAAAATCAGCACATAACAAAATGGGCAAAATTTGTTTGCCCTTAGTGGAGGTGAGTAACTGGTTTCCATATACTACATTATATTTCAAAGTTGTCAGTGTTTTTAATGGTGGGAAGGTCTTTGTGAAGAACAGGGACATGGTTTAGTGGGTGACGTTGCTAGTAGGGTGATGGTTGGCCTAGATGACCTTGAAGGTCTTTACCAACCTTCATGACTCTATGATTCTAATACTGCTGTTGTATAGAAGATATTCTCTATTTATATGATTACACACACATACATCTGAAGACCTCAAGAAGAATGGGACAAAGTTTTTTCTCAACATCCTTCCAAAACTAAACTCCCATTCTACTTTCACAGAATTTCACTAGAGAAAGACTTGTCCTAGTCACAGTAGAGGTCTGTGAAAATCATGTCCCAATTTGAGGTCTCATCTGCCAAAGAACTCTTTCTGCCACTCACTTTTGTATAACTGTGTGTTAGCTCGATCTATCACAAGGTACAGGTCCAAGATTTCAAAATGATAATCCTTCTTCCTAAAAAAAAATGATCTCTCCATAGCTGTTCTCCTGTTTACTCTGTAATTTAGCTTAAATTTTGATTCTCCTTCATTTTTGTTATTTCCACTAACACCCCTTTCCTCTCTTTGTCTGAGCTCTTCCAAATATACCAGCATTCAAGTTGGAATTTCCAGTGGAATGATGCCTGAGTGTGTGCAGAATTAGTTGAAATCTCTGGTAGCAGATCATCAATTACTTCACACTTAAAAGAAAAAGTGGTGTATCAACGAAGAGAAATAGACGGTAACAATATTCAGTTAGTCACCAGTCCAACACACAAAATACACAGGCTCAGTGTGGAAATAGAAGGACTGGCCTGTGCCATGTTGTAGCATTTAATGCCAAACAAACTTCTTTTTCTCTACTGAAGTTGATCATGATCTGAATTTGAGCATGATCTGTTCCTGGATCTTATCTTCATTGCTAATGTGAAGTAAACTCTTAGGTGTTATTACTCCACAGTATTATTTTTGAATGTGTGCTGGAAAAATAATAATAATAATAATAATAATAATAATAATAATAATAATAATACGGTGAAAGTTTTAAAATTAAGTGCAGAAGGGTTTTTAGTGTAATTAGTTGATTTATTATTAGCCTAAACTAGATTTCTGGGTCCTCTCTATAGATAGCTGTTTACCTTAGCTATACTTATCTCTATGCACTTTTGATGAAACCTAGATGATTGATAAAGGTTAGGTGTCTAAATCCTAGGTGTTTAAAATTAGATTACTAAGGACTTAGTCAAAATGTTTCCAAGATGTAGGTAATAATGTTATTTTGGTGTTTTGCTTGGAATGAACTGGATTAGTATGGACCTTTTTCTTCAGTGCAAACTTGACTAAGCAAATCTTTGAGGATTAGTGTACATGTCAAATTCTTATTCTCCTGGATATCTCAGAAGGGAATAAGCACCTGGAAACAGCATTATGACAGCGTGTGAAAAAAATATATATTGCAGAGCCTTTGGCATCGAGGTCCTTGCCTTGCTATGAGTGAGAGATATTGCTGCCTAGTCTGTGTGTTGATCTGTATGAAATGGTTTTTCAGCCTGTTTCTTGGTGGATTGAATTATAAAACTACTGGCACTTTCAGAATTGAATCTGGAAAGATGCAGAGCTCCATCAGCTCCCACTGCTTACAGTGAAAACTGATGATATTCAGCAACTTGTCAGCAGTCAGTCCCATCTGAGTTGCTAACAGCTGTACAGGCAAGGGACATCTGAGAGAGCACTGGAAGACCAGGTGGGATTCATGTAAGTGCCTGCAGATACTGCATTTCTTCAGCAGTCAGAAACTTGATCATTAGCCGTTAACTTGTTTTCTGCAGCAAACATTTTAACACAATATGCATTAAGAAGAAAGAAAACTGCCCTTCATTTTGGCCCACATTGTTAAAATTTTTGGATGAAGATACATGCATCAGATTCTTCACACCGCATGGATGTGATTTTGTTAGCCTCTGCCAAACACTGGTTCAGTAATTCCTAAAGTGCTTGTAGCTTACAATGTGTGATGATTGACAGCCATTAAAGTGCTATACCTTGCCTTTTGAGAGAAGAAAAACACATTACTGATGAGAACTGTAAAAATTAACTATGAAAATCATGGAACTATCACTTGATTACTATTGGCTCAAACAATATTTCTTTTCATCATGTTTAATCATGTGCTGAGACTAAAATTCCTGTCCCATTAAATAAGAGTGAGGAGTCTTTATAAAAACATCCATCTTTCCAGCATGAAAATTCAACTCTGCTTAGAGCTCTGTTGGTGTCTAAATGAATTTATACTGACGACTCCAATGGCTCATCAGATCAGAGTTGGTCTTTTATCCTTGTCTTCATGTTTCTGACCATGTCATCTATTTTTCAGAATTGTAAATGATTATTTCACTCCTACATGCAGCACAAAGGCTGTTTTATTTTTCTGGAAAAAAATCTTTCACTTTTTTTTTTTTTTTTTTTTTTTTTTTTTAAACTGATGCATTGTTTTCAAGGGCTCTGGATAGCACATCACATAACAAACCCAGCTCATTATTATGCATTATCTACTGCTTCTTGCTGCAATGCAATATTTACACTTTGGCATTAAGGCAGGAGACGGCCCTCGTTATGCGGCACAGCCACTGCTGATAGATCGACACAATGGTTTTTCAGAAACATGAAGAATTGAAAATGGTTCATCTGGGGATTGCAAGTGCTATAAATTCTTTATATCTAACAGTTGGCCTGCACTGACCCAAAGGATATTAGATTTCTTAGGAGCAAACATGCTATGCTGAAATGTACTTAAAAAACTCGATCTCAATGGCCTGCAGTGGCTGCCCCCCCATCATCGCTGGCCTTTGCCAGGCAGAGCTTCCTCTCCCTCCGTGCAACCCTTGCTCCCTGGCTCATACCTCCTGCTGGCTGCCTTACATCATCCATGCTGGCACTATGCAGGGAGCAGGCAGGAGTGGGGAGGGGTAAGCGAGTACACCATTAGGAGCTGGAGGAGGTCGCTCCCAAGCCCTGGATTTTATAGTCATGTCACTTGGATTGTTTTTACAGCTGGCAGGCCAGAGCGACCTTTGGCTGCCTCTTCTCATTTCTGCTGGCTCCTTCCCCATGAGTCCACGTCAAATCGGCTTCTCTTGCAGTCTTATAAAGGGCTGCACTGCCACCACTGTTCCTGCTCACAGAGCAGGAGGCTCTGACCTCAGATTGAAAAATGGAGGGGGAAAAAGATGAGTGCTGAAGGGCTGTCGAGCAGCCCAGCACTCACCATGTTGTGCTGCTCTAACAACATCAGGATTGAACCAGGTGCTAACCTACCATTTCTGGCATGGGACACCAGCAATTCACCACAGGACAAGAAGTCATCACGGGTAGCATGCAGACAGGGAGGTGCTGTGAAAACAAGAGAGGACACAAAGTGACACTCACTTTTCAGGAAGCACAAGGCAAAATCAGCTTGTGAAAAGCTGTCAGGTAATTGAGACAATTTTTAATTGAACTGTGCATTTCACTAACTGTTATGTGAAAAGCTTTATTGTACGGTTGCTGTGGCAACCTTAACTTTGAGTGTCCCAATGTGTGATTAAAATCTTAGATTTAAATGTTTCATTAACAAAGAGGATTTTTTTTTCATGGGCAGCCACCAAAACCACTGATCCTGAAGACTGAGGGTCAGATTGTCACCTTCGATTTTAGTCACTGAGGGAAGGGAAGGAGACAATCAGCCACACAGATGGCTAAAAGTCTGGGAGGGAGGAAGATCCTTTTCCTGCCTTACAAATGCCTGCCCCCTTTTTCCTTCTGCCCTGCATCTTCACACTCCTTAAGGACGCTATACCAATCAGACTTAGAAGCTTAAAAGGCCGTAAAGGGAAAAATGTCAGGTGCGAGCTGCTCTGCTCAGCATGACAGGAGTTCAGATAAGAACACAAAAAATACCACATGGGGTTAGACATAAGGTTCATTTAGCCGGGTAACCTTTGCCTGGAAACAGCAAATAGCAAATGCTTAGGATATGTATAGAGTTGACCTTTCTCTCTCAGACCCTCCCTGCTCCTGATAACCACTACTTAAATGTGTCCTTGCAATGCTCCCCTGAATGGTGGTTTTTCCTAGTAAAGACCTTCCCAAGCTAGGAAGGCCTCTTTTTTTCTTTTTTCTTTTTTTTTTTTTTTTTTCATTTCTTTTCCATAACTGACCAGCCTTTGTACTTTGAAGGAAAAATGATTGCTGCTTGTATTATTCAGGGCAGCCCTATAGGCAAACAATGAAATAGAGGCATCCTTGTGTTGCTACAAGGTGCTTTGTCCTTTCTTTTGTTCTATCTGTGACCCTTAAGAGACATAAATTGGATACACCTACTAATATGCATTTCTGTATTGAGATGGGCATCCTTCATGACATTTCCTTGTCTTTTCCCAGTTAACCATCACAACAGTTTCATCATGAAAGGCTGGGGTCAAAACCCCATCTCTGATTTTAAACAATGAGGGTAATAAAGTGAAAAAGAGCCACCTGTATGGCTAAATTTTTGTCAGCCTACAACCCTGACATATTGTATCTCAGCTCTTATGTCTTTTAATTTATTTCTGGCACAGTTCCCATTTTAGTTACTTAGAAATATGATACAGTGGAAAGATGTTATATGTTAAATAATGGAATTACCCAGGAAAATGAGGTCTATGTTAATGCAACATTTATTTCACCACTTACAATGCTGGATTTCTTCATTGCTACATCCAGGCAAATACAGGCTCACTCAGTATTTGATTTTCCCTTGTTTCAGGAAAAAAGGTGAAAACTCATAGGATATCTAACCATTTATGGACCGTAGGAGCAACACAATTTCCTGACCTGCTGGACTTATGCCCTGAAGTGTGATGTTTGATTACCATCCTTACAGACTTAGTTTGCAATGCTAATGGCTGTAAAATTATTGAGTTTCTTATTAGATGGAGTCACAGAATTTTTCTCAATGATTCCCATTTGCAATGAATTAGCCAGAGTGACCATATGCAGAATGGTCTGTTTCAAACAGACCTTTAACCTTCTCCTTTAACTCCCTGGGAGTATCCGTGCATCAGAACTGTAACACGAGAGAAAATTGACTTGCATAATTTTGAACAGCTCAAGCACAGTAAGGTTGCTTTCTTGCTAATATGCTTACTACTCTAATCCACATTTTAATTTAAAATAAACAAACTAACAAAACCAACAAGAACAACATAAACATAGTTAGTAATTGGTAAGAACCATATTTTACCTGATTTTTTTTAAAATACATATTTTACAGGTTCTCTCTATTCTGAACTAGACAAAACCTTGTGACTTACAAAATACTAATACACTGACAAACACATGTAGAGGATAAACTATACTAAACAGAACTATTTCATACTGTCTGCTATGAGTCTGCAGTACGTAAAACTTTTTAAAAAGTAGTAATTTTTATTTTTATTAGAGAGAGATATATTAGGAAAAAAATGAAACATTACGATTTTTTTTTAACTATCATTTGATCTATTAGGAGGTATTCTCATGAGAAACCTCCTTTTAACACTGACACTTCTCTGATTCTTTTTAACTTAGTCTAAATCTTTAAATTCAAAAAAAAAGTGAGTTATTCCTTTATATATTTGTACCTATCCACATAAGTTATTCCAGAAATTTCTGAATGTTTTTGCTAGTCCTTTATTTAGTGAGAGAACTACTTTCCAAAAGGAGACTGTTTCCAACAGATCAACAATTTATTGTCAGTTAAAGAAATAGTTTAAAATTTCATACTGAGTCCTGCAGATTTTTTCTTTCATGAATACTTTACCTCAAGATTTTTAATATAGCTAAATAATGGTGTCAAATTTATATAGGCATAATTCAAGAGGGAAGGAAATAATTGTAAGTTCTGAACGAAGAAGAAAATGCATAACATGGTTTTGATATTTCTGTATTTTTCTCCAGCAGAATTAGGGGAAAATGTTCTCACAGTTAAATGAGAATTGTTCCCAGTTCCTAAATCTCTTAGTGAAATAGTGGATATCCAGATGCCTAAAGAAAAAGAAGCATCTGGCCTCAGCTTGTTACATAACTAATGCTTACAGAATAATAATGCAAGGCTCCTACATGCTGAGTAAAAGGTTTTGCCCAAAAGAAATATCAGAACAGTGATCTTTCCAGTCCATTAAGAAAAAAATAAATAAATAAATAATAATAAAAAAAAAAAAATACAAATCATGGCTTCATACTTATCATCAGTATCTACCAAGAACACAGAGTCCCATGTCCTCACCCAAAAGGGAACAACTGAATTACACATGGTTTTGAAGAGTCATTTTTGAGTTATGGGTAAGAATATTTTGCCCAGGATGAAGAGATCAGTATATGAGTTTTTTTTTTTTTTTTTTTTTTTTTTTTTTTTTTTTTGTCTACAACATTGCCAAGTCCTATTTTCCACTTCTCAGAAGTGAGCCAAAATATAAAGTTATGGACTGAACAGAAATAGATGGGAGAGAAGTTAGATTTTAAAAAAATAAAAATAAAAAATCTTAATTGCAGCCAAGTATACAAATCATGAGTAAAAGAAAAGAAAAGCAAGATGGGTTGTATAGTTAAGCAGTTGATGTATGTCTTTGTATTTTTGCATCTGTGCTGTGCATATAGGCCACTTTCTCCGTCTGGATGCTGTGACAGCAAGGATTTGGTAGTTGTTTAAAAATAATTTTAGAAGTTAAACTTGAGATTTCTCACTGTATTATCCCCCAAGCAAGGACTGAAAGGAGAACTTGATCTTTGAAAGAGCTCTTGATCTTTGGATATCTTAAATGAAAAAAAAAAAAAAAAAAAAAAAAAAAAAAAAAAATA
>CM021765.1:5185235-5199139 GCA_011076525.1 Nettapus auritus
AAAAAAAAAAAAAAAAAAAAAAAAAAAAAAAAAGATCCACAATACATAAGGATTTTACCCTAAATAACTGCATTATTGAATACAACCAGCTTATTCTCTACATTATACTAAAAACACATTTTCACCTTCTCTCTTTGAAAAGTTTGCATCCTCCTTCTGAAAAATATTTTAGTTTATATATTTTTAAATATACACTTTTTCCTTTTTGTTGTTGTTGTTGGATTCAATGCAGTTGAACTGTATTTTATCTGCCAGAATTGGGAATTAAATAATTTTTCAGAGATCTAACGGAAGCTGAAACTTTCCCCAGTTGCCTTTTTCTTTTTTTTTTTTTTTTTTTTTCTTGTCTGCATGTCTCAGAGTTTTGACATTCTCCCTAGTGACGGTTGCTATGCTATTCCTCAGCACATTGGCTGGTGATCCTTGCAGTGCCTAAGGTGCTAAGGCGTATTTTCTATAGAATATTATATTTCACCCCCCCTTTAAAAAAAAGAGAAAAAGAGGATGGTTTCTTGGAATGGCACCTCAGTTTGAATTTTTCCCTTAGAGATAGTGTCAAACTTCTCATCAACACACAGCCCAGTTCAAGCCATGCAAAACTAATAATGAACAAAGACATTTTGTACACCATCCCCTGCATGTTATCATTTGGAGGGACACTAAATTAGCCAAAATCAAGTAGCTGACTGATTTATTTAAGCCAATATCTGACTGATTTATTTAAGCCTCTTCCAGAAGATGTCAATGCAGAAAGAAAACTTTGTTCTTGCTGTTAATCAGATATACTGCACTTACAGTGTGTGTATGTGTGTGTGAATATTGTCTTCCTAATGGCTTGCAAACCAAGTTTAACACTGAAGTCTGAGATCACTAAATTGTCTTATGCAATGTATAAAATGAGAGTGATTTCTTTTTTTCTCCTTGTCCAGTTCTGTTTGATAGTGAATTTAACGTGTGTGCAAATAGGAAGGCAAAACATGCTCTCTGTCAGCCTGTTTTCTGATTTGGTGTAGAAACAAAACAAAGCAAACAAACAAACAAGAAAAATCACACCATCAATAACAACAACAACAGCAGCACTGTTTGTCCTTGTTTTTGTGAACTATGTCAGACTCAGGCCTCTGGGAAGAGTTGCCAGCAGGTAAAATTGACTGCAGGCAATTGCTGACTGTATGTCTGCTGCAAGGACCAGGCCTTCCACATGTTGTCACCCTTGTTGCACTAGCAATAAAGGATGCACAGGCAGGTGTAATCATAGAGGAGAGATCTTTTCTGAGTGTGCACCCAGGCTGGCCTGACGCATTGAGAGCCCCATGTTTGGTGAAAGCCCAATATCAACCTGCATTCTTGAGTCAGGCTAATTGAAAAATTGATTTTTCAGAGTTTGCTGTCAAAGTAGGGGAAAAAATGGTAGTACCAATAGAAAAACAGCAACAGCAAATTGAGCTAGGTTTAGAACTTGGGGGAAGGGAATGAAGGGGAAAGATTTAGTGCTAAAATAATAGAAGTTCTTTTCCTCAACCCCACATGAAAAGTTCTGTTACAGGCACTTGTAAGACAAAAACAAACAAGCAAAATAAATAAATAAATAAAAGAAAAATAAAAGGAAAGCAGTCACTGAGGCAACAGCATCATCTACCATTTACTCAGTTTAAAAGTTAGCACATTTAACCTTGGCTCTAAGACATCAGGGTCAGCTCGCTCACGTCTCTGAAGAGGTCTTTGACAAGGCTGCTAAACTGTATGGGATCCTGAGCACTCAAAATATCCCTGGCTCAGATTCTTCTACCAAGTGAGTTTATAATCTGAATTTACTAAGGTAGCTGAAAAAGAAGGAAACAGAACTCTTAAGTAGGTAGTATCAGCCCCTTATCTAGTAAAGGTGGGAAAGCAAATCATTTATTTTTTCTCTTCAGCATTCAGATTTTCATTGGCTACATTTTTTTCCCTCTCATGATTGATCTTTTTTAAAATATGTATATATTTTTTTACATCTGTACATGATTTATCCATATATCTAGGGGTGGATGACAAATTTCATCTAAAGTTGAATTCTTCAAAGAGTGTATAAGAATTGCTGTAGCCAGCCTGTTTCACTAACCCAGCCTCTGATAATCAGGTCAGTTCATTGAACCACTGTTGAATTCCTCTGCCTGATGTTTAAATATATCCATTCGGATCTCCCACCACTCAACACGCACATATAAGCATAAAAATAGGGAAAAAGGGGAGTCTCATATAGAGAAGAGGTCAGTACATCAGTATGGGTGCTTTACTTGGATTCATCCAAGTAGACATATTAGATATATTTTCCCAGTTGGCCAGATACTTGTACTGTTTATTCTAGTATTTGCAATGAATCTGCCCCACTAGGGAGTAACATTTAAAATTGGGCCAGAGCATCACTTTTGTCATTATGAACTGAGAATAAATTACATTGCATAGAAAAATGATGAAATAGAAATGATAAAAAATGTTATTGTGAGCAATCACTGATTTATTTTTTTTCTTTTTAAGTTTTGTACTTCATGGTTGTCTTCTGCTTTTCCATATTTTTTGTTTGTTTTTAATGGTGATCTTCATATAAAGCTATCACTATCAGTTTCTCACCACAGTTCATATGTCCAATCTGAAAGAAGACATCTAAATGGAAGTAAACGTAGATAAAATATATATATATATTTTTAACAATTGTAGTATAAAGTTTTTGTTTTACATGATATATAAAATCAGTGTGTTAGTCATCTGTACGATATATCTAGATTTTCTTGTTCATTTCCACCGCTATTTCAGTAACAAACATCATAGGATTATGCTTCGTTTGGAATCCTTCAACATAATCTTTAGGTCTTAGACACTAGGGACAAAATCAAAATCAACAACCTGCCAGCTATAATCTATGGAAAACCTCCAAATCAACACATCTGTTTCCATGAAGACACTGCTAAGAAAATACATAAAAACAGTTATATTATGAAGCCATTCCCTTGGACACCTCTATATTTGCTCTGAGAAGAACACTCATGATCCCTACCTAAATAATTAAAAGAGGACTCTTATCCAGAAAGGCACTTTTCCAAGGGAATAGATTATTTTGAAAGAAGCATTCAAATACATCACAAGAATTATTTCCACATGTTGTAGTCACAAAGTGTTACAAGCCATCCTTCCCTGCAATCTGTGTGGGAAACAGATGAACAATATGATTAAATAACTTATTTAATTATATATTAAACTGATATTGGAAGAGCATATCTGCTCAGAACTCTTAAACCATTCATGCAGACTACAAATCCCTAAACACATCAGAAAAAGAAAATTCCCTGTAGGACAAAAGCATGACTAAGGGATTTGGATCATAACTGAAGAAGAAATTTAAACCTTACTAGGTCATCTCCACTATAACCACAGTAAATATTCTCACAGTGGGCTCATAGAACACTTGTTATTTCACTTGTCTTTTCACAGAATGTAATATACTTCATGAAATTCACCAGATGTCCCACTAACGAAATGGAGAAACAAGAATGAACCATGAGGTGATAAATAATGAACAAAAACACCCCCACTGTCCTCGTTTCAGTTAGGACAGGGTTAATTTTCCTCCTAGTAGCTGGTAGAGTGCTGTGTTTTGGATTAGGATGAGAAGAATGCTGATAACATGCCTATGTTTTGGTTGTTGCAGAGCAGTGCTTGTACCAAGCCAAAGACTTTTCAGCTCCTCGCTCTGTCCTGCCAGTGGGCAGGCTGGGAGTGCAGCAAGAGCTGGGAGGGGACAGACCCAGGACAGCTGACCCAAACTGGCCAAAGGAGTATTCCATACCATCTGACGTCATGTTAAACAATATATAGGGGTGGCTAGCCGGGATGGGGGGGCTAGCTGCTCGGGATAGACTAGGCATCGGTCAGCAGGTGGTGAACAATTGCATTGTGCATCACTTGCTTCACACACACTATTATTATTATTATTATTATTATTATTATTATTATTGTTTTCTATCTTAATAAACTGTCTCTATCTCAACTCTCGTTTCACTTTTCCGTTTCTCTCCCCCATCCCAGAAAGGGAGGGGGGAGGCTGAGCAAAAGGCTGTGTGGTGTTTAGCTGCCGGCCAAGTAAAACCACAACACCCAGTCAGGGACATTCCTTTTCACACTAAAGTTACTCACTACTCAATCCTGGACATCAAAAGAAATTTGCAAATACCTCCCAAAGCTGAAACTGGGAACTAAAATTTGTGATGCTTATCTGAAAACAGGCTTCAATCAGCACATTGATTCTGTGGTGCATTGTAATATTTCCCCACTGCCAAGGAATAGCTTAATGTTCTGCAAATATCCTTCCTGTCTAATGGTATCTACTGGTATCTACTGCTTTTTGTAGGGGTATGACCTGATACTTATCGAATTAAGATAACCAATTTTTTTTATTATTATTATTATTATTTTTTTTTCAGTTTGGCTTCAGCACTAAAACGGACTACTTCACTTGTGTGTTCAAAAATGTCTACATTTTGAAAAATTAGTTTAACAGAAGTTATTATCTTTACGTAGAGCCCTTCTCTAATTAAAATGCAGTAAATCATTTCTACTGATTTTTGTTATTATCATTTTAATTCTTCTGAATTAGTTTTTTGTCCTTTCATTTCACTAAAGTGTTGTGATTTTTTAGTAAAATAGTCCAAAGGAAAAAATAGAAAAAAAACACATGCTGAAACTCTGTAGTCAAGTTAACCTGTTTGCCTTTTCTTTTTTTAGATTTACCTGAAAGTCCAACTCGTTATGTAGTTTACTCATACAGAATGTTAATTTTAGGAGGAAACTAACCACAATCATTTTCAGTCATTTTTGTCCTAGTAAAGTTTATTTCTCTACATACTTTTGAAAATTTCCATGATCTTCTAGGGCCACAAGATGACTTAAAATAGTTATCAAAAATGTCCAATATTAAACTGCTGACATGTAATTAAAAGTGATGATGAGGACTGGGAATATTACTTTAGACATCTGCAATGCAAATGTCTCCAACTGATCTAGTCATCTTCACCTCATTGTAAAATTAGTGAAGAGAAATTTAGACAATGATTCTTATTACCTGTTTTAGCTAACTGCATTGCAATGTAGACATTTAAATATTTGTACAGATGATTTCCACCCTAGACTCAGAATATTTTATGTGCTTTAGAAACTTAGCTAAGACCAATCCAGCGGCCAATCTGTCACTATTGGAGAAAGGAAGCTGGGTAGACACACCATAGGAAGATTCAGCAATGCTTAGATTAGGTTCTACTTGTTGATTAGTTTTCAGTATCTAACTCTGCATTTCCTAACAGAGGATGATTGCATAAGTTTTCATCTCCAGGATTTACACATACAGCATATAGACTAAATATCAAAGGTCTTTGAACTGTGAGTGATATTTACCCAAAGTATGCGTGTCCTTAACAAGTAGCTAAGAAAAGATTGATCTAGATTCTGACTTTAAGAACAGATCTGGAAGATGTGTGCATACAATTTGCATTGTTGTTATTTTGTTTATCATCATAATTTATTTTGGATTATATGAAACATTGCACTGTTTTCTGAGTTATCTTTAAATAACAAATGTGCCATTCAAAGCTAAAAACGCAAAAGATGCCTCTAATAAAATGGATGTGTTGATTCACATTCCAGTCACTCAGGTACCATGTAGGATTACTCATGACTTCAATGCTTTACCCATTTCTGCCTGATTCATAACAGCAATCTCAATTTGAGTAACTTACCCCAAAAAAAGATGGTTGTCTTTACATTTTGGTCAGATGATAGCATAACTAATGTTAAAACCCTAATCCTTTCTGGAAACTACTGTTGCTTAAGAGTAACAGCAAGTCCTTGATCTTTCTGGACAATTCACCCACCTGTGATCTATGGGCACGCGACGGTTTCAGTCTCTGATCCACGTCCACTGAACTATTTTAATGAGGGGAGACATTTCCACAGGAGAGAAAATAATCTCTGATTATCTGTGAAATTAGTGTTGGGGAACTCTTGCCATTATGGTTTACATTCCAAGTTATCACACAAATCTCAGTTATTTGTTGGAAATATGTATTCTGCCTTCTCACAAGCACCTTCTCCTTCACATAGATGACACAACCCCCATCATTAATATGTTTCAGAAAGATATTCAGAACAATTTGAACACTTCTAAAAAGGCACTTTGCATGTTTGCAAAGTTTTCAGTAAATATAAAAGATGTCAAAAATATTTTGTTGAACTCTACTAGCCATACTAACAAACCCGACCATTCTACTGCCTTTTTACTCCCTTAGCACCTACACTTAGCCCATTTCTCTTTCATCCATAACCCACAAAGGACTGGAAAGGGCAAAACTATGCCCTAATACACAGCTATTACCCACTTCACAATTAAACCTTAGCAGATGTGTTAAAATATTACTTTGTCTTGCTGGAAATCAGAAAATTTGGAGCTCTTGAACAATGTACAAATATCCCAGACACTTAGCAATAGAAATCTCAAATGTTATATTCTTTGTAAGATTACATTTCCTTATTCTTTGTACTCCCCAAATTCCCTATGCATTCAGCTAGAACTCTATACAGGCAAGAAGAGAGTAGTCTAGCTCCTTGAATGATGCATTTGTGTAAGTGTTCAAATGAGAATAGAAATAATTATAAGAAGGATATACACAAAGAAAAAAACACAGTTACAGTTTAAAATATGTCAGAAGAAACACCAGTTAGCAAGAAACACAGCACAATTATTGATTTTATTGGGTAAGGAAAAAATGATGAATTTTCTTCTTCGAGCAGGTAACAATAGCTTGTTAAATACTTAAATAGACTGGACTTAAAGATATGGCTGCACATTAATATCCTTTATCATTGTAATATTAAAGCCTGAAAGATTTCATTCTGTAAATGAAAACCATGTTGGAAGATGCCTTTTTATTTTGGAATAGGTTTATACCTTCAATGTTACCCTTAGCACTCTAGTGCTAATACCCCTCTAGGGATAATTTGCAGTGTGTGCAGTTTTAAGTATTATCACTGCAAGATCAAGGCATTAAAACTTCCAAGGATGCTAATGATTTTAGCAATCCTCTCTCCTGCTTGTGTCATCTGCTGTAAGAACAGAGGCTGTAGTTTTTGTGTTTTATGGCATATGAATGGAATGGGGCACTCTTTAGTATATTACTTATGCAGCTTGATATTTATCTTGTATGATTATTTTTTCCTTCAGCTAAAAATAATTTAATCACACATTAAAGCCATGAAAATTCCATTGCTTTTGGAGACTAGATTCTCTAGATTTATAACGTACTTACCTCACATGGTTTTGTTTTGAGGTTTTGAGATTGGCTTTATTTATTATACAGACCATATAGTAAAATTATTCTAAATCACTCCCGTGGAACCATGAAAATGAAACCTTAGATATGTGAGAGGATTTTTATGTCTTTTAATTAAAGCTTATGTTCAAACTTCAAATGCTATGCCAAAATGTTTGTTGAACAGCCTTTTTTAAGCTGACTACAAAGGACGGAACCTCAGCTGTTTGGAGCTGAGATGTCATGGCTTTTGAGTAGTTTCATATGATAGTGTCAATAATCAAAATTCTTAACTCTTACTTAAACAGGAGCTTTATAAATGAAATTAGTTGTTTTATCCCCATTTTGCAGCTGGGCAAGTTGAAGAGAAGTGAATGCTTGAAGTTCGTTGGAGGTAACATAGTCATGAGTTTGTCCAAGATTTATATACATTGCCTTTCAATCTTAACTCAGGGAATTATTTCAACTTACTAAAATTAAGATTTCAACTAGTTTGTTGTTATTCAGAAAGTCTGGTCCATCTACTGCATAATTATCACACCACATTCTGGATTTTTCTTCTTTTCTGAAGCATTGGGTAATCCAGTCCATGTGTTGCAGTCATCTGGACATTGTTGTTATATATTTTTCCTTCCTGTTCTCTGCCTGTATCACATGACTGAAAGTCTTCACTTTAACTAAATTATTTGGGCTTAAGATACTGCATGCACATGTAACATAATCAATTGTGATATGCAGAAAGCCAGGCTAGCTGACTAATAGTACCTTCTGACCATAAACTATGAAATTATTAAAATTAATAAATTATTAAAACTATGACATTTCAGAGTATAAAATTCAGGATAATATTAAGCCAATAGGAATGTTGGAAACTAAAACATCTTGAGAATCAAACCCCAAATATGCGGATTTATTAAAATCCAAGTACCAGAAATTCCCTCAGGCAATACCATCATATAGGATGATAAAAGAAAGGAAAAATCTTTAAGGCTACTTGACCAGTTTTGTACCATATTTGGTAAGTGTGCACATTAAAACACATTTTCAAGGAATTAAATGCCTGAGAGTCAATCCGACAAATTAAGTAAATCGTGACTCACAAAATACATGCTGTTCAGTGAGGAAGGACTATTTTCAACATTTTTTCAATATGATTATGTATGCAAATTTAATTCCACATACAGAAGGGTACCAATACTGTAATTTTTTCTTAACTGTTAGTGACTGTAGAGTTGTTGGCAGAATTGGGGAAGAAATTGATTTTCAAATATTGAAAAGTTTAATAATTAGAGTAAATTTCTAATACAGCTTAATCAAACCCAAAATATACCAAAAGTGTACTTCCCACTTAATTCTGCTAATAGCTATCTTAGTTCCATACACATGCAACTGAATCTAAAACATGGGCCTTCTAAGGGCCACGTAGATAAGTGGCAAAGTGAAATCTAATCTCTGGACTTCCAGGACATTGCTCTCCTGAATATTCATGTAATTTATCTTCTACTGCAGCATGGGCCTGCATGTCAAAAATTAGCACATTTTCTTGGTGGTGATAGCAACAGCATCCAATACAGATCCAATAAAATCAAATATATACTTGAAAACTTAAGCTCTTACAGGTTAAGTGTCTGGGATTGCAGCTTAAAAGATTTTTGACTGAAAGTTTATTAGAAATATGCTGAAAATAAATAATAAGACCATGTGATGATGATGATGATTATTATTATTATTATTTTAAAAAAAGAGTTGTCTCTTTCCCTCTTCACTGAACATGTGGAACAATTAAATAAGATTTACATTTAGCAAGATATAGTGGAAATATTTTATATGACTGCTTTTAATGGAGTGGACAAAGCCATCACAAGTTCCTTAGTATTTAGATTGCTTTTTTTTTTTTTTTTTTTTTTTTTTTTTTTCCCAGTATCTTTTCTGCCTTCCAGTCAGAATCAGTCAATTTATATACCTGGTAGAAAATAACCCTGGTTATTTTCTACCAGATGAGTGCTCTGATCACAAGTGACAAATTCAGGGCTAATATTTAAATTTTGTCTTCTGCAACATTAGGCAAAAGAGCTAAGATTTCTATAACCCAGTACCTGTAGCTAAAATAAATAAACAACAGTGATAATAGCAATAAAATCTGTCTTTGTTTCTAAGATAAGTATATGACAAGACAGAGACACTTAGGTAGTATGTTAATGGAGATCATGTAAGTATTGTAGATGAATAATGTACTCAAACCTGTAGTTCACTGAAAATCCTAACCCCTGGGTTTGGTTTTTAGAATCAGAAATAGTTTTCTACTACCATTATTATTGGCTTGTATAACTTGATATTTTTTCTGTGTATTCTAGCAATTTGTACAGCATCTGCAAGTTTTACTATAGGCTTGACATTTTACATTGAAGTTACATATGTCATAGTTGTTTAAACTAAAAGATCTGAAGTATTTCTAGCAGCACTTTATTTAAGGTTGTTTGTTTTCCTGATAAGAATGTTATAATTATATTTGTACAGACTAAACCATCTGTATGTATCAAGGATATCATTAATTAAGCCAGTTTGAAACAGAAACCTCTTTCTGTTGGTGAGCTTCATTTCCACCTAATGTGGCCTCTATATATAGCTGTTAATAAAGGACTGATTGTGGTAGATGCTCCATATCTACTTATCTTACAGGGGATTTAGAGGTATCTCAGTGATTTTCTGATCTCTGGCAAAAACTGGAGGATTTCATCTTACATACATGACTTTTTTTTTTTTTTTTTTTTTTTTTTTTTTTTTTCATGTAATATAGTCATTCCCTTTCAATGAGAGTTTGCATCTTCACATTAACTCATTAACTACACTTGTAAACTGTCACTGAAGCAAGCAGAGTTTACAGGAGTCTGGACAAAATGTTGGCGTTTATTGGTAAAATGCAATTACAAAGGTAATTGGCTCCTATATATCTGCATGACACTTTCTTGGCAATGTTTTCTCCCATTTCTGGATTGTGTTCCCCTCTTCCACTCCTCCTCAATATGTTTTAGTGTTGGAGCCAATAGCCTGGTGACCATTCAGAGGTTATACTTGGCAGGTTTAGGACACAGATGCTGGGTTGCAACATCCAAGGGTTTGCAAGAGTTTTTATAACAAGTTCTCTAAGTGGCTCAGTCTCTCAGACCACATGGCAATTAATAAATTACCTTTTAATATGATGAGAGATAACTTGATAAGTTAACTTGTTGATGAGGCAACTCCATTTAGCAGACCATCAGTTTCTTCCTTTATTTTTATTTTTTTAAGTTCTCCCACCTTCAGAATCATGCTTTCCAAACATTCTGCCCAAGATGAGCTGATGATGAAGTATATTATGTAACTTTTTAAATGGTACAGTTCCTTGAAGACCACCCACCCAAGCCCCTGTGCAGTCATTGATACATAATACCATTTCTACACACTACTACAAATAATCCAAAGTGTAAAAGCAAAAACATGTCAGGTGGCTGAAGTGGGAAGTGGGGGGTAACAGAATGATGTGGTGCTGTCAATTCTTCAGTCAAAAGCAGCATTCACAGCCCACAAAATGTGAACAAATATAGCCATAGTCTCCTCCATGATTCCTTATGAGAGCTCTCTTCCACAAAAGCTGTGTAACTCAGAGCTTCCAGGATGAGTACACATTAAGTATTGTTCCATGTCCTATTGGGCACTTCTGTAGGATCAGACTGTGTCCAGATCACTGTATGTACAGGTACATATACATATACACGTGCATATACATATACGGGGTTGGAACTAGATGATCTTTAAGGTCCTTTCCAACCCAAATCATACTATGATTCTATGTTTCTGTTATGTATGGGTCCTGCATGAAATAGGATGGGGGGACCTGGAGAAAGTTCTTCTTCAGGTAATGCACTGGGTGTTAAAGGGGTTTCACCTAGAAAGATGTGGGATCATAGTACTACATCAATTTCTCTGAGATTAATTTTGAAAAGAAGCACCTCAAAGTAAAATACACATGAAATCCTCAGCTCCTAAAACATCTAAGGATGTTAGGCAAACCCTTGATAATACAGATGAAAAAGCTGAGGCCCTACAAGATAAACTGTATAAGGAGCATTGAACAGGACATTCACATTAGAAGTGTCTTAGTATTCGTCCGTCTTTAAATTATTCTGACAAGGCATTTTGGGAATTGTAACTCAGTCATTGGCAAGATCATAACGTACAACTGTAGGTATAAATTCAAATCTTAAATCCTTTACAGACACTTTTTAAAGACTTAAAAGCAAACTATGTAGGACAGCAACTTACCATTTATACAACTTGATATTAAAATACTGAGAATATATCCACCAATATTGCTATGCATTAATAATCAGTCTGCTATCTATTTTGGATGTTTTGCTTTGTCCAAAATCACAGAAAACAGAAAAAAAAAAAAAAAAAATCTAGCTGGGGAATGAAGAATGCTCCATAACACTCTGTCTTATTTCCCTCTTATTTTAACAAAGGAAGATCTGTGAGATTCTTCAATATAGAAAATTCTACAAATAAATGTTTATTAGGGGGTAGGAGGAGGTTGGGGTGGGGTGTTGCTTTATTAATAGCGGAACTTATTGTCACTTCTATCTGGACTCTGCAGAGACACCAAGATACAATTTTCATCTCTGGCTTCAGTGATGTCAGACATTTTTGGGTGTCCAACACTTCTGAAAATTAGAATACATTTGAAAAATTTGCCTTCAGCTCTACATGAATTTATGCAGGAGCTGGATTAATGTTCTCATTTGACATAATTCTTTGCTAGAATACAAAACAAGCCTAAATCCATACCATTCTTCTTTGGTCTTTGTAGGCTTGTTTAAGAGAATATCTTGTTAGAGAAATTCCAGACTGCTGCGGAAGGTTCTACAAGTTTGGAATATGCACTTAGCACAGGTATGCATTTAATAACCAATAAGCACATCTGAAAGTTTAATCAGGATGATTATTTGGAGTGATATTACAATCTGTCCATGAAGAAATCTGTTTTCTAATTCTGACCAGTTCTTCTTCAGTTTGTTAAAGTTGAATAAGTTCAGCAACAAAGACCAAGTCAAAAAATACAGACAAAACTCCAACTGGAAGGAATCAGATTGAAGAAAATTTAGACAATACTATGTGAAGTCAACAAGTGTTAGATTGACTACTGACTTACGTATGCATGGACCTTAGTAAAAATAGCCTTACACATAATAATGCAAATCCTTATTTAACATGAGACAGACCAAAAAAAATTCTCTTCCCACTACTGAAGTTTTGTTTTGTTTTGATAACTGAAATAACAGTGTGGCTTAACTCTTTTAATTTGCTATGCAATTGTTTGTTTATAAATAGCCTGTGGCAGCAAATAAGTCATAAGCAATCGATAGGTTGTCATATATGTGTATAAAATATTCATTAGATAAGTTGAAATTGAACAAATTCATAAAGCACCTTGTATCAGTTTTGCACACCAAGCACTGTAGGAAGTATTAGTTCCATTTATTCCATAGAATTTCTCATATGATTATTTTTTTTCTTTTTTTAATATATACATATATATATATACACATATATATACTTTTTTTTGGGGGGGGGGATATTTTTTTGTCTGTATAATCACCCAGATTGGTTGGGTTGTGTTGGTAGGTTTGTTTTAAGAGTAGGCAACCAGATAAACAAGTCTAGTAGCAATTTCCTTTTGACAAAAATAGATACTAAAGTACAAGAAAAATTTGTCTGGAGAGACAATGGATTTACCACTACCGAATGTGATATTAAGTCACATTTTTTGATATTGTAAAAGAGTTGAAAAAAAAACACTCTGTTTTCCTGTACTTAGGAAAGAAGTTATACTGTAATTTTCCTTTCTGAACCTATAATCAATAAATCTGTAGTACTGAGAGTGCATTTGTGGATCATTCCTAAAAAATAAGTGGAAATAGATTAATAAGATCTATTGTAGAATAGAATTTGTTTTTCTCATACCACTCACTGTATACTGTCTATATATACCTATGCATATACCATGTGTAAAAGTTTTGGAATATTTAGATGCAGGTCTAATTTAAGTGAATATAACCTTTTGATCTAAAAAGAAAAAATAAACAATCTAACAATAGGAAAAAATGCAATCTGTTGAGACATATTTGAGTTATTTTTCTGTAATTGGCTTGGCAGCAACTTCAGTCACAGATTTCTGTTTCACAGATTGTCCCCAAAAGAATAAAAGGTTTGCTTTGAAATATAATTAATACTGCATTCAGCTGGAAGACTTTCTCAGGTTGTCAAAGGCATTTGAAGAAGGTAAGGGGATGAAAAAAAGTAAAAGAAAAGAAGAAAGAGAAAAGAGAAAAGGAAAGGAAGAAAAAAAGGAAAGGGAAAAAGAAAATAAATTAAAAAGAAAAAAAAAGAAAAAAAAAGAAAAAAAGAGGGAAGAAGGGAAAGGGAAAGGGAAAGGGAAAGGGAAAGGGAAAGGGAAAGGGAAAGGGAAAGGGAAAGGGAAAGGGAAAGGGAAAGGGAAAGGGAAAGAAAGAGAAAGAGAAAGAGAAAGAGAAA
>CM021765.1:5199239-5258508 GCA_011076525.1 Nettapus auritus
GGAGAGGAGAGGAGAGGAGAGGAGAGGAGAGGAGAGGAGAGGAGAAGGTTGAAGTAGAAAAGTTAAATCCAAATATATATAGAGAGAGAGATAAAGTGTATTGAAATAAATGACAAAAGTATTTCAGGCATTCATTTATTATCAAATCAGCCATCAATAAATAATAATGATGCATGAACTATGCCACCACATTCATAGTGTCTATTAGGGAAACCTATGATAGTGAAGTTTTTGGCAGTGTAATATGTATGCATTACAACAGAGAGAAGGCTGGAAAATGTTTATTTTTCAATGCTAAAATCATAAATATCTGCTTTGCATACACATCCATTTGCAAACATAAGTGTTCAGGGTTCAGAAATTTAGCTTTTGGGAAATCTACAATGAAGTCAGAGAGCAATGTGCAGAACTAATGGAAAAGTGGGCATAATTTTGATCCTCTTCACAATTAAGGGGTAATTCAGACCCTGAGTCTTCAGCCACTGTGTGTTATATTACATTTGTTTTCCCACATATATTACATTTGTCTTCTTCAAAATGAGATGCTTGGTGTGCACACAAGGCAGGGATACTGGTCTTTGTCAGCAGTGAAATCAAATCATGAATCCAGTGTTCAGGGCAGGGCTTTCGTGGTCCTGGAGCTGGTATCCTATGGAATCTCTTGGGCAGGGTTAGATGGTCTGAGGTCCTTGGCCATGGGTGGGGTGTGGAGAGCTCCCAGGAGGGGTGGTAAGTACTGCTTGTGTTCTCAGAGCCCTGGCATAACCCATTTTTCCTCTAAAGACCACCTCTGTGACTACTGAGATAAAGTGGGTCCTAATATTTTAGGTTCCTTTGGCCAACCAAGCACCAAATCTACATAGCTATATATGTAAATCTTCTTTGATACCTACCTTTATTGTCTGTGTATCAATAGTTTAAAATGAGTTGTTAATGGATTTCCAGTAAATTCCTATTTGCAAAAAAAGGAAAACAGCACTCCCTAATAAACATTAATGACTGTGAATCAACAAAAGATGTATAAAGTACAATGGTCAAACAATGCTTCATAGGTTATTCCTGAGTTGTAGCATCTGTTTAATACTGAGGGCCATTCCAAATCTGTTGTTTGAAGTCAGCTTTAGTTGGTAGAGCTCTTTGAATTAGTTTAGTTTTAGTTAGATATGTAATCATCTTCAATATTTATCATTCCCTTGTTTCTGATACTGTCAGTGAAGAACCTTTAAAGTTCAGTTATTTCTATGATATATTGAATGGACCATCCTCTCTGATCATCAGAAAGAGATTACTACTCCAGACTTTTATATATTTAATGTAGAATTAGGGAAAAAAAAAAAAAAAACCTGCTCATTGTGATTAAATTCTTATTTATGAACAAAAAAGTAACTGCAGCAGCTGGTAACAGAAGAGGGTTTCCCAGGTGAAGAGCTAGAAAAAATATAATTAACTGTTCTAAATATCTAAAAGAAGTTCACTTTTCAGAATGCAAAATCCAAAATCCTTTTTTTTTTTTTTTTTTTTTTTTTTTTTTAATATCCTGGGCTTCAGCTGGGTAAATTAAACACATGAACAGCTATGAGAACTGCCCTATTGCTTCAGTCTTTAATTGATTATCATGACAACATTTGGGTGAACTTTCTTTTATTGCAAATGCCTGTGGAGTGACAGTGTTTTGGAAGCCTTCAGAGGATATTTGGTAATCCGTCAACATTGGGTGCTTTGCTGGCCATCTTGGATAGCTTCTTAAATATTTAAGTAAAAACTTTAAATAACATTTGCTTCTTGTTCAGGCTAGTTAAGGTTTGACAGGAAAGACAGAACAGTTTTGTGCCAAAGTGTCTGTATGCAAACTGGTGTTACTACACTTACAGTTCACTAGGAGCTTGATATAGTCAGAAATGATTTATGGTGATTTCTGAATAATAGTGCTTTTTGCTGTTTTTTGTTTTCTTTTGTTTTCTTTTGTTTTCTTTTGTTTTGTTTTCTTTTGTTTCTGTTCAGATAATTGTCAGTGAATTAGTTGCACATATTGTTCATGCAGAAGAATTTTTGGGGAGGTAAGGGTGTGCAACTGTAGTTTGTGTGCAGGCTTCACAGAAGGGTTAGGATTATCAAGAGTCTGGTACTGAAGCAGCTTGATGTACAAAACTAAACTGTTTGCAAAGGATGCTGTGAAAGAGTAGAGAGAAGGGGGAGACTGAAGATGTGGCTTACTATATATCCTAAATCTGGCTGGAAGATGGGCTTTGAACAAGCTGTTATCTTCCACATGGGAGTAGCATTGCTACAGTAAAATGCCAGATTTCATCCATCATAATGTCATGGCTCATATTAAAATGTCTTGAGGGACCTGAGGGAGGGATGGGCAAAAGACATCAAATCAATTTTCAGGCAATTGCTACGGTTTTCAGAACCTAAGCCCTATGTGATGGCGTTATGGTTGCACAAAGGGAGGCTATAAATAAGGTCCATATATCAAGAGAGGAAGTAATTTAGAAAAAGGCAGTTGATTTGACTTTTGCATGAGGCTGAACATATGGTGAAGTACAACCAGGTTATCATTCTATATATTCCTCACAGAGACAAGCACCAACTCTATACTTCTGAGAAATTAGCACATTGGTGTAGTCCTAAAAGTGACAGCTCTGGAACAGAGCAGTACCTTGGTCTTAAAAAAAAAAAGAAAAAAAAGTAACAAGTAACAAGGCTATTTTACATTTGTTTAACATTTACTTATGAGACATACAAGAGTCAAAAAGCATTGTATAACTATATACTTCAGCATTAACCCTTCTGCAGAAATGGGACATTTTTATTAATACTTTTAAATATAGAGAATATGAAATTAGTCCCAGGTCCTGCATTAAAAGTAGACATTCAAAATTTCATAGTCTACATAAACAAGTATAAATAGATTTATTGTGAGTTTTGCAAGACAACAAATGGTATGCATACCACATGGAGCAATGTTTGCATGGGATTACCAAGCAGGTGGCTTAGAAGCATATTTATCTATCTAATGGGTTAATACTCTGGATACTGCATCCCCTTAGGGACTCCTCTGTTGCCAGGTCTTTCTCCCAGAAAAGGACCAGCAGATATGAGGATCAATTCAAGGCATATGAGTGCCTTCATTCATATTCTGGTTGGAAACAGAAGGATTCAGGGAGTTGATTGTGAAGAGTCTTAGGAAAAGTATCTGTTTCTCAGGTAGTTGTGGATATTTGCTTGTGGATATTTGCTTCCTTTGTCAGCCATGTTGAAGAAAGTGAAAAGAAAAGCATTCATCAAAGCAGTTCTACAAAAGTGTTTTCATCTTAAATGATCACTACTGTAGACATTGCTGACCTGCAATTATCATTAAAGACTTCTGACTGTTAATGTTTAGAATTGATCTTAGGCAAGCAAACATTAAAATTCGCTGCCCAGCAGCTGTTTATGTCTTGTATAAAATTAGCAGCTGGCCTCCATCCTAGCCAAAATGGACATATGGTTGAATAAAAAACCTACAATACTTAACACTAATTGACATACTTGTTGGCACTAGAGCTGGGTGGTTTTTTTTGTTTTTTTTTCTATTTTGTATCCAAACTACTCACAAATACACACACACGCACACGCACATACACACAAAATAAAGTGGGGAAATTTGGAACAGGAAAAATCTTACATCAAAAAGAAAACAACAACAACAACAAACAAACAAACAACAAAAAAAAAAAAAAAAAAAAAACAATTTTTTTCTGCTTTATTTAACTGTTAAGTGAATAAAACTATCTATATATTTTTATTTTCTTTCCAAAGTTATTTGATGTTATCATTTGATTTTTTTCTTTAAGTATAGATGATTTTAAGTACCAGATACTATTCCAAAATGTGTAGAGGGTTAGTTCTGCTGAAAGTAATAACATATGTTTTTAAATAATGAGATAAAGTACTATGACATTCTCAAAGGACTTCCTCCATTTTTCATTTTCTTTCTGGTTGAAAATAATTACTATATTTTCATCCATTTCTAGACATTTTCTATTACTCTTTCGAAGATTTATTTTTCTGTAATTTACTGTTCACTAAGAAAAAACAAATAGAGAAAAAAGGCACCACAACCAAAATAAATAAATAAATAAATAAATAAATTAATTAAAAAAATGTAAATTAGTTTGATGGCTTGCTCCTTCTTTCATTGCAGACCTCATAGTGGCATCCTTAAATGGTTCCAGTGTAAAGAATTTGTTTTTTCCATCATGTTTTTTTTGGACAATGTCCATTCTGAAGTTCTGCGTGCTGTGGTCAACAATAACTCCTTATAACAAAGAAAGCAGTCATATGGACATTAAAAACAAAAACAAAAACCTTCTACCCTATATACAACGTTTATGTTTATTTCTGTTTGGTGGTGACCATCAGCTCCAAACCTTTGATCTAATGAAAATCTGACTTAGCCTACAAACAGCAGAAAAGGTGGATTATACTTTATGTACTATAATTTATTTTCAAAGCCAGTACAGTTAATCTGTCTGTCATCAATTTTATGCTTTTGGAAGTGCTGGACCAAGCACAGTCTCTCTATGTCTTGTATACACAGACAGTTATGGTCTACACCTAAATTCCTCCAAAGTTTGAATTATGCTTGAAAATATCTAGAGGTGTTAACACATTCCTAGCCATCATCTTTCTCTTGATGTTCTCACCTTGTGAGATTGGATCCTATGATCAGATGTGCTTCTAGTCCATGACAAAGAATGAATTCCAGAGTGCTCAGAAAAGACGATGTAACCCCAGAGGTATGAGGTAGATATGAACCTTCTATTACAAGAAAGTTCCCAGTCTACAGCCTGCTCATGAAGACTTCTCAAGATGGTAGAAGCATAGAACCAGGAAGGTGGAAAACCTTGTGGACTATGCACTGTTAAATTTAACAATTCAGTTTATCTTTATAGATATAGATATGAAGTCAGAGTCTAAAGGAGAAGTACCTGTGGTACAGGGAAGGCTGGCTTCATTATACAAGAAGACGTGTTTTAGTCTGGCCACAGCATATCTAGCTTCATTTGAACACTGTATAGGATTACATTATCTGTCTATTCATTTCCAAAGAGAAAGTAAAGTAAGGCAATTTGACTTCACTGTACCTTTAAATAAAATCTTCATCTGAAGGTGATTAAAGGTAAACAATTATTTTAACATAAATAATAATTTCAGTTGGGTTGGTGGTAACAAATTTTGTTTGGTTAAAATTGCTTTAGTTTGGGTTGTTTGATTTGTTAATTGTTTATTTTGTTTTGTTTTGTTTATTTTTTGTGTTGGTTTGGTTCTTTGTGTTGGTTCTTTTTTTGTTGTTGCTTGTTTGTTTGCTTGCCTTTCTCTCTCATTGTGACCATAGAAGATTTTCTACAGCTCTGGAGGAAGTCAGATATTTTTTTCTTTCTTTTCTTGTGGTTCTTTGACCTTAGGCCAGTAACTTCATCTCTGTCAATGCATCTGTCCTCTGCATTTTCAATCTGGTGCAAATAATGCTTTAGGCAATGAGTTGCTCTGTGATAATTGTGAGTGAAAAGTACACAGCTCCAAGTGTGGATGTCATACAGTAAAATCCTGCAAAAGTCAACAGTGTTTTATAGCTTTTTACTAGGTGTGGACCAAACATGAATATTTCATCATACAGCACTGATAGATTAATTAATCAACTTGGTTGCCTGTGCAGTAGAAGTTTGTTTTGAGAGATAGCTACCTCCATTGTAACTTAGTTTCTACAGTTAAGTTCTTCTTTTCTAAAGTTAAATTGTATATTTTTTCCTCCTTGAATTCTTCCCTGATTTCACATAATTAATGCAAGTAATATTATTATTACTGGTTGCTCAGGTCCTATTTAACAAGAAAAGCATTAGTGGATACTTCTCTGTAAGCCTGTTAATATAGTACTAAATTCAATCCAGTTTTCTGGATGTAAGCATCTTCCTGCTGGCAGTTATTATTCCAAAAGATCACAGGTCTCCCCTAGGTCCTTCATCATGTTTGTCAGATCTATACAGAAGTCGTGGATACACCCAGGCATCTCAAATGGCACCAGAGGTCTATGCATAGGTAAATTAATTTATCTCTAAGGCTAGGATGCAGTTCCAGATTTAGATAAGGTGTGTAGTATGTGTGTTCAAAAGCAGATTTGGTTTCCGACTTCTTGTCCATGGATACTCTAAAGCTTTTCAGTCAGAAAGTGTAGGACTGTACTACAGGGACGACCATAACAGGTCACTCTCCATTGAGCTCAGTTTATCTCCCCATGAAAACATCTAGCATTATTTTAGAACTTTGAGTGTATTTAAGATATTTGCATGGTGCTTACAAAGACACATGACATACAGGAACTTATGTCTTCTGGAGTGACAGCTGTTACTCTTGTGGGACACTATGGTATCTTCACTAGCAGTACATATCAAAATACAGACAACTGATTCAAACCCTTCTGACAGTACTGGTGAAGGACTTGATTTAGTTGCTAAAGTAAGCATCTACTGGAACTTAAAATGCCATGATTTCCCTAGGGCTGGAAGATATAACATAGATCTCAGGAAGATTCAGGCCCCTCATGATCAGGAGATGGATGTTAAGATTACCTGTGTTACCTACAATATCACCAGAGAGCTGAAAATGCCCTGGGTCTACCCTGTAGAAAGAAGGAGTAGCAAGTTCTAGCTGCCACAGAGGCTCCTGTGGAACCAAAATTAATTGTTAAAACTTGAAGCTGAATCCCACAAAAAAGGTAGTGACTACCTGAACTGAACACAATAAACAGTAAAGCATTTACATATGGCAGTTATAAACATCAAAATAAACTTTTAAGCAAATGTTAAAACACAAATGCTTAATATTCAGCATGTGCTTAAGTTGATTCAGATTTGTTGATTCAGACCTTAAGGTACACTATCAGTCTTTCCCTTTACAAAACTAAGATTTTCTCTCTCTCTCTCTCTTTTTTTTTTTTTCTTTTTTTTTTTTTTTTTTTTTTTTTTCCGAAGGCAGGAAATAATTTCTCACCTTTTTAAGTGCCACTTGGCTGCAGGTACTGTAAAAAATTGCTACATCTTGTGGAAGTGCCAATTAGAGACAATAATTACTTGACTTCTCTGCTATAGCATTAAAATGCCTAGCACTTTTTGTCCTTGGCAGACGGAATTTTTATTTCTAAGCTTATCTGACTTAGAAAACACACTTTTTTATGGAATCTCATTTCGTGATTCCCCTCTACTCAGCACTGGTGAGGCCACACCTGGAGTATTGTGTCCAGTTCTGGGCCCCCCAGTACAAGAGACACCTCGACATACTTGGAAATACTCCAGCGAAAGGGCACCAAGATGATCAAGGGACTGTAGTTATCTCTGCGATGAGGAGAGGCCAAGGGAGCTGAGACTGGAGAAGAAGAGGCTCAAGGGGATCTTATCAATGTCTATAAACACCTGAAGGGAGAGTGCAAAGACAGAGACAGGCTATTTTCCATGGTGCTCAGTGCCAGAACAAGAGGCAATGGCCACAAATAAGAGGTTCTGTCTGGACACCAGTAAACACTTCTTTATTGTGCAGGTAATAGAGCAGTGGCACAAGTTACCCAGAGTTGTGGAGTCTCCTCTTTGGAGTTCTTTAAAAACCACTTGGACATAGTCCTGGGCAACCTGCTCTGGGTGGCACTTCTTGAGAAAGCAGGTTGGACCGGTGGGTCTCCAGAGGTCCCTACTGACTTCAACCAGTCTGTGATTCTGCGAATGATCAGCAAGAAGATTGCCCAAGTTGTGGAATTCCATTCTTTATTAAACTAATGCACCTAATCACTTGATTTTCTTTATTAGTTTTAGGAATTCCTTCCAGGACAGTTCATCAGATCACTCTGTATCACTTAAAATAATTCATATTAGCTGCAACTGCAATGTAGATTTTATGTAGGATTTACTCCTAGATTAACTATTCTAAAATATTAAATTTTCCCATCCAAAGTAGTATTTTCAAAGAATATTAAATCAGTCTGTACTAATGAAAACCTAATTTACTTGAACTGTATGTGTGTTAATGAAATGAAGTACAAAGCAGAATAATATTCTTTTATATAACTCTAAATTTTATGATAAAAAAAAAGATAGAGGAAGAGAAAGTGGAAAAAACCCCAAACATCTAATGCATTTTGATGTGTTTCTGCATTTTAGAAGATACCCCTATAATTTTAAGGATCATAAATGTATTTTTTGCAGAATGCTTTTATGAGCTTTTAATAATTCCCATGTGTAAAATAAGAGCTCTGTTTTAACTGCACATTAAGTGCTTTCAGTGAAAAATGCTTCCAACCAAATTCTAATCTTATTTATTTATTTTTTTAACTAGTACAGAATATTTTAGAGATTTTTTTTTTTTCCAGAACTATTCAGTACACTTCTGACTAAAAAAGTGTACGCATAGGTGGGTGTTGATTAATGGTGCTAAAAACACTTTGTGTAGGATCTTATGCTAATTACCCTTTATACCCTAACCTGTGTCAATTTTAACAATCTAAATTAGCATTTTCTCTTAGGATTAAGGAATGTGAGAATTGTGAAATTGGCTCAGTAAGCTGAATTAACAGTGTGAAAATTGAGATGTTCTGTCTTCTTTCTGTATTAACATCTGCTGCTTGTACTAAATGTAATGTTCTAATCTAAGTAATGGAGACATTGCCCTGCACCCTTGAAGAGAAAAAAAAAAAAAAAAAAAAAAAAAAAAATTCGTGTAATTGGTGACAATTGTTATCGGCAGTTCCAGGTAATCATGTCTGGAATAATGGATTTTTGACATGCAAGTCTTGAAAATTGGTTGCATTATTGTTGATGCAAATAGTTTAGTTTCTTTCCTGTTACTGCTGTAGTATAATGGAACACAATCTTATAGGCAGTGGGTGATACAGCGAGCACATTGCTCAGATAAAATCCTGATTACAAATGGTTCCATTTGGTTTATTTTATACTCTAATAGTAACATAAGTCTTTCTAGGTTCATTACATTATTAAAATAAAAACCTATGTTTCTGAAGAGAATAGGAAGTTTTTATTATCATTTCTTCCTCTAACATACTGTGAGGATTGTTCAGATTTTAGGTCTTAGACATTTAGTTGATAAACAGCAGTAATCAATAGCAGTGAGAAGAAGTTTGTGTTTTCAAAATATAATGAACTCTCCCAGACTTGTGAACTGCCCATTGTTGCTCATTATTATCATAATCAATACTGCCTAAAATATCTCTGGGCTGCCAGGATGGCATCTGTGTAAGAAACAGCATCCAGACAGCACTGACTCGCTCCAGCTGAGTGCAAGTCAAACTGCAACTTCCTACAGGCTGTACTTACTGTTCCTGGGAGCAGGAAGCCACAATTAAAAACAGCTAAATCCAGGCAAATTTGGATGCTTAAAGATTCAACTTTGTTCCCAGAATTACAGTAATTAGAAATTAAAAACTAATAATAAAAATAAAAAATAAAAACTACTGGAAAAGCATTCTGGGTATTTGGATGCAAAGGAGAGATGCAAAAGCCACACCAGTTGGCTGGTGTCAAGTTAATTTAGCCTTAATGGGACCAAGCATACTCATGGCTGGCTGGGAAAAGCCTGCTCCAGCAGCGTTCCAAAGCACTGTGTGTTCTGGCTAGGCAAGGAGGATATGGGAGCATCAGAAAGATTTCAATCCCAGAGCTTTCTTCCAGCTCACCACTATATCACAGTGATGCTGACAGCCCGAGCTCTTGGAGCAAATAGAAGGTTGGAGGTATGGGGCCTCAGCTCTCATCCTTCACTGTTTGGCAGGAAGCAATGGAAGGGAAAAGAGTTTTTTCCTTTCTGCTTTTGCTCAAACTTTTACGAAAGATGGAAATAATGAGTTTGGCCCCCAGTCATCACTTCATTAAAATAAAAATCCTTCTTGACAGCCCAAATGTGATCTTATTACTTGTCAGAATACACTTTTGTCCTATTTCTAGCCAAGAACATTTTAAATTATTTCTTTTTATTTATTTTTTTTCATCTCCACAGCATTGCTATTGCTATATACAGTCCTTCAGAATCATTGTATTGATTTCCAAGAATTAAATTCAAAATTAATTTCTAAATCTTAAAGGGACTCCAGAAAAAACAGCTTACAAATTAAAAAAAAAAAAGTAAAGAAGGCATCACAGTTTTCCTCAGTTATGGTAGCTATATACTTGGTTCTTTGTAAACTAGCACAGTCTAAAAGATCAGCAAAATAGTTTTGAAAAGTCCAGCTGAGTGAAAATGTAAATGAGTTGTCATCCCCATTTGTTACTTCCCAGTTTAAACATGTACTTCCATTAAACACCTACTTAAGTTTTTATCTGAAATAACACTTCAAAAGGCAAGCATCACTCCAGTCTGAGTTTTGCTTGTTAGAAGCAAATTTATGTGGATCTCAAGCAAAAGACCTGCTCTGTTCCTGCTACCCCAGAATGTCAGGCAATATACAGTTTTCAGGGAATTCTCAACTTTACTGCTTTTTTATTAAGATGCTCAATGACCCAGGCAGAGCTCTGGTGGATATAATACAGTAACAGATGCTTCATGAGTACAGGTCTCTGCTTTGGTCTGCTACTCAAGTTGCACCACATTTGTTCTGGATAAGTGTGTGGGCTTATGCACCATGACTTGATAGCTTCTCATTTAACTCTATGAGTTAGTTATTCACTGAACATGCTATTTACATTTTCTTTTATCATTCCTTGGATATCTGCAATAAGAACGTTGCAATAAGCTGAAAGTTAGATACCAGTAGACATAAAATCACTTCTTAAGTACCTGTAAATTTTCTCTGGTTTATTCCACTTTCTCTTAAAGAACGATAAAAGTGATTTATTGCCGCTTAGTTTTTCACCAGGAGAGATTTCTTCCCTAACACCCAGAAATGCTCAGCAGTGTCATGTGCCATTTCTAATCCATGATCTAAGACAAATCTTTTTCTGCACTTTTTCCTGCACAGCTTTCCCTGTTGCTGGATATTACAAACCATACTGACTAGTCATTGGTACTACTTATCAACTGAAAGAAAATAGGCATGTATAGGCTGGCATTATCTTAGAAGGTTCATCTGCTTTCTCCCTACAAAGTTCATGTGGACACACCCTGAGTGATTTTGCCATTAAAATGAGCTGTGGCTAGCATCTCTGAGTACTGATCTCTTTAATCAATAATGCTTAGGACTGTGACAAAAAGAATGGTCTGGCAAAATCATATTGCATGTGCTTGAGTGCTGAACTTTTTCAGCAAACTTGATTTTTGTTAAACATATCTGATTTATGCTCTATAGTCTCTTGGGGGTGAAAAGGCAAATTAATTTAATAACAGATTCACTTTCTACCAACATCTGTTTGCAATCTGGCCAGGCTGCTATGAATATCAGTTCCTTGTGTTCAAAATGATGTCTTGTATTACTCATGCTGAGTTCTATGAAAGATTCCATATCCATTTCTCTTGGGAGGAATTTTTATTTTTATTATTTTTATTTTATTTTATTTTATTTTCTGAAAAGTAACATTACATTTGGACCTGCAAAAGAAATGATTTACCATTCCCCAAATTAGACCATATGCAATAATATGTTGCAAAAGACTGCAGAAATTAGTATGTGGGATGGACAGGAAAAAGAAAAAAAGAAGAAAAAAAAAAAAAAAAAAAAAAAAAGATGCCAAGCTGAAATTACATATTTATTTTCCTTCTCTTGGTAAGCAATGCAAATACCAGTATTGTTAATCCAATTGATTTATTTTGTTGTTCTTTGCATCACTTCAATGTTTTGGAAGGACCACTAGGTTTATTGATGGAATTACTCCAAATGGTGGAACTAGTTCAAGCAGAGATGCTGAAGAGACAACGACGTCAGTACTTTCAGAGATTGGGTACCATCAGTCAGCATCATCAGATCACAAATTTATGCAATGTTTGTGAAGAATATATGTTCAAATATTTTGTTGGACTGGGACCACAGCCCTCAGACATTTGAAGCGTTAAGACCAGAAAAGGCATAACAGAATAGAGCAGGAAGAAAAATGGCTGAAGAGGATATTAAGAAACTATGAAGACCACTTTGAATATTAGAGAGATTATTCAGTGGTGAAGGTCCTGCCTCAATTCAAAACACCTGTAGTGATATCTGTAGTCATACCCTTATTTTGGTAGGAAATGCATCTGTTTGGTGCTATTTGTTCACCAGGCCTGCTGGTGGATGTCATTGGTGGATGCTGCAATGAATGTCGATTAGTAGGACTGTTATTTTAGAAAGTTGACTCCATCCTTCATGTGGAGAAAAGCCAAGATGAAGCCAAAGACCCTGCATTCCAATAAGAGAGTAAAGAGGTGCATGCTAATTGTGAGGAGTTCATTCCACAGACCCATTCTGCACCTCCAGCTTTATCTTCACCAATATAGCATGTGTTTCCTCACAGGTGAAAGTGTTGTTATTGACTATTGCCTTCCACAGACAGTTAGAGTACTCTGCACCTAAGCCTTTGAGCTGGTAAGGGAATGAGGTGGTAGGAGTTGAACCTTAATAATGATTTAGCGGAAACTCACTGGATGAAGAACAGGAGGGACCCCCTGAAATCTGTACGGCACCTTGGAAATAATTACTATGGTTTTTATTACTTCAAATTTTCAAGTTAAAAAGGAATTACTACAGGGGTTCAGCACATAATTTCAACACCAGATCAGTTTTCACACTAATGATGCTAAATTGCTTTGGCCTCCTAGTTTTTTTTTATTCTTTGCCCTCTCTTCAAATTCCCTGCATCTGATTCCTCTATCTCTATCATCATCATAGATCTTCCTCATCTTCTTGTCATCTTGATCCCCCCTGGTATTTTTCTCTATTCTTTTTTTTTTCTCTTTCCATTATGAAAGTCATGTCTATGGTCCTTCCTTTCCAGGGACTGGAAGAGTCAGCACCAGACAAGGTGATGGTTGTTTCTGGTTCTCTTCCAGGTTGTAGACACCAGCTATTCTTTAAAATATTATATTCCAGACTTGAAGCAAGTATTTGCCTCTCAAATTGGCAGTTTCTTCCAGCTTTTCTCCTGAAATCTCCTTTCTACTTCCTACTTGCTCACTGGCTTTAAGACTCACTATAATAACTCACAGTCTTCTGTGAGATTAAGAAGAGTCTTCAGAGCTACACCATTTTTTACCTTTCACTTTTCTTCCACTGCATCTCTTATTTGTATATTTTTGCCCTGTGCAAACCAGTAAAACATTTTACCGTGAAGAAATCTTTTTCGTTACAGCGTCTCTGCTGTTTCTTTTTTTTTTTTTTTTTTTTCATCTTAGCCATTGTGCTCAGTGTTTATACACACCCATCTGGAAAGCTGGTTAGACAACATGGGCCAAAGTGCCAGAGGTAGAAAGACAACTCTGCCAGTTCTCATTGGCATGAAAGATTTGTTCCATTCTCTTCCATGTCTCATGATGCCCAGTCAAAATCAACACCCGAACAAGGATCCAAAGCCAAACCCTAACTAAAAAGAAGAAAAGGTAATGTGAGGATAATACACATCAAAGGATATGACTTCTTGACACAACTCTCAGCAACCAGGCGATTGGTTTCACATTGTTAACATTGTCTATTATTTAAAATATTTTTCCATTCTTCTTATTCCTAGATTCTCAGTTGCCTTGGCAGCAAAGCATTATCTCGACATAAATCTGCCCATTAAACTATATGCATCTTACATCTTACCAACCTCAGACTGATTATGGTAAGAATTAATCCTAGATCTGAACAACAACAACAACAACAACAAAAAAAGAACAAAATCTGCCCAGATCACTGCAAAAGAGGAATATAGCAAAAGAGGAGAAAAAGTTATTTCATCCTTGCAGACTTGAACTTCATTCCCATATCACAAGGAACAAGGGAATGGAAGAAGGCAGTCATTCTCTGAGCCAGAGAATGAGCACATATCCCAGATCAGCTTATCTGAGTGAATAATATTGGGTAAATCTAACTTTGAATGCTCTCACACAAGGTAAGCACCTTGCTCCTTTCTTCATGGCTAGTCATTCTTCATGGCTACACTGCACTTTCCAAGCATCTTTCACCTAACAGACTGGGAGAGAAGTGAGGTCACGAGAGTCTGTAGCTGCAACATTCTGTCTGTAAGCAGATAGTATTAATTGTTCAATAACTGAGAGGTATATCTCCTGACAAGTGTTATCTTGAGCTTCTTTGGCAAACAGGAAGATAAAAGAGTCTGAATTCAGGATTCTCTACAAACCCACCTACCACCTGCAGCCCATCTGCTCAGCAACAGTGGGCACAGTGAGTTCAATGTTTAATGTTGTTTTTAAGATATAGTTGAACAAAGGCAAACTCGTCCTAATACCATACTCTCAAAATTCTAAGCTTATTTAGAGTTCATCCTAAAGTCTTGAAGACCGGTTTATCTCTAAATTACAGCTCTCTTGTTTGCAGGCCAAAAAGCCAATGCTTGCAGCCCAGAAAGCCAACTGCATCCTGGGTGCATCAACAGACGAGTGGCCAGCAGGAGGGATTTGTACCCTTCTACTCAGTCCCTGTGAGGCCCCAGTTGGAGCACTGCATCCATGTATGGGGCCCCCAGCACAAGAAGACTATGGATATGTTAGAGGGTGTCCAAAGGAGGCCATAAGAATTATCAGAGTGTTGAAGCACCTCTTCTATGAAGAAAGGCTGAGGGAGTTGGGGAAGTTCAGATGAAGTCAAGGTTCTGGGGAGACCTCATTGCAGCCTTTCTATACTTAAAGGGGGCTTATAAAAAAGATGGAGAAGGACTTTTTACTCAGGCAGATAAGAATACGACAAGGGAGAATGGTTTTAAACTCAAAGAGGGGATATTTAGATTAGAGGTTAAGAGAATATTATTCATTCAGAGAGAGGGTGCTGAGGCACTGACACAGGCAGTCCACAGCCCATAGAAGCTGTGGATGCCCCATCCCTGGCAATGTTCAAGGCCAGGCTAGATGGGCCTTAGGGCAGCTTGGGGTGGTGGGATGGTGGAACTGGACATCTGGGTAGGAACTAGACAGCCTTTAAAATCCCTTCCAAACCAAACCATTCTGTGATTCTATAAAATGACCTTGCCCAGAACCATGCAACATGAATAGAACTCCAAATATTTTGTTAAATATGTAGTTTATTTATTTATTTATTTATAAGATGTATTTTTCCCATCAGACTTTCTTCTCCATAAGATAATAATACACCGGGTTTTTCATAGTCCAATACTTCTTTGACTTTGTTTTCCTTCTACAGTGTTTCCAACCCTTACTGGTCATACCATAAGGCACCACCTGACCATTTAAAGCTAGTAAGATGAATGTGACCTGAGAGCACAAACACTTTGAATTTGCTGGAGGTTAATTACATGGGATTATGAAGAGGTAGATGAGAAGCTAATTGAAAGTCAACAGACATGGATTTGACCTCAGTTCTACCCGCGTTAAAAAAAAAAAAAAAAGGAATAAAATAGAAGCCTGTTGTATGATCTTGGACAAATTTATTTAAGTCTTTGCTCTTTCTTCGTTGGCTTTGTCAGCTTTGTCCTTTCAAATACAATACTCTCCAAGACAAAGATTGCTTTTTCCCTGTGTCTGTGCAGTGTCTAGAACTAGAAGTTTCAGCCTTGGTGGAAACCTTCAAGTGGAATTGCAAGAATAGTAATTATGGAGTCTTTGTACCCTGTGTCACAAGCCCCTAATGAGTTAATAGAGAAGTGTCAGTGTTAATATTAAAGGAAGGACAATAGATACAACCAAGAGGGGATTAAAAAATCACCTTCAGTGCTTGAAAAATCTGTAATAGACGAAGAGCTTCTTGTGGAGTCTGTTTTATTTAGACAATAAGACATTTGTTCAAATTACAACAGACATTCAAACACTTCTTATTAGAAACTTTAAAATCCTGAAGGAAGCTTTTCTTTTATTTTCTTTATTCCATTGAAGCCTACAAGAAAGATTCTTGCTTTCTTATTGCTCTGGGAGAGACTTTTCTACCAGGAAGTGAAACATTTGCTAAATATAAGGTTTTATGTTTTATTTTATCAAAGTCTTTTGACCATTGTTTCAAAACATTTTACAGTTTCTGTAGTGTCCTTCCATTTTTCTAAAATGCTGCAGTTACTCAGAATGGAAACTAACAATGGGGCTCTGAGCAGTGCAGTGTGTCAAATGCATTGTACAGAATATCTGTGTATTTGAGAATGATGAAAATGATAGAACATAAGTTTGTACTGTTGGAAAGAAAAGCATACATTTGTGCAATTCTATTGATATAGAAATGTTCTTTGGGTTCACAGGCTAAGCCTCGTGATGGGGAATGAATGTGTTTACATATCTTTATTTCTTTGAAGCAGAATGTTTACCATTTTAGCTCCTCACTATGAATAGAGAGCAGGGCTTATGTGGTCACTGAAAGCAACAAAAGATTTCGATGAGTTTGTAGCATAATTTCCCTGAGCTTTCAGGATAGTGCAGTAGTAGGAAAATAGCATAGCCAATAAGCTGCTTTTTGTAAGGAAGCTGTAGTTAGGAAGATGTGAACTAAGAGAAAGATCCTGCAAATGCTTGTATGTGTAAGTAGTTCTAAAGTTTTCATGGTTCAGGGTCAGAAAAACACATAAGCATAAATTTTTCAAAAAGTCCGATGGCCTTCAGGTGGACCACTTAGGTGTTTACATTAAACTTATGTTTGGTATATTGCTGTCCAAAATGCCCAATATGATACTTACAGTAGAAAATGAGGAACACATTAAATCATCACAAAAGGAAGAAATTTCCAGGACAATGGGATTATGCTGAAAAAAATTCCTAAACCCATGGGTAAAAACTAACTTGCAGTATTTGTCTTCATGAGTTTCAAATCAGGTAATATTTTCAATAACAAATACTCTGGGCATGAGTTTATCATCACTTTAAAATACCAGAATAGAGCAGGACTGTGCCTTCTGCCCTGAGTGATCCCAATGACTTTCATACAAAAGGGACATAAACAGGCTATGAATAACTGTTCTGAACATCTATCTCTTGGTGCTCTCTCCCTTCTTTCTGGTACCCTGATGATACCACAGAATCACAGAATCACAGAGTCACAGAATGGCCGAGGTTGGAAGGGACCTGAGAAGATCATCAAGTCCAAACCTCCTGCCAAGCAGGAACACATAGAACACATTGCACAGGATGGCATTCAGGCAGATTTTTAATATCTCCAGAGAAGGAGACTCCACAACTTCTCTGGGCAACCCGTCCCAGTGCTCTGTCACCCTCACAGTAACAAAGTGCTCTCTTATATTGTCAGAACTTCCCGTGCTTCAGTTTGTGCCCATTGCCTCTCATCCTGTCACTGGGCACAACTGATAAGAGACTGGATCCATCTTCTCGACACCCTCCCTTCAGATATTTATACACATTGATGAGGTCTCCCCTCAATCTTTTCCAGGCTAAACAGGCCTAGCTCTCTCAGCCTGTCCTCGTACAATAGGTGCTTTAATTCTCTCATCATCTTAGCAGCCTTCCTCTGGACTCACTCCAGTAATTCTATGTCCCTCTTCTACTGGGGAGTCCAGAACTGGATACAGTACCAGGTCTGAGTAGAGGGCGAGGATCACCTCCCTTGACCTGCTGGCAACACTCTTCTGAATGTACCTCAGGATACCGTTGGCCTTCCTGGCCATAAGGGCACATTGCAGACTCATGGTTAGCCTGCTGTCCACCTGGACTCCTGGGTCCCTCTCTACAGAGCTGCTCTCCAGCAGGTCAGCCCCCATACTTTTTGAGAACCAATTCTGAAGCCAAATCTGTGTCATGTACACACCCCACATTACAGGCTATAGTGCATATCTGACTCTACTACATCCACTCTGTTACAGTTGAAAAAACCTCCAAGATCATCTGGTCTGACCATCCCCCTACCACCAGTAACACCTACTAAATCATATCCCTAAGCACTGCATCCAACCTTTCCTCCAACACCCTCAGACATGGTGACTCCACCACTGTTTGATTATATATGTTACATTTCAGAATACAAAGGGCAACACTTGCCACACCAACTTGGAAGAGTAAAATAGGTGTTTTGGCAGAATGAGGATGCCCAGATCCCATACAGAACAGTCTATTTTCCAGTTGCTTAGGCTGGAAAACTATGTTAAATGGTGTCCACATTATAGAGTTTACAGATTGTTAAGACAACTGAAACAAATGAATTCTTCAAGCTGTTCAAAATATTTGGTCATATTTGCTTTTACTCAGATTATTGGCTCTAACTTTGCCAACTCACAACATCCTCACAAGTCTCTGCATGGATTGACCTCTTATTGGCTGAACTGCATTCAACACAAAGCCAGAACTGGGAATAGCATCATATCTCCTGACTATTTTCTTAGTCCTAAGGCCAAATGGACGCTCCTAGAGGTCAGTGTGGAATATCTACACAACTAAACTATGCTCCACAGTCCACCTGTGTCCCTCTGATGTACAGGCAGCTCCTCTGGACAAAGCACTCTGGTGGAGAGAAAACTCATTGGGGTGGACAATAGAGCCTGCCAACAACAGGGCTGAAATTGCAGGCTTGACTCTTCTCCAGCAGTGTATGAAAACAGACAACTTTCTTGCCCATCAGATCCTGCCCCACATCCTCAGCTTTTGTCTCCATAGGGTCCCTAAAACATCTGTGCTAGAAGAAATATTGACTCAGCTCTTAAGATTCATAGCTTCAGGATAATGTTTTAGTGATTTTTTTTTTTTCCTTGAGGAAAAACAAACAAACAAACAAACAAACAAAAAAGAGCTCATGCCTTTGAATATGAATCCTGCATGATGCAGTTAAGTATCCTATGTCAGTGTAACTTGCTAGAGACAATATAACGTGCATACTTGTTCTTTTTCTCTTACCGCGCTTCACAAAATTGGAGGACAAGGTCTGGTGTTGGTTTTGCTTTGTTTTTTGAAGATTATTTTAATTATCTATAGCTGTCTGCATTGCATTTGGAAAAGCAATTAGCTTCATATACTTAGACTGTTCTCTACAGACATCAGGTGTTAAGAAAAAAGTGCTAAGAAAATTCACAAAAGCTCTTGGCTCTCTTGCATAACAGCTGGCTGAACAGATAGAGGGTTAAGGTTTCTTTTTGGAAGTGGACGGGCCTTTGAAGTCAGTGAAATAACTCTCCTGGTTTAGATTCAATTTTCAGTCAATTGGTGGTCAGATTAGCTGTAGGACTGCTAGTGTCTTGCTGGTGATGAGCTAAAGCAATTAGATGCCTGAAGCTTGTCATCTCCTTGTTAACAGGCTTCTGGGTATGCCTGCAGCCCCCTTATTTGCAGAAGACTGTAATTCAAATGACATCTGTGAGTTATTTATAGGAAACCGGTGCTGGAGCTGTAACCCATATAAAATCAGCCACTATTTTAGTTCCTTGACTGAGATATATTCTCCAAGATTTCCTGGCTTCAGGATTCTCCTGATTTCAAATGTGGGTCAAGGTGGACTCACACTTTTAATTTTATTTATTTCCAGTTTTATGTGGAAATCTGTCTATTATTCTGTGTTTAACCTCTGTTGAAATCTCAGGCCCAGGCATTAGAAATCAAAAAAAGTGCAGAAATATGCAGGAGGGAGTGGGCAGCCTCAAGACCAGGCAGTGTGAATGTTTCTCAGAGTATGTTCATTCACAGAGACTGAGGACACAGCAGAGCTCATATGGAAAGCACTCAGGTACCAGGAAGGAAATTTGGTAGCATGTCTGCTCAGTCAGCTGCAGAGATGGAAACACTGGGTAACAGCAACATTAACTGTGAGAAAGAAAGGAGCTGCATCTGCCCTGTCACTCATAAGCAGGCACATTTTTTCTGCTTGCTGAATTCATCCACTGGTGTCATTATTCTGCAGATTCTGCCTGCACTTTCTCTCTCTGCAGCATCACCAGATCAAACCTTTCCCCTGCAATATAGAGGAATCCATCACACCAGTTCAAGTCTGTATAGTACAGTAAAACACCTTCTGGTTTAAATCCACTGAATAAATATGGTTAATTTAATTATTACTATCCATCAGACCCTCTTTTCCTAAATTCCCCTAATTTCCACTCCAATTACCCTTCCTTCTGTAAAACAAGTATCTGGAAAGAATTCATCTTTAATCATAGAGAGACATTTAAATTTGAGTTGAACAGATTTAATTAATGTGTAGAACTAAAAATTAGAATAGTGTCAGTACCTTGTTTTTAATATGTGTTAAAAGTGTTATTTGAGAATAGTTGTAATAAAATAGTTGTAATTTACTTCAAAGCATAAAATTGATCAGATCAATGTGTAGCAAAATGATGCATGGTTGCTGAGATTATGGTAATTAATTAATCACCTAAATGTATGTTTAAAGTGAAGTTTGATTGATAAGAGCCAGGAAGATTAAAATTAATCAGTAATCCACACAAAATGCATAACTATTTTAGCATCATTTCTGTAAATCTTTCATAATTCTTTACAAATATTAATAAAACAAATATGTTTTGACTGCAGAAAATAACCTTAAAAGCATATTGGGCTCCATTTTCATTACCAGACAGTTATCTCCAGTATAAATGTGTTTCTGTTATGCATAGGAAGATGCCAGATTGACACATCCATTCAGGAGTGCCAAATTGTGTGATTTCTGACTGCTATATTGCTTCCAGTGAGAGGTTTTGTCACTGGATCTTAATTAAGCTTGCTGATGATAAAACTCAAACCAGATTAAACATAACATATTCTTCTTTGCTAGAATCATTCCTAAGTGACATTAGAAATCAGAAGCACTAGTAGAAACTACTTATATTTTGACTTTGCTAATGATTTAGGCTGTCATGATCATCTCTGAATACCTCTCTTGTTATCAATTTCCTGTTACCCATATTTGTGCAAGTGAGAATTTACATATTTATTTTGATGTGTTCATATATTTATATGTGTATACACTCGCTAAGGGTCTAACCTCCTACTGTAATGGAGTTCTAATGAATACAACAGACAAAGTCTAGAAATGAACTTCAGCCCAAAGTACACATTTACAATGATGGCTACATATTTTTCTAGTCTATGCTGAGACATCTAGCTCACATACACAAATGTCCATCTCAATACTTAAGTCAAAGCATCTTGGTGTGCATGACCCCTTCAACAGTACTGTTTTTCCCCATTATATGACAATATCAGCAATATTTTTTTATCTTTCATAAAACCTTAATTCCTTAAATCTAAATTTGGCTTATATGTATACAATTCTTTTCTGGACTTGAAGTTTGAAAAGCATGAACACAGAAATAACTCGTAGCTGAACATGTGACAAACACAAGTTATAAGAAAATATGTGATATATCTGATCAGATATGGTCCAAATTTTAAAACAACAACAACAACAACAAAGAAAAACAAACAAACAAAACACACAAAAAAAACAATGATTTAAACAATAAAAACAACAATGATTAATTGGGAACTTCCTACCATTTGAACTTACAGAGTAGATAATTAAGTTTTTGGTAAACTGAAAACTCATCCTCTTTCCATCTGCTCCTCACAGAAAGACTGTTAAGGAGGACTGGTGAAGGAGCGACTGAGATCAGGTGAATACAGACTTTCAAACTCCAGGACCAAAATTTCCCTCTGTGAATTACTTAGGAAAGTCCCTATCACCATGTGTGCACTGCAGTAAACAAACAACTATACTGCATCACTGGTACTGTAATAATAATAATATTTACGTTCCAGATGACAGAACATTAGTTTGGAAATTTAGGAGCCTTGGAATTGCATTCCCAGCTTGTCTGCCAGACAACTGTGAACCATGCAAAGGTCATTCCATACTCTGAATGCAGCTGGTTTCCCGGATTCAAAATACATTTTTTTTTTTTTTTTTTTTTTTTTTTTTTTTTTTTCCTTTTGGAACTCTTGTCTACTAAATCTGTAAATTCTCTGGGGTAGACACTCTTTTGTTATGTACCGAAAGGGGTCTTGATCTCACAAGACCTCCACATTTTACAATAATAAAAATAACATTAATCTGATACATATTTGTTTCTGTTTAACCCGGTTATGTGTATGGCCAAAGCATCTCATTTCGTGAGCACATTTTGAAAATGAGAGTTATTTTCTGAATTGCTTTCAGCCATTGATTTTAATCCATATTACGGAACTGTTTTACAATCAGACTAATGCATCTGATATACAATCACTAATTTTCAAAATATTTATAATTTTCTCCAGTGGCACAACTTGGTGAGGCCAACATATTGTGGATCTACACACTATCCACAGCACTGTAAATTTTTAAGAGATACATTAAAAGATTTTGACTTATCAATACTGGCAACATCCAACTACACCTCTTCAAAAGACACTTTTATAGCTTAATATATACGATCCTGACTAGCTGTTTTGATGAGATGTAAAATGTTTAATTTGACCGTAATGGTTCTGTTTGAATCACTTGGGTCTGTCAAATTAATAAGACCTCATAAATCACTTGGCCATAACTCAGAAATTTCCAAGATGTCACAGCAAAGATTAGTAGTATATAAAACACTTGAAAGCGACGTGTAAAATGAACTGTAAGCTTTCTGCAGGGATATCCTTCCCTCATCTGAGATTAAGCTTTTCTGTGTAGACAGTGAACACCAGAGGACCAGATGTGACTTGTCCCTGTTTCTAGCCTCAGATCTCACTTCTCCAGCCAGATTTGCTTGCAAGAACTTGGGTAAAGTGAAAATTTAAACTTCCAGTTCCAAATGCAGAAAAAAAATCCAAGTTGTGATAAGCCTGGTACTCATGAGATGGATGCATTAGTTATTGCATTGAACATGAACAGAGATTCTAGCAGGAGGTGCGTTTGGAGTCAGAATGTTAAAGCCTATGATTAGAGGGTAGGGATCTGAGGATGGACATCTCCATAGGAAGGGGAACAAACTTGACTAAATGTTGGAAGCATTAAAAAAAAACAAATTTAAAAAACTTAAAGAAAACAACTTAAATTTTTGCATGTGTATTTTTGCACTTGCAGATGCAACAGAACAGAATAGCTTCTTTGGAGTAATTTTTTTGTCATTTGGGCTGAGTTGTTTAGTAAAACCACACCATAAAAAAAAAATAATAATAAAAATAACAATTATAACAAAGTGAAGAGCTTGAAACTGTTGTTTGGACACCATAGGGCCTAAACAATACATAAATGCTCTATATTCTCTATTCATTATTTCTGAAGACTTTTGTGCTTTCCTCTTACCAGCTTATGCTGAACATCTTCCAAAATAAGGTATGTCCCTGACTGTTTAGTATAGGAAGGAAAAGACAATGATAAAGTATAAGTGATAAAACAGCAGACAAAGTTGATGCCAGGGGCAAGCTCATGTAAGTTGCCACTATAATTATCAAATTATACAAAAGAGAACTTCCCAATTTGGAACTGATTATTTTTGACTTCATAAAACTATAGGGATAATTCATTCATTGCCCTTTTCTGCTCCCTTTAATTAGGTATTTTTAAGTCCCTTCTTCAGCATTAAAGTTGTTATGAAGCAGGGGTAAAACAAGCTTTTTTTCTATAACTCGTAGATAATAATGGCAGGTTACTGAAAACATTCCCTCAGTGGAGGAAAACTTTCTGCATCTTCACAGTACTCCAGCCTATATAAAACCACTGAAAAATAAAATAAAATAAAAAAGTTAAAGCAAAGTTAAAACAAATTGAAATCCCTACATATTTCGCTAAATGCAGGAGAAGTATGTGAAATACTTTAAGACCTTCGTATAACAATATTCTCCTCACAACAGTGTCCCACAAGATCTATGGCCTAGTAGTTTTCATAGTCCCAGCCATAATTAATTTTTAGCTACCTTCTTAATTGTCCTGTTTTCAGCTGTGATTTTTTTTTTTTTTCCTAGTATCTAGCATGGTGCTGTGTTTTGGATTTAGGATGAGAATAATGCTGATAACAAACCAATCTTTGAGTTGTTGAAGAGCAGTGCTTACACAGAGCCAAGGACTCTTTTGCCTCTTGTGCTGCTCTGCCAGTGAGGAGGCTGGGGTGTACCAGGAGCTGGGAGGGAAGGCAGTTAGCACAGCTGGCCCAGGCTGACCAAAGACGTATCACATACCATGTGGCATCATGCTGAACAATAAAACAGAGAAGATTTGGCTAGGGGGGGTGCTGGTGCTTGGGGCCTGGCTGGGCATCAGTCAGCGGGTGGTGAGCAATTGACTCGTGTATCACTTGTGCTTTTTTTGTTGGTGGTGGTGGTGGTGGTAGTGGGTTTTATTTTTATATATTTTTTATTTTTATTTATCTTTATTTTATTCCCTGTCTTATTAAACTGTCTTTATCTCAGCCTATGAGTTCTCACATCTTTTTGCCTTTTTTTTTTTTTTTTTTTTTTTTTTTTTTTTTTTTTTTTTTAATTTTATCCCCCCATCACACTGGGGTGGGAGGGGTGGAGGGTCTGGAGGTGTTTTGGAGGGCAGTGAATGGCTGCTTAGTGCTTAGCTGCCTGCCAGGTAAAACCACAGCACTCAGCCTGACCAAATCTGGTCCCACATCTCCTTCTTGTTGTAAGGGTGCCTTATCTGTCAGGTTCTAGGAACGTGAGAAAGAATGCTAATGAACATAATTAAAAGAATATGCAGAGAAAGAATATCTACAAAAGAATTAGCTGTGGGTGGTTCAGCTTTCTTCCTGGTCCCATATCTGTCTTCATTTTCTTGTAAGGATAATAATTGCATTAACAGGCCCTGGAGAAGGATTAGAAGGATCATCACTCCAAGATGGTTCCCCACAAAATATTGTCTCACCACTGCTCTCTATCTTTAGAAGTCTTGCACACATTTCTGAACCCTCCATAAAAGCAGATAACACCTCCTCTTCCTCCTTGTCTTGCTAGGGTTTTGCAGAAAAAATGACTGAAGATCAGTGTTTTCTGCTGTGTTAGGCACCTTCTGAATATACTCATCACACTAGGCCACCAAGGGATGTGAGATGGAGAAAAGCTGTGTCCTGGGCAGACCTGGCAATGTCTCACTGTGCCCTGCCAAGCTGGTGGCAGCTCTGGGGACTGCACAGAGACTGTCAGGTTTGCTAGAAATTACGTAGTGAAAACATAAATGCCAGCAGACTTTCAAAGATCTAAATATTTATCTGGATTCATTTATTCCCCACAGGTGACCTGAGCACCAAATGATCCAGTGAATGACTGAAAATCAATGACAGACCTGGGAGTCAAACCTAGGTGACCACAGCGTCCAATTTAGTGCTTAATCACAAGTACATTCACAGACCTAGTACAGCTTATGGTTTACATCTGCAGTGCTGAATTGCAACTGTTTTCTGTTTTAACTTGATGCAGGCAAGAAACACGCAGCAAGGCCTAATTAAAATAATAATAATCTACGGGAGTAATCAGAGACTGATCCTAACGTTGTTAGGAGTGTCTTTTTCATTTTTTGTTAATTATCAGTTCAATTCATTCTAATATTTTCCAGTGAAAATTTCTTTGGAATAAAAATGTGTGTGAGGCAATAGTCATAGTCATCCCTGCTGTTGCCACAGACTGTGTCAGCACAGCCTTATGCAAAGAGGAATATTGGGATCCCCAAGAAAAGAGGAATTAGTCAAAATTCAAGAAACAGAAAAAGTGACTTAAATTCCTCCTTGTTGAATGAATAAGACAATTATATATATATAATTAAATTATTAAGAATATGTGTTTTTATCTGTTTGATTTTATTTCACTTCCTTTGGGTTGAAAGGACATGGTTTTAATATTTTTGAATCTTGGCACTGAAAATGGGTAATGAGAGGAAGAGTAACGCTGATGTTAACTTTGGAGGGTTTATTTTTCCTTTCTTTCTTTTTCTTTTCATTTTTCATAATTGATTATTTCAATGAAAAAAATACCTTCATATGTTTTCCCTAATTGTTTTTTATGTAAGAAGAAATTATGTCAAATAACAAACTGTCAGAATGTAGTGGGTTTACGTTGCAAGGTTTTGGTAGCTGGGAGCCATAGGAGTGGCTTCCGTGAGAAGGATCTAGAAGCTGCCGCCATGTTTGGTAAGGGCCCCACTGCTGACCAGAGCTGACCCAATAAGTGATGTTGTTTTGCACCTCTGTGAGAACATATTTAAGACAGGGAAAAAAACGTTGCACCACATAGCAGCTGGGGGAGTGAGAGGAGTGAGAAACAGCCTTGCAGGCACCAAGGTCAGTGAAGAAGGAGGGGGAGAGGTGCTCCAAGTGCCGGAGCAGAAGTCCCCTGTGGCCTGTGGTGAGGACCATGGTGAAGCAGGATGTCCCCCTGCATCCCGTGGAGTACCATGGTGGACTAGGGTTCCATGCTGCAGCTCGTGGTGGAGACCACGGTGGAGTAGGTGGACCTGCACCGAGGAAGACTGCAGCCTGGAGAGGACCCCTGTCGGAGCAGATTCCGGGCCAGACCTGTAGGCCGTGGAAAGGAGACCACGCAGGAGCATGGAGTAAATGGTTCAGGTATCAACAACAATATGCAGTGCTATATGGTATAGAAGACCATTATGATTCTGCTATTATTGCTAGAAACAATAAGATATTTTCAAATACAGACAAGCTCCCCAAAGGCTCAAAACTGCAACCTAGCTTCTCAGGTTCAAAGTCATTGAGCAAATATACCAAAGTCTAGTGGAAGGAAACCTGTGTTCTGAGTTTATAGAACACAGTCCAACTTAATTTTTTTTATTTTTTTTTATTATTATTATTTTTTGCTTTCAAATTGTATCCAAACTAAATAGTTATGTTTCCTCATTCTCAGCTGTTTATCATTAAAAGAATGAGTGAATGCTTTCATATTATTAAATGTAGGCTTTGTTTAAGCATTAAATTGTACATATTTATGTATAAAGGGTTGATAAGAAAAGGGTAAAAAAATCCCAAAGTAACTCTAAATCTCAAAGAAAATATATACAAATTAAATCTCAGTACTTTTCCACTCTTAGGGTTGTTCTGGAGAAGTGCATAGACTTCATTATAAGGTAGTCAAGGGTCATAATTACAATCTACTGAATATTAAAAATGCAGAAAAAAAAAAAAATGTACTGTTTTTTATGATCCCAGAGAAGCTCAGACTCAAATATTCTCTTGCAAATTAGAAGCAAACTGAGCACATCTACTGAACTGAAAATAAAACTGGGACTATGTATTTTAGTTCATTGCTAATAATCTTGCACTACAAAGACCAAGCTTTTTTTTTTCTTCTTCTTCTTTTTTTTTTTTTTTTTTTTTTTCTCAGTATCTCTCTCAATGTAAAACAAGCTGTTCTTTGTACATTGAGACTAAGGAGGCCTCTACAATTTGGTGTCCTGCCTGAATCGCTGAATTTGGACCTTGGCTATCCCTTTTGCTTCTTTGCTATCTGTTCGCCATGGAATTTCATTATTTGAGCCCTCACCAGCCTGCCAAATTAACCAGAGAGTCTTAAAATTACTAGAACAATGCAGGCAGCAGAATTGTGGTATAAACTCTGTTTCTTGGGTTAATCAGACTTTAAGTGTCAGAACTTCATCAATAGATTTTAAACTCTGACATTCCTGGCCACAAACTGTAGTTTTTATTTTGCTAAGTGTCCCTAGGATCATTCATAACCATCAGCTTGTCTGATAATGAGGATTGAAATACGGACCTCCACATATTTGATAAAGGCCATATTTAATATGTGCTTTTATATGCTTTGCATTAGATTGTCACTCTCCATGGATTGCAAAAATCTGGAGACCTATCATAAACTGCTGAGTTTTAGGTAGTCCAATATGTGTTACATGGTTGCATTTATCAGTGTCTTATTTTTCTGGCTTGGCCATACCTATAGGCACCCCTTGTTGAGAGGAACTCTGGTTTACAGTAAATTTATTCCTTATCACTTAATCTCCAGCTTCCTGCTGGTAGGTTTAAACTCTATTTCAGTTAAATACAACATTTGTTTACCCAAGTTCAAGGAAATGTCCCTAAAAGAGTCCCTAATTCGAGTGAGTTCACAACTGCTCTTATACAGAATGCAAGTTTTATTTACAGGCCATGAGAATTCAACATGTGAACTATTGTTTAAGAGAGAGATTTTCAATGTTTTTTGATTACTTTTATTACTTCACTTATTAATTACTATTTAGGCCTGATTATTTGAAAGGAACAACGACTATAGAGTGAAAATAGCTAGGTTCCTTCCTACCTCTTACACTCCCCCAGCTCATGGTGGTAAGGTGGTGTTTCTTCACTGGAGTCCTTAACCTCCTGAGAAATTAATTGGAATCATTCTGGTGACTTTAACTTTGAATATAAAAATCACAATTGCATATTAGCTACAATGAATTAATTATATTTGAAATTGCCTTAGAAAAAAACATTTAAACAATCACTTAATAATTGTTCATCCACCATCAATTACAGAAAATACATGAAAATTAGAAAAAAATACGATTGAAAAAATAATCACTGTAGAGTTGCTTAGAACAATTGTACAGATTTCTACGGAAAAGGCACAATTATTCAGTGATAAATTTTATCACTGAAAAAACAGCAAAAAATAAAAAAATTAAAATAAATTAAAATACCAAAAAAAAAAAAAAAAAAAAAAGTTTGATGGCCTTGTGTCAAGATTGCATTTTAACAATGTAGAAACAGTCATGAAGTTTTCCCACTTTTTCCTGTTTTACAGGAGGGATATTTGAGAGCCATGGAAACATTTAGGCAACAACATTAGATTAATAGAATCCCACCTTGTTTCAGTGTTGCTTAGTCTATGGAGAAGAAAGAGTAATAAAAAAGTAGTGAAACTCACACTGCTCTCTAATCATATTCCTTCAAATAAGTCATACGGTTTTCAGTGTGGTTAGTGCATAGAGACAGTTTATACTCTTAAATCCTTTTTTTTTTTTTTTCCTTTTTTTTTCTCTTCATTCCAGTATGGGAAAGTGTTTAAGACATCAGATATGTTCTAACTCTTTCCAACATATTACTCTTTCTTTCTTTTTTTTTTTTTCCCCCCTCAAAATATTCAGTTGATTCCCTTCAGTTCACTTCCCAAAACTGCATTTGTGTAATGCCTGAGTAATAAAAGTCAGCAGAATTACTAGATGGAATCTCATTCTTTTGCATTATCATTGAAAAATACATTACTATTCCCCTATCAAAAATATCCATCAACCTAATTACATCCCTTTTCTTCACAAAGTTTTAAAATAGGATACCTAAGTATGATAGACAATATAGAGTTATTATATAATGACCATAGGGGAGATACATTTTGGTTCATTTTCTTACATGTTAAAAATTTATGACAAACATCAAACCCTGATACAGCAGTCAGATAATTTGTAATGGTCGTAATTTTATTTAAATCATATATAGATAAAATATTATGTACATTTTAAAGCATTATGCCTTCTGAACCACTTAGGGAAGTAGCCTGCTGGTTCAAAAGGATGTAAAATGTAGCTAAAAAAAAAAAAAGTGTATTCTGAAACATGACATATAAAACCATATTATTTTTGCTTTTTTTTTTTTTTTTTTGTGCATAATCTTTATCAATTATCTTTCTGGAAATGTCTACTTTTTTCCTGTCTAGTTTAAGGGTTTAAAGACTGATAATTTTATTGCCTTGTAATATGACATTGCTGTGTTTTGTTTGTGTTTTTGTACGGTTTTGTTTGCATCACATTAAAGACTGAAGAAAAAAAAATCCAAATCAGTAAGTAAAACAACAACAACAAAACAGGAAAAGATTTTCAGAGAACAGAGATCAGTTGAGAGTAACAGAACTCAGTCACTCCAGATATGGGGGAAAAGTTTCACATGTAACTAAAACTGCAACATTCTTTGTTTTGCAGGTGTCCTAACAAATTTTATGTGAAATCCAGATGGTTTCTGTTCTGCTGAAAAGTTATATGAATAAATTCTTCTCTGTTGCAAAAAGGTGGTCAAGCATAAAACAAAGTCTGAAAAACTGCAGAAATAATTTTAAAATACAGAAGCCATACTGGAATTTTCCTATAAAAGCTGATAGTAGATTTCCAGACATACTAGAATTTTCCTTTAAATGGTAGATAGTAGATTTCCTTTCCTCTCCAAAATCCAGATTAATGTCTCAGTTAAATTATATCTCAGCTAGTTAAATTATTGGTGTTAATACCTACTCTTTTGCTAGAGAATTGTAGTTCCAATTTATTTATTTATTTATTTACATCGTGTTTATTTGAAAGGAAAGGAAAACAGAGAAATCAGGGCAGTTTAAAGGTTTTCTTCTCAAACATACTTATGTTTCCACTTTAAAATATCTAGCTGACATATGAAAGGGAAATAAGCCTGTATAAGGAAATTTTAAGAACCTTTCAGGGTTTATGTAGGGGAGTTATTTCACTAGAAGAAAATAATTCTTCTGTTATATCAAATTAGTCATTAGCCCTCTGTGGTTAAAAAGATCCTCTTCTATGGAGAGTCTCTTGTAAAATCTATGTTTCTGAGCCCTGAAAGATACAAAATGATGGAGCTAACTGACGCGGGGGAGCCATGTCCATCTTCTTCAGCTGAGAAGAAGAGGGGAAACTTATTTTTAAAATTTTTATATAAACTGCCAATGATTTTAGCTAGTTAACTGCCAATGATTTTAGCTAGTTAACACTGCTACCAGACACTGCAAAATAAAAATAAAAAAGAGAACGAGCCAGTGGATCTGAATGGAAAATAATTAAAAGTAAATTAAAAAGATCAGTATAAATAACATTCTTAGGAGATCAGGTAGACCAGTAAGTCTTCTGAATAAATTGTGAATTTGCATGCGTTTATGAATGTACACATGTATTGGTGAGTTAATATGTGCAATTTAATTCTGACAGATAAATTGTTGTCTTCTAACCTGCTTTGGTCAATTCTGTAACATCATGGAAACTTGGATGACAACCTACTTGAAAAACTTCTTTGGTCTCTAAATCACATGCACGTTTATCTTATTTTAAATAATGAAACTTAAAATGTACTTCAAATTAGTGAGATAATAATAAAGTTTACGATAGATCTTTAAAAGTCTTTTTTTCTGTGAGATACAGAAGGTACAGATGATCTGTGATTTATGTTGTAAAAGTAAATTATCACCACTAAAGTCTTCTTCCAGTGTCCTGTGCTTTTAGAGTAACACAAAAGCATACCTTTTATTTGGTCCATTCTTCTGTTAGATAATAATTTGCAGGTGAATAATTTTTTTTTTCTTTGGGGTTTATCTCAAAATGAATGTTCAGGATATAGTACATTCTTTATTTTTCTATTATTCTATGATAAGATTCCTTAAGGAACACTGAATTTCTAATAGCTAGATTTTTTATTTTATTTTTATTTTTAATTTCTTAAGACAGATGACAAGGTTACTTGTCTGTGACTTGTGAAAGGTTTTCATGTTAGGGCTGAAATTTATTTTGAGGATAATTTTGATTGGTTTTATATATTTCTGCATTAATTACTAAAATAGCTATGGCAAGTATGAACTTGCATAACTAACAATAACAAGAAAAAATGATCAGGAAGTTAAATTTGCAATACTTATCTGCATTACATATGAGTCAAGTACATATACTGCTTGTTTCATTGGCATCAATATTAATTACAGCAATAAAAATGACTCAGTTATTGCTGTCCTGAAAAGATGTTAATGATGTGGTCATCGCTGAAATAACTAAATTGGCTGATGTGATGGCACAATAAATTCAGACTATAATTGGGCTGATTCTCTTTTCTCTGACATCTGTGTAAATTAGGAGCTCCCTAAGCATAAAGCTCGTGTAAATGAGATAAGATTCAGATCTTTGCTTTATAGCTGTAGAGACCTGTTTGTAACAGGCGTAATTTTAGTTAGTCACTCTGCACTCTTGTACTACATTATCTGGCATTTATATTCCATATACATAACCACCTGCATCTCACGGCTGGTATGCCTCTGTAATATCTAACTTACTAATGTATAAATATTCTTGTATTGGTTATATTTTCCAGCAAATCACCAGAAAGCATTTCATGTCTGGTAAATATAATCAGAGGAAAAGTAAACATATAGCTTGCATATACGAATAATCATAAAAAAATCTTTTAACTAAATTCATGATTAAAAAGCCAATTGTTTAAACACTGGGGTGGGGTGGGGTGGGGTGGGGTGGGGGGATGACGGGGATTCTTTACTTGCCCCTCCTGCCTTTTATTTTATATACATAATTGCTTTTCTGCAGGGTCCCAACCTCATTTAGAGAAGAGGCTGGACAGTCAGCTCTTAATGAACAGCCAGGCAATACTTTTTTTTTTTTTTTTTTTTCATTTTGTTCAATGTTTTCAAGCTTTATTTACTGTACAATATTTGGACTTTGTTCTGAAGACAGAATGATTGATTTCCTCCTAGCATTTCTACCCAGCTTGTCTTTTGTAACATCCATTGGTTTCACAAAGATTATTGAATTTTTATGCATAACACTTCTGTTAGACAAAGAGATTATATTATTCCCATCTTAGAGAAGGAGAAGGGAAGACAGTGTTTGACCTGGATTTACCTCATTTATTTTAGTTGAAAAACTCTGGTACCTAACTCAACAACATACTAACTACAGATTTGACCCATAGTCAGAGGAAAGAAACAGAATCTTTGCAGAACAACAAGGACCTCAACTGGTTTCTTCTCTGTCTCATGAAACAGTAAAGCATAAGGAAACTGTGATTCTAATTCTAATAAGTGCTCAAAATTAGCTGGGGCAGATCTAGCCTCCCATTTACAAGTGAGTTATTCAAAGCTTAATTTTTCATGGGAATAGCAAACAAGCCCACTAACAGATGCATCTGTTTCCGTTATCTTGTACTTTTATTGAAGGTATAGTCCTGTACACTACTCATGAATTCTTTGATGTCTGCAAAACAGATGACCTCCAGATCCCATGCCAAGTACCCACAAAGTGTGAAACACACGTTTAATAGCTGACAGTGGGAATTTTCCTTTAAACTTGCCTAGGAATACAGAAGGTGTCCTGAGGAAGCAGCTCTGAACTCGAGTCCTCCATGGATAGACTTCAGCTGCGTCTGCCAGCAGACTACATTTTCTCTTCCTGCAATCTACTCTCTAACGTTATACATATTCCAATTTCTGGAAAAATAAATAAATAAATAAACAATAACAAAAACACTGAAACTAATCGTAATAGCTCATTAAACTGAACAACCTCTTCACTTATCCCCAGAGCCTAGACCATTTCTGAATCTTGGTGCTTAAGAAGTTGAAATGGAGAATTCAGCCACTAGCACTCAGTTGCTGAAATACTTTGGCACTCTGCAGTTTTTCACCACTTGACACCCCTTGTCAAAACATTAAGGGGGATGTAGAGCAGCAGCATGTCATTATGTAACATTTTTACACATCATATTTATAAAGAGTCAAACACATTTTATTCTTGATCTAGAACTCTGCTAATTAGATTCTGCTGACAGTTTGACTGCAGGCTTTGAGTCTGAATCCTGTCATGCTGTTCCCAGTTGGCATTTATAGTTGGCTGGTCCATAGAAGCATGGGCCATTCTGCTCAGGTTTTCAAGGCGAGACAGAAGCGTCGAAACTTTTCACTACTTGTTCATCATCTCTCGCTTGTTAATTAATGTCTGCACAGTGTTTTGAGCATGTGCTGTCAGAATTCTGTCTTTTATTTCCTTGGCAAAAAAAAAAAACAAACAGCTCAAAAAAATCCCAGCCAGGAAAAAGAAAAGCTCAACACTAATTCACCTGTGACTAGAGCCTTTTGCAAAGCACATATAGCACAGTATTATCACAGCAATGCAGTTTATTGTTATTGTGATTATAGGTTAAATAGATCTTTGTAGCCTAGCTGGCTCAGATTCAGCAAAACTGGGAGAATATAGAGCTCAGAAGCCAATTTAAAACTATCCCCAAATCATGGACAGGTAATAACAAACTGTGAAGTAAAAGTACACCCCAGACTGAACTTAGCCTTTCCTCCTGGATATTTTTCTTGGAAGATCTCTCAAAATACCTCACTGGCAGCTGAAGTTTGTGCTATACCCCTGTTTGCTCTGCCTGTGCTGCTAAATAGCCCACATCCTGGCCGTCTTTCTGGAATACAGACAAGTCAACCACACATAGCAGGCACATAAGGGGAGTAACCAGGTCCATCACATTTGTTATTGAAGGAGTCTGTTATAATTCCATTCCCCAAAATCATCATCTTTGTAGATTACTAGTTTTCTTTGCAGTCTACCTGTCACATGTCTACAACAACAAAGAGTGTAGCTGCCTATACCTCCCATGCATCATACATGCTTTCCAGGACTGCATGCCCCTAAATTTACTATGATTTTTTTTTTCTATTCAAATTTTCATGGATATCAAAATTCAGGCACAGCTATGTAGGGACTTGGCTGTCTCCCAACTAAAATACCACTGAAATGCAGATCTAGGGGAGAGGTAACAAATCTGGGAATGATGAGAGCTGGCAGTAACTCTATTGGAAATGGCATTAGTTCCTGCCATTCCTGTTCACGGTCTACTCACAATGCTGCCTGTATCTATTGTATTCCCCAAGTTATGTGGTCATCAGTAGATTTTATCCATTTTCTTAATGAATTATCTATTAACTTTTGGTGTCAAGACTTAAGGGGGGTTGGGGGGGAGAGTCTTTATATATTCCTTATGCATTCAAAAATAATAAATAGTGTTTTATGCTTCTTTTTACAAGTCACGGGTACTCATGCAACTTAAAATGGTCTATCATTTATTTAGATGTCTAAATACACGTTTACTTGCTGAATTTGGATACAAACTTATGTAAGCATGGCCAGAATTTTTTTATCTAGGAAAGCTCTTAAAAACCATGGAATCTTATTTACAAGCGAAGTCAACTTTTAAAGATTTGTGTTTTGTTTTGCTCTGTTTTCTTTTTGAATTACTTCATGACTCTCCCCAGCAGGATTACATTGAGAGCACAAGGTTATCCACTATTTGTGAAGTAGTGGCTACCTGCTTTGAGAGTCAGATTGTGGTTTTATATAAAGGCAGACTTTATCTGTTCAGCAGTTTTTATCTTGATTTCCTCTTTTGAAGAACTGTAGGGAAAAAAAAAAAAAAAAAAAAAAAAGTGAAAAAATGGACATAATTGGAAGGGAAAATATCAGTCTCTTAGTTAATTGTCTTTGTTCTTTAGAAACAAAAATCACATTACTTGTGTTCACAATAAAACAAGATCTCTCTCAGCTGTGAAATTTTCCCCAAAGAAATCTTACATAGCAGTAGTAAATAATGCAGCACAAGGTAATGACAATGACACATTAGAGTTTCGTTTGAATGCATGCTGTGCTTTGTGCATGATGCAGAATTCAATGGACAGAGATCCGAAGGGGGGAAGAGGCCTATTTGTGTTCAGATTACATAATCCACTTGTTTTTGTTGTTACCGGTTTAGGCATTTTGTCCCAAGATATTCTGCTTCTCATAAAGTACATTCATCCTTATCTGGAGCTCAGAAGCCTCAGGCTTTACTACAAGAGTTATGTATAACTTAATTATAGTAATGAAAATAATAATAATAATAAATAATAAAGATGGCAGAACAGGAAAACACTCCTTCAGTCATACCTAAATAGCTTGTTTCTACCTAGGGAGGAGAAGAATAGCTTTCAAAGAGCTTCCATTTCAGTTGCAGAATCACGACTTCCAGGTAGAAGCAATTGGAGAACAGCTCTCTAAAACTAGTTTTGTGAAGTTTGGTACTGAAAGCTTACTGATAAGATTTCCAAAATGACTGTGGGATTTGAATACCTATATGCTGTTTTGTGTGTCCAGTTTGGAATGACACTGAAAGGAGCTTTTATAATACTATTCATTTCCAGCTCTCTGGAAAATAAATAAATAAATAAATAAATAAATGAACAGATTTCCTTGTCAAAATAAATAAATACATAAGCATCTGGAAATAGAGGAAAAAATATTTGCCTATGAGAAGATGAGTGGCTGCTGCAGCCAGAGGAACATATTAATGTGGGATAAGTTAAGCTTGTGAAATAAAACAAACCTAAAGAAAAGAAATATTGAAAGTTTTCCTATCACTCTAAATAGTAACTTATGAATTTTGTGCTCAGAAGTTTATTTCAGAAAGGACCCTGATTCTTTACTGCAACAAGTAAATGTTTCAATTTTACTGTATTTGGTATCAGTTATAGTGGTATGAAACTAAAACACTGATTTTTTTTTTTTTTTTCTTTCCTAAAATGAATCCCTAATAACTACATTGCAGGAATGTTATCATTTCAACCATGTTGTTCAATGATGTAATAACATTACAATGGAAACACCAAACTTCGGTGTGTTTACAAGATCTTACATATTTGCTCCAGTGAAATGGTGACATAAACCTACTCAAAAGAGTTTAAGTTTCAAAACTCAGCAAAAAATCCCAATAGTATTTTGTCCCTCATGTGCAGGTTTTGCAACGATGGCTTTACTTTTCATTTCAACAGATTTTCTTTAGCTCTACAGGATAAAAAGGAAGAGGAGAACTAGAGTTCATCAGGTGACTATGAATTTGAACCACATGTAAACAGGGTTTGTTCCTAAATTCAAGTTGAGGCTGGTTTTGTGCTTCCTGACCTGCTTTGCTGATCTCTGATCATCCTCCACTTTACATTTGGAAATTTGTAAATCTCTCAAATAAACCGTGTTTTTTTTTGTTTTTTTTGTTTTTTTTTTTTTTCGTGATTATGCTAGAAGAGTACACTACCAATTTCCCCAGCAAACAAGATTTCTAAGCAGCAACAGAAGAACCCCCTGAACTCTCCAAAGCTTGTGCTGAAATGCAGCATTTCTATGTTCTTGAATTCTTTTCAGTAAGTGTTGAAACCTTTTATAGTAAATTGCATTTTACATTTAGGAACTTCAAAAGAAGGTGTTAATATAATTGAGATATGATAAGTTATACAGTTGGTGTAATTATATGAGTTTCACTCAGCAGCTTTCTGAAGCAAAAATAATAATAATGATAAAAGTCTTCCTAAAAGAATGATGCTTATGCCTATAATGATGAAATAACTTCCTAATAACCTGCTTTAATCAATAAACTACTTGCCCCAGTCCCAATATTCAACAATTTAAAGCAGATTACATGCAACTATTCTAACTCCCATATTTCTGATACTGTGTTTTAAATGGATCTTTTGCATCTGTAGCATTGTATCCTGTTGTTGTTACTCTCCCTAATGTTTGTGTAGAAGTACAGATAGAAAATATCTTACAGTTGGCTGCTTGGCAGTTACTTTAAATCTCACTGCCCTCCAGTGTTTATCGATAGACTGGGGTCCTACCCTTAATTATCATTCCTATTATGATTTGAGAGGCTGTAACTATTATGAAGTAGGTTTCCATGTTTGTCGAAGGCTAAACCAAATAACAGAGAAAGGCCTGGGGACAGAATAGAGCTGCCAGAAATGTTATTTGGAGAGCCTGGAAACAGGAGACACTCTGAGTATCAATTAGTTGATTCATTTCCTGCTAAAATTTTGGTCAACAATGTGATTTAATGATTTAGACTGATAAAAAGGGTGGGAAGATTTCTTGGTCTGCTTGAGGTCTGTGAGGATAAGCTAAAAAATTGATCAGCACACTTAGAATGTTACTAGATGTGCATAAAACAGTAATAATAAATATAGAAACAAAGAAATAAACTATCCTTTTGGCTTGTGTGTGTCAACACATTATGAAAGTGAGGATAAATCTGACCAATAAATCTTTGGCTATATTCTTGGAATGTGCCTTATGAAACTGATTCTGCTTTACAAAGAGCTCAATGACTTCCCAGGGTTTGCAACATCTCTCCATATTCCTTGCTAAAACATGTATTTTGCTGCCTAAATTTGCTGTTCCTTCAAGCCTGTCTTTTTATAGATCATCCTTCTGAAGACAGTAGGAAGTTATATTAATTTTAAATATGTCTTTTATGCAATCATGTTATTAGACTACCATTCACTTTTTAACAAGACCATTGATTGCAATATTGAAAAGATGTCTACAGTAGTTAACTGGACATCTGTTTTCACAAACATTTGAGTTTAAACTGGGAGTCACTCATATCAAACAAGAATAAGACCCCTGAGGTCAGATTAAAAGCAATATGATACTGGGATGAGTTTAGGTAAGCACAAGATTTCTGCACAGGCTGAAATTATGCTGGACAGACCTAAGAAATATGAAGTGCCATTACTGCAGCTGTATAATGTTTAAACAGTGCAATGTTTCTGGAGAAGAAGATGTCCTGTTGTGTTTATTTCCAATTTCACCACAAAATTTGTCATGTTTGATCTTTGTATGGATCACAAAATCACAGAATCATAGACTGGTTAAGGTTGGAAAGGACATCTGGCAGCTGTCTGATCCAACCCCCTGCTCAAAGAGGGCCACCTACAGCAGGGTGCCCAGAACCCTGTCCAGGTGACTGTACACCCTTGAAATCGAGGAGAAATATATGTAAAGAGATACAGTTCATCCCATCAAATTTGACACCATTTATGCACTACATGTCACCCCACCCATTTTACAACCCTGTTTTTCTTCCATATGCTTGAAGATGAATGATGCTTCAGTACCTGCAGGTACTGTGCAACTCAGTTTCCTTAACTACCTAAGCATGGCAGAGAGTCATGCATGGTGCAGTATGAAAAATGGTGCTTCATCTAGGTTTTTTTGTTTTGTTTTGTTTTGTTTTTTCAGTTCATATTGCTTAGGTTAGGTACTTCTACCTCACTTGGACAGACAAATCTGCTTCTGTAGCAAGGCCTGGAGAGAAGGGTAGAAAGAGGCAGAGACAGGAACATTAAGCAGGCAAGGACAGCTGAGCAGTCAAGATTGGGACAGTTTTGCAGATGGACCTCGCTGTTGTGTGCTAAGGGTATAACTTAGTTGTACTCCAACAGCATTTGATGAAATAATATCAGTTCTATATTTTTCTTATGGATTCCATAGTTGTTTCTTTAAGCCTCACCAACCTCAGCACCAACACTTACTCAGTATCCTCTGAAGAATGTCCTCTCAACGATTTCAGATCCAGGTACACCTCAAGTACTTCAGAAAACTTTGTCGCCTTCCTTGTTTGTAATAGTGTTTGCAGTCACTTTGTATATCTTTCCTTCAATGAATTTATCAAGATTTTTATCTGGGTTTGGGGGATGTCTAGATTTTAATCACAACCAACCTGTAAGTGCTGCACTGCAGGACACACAGAATATCAGTCTCAAATACACTTTAAGTTCACTCACATTTTCACCAGGTTCCTTGGTAGGTCCCCAAACTCCATGATTTGCTACTGTACAGTTTATGTACTTATCAGCCACCTTTCCTAGAACTGGCTTTTCAATAAGCATCTTCATGGCACTTTTTTTTTTTTTTTTTTTTTTTTTTAATGGGTTTCCTTAGAGAGCACTTTATGTTGATTCCCATGAAGCTGCTTCACATAAGACACTATCAGTCACCCTGTCCTCTTGAAGGAGTATTCTCTATTTGGTCTGTTCTCCCACGTGCCTGGTGACAGGACGAGGGGGAATGGGCTTAAGTTGCGCCAGGGGAATTTTAGGTTGGATCTTAGGAAGAACTTCTTTACCGAAAGGGTTGTTAGACATTGGAACAGGCTGCCCAGGGAAGTGGTGGAGTCCCCATCCCTGGAGGTCTTTAAAAGACGTTTAGATGTAGAGCTTAGGGATATGGTTTAGTGGGGACTGTTAGTGTTAGGTCAGAGGTTGGACTCGATGATCTTGAGGTCTCTTCCAACCTAGAAATTCTGTGATTCTGTGATTCTGTGATTCTTAATACTTTAGCCTGCATGACCTGCTCTGATTGTACAGCCTCAAACTCTTTTCATGGTTACTAGAGATTAAAGCTACCTTTTCCAGACTTCATGTCTTTCATCTAGGCCCAAAGATAAGGTAAATCCAGAGCACCACGAGGAGAACTTGCACCATCACTGTGAGAATATAAGGCATCCTCAAATTACGATGCAGGTAGTTTAAACATGATGGGGGAAGGTTCATGTTAAAACACTGGTAAATTAAATGTACTTTTGCTGTTTTTTGCATATTACACAACCCAGTGGGAATGACATGAGAGAAGATGACAGGCAAGCACAAGCTTCAGCCAAGGAGAGGGGAAAGAAGGTGAGGAAGCAAGAGATGGTGATAGAGCATGAATAGTTTCACAAGGCATTCCCAGAAAATCAAGCTGACAGAAGGAGTGGGAGTTTGCAGGCAAACTTTCTGCAGTCTCATTGGATTGAGAGCAGGCTGTTGAGAGCTGTAAATAACAGGTGCTTTATTTATCAAGGGAGAGATAACATGAGAATGAAATGAAAGAAAATGATTAGGACTTATGTTTCACCAAGAGTGTTGAAGGGTGGGGATATGACAGGGAGGAGCATGGTAGTCTACCTTTTTCTGTTCCTTTGTCTGTGTGTAGGCTCAGAGGCAGGAGGTCTGAAGATCTTCCATAAATCTGCAGGGAATATGCCTGTCCTTGCAAAGAGCTGTAGATTCCACACCTATAACATTCCTTCAAGGACAGATTTGTAGCATCGCAGAAGGGCAGAGGATAGATATCATTTCTGGTGGAGCTACTGGGCCAGGTGTCCAGAGCAAGCTTATGAGTTCAATGTTGTGACTAGCAACTGTGAATGACCCTCTCTCAATCACTGTATAAATGTAACCTATGAATAATTTGGCACTTTGTCATGTTGTTGTGTATAGTCAAGCAAGTAAATTCTTATTGAAGTTACAATGGAATTATTATCAGAGACAGCATAGCAGAGGTATCCAGAAGGTACACAAGATGTCCAGCAAGTCACCACTTTCTTTTCATTTTTTATTCTATCAAAACACATAAGCAGCAGTGTTCCTTTTTCATATATTTCATTTCAACACAATACAAGAAGGCAAAGAAGAAAAAAAAAAAAAAAAAGAAAAAGAAAACACACTTTCTGTTATCTTTGTTGTTCAGAATGGGATGCACATGGCAGACTAACATTTTACCATTTTGAAACTTCCAACATCAACATTTTTTAAATCTAATTCTGAAAGAATTTGAAAATTTCTCTGCTTGATTTCAATGTTTCATGGTGTTCACCTTGCAGAAAAATAGAAATTTATCATCACTGGAGACAGTTTGCTCAATAGTAACTGAAGGACTTACATCTTGCCTTGGTGTTTGGTCATATACCCAGTACTTCTGAAATTCTAGTAGAATCATAGAATATCCCAAGTTGGAAGGGACCAACAAGGATCATAAAGTCCAACTCCTGGCTCCACACAGGTCTAACAAAAATTCAGACAATATGACTAAGAGCATAATCCAAAGGCTTCTTAAACTCCAACTCAAAGGCAAACAAAGCAACCTGGAGACTCTTTCTTCTCTCAGAGGCAGGCTAATCTTGCCAAACTGATACAAATAGAGAAGCAGTATCTTGTGCTTAGCAGCATCCAGCTTCCACATCTATTGAGGTAAAAACAAAAGAACTGTTACATCATACTGCAACAAATTGCCCCTTTGTGGTTGGAGAGCTGAATTTTTGTTTTGCAAAAGGGAGAAAAATTTGAAAGCAGTACGTTTTTAATATAGATCTAAATAGTCCTATAGATCTATTTCAAATTTCATAACAGGAAAACAATCTAAAATTCAGAATATATATTTTTTTTCCTTTTTACACTTTTACACACTTTTCTGAGGATAGCTCAGGTGTACTTGCCTTTTCCAGTCTAGTTTATGCCCATACACCACTAGATATGTTGGGAATGCAATGATTAATCTCATCTAATTTTGGATTTCTATCTTAGTTGCTTTGGCTACTTGTTGCTCACTTTGTAATCACTTCAGAGACTACAGGACAGGTACAAATCTTTTGACTTATATTAGGCATTGGCTTTATGATGACATAAATTGTACTCCAGAATTTCTCCTCTCTTTCCAAAGCAAACCTCAGGTGACTTGCTCAAACACAGCTCCCTATGCTGTGGCTGTCTACAACTCTGTTAAATCAGTCCCACCCATGAATCTCCCTCAATGCCTGTATCCACTGTAATCAGTGGTGAAACTAGACTCCTTTATGCTTTGGGTACAGTTCTTCTCTGTTTCATCTTTAAGAAATAGATGTGCTTACAGATCTTCAAAACACATGGTGGTCCTTTACTTTCCCAAAGATTTAGGATAGCTTTTTAAAGACTCATTAAATGTCTATTGAGTTGCTCCTGTTCACTGAACGGTTTGAAATGAAAATTAAGTTGGTGTGATAGGGTTGGAGATGTAACATTCTTCTGCGGGTTTGAACTGTAGAGGTAATTGTTTTATTAAAATATTTGCTCTTTTGCTCCCTACAAGATTTTTGGTGGCCTGGAAGTCATTGTATAGCACCATGGTAGTTGTTAGTGCTTTGATTTCCACAATGCCTTCCTTTATTTAATAGGCCCGAAATATTGATTAACATTTACAGATTCAGTTCCAAGCACTTGCCAGGGGTTACAGAGAGACAGAGAGAGCTGGTTGTGCCAGTCAAATTCTGAGGTGTAATGAAATCCCCTACTGTGCCTGTCAACTTATCCAGTGTACAGGTCATTTCCCACAAGGTCTGCAGTGTTGAAAGAAGCAGTTTTCACTTGAAACATTTTATAGGCAAAGAGAAAATATGTCTCCAGTATTGTATGCTTTTTTTCCTTTGTCTAATATTGAATAGGCTCATTGCTTCACACAATTTTTGCCCCTAAAGCTTTCTAAGTCAATAGAAGAAGAATGTTTCAGGTGGGCACAAGTCAAGACTCTCAGTGCAAATGCTTTATTACTGTTGTCAAGGAATTTCACAGTAACTAAGGCTAGAGATAGACAAACCTCAAAAGGACTGGAATGTCAATTCATTTTGGTTAAGTATTGAATGATTCTTTTATTCTTCCAAATATTACAAAGCTGCCTTTGAAAGATACTTGCATCCTTCTTCCAATATTGTTCTCTTTCCTCATTTGTTCCAAGACCACAACATCCCTTCAAATTCAAACTCTTTCATATTTCAATCCAACTCCAAATAGAATCTATTCTATTCCATACAAGTCTTTATCTGATTACTTTCATTTATTTATTTATTTATTTGCAATATCAGGATGCTTTTGTCTTCTCATCTCCTACAGAGAAGAGAAAGAATGTGAAGCAGTGTCTTGTTTTTGTAACTTTTCACTTTTGCTTCTATTAAATTTTAAATAATATTTTCAGAAAGGTAATATTAAAGAAAGATACCTTATTCTTGTTCTTTAATTTTTAAGTTCTTTAAGCATTGTGAAGTTCTTTGTAATTGTCTATGATCAAGTTCATTGTACTAGTTGAGTAGTCCCCAGAACCGTAATGTTTCTTGCAGAATACAATTTTAGATAGACTAACAAATGTTATGCTAGGAAAGTAAAATTGCTGACCCTAATTTCTCATGTGAGGCAATGATGTCTCAAGATCAAAATTTCTGAATGGTGCAGTATACTTTTTTGTCCTCTGTCCTCTGACATAAGGAACATATGTATCAGTGACAGAAAATGCTTCCAGCAACATGTCCTGACCTGAACTCAAAATGCTGGCTTTTATTTACAAGGTTATATTTGATTTTGACTAGCTCTTCTACCTGCTTAATTTGTAATGGGACATTTGACACTGATTCATGGCTGGATAGAACTATTGATAGACTCAGAAATAGTTTCTTCAGTATTTGCTGAGTATAGTTGAAAGAACAGGGAAAATATCCATCTGAAAATAATGCATTGGATACTGTAGATATGATCAGTATTACTGGTTCAGGAGGGAGAATGAGTTCATTAGTTTAATTTAAGACTTTTCGATATATAAATGTAATGGGCATTACAAAAAGCAAATGGGCTTTTCATCGCAGATATATGACGAGCAAACTTTGCTCATCTGTCTGCTGTTTGACACTTGTATCTTTATTTATTATTTAGGATATTTGCTCTAAGAGAAGTTACAGACATGTAGGATTGTTAAATAGTTTACTGCCAAAGACTGGTTTCCCAACACCAGGAATGTCCTTGAACCTTTGGCTAAAATATTTCCTTGATCTGCAATAGGAGCAATAGGACCTTCAGTCTTGTTGCTGGGAAATTTACTCTGGTCTGTATTTATTTTGGTCTTTGTTTGTCATTACTCCTAAGATGTTTCATTCTTCAGTGAGATCAAGCTGTTACAAACATGATCTTTGCTGGAAAGCTGAATGAACAGATTTTTTTTTTCTGGTATCCATTATGCTCAAGGTAAATACACACTCCTAATGATTTATCTGTTACTCCTAGGGGTGGGATCCCATTTAAGATTAAAGCACTTACATTTGAACTGAGTATTTAATTTCCTGATAGTTACAGTCAACAGATATTTTGTCCAGAAAACTATTTGGCTGACCAGATATTAAGGGTAAAATTCAACTTTTCAAACTTTCTGAAGCTTAAGTAACTGGGGCTTTTTGAAATGCCTAAGGCATTCCTACTGGACTGACACATAAAACATAGGATTTATGGGAGACAACACATTGTGAAGTAACAGCTAGAGGCCAAGCAAGATATTTTTCAGAATCTAAAATGACACAAGACTGCATTTAAGCAACTGAATGTCTCCCTATGTAACTACTTTAGGGTGAGCTGATAATCGGAACAATACAGATGTCTCTGCTCTCAGACAAGGAGACGTCCTAGAGCATTTGAGACAGTTGCATCACTTGGAGAAATGACACAGGCCCTGTAGGACACACAAGACCTACTGAAAATGCAATTGTGAGCCAAGTGGGATATACAAGGTAATCTCAAATGGCAATGGATACATTCATGTAAGCAAATTAGTGTAGTTCTAGAACCCATTGACTGTCTTAATTACATTTCCTTTTACTATACCAGAACCTTAGACACTTAGCAGATGTGTAAACACCTGCAGGTAAAGTGTTCTGGGACTTTCGCATTTCATCATGTCAATACAGGTATTGAAATTTCTCAGAGTAACATATCTGAAGTATCTCAGGATCAACTTGGCAGTAAGAAGTGGTTTTATGGATCTGTAAGTCTATAGTGGACTCTAAATCAATATAAAATCCAAGCTACTTTAGCTCCATTCTTTGTCAAGAGATAAATTAATCTGAACAAATTGTCTTACCTTAGGCACGTTTCTTCCACTTGATATTTTCAGAAAAAATTACAGTTGCTGCCTTTGCTAAACAGTAGGTGTGCAGAAGGAAGACTTCTGTTCTTCTAGATGTACTGCATTCAGATTTCACTTGCCCTGCATCTCAGTGCCACAGTCAACCTGTAGCAATAAATAATCTGTGAATTTAGAAGTCAGGGTTATCTTGTATATCTGTTATCAGAGAAAGCTTGATTTCTCATGTAGTAAGGACTATTGCCCTGCTTCCCTGCTTTTCGTACTTGACTGTCACTCCTTGTTACATAATATAAATCAGGTGGCTCCCAACTCTTTCTTTCCAAAGTTTCTCTTGAAAAAAATGTCAATACTCTGCACTGGGACAGATCCTCTTGTGCTAGACCAATGTCTCCTTGTTTGTGGTTTAACAGTCTTACCTAGAAAGTAAATACTGGATGAAACTTAGTCTATTTTTTATGTGTGTCTTGTGGAGACCCTTAGAATCATAGAATGATTTGAGTTAGAAAGGTCCTTAAAGACCATCTAATTCCAGCCCCTCTGCCATGGGCAGGGACACTTTTCACCAGACCAGGAGACCTTTGGACAGAGCCAGTGCAGAGCTGGCAGAGCTTCTTTATTGATCTGAGTTCCCCACACCTCACATGATTATCATCTTCATTCTAGGGTGTCTAGGACTCTCCCTTTTGCTCCTGCTTCCCAAATCTCTACTCTCCTGATCTATAAAACAAAGAGTTCTCTTAAAATGTACAATGCAGAGTACATACGTATCTGATCCTGATGGATGACTCTGTCCCAAAAGGTCTGTGACTCAGTATTTATCTTCCTCATATGAATTATGTTTCTTGGTATGCACTTTTATTTTGTCCAGGGAGGCTGCTTTTTCAGTACTGATACCACTCTGCTCTGCAGAAGAGTAGTTAAATATGAATTAGAATGGGAACTGTGATGTATGTCTTACTTCTTTGTGGAAAGACCAACCAGCATTGTGATGGAGGTCTGCTTGTTTTGTTTTGTTTCGCTTTCTTGTTTGTTTATATGTTCTTGTTTGTTTTTGTTTTCCTGTGGTCCATCAAAAATGATATTTCTACAAGTGGACCAAGCAACAAGAGATTTTTGAATAGGTGACTTGAGCACATTGTACTGCATGGCTGCATGGGTGAGCTGTTTTCCTAAGTGGACAGACAGGGTTATTCAGGTCAGTGAAGAAGGAAAATGAACAGAAATATCTAAAGCTCTGAGCTCATAAGTGAGGAGAACACTCAGCTACTTTCCCACTTCTGATTCAAGACTTCATTTAAAATAATAATAATAATAATAATAATAATAATAATAATAGTGTTTCTAGATGAGTCAAGCCTTTTATTTGACTATAAACAACAAAGTCGTCATTGTCGTCCCCCTGATATATCTCAGTTCAGATCAACTCAAACATGATTTTTCTGTTAAAAAAAAAAAAAAAAGAGAGAGAGAAAAAAGAGAAAAAGCAATAACTTAGCAGAACCCTAATGAAAAGAAGATAGACTCTACCAAAATTTAATTTCAACAGAATATGTGCCTAACTTCCTTCACATTTGAAAATTCTGGGTCACAGCTATTGTGTCCTGGCATTACTATGCATTGATTTGTAGTGGTTTTCTCTCCAGTGTGCCTTCAACACCTCTCTCCAACACCATCACATACTCAACTCTATTCATCACAGAAACTTTTTAGTTAGCTACCTCTAGTTCCAGTTAGAGAGCTTTAAGTTTCAAATTATTGTCACAATTTTTGCTCTCTTATATTTTCCTTTTCTTAAGAAAGTAAGTTCTACTGACTTTAATTAAGCTTTCTTAGGTTCCAGATTTTGGAAAACTAAATTGTATGCATTAAATATATATGTGTATATATATATATATATATATTAAAAATAAAGTACTATGCTTTCTCTCTCAATTGTTTTTCTAGGTTTCTACTAATTTTTAACACCTACCATGAACATAAACCCTTCCAGTTAAATAATTATTATTATTTTTTGAGTATCTTTGTAGTATTAAAGGCAAATCTGTAACACTTTCATTATGTTGACACAACAGAAAACTAAGATACTCCTTACTACAACAATGCTGGGGGCATGAATTCTAACGTTGCTGTAGGCTAAATTATTAAAAAAAAGACTTTAGCAACAGCTGCTGACCAGGTATAAATTAACTATGAAGTATGTAAACTAGCGACTTTTAACTAGATGTATGCAGGGCTCGGGAGCGCTTAACTTGATTGGGAGAATTCTCTGTTGCAACTCAGAAATGGCGTTGATATCTGCATTTTTCTGGTCTCTCATTATGACACCTTTCACTGGCAGCTCAGTTTCTGTTTTCCTTATGCTAGCCACACTTTAGTCTCTCTTCTCCCCTCTGCCACCTAGCAAAATGTTACGCGGACTCCTTGCTGAAGCTGTGAAAGTTTTCTCTTTTTTCTCTGATTTTCCCACATTATTTTTAGAAACCTCCTCCTTTCCTTCCCTATGTTTCCCATGGCTAATCATCACCTTTATTTGATTAATAGTAAGTAATCTAATAAAGTAAGTATGTTATCATTCATCATTTCTGAAGCCAAAATATTTTCAAATGTAGAGATTTCTTTATTTTTTCAAAATTAATATATTTATTTTAAGGTAAACCAGCCAAAGATTTAGAAGCACAGATCTTACTTCTGCAATGGTGTTGTGTTCACACATAAAAGAAGGATTATTTTGAAAGCCTTCATCTGAGTGCCTCAGCTAGCATTTACACTGTAGAAACTTAAGTGGAAGTAAAGATGTAAAACAAATGCTGAACACCTACAGATTCCTTCAACTTTAATAATTATTGCAGGTGCTTTATTACTTCTAAAATTTGTACCTTTACTCAATTTGGAAGGGCGAACACATTTTAAAAGGTGAAATCTCCTCTCAACATTTTTCTGTTTCAAGAAGATAAAGACCTCAAGACAGATGTCTAATTTCAGCCTCCCATCACAGGAGACTTTTCTTTAATGCTCCATGATAAATTCAGTCTATCATTGATCAAATCCTAAAGCAGGATTAGGTAATCTATATCTTCTGGTCCAGACACAGCTTGAGAATTCATTTAATATGACTCACGGTCACTTTATAGTGTGTGAGAGTTTGTGGTACAATCCAGGTGCTTGAGAAATCTATTTCTCCCTGAGTAAGGGAAGGATATCCATGTCTATCTTACAGTGTCCCTCTTGGAGTTTTTTCCATTGACTTCCATAATATTAAATTAAACAGTGAATACTGGCAGAGATTTTGCAGTCTAAATAAGATTCTGTGGATCTGGGTAACAAAAATATCAATGTTTCTATCTTTTATTAGGAGCTGACTGTTTAGAAACTCAATAGTCTCTGAAATTATGATTCGGTGATCTAGTGTCCAACAACATACAGGATCATAACCTTACATATAAACATTTACATGAGTTGTTTTCTTGGATGAAATTTATTTATTTATTTATTTATTTATTTTATTTATTTTGACAATGCGTATCTTAAAGAATATAGATTTTCAGTCATATTGGATTTATCTTTTGAAAGTCAAGCAAAAATTGTGAGCACACTCTGCAGGGTTACAATGAAGATAGGACAAATCCCAAAAGACTTATCTCCAAGTGGTAACTCTGGACATATTTTACAGTACAGGGAAGAAAATCTTTCCTTGGAAAGACATATTCTAATTGGACATGAATGAAACACACCTTTGGGATGTCTCTTTATCTTTCTCCTTTTATTGTTACTGAAAATTGTATACATTTTCAAAATTGTATTAAAGAGTTCTCATTTAAATGAATATTGGACTTAATGACATTAATAGTTTATTCTTCTTGAGTGCCTATTCACAGTTTAATGAATTTCACAAATGCTCTATTGCTAAGCCAGGAGTACAGGTGTTCCCTAAAGATTGAAATGTGGACTAAACATTACCCGTATGGGGCATTTTAATTTTTCTTTTGATTTGTTAAAATAGTAAGTCCTGTGTGGACTCAGGAGGTGGACTTAAAGATCCTTGTGGGTTCCTTCCAACTTGAGATATTCTACGATTATATAGTTTTAGGATTTCTCAGACTATAGAAACTCACATTTTCCAACTTCTCTCTGTATTCTGAGCAATGGCCATAAAGCTTAGTTCTTTTGAAATGAAAGAGATGCAGGAGCTTATGTAGAAAAATAAATAAATAAATGAAAATCATGATGTTTAGAATGAAATCCTAAAGTTTGACAAGGTTGTGATCTGGTCCTTTGTGACTGCAGAAATTGATTAATGGTATGCCCCTTTTATCTCAGAAAAAAGGATTGAAGTTCTCTGAGTGAAGAGACTCACAAAACAAAGAAAGATTCTTCCCTCACCTTTGTAGATATTCACCTCTTGGAGGGCATGATTTGTACCATTTCTTTAACAGTTTGTCTTTAACAAAAAACAGTGGTGAGGTGCTTCTAACAGAAATGTACAAAAATATAATTTAAAAAAGCAAAACAAAACAACAACAACGACAACAAAAGCAGTTGGGATTTATTTCAAAACTAAGAAGTTAAGAAGTTCCTGACTGCCCCAATACTAAGCAACACCTGAAGGCAAAATTAAATTTGTACAACTTTATAACTCTTACATATTTGTTTTACTCAAATATTCCAGTGGTCTGAAAGCAATGAGTGTGAAAGTTAGCTGAAATTTATTTGTCAGGTGATAGTTTTTAGTCATGAATTGACATAGCTTTTAGATTTTTTATTTTTTTTACTTCTCATTTAAAAATATTAGTTTCCCTATGTCCTTATGAAAAGATTATAAAACTGGAGAAATGTAGACTTACACATTTTTCTTTTCCAGACTTTTCAAAATTTTAATGGAAAAATTAGGAAAAGTCAAAGGGAAAAGAGCAAAGGATTGGGGGAGGAAGAAGAAAACTGTCTTTGAAATTTCATAATTTCTGTACTTACTTCATTCTATCTTTGTACTGCTCTTTTCAGTTTCTTTTTCCCCTTCTAATAACTGGTAAGTAGTATGGCACAAAATATAGAATATGTATACAGTATTAACATTCACCATTCCATATTTTGAAAAAAAAAAAAAAAATAAATAAAATAAAAAATAAAAAGCAGAAAAAAGTTATTTTCTAATCAAACACATTAGTGTTAATGCATGAATAATGAGTTCACTTAAGATTTTCGTTACTTGTACATTCATAAGTTTGAAAGATTATTATGATAGTAAGGCAAAATCTATTGTTAATTGTTTTCTCAGCTCAATCATCAGAACAGAGCAGTTTTTGTTAGATATGCACCAAAAGCAGAAATCAAAACATCAGCCTTGAACTTAAGAGTGGAGCTGAAATCCAACATCAGATTCATTGTTTAGTTTTAGCTTTACTCTTTATCATGCCATAACTTTCTAAATATTTGTTGAAAGAGCTCTTGGGACTTCTCATGTTTGTTGCAAAAACTGGCCATACTTATTCCGGTAAGGGAAAACATTGCCCTCACTGTAAACAAAAAGCAGCTGGACTGTGCTGATGAGCTCCAGTGAGAGCACAGTTTATGCACATTTTGTTGTAGGTAGGCATTTGTGTATTGTCTGATTCTCCAGCAAAGTTTTGTTTTATCTTGGAACTGGTACTCTTTGCACCAAGATGCATGCAAATAATCTTCCCATGAGCTCTCAGAAAAAGTGATTGCAGCACAAATCAAAACAGTCACAAACTTACTAAGCTGCCTTAAAATTGGTCTGAGAACTAGTTGAGGACCAAAGAACAGCTGGACCGGGCAAATGACAGCCACTGAGTGCTGAGATAACTCCCTTACTGGAGTCAGGGTTTGTTTGTTTCCAAGAGACACTGGAAACCAAAGTTCAACCTAGGAAAATTTTCTTGTCATCCCATTCATGATTTGGAAATTGAATTGCACATTTTTAATCTTTTCTTTCAGGAAGAAAGAATAATAAATAAATAAATAAATAAATGCAAAGCAAAACAAAACACAAACTAAAACAAAACAAAAGCAAAAACAAAACAAAACAAAAAAACCTATTATCAACAAAAATCCTTCCATACCTTCTTAACTTCCAATCCTTCCAAATGTTTTACTGTACGTTTGAGGACAAAAATAATAAGGCCAACTCAGTTTTCAGTGCCAAGTCAGTAAAATAATGTTCTTTATTGTTTTTACTGAGTCTATTAGATCTTCTTCATTATAAACTTCCTGTATTGTTCACAGTGGGAAACATAATGCCAGAACAACTTGTCTATCGGATTTGTTCTGGTTTAGCAGCATGAAGATTGAATCTTTAAATTAATGTAGGAATTAGAACAATGCAAACTGCAGAAAGACGTTTTGCCTATTACAGGTTTATGTTTGTGAAATATAAATCTTGATGTATTCCTGCTTTATTTAAACATATATGATTGTTTGGTCAGCTGGAAAATTGAGTTAGCCCAATTCAGATCTGACTTGCTCTCCTAAAACTTCTATCCATTGTCTGTAGAAGGAGACCAGTACAATTACTGCTGAACTTGCATAACTCATTTAAATGTGAAAAGATTAGTCAGATGAATCTGTGTATCTATTTCCATGCTGGCTATCCTGATAATATTCTGAAATGATAAAGGTTTATATTTCAGAATAATTCCCTTTAGTTTCCTTGATGTGACAGATTTTTTTCAATAGGCTACCTGGGCGTTCCAGGGAACAAGTTCAATCACCAAATGAACCATTGACCATAAGGATGATTGTGTTTCTGATTTCTAGTTTAATCGAAATGTTCTAATTTAAGTAGTGTGAATGTCCATCAGTATGATCACTTGTTACGAAAAGAAAAATAAATAAGTAGAAAGAACAAAAGAAAGAACGAAAGAAAGAACAAAAGAACGAAAGAAAGAATGAAAGAAAGAAAGAACGAACGAACGAAAGAAAGAAAGAAAGAAAGAAAGAAAGAAAGAAAGAAAGAAGGAAGGAAGGAAAGAAAGAAGGAAAGAAAGAAAAAGAAAGAAAGAAAGAAAGAAAGAAAGAAAGAAAGAAAGAAAGAAAGAAAGAAAGAAAGAAAGAAAGAAAGGAAGGAAAGGAAATATAGGAATTTGGTTTAAAGAATTCTTTTTACCATTTCTTTTCTGATCTGAGGCTAATATGCAGTACTTCAAGATGAAGGAATTTATATTTTGAGAACAAAACAAAGAAATACTCTAATGGCATATGTGAGCTACATTTACCCTGAGGCATTTACCATAAAGTACAGTTTACTTTTTATTACATCATTCTGACAGCTGTGAATAGGAAAAGTGAACATATTGGGACTGTCATTGGGAACAACCATTTGTGTCTTTTGATGCATTTGGTAGAGTGAGTATTAGAAAATGTATTGGCATCTGCTTTCACATATACACACATATAAAGGCAGGGAGAACCCTTAGTTCCATTTCATTTGAAAGTCAAGAGGGACGAAATAGTTAAGCCAACTGTTTAGTTTGTTACAGAGGGAAGGAGGGAGGGAAGGAAGCTGAGAAGGGGGAAAAGGAGGAATGGAAATGAGAGGAATGGAAATGGGAGGGAAAGAGAGGGAGGAAAGAAGGAAGGGAGGAATGGAGGGAGGGAGGAAGAAAGGGAGGAAGGAAGGTCGGTCAAAAGCTTCATTCTTTCTCCATACTTGCCTGGAGAGGTACACATGGGTAAGTTTGATGTGCAAACACAATTTAAAATGACTTTCTACAAATGTCTTGGTGCACAAAACAACAAAAAAAAAATCCACCATTTTAAAAGTCTGGAAAAATTCATTATTCTTTCTCTAGTATCTGTGGAGTATCTTTAAGCTAAAGCATGGTAAATAATGTATCAATTTTCTATTGCCACCTATAAGTTAAAATATAGAACTGCAAATTTTTCTTTTGTGTGTAACAATAAATATGTGGTGGTTGTAGTTCAATTATTTCAAGATATTTATACTTCTATCAGAGATGAAACCAAGTATGAACTTTCATCTTAGAAGGGGATACAACAGTTTTCAGCATATGCAGCCATTTATCTGGATTTATTCATATCATAATATTTTAAACTTATTCCACCAGTTCTTCTGTCCTGTCCTAACTGAAGCTAAAAGTAGGTGTTACATAGTCGAAGAGTGAGACCAGTTTCAGTTTTGGAAAATTTTCAGGTTGCATGTCACATATCATAAGATAAATCCCCTTGTACCTACATTTTATTTCTGGAAAATGAAGTCTAAGATACAGATAGAAGCTTAATGGCAACTGTTGCAAGAGGGAAGGAGGAAAGAGGAGGAAAACATGGATAAAGAATTGCTAATATCAGCAACAGCTGAAGTAGGGTAGGCCAGCAGACCTGAGTGAATCAAAAACTTTAAGATATAGAGTGAATGGACAATTGGGACGAGATGTCTGGAGAAGGGGTAGGATATGCAGCATTCCAAGGCTATGGAGGAAATGGATATTGCTGCTAAACATACATGGTTTATATGGTCACTGTATAGAAAGGACTGAGTCGTGTGAGCTGGCAGCAACAGGACTTGAGGAAGAGTTATGCAACCTAAAGATAACTCATGATTGTCCCATGTGTCAAGACACTACTCTAAGATTCAGGAAGCCTGCATATCATATTTACCAGATCCACTAGTTTCTTTTATGATTACAAATAAAATAAAATAAAATTATAATAAAATAAAAAAAAAATAAATAAATAAAAATAAAAATAAAAAAAAAAAAACATGGACCCAATTTATGGTGGAGATTTAACAGGATTCATTAAAAGAATGAAACATCTACAATAGACACATTTGTCTGAGCTAGCCTTCCCAAGCTCCTAAACAGTGATAGAGGAAAAACAGTCATATGTAGGGTGTGAATCATCTGTGTACATTTGGTTAGATGAATTGCATTCAAAAAGTGTCTATTTTTTTTTCCATTGTCTGTGAAGGGAGTTAAGGGTGACAAGCTCACATGGAGACTCTTGAAGCAGTCATTCAATCACCTCTTCTTATGAATGGAGAGAAATAGGCACTTCCCGTGTGTGATTCATTCCAGCTATCCCAAGCACTTGTCTAAATTGCTTTCTGGAATTGCCTTTTAGTTCTTTATTTAAAGAACACAGTCTGTTATCCGTGAGTAACTAATGGACTTTGATAACTCATGATTCAATGTCTGTATTTAGCCTACCCATGAAATGCGAATACTCAGATTGTTCCAAGCAGGCCAGTTACTAGCCAAAGGTCTAGAAATCAGTAAAGCTGAAGGTTTATGTTACAACATTGTGTTTTCTCCCACCTGTTTAAGGCAGGTTGTCATCCAACACACTTGCTATGAATACAGCTCTCAGATGTACACCTCTTTCAATGTACCACATAGAGGCAGGCTGTGGAGTCTGTCCTGAAAAGCGGGTGCCTGAATGCTCAGTGTATTGGCAGCTCAGAAGCCATTGCTACTGCAGCTACAGCTTGCTGTGTGGCTGACTCAAATCTCAGTGATAAAAGTTCACAGTGAGGATAGATACAGGGAGGTTGCTAGATTGGAGTTAAGGAGATACAAAGAGTACAACAGAAATCATAAATAAAATGCTTCAGCACAAGAAACTGGAGTTCATTAAGGACATAAAATTGAAAATAAGGAGACAGTAGCAATGACTACAAAATGGCTGTAATGTATGTATGTGTCATATGGTGAGTTCTGATATAAGTTTTCTGTGCCTGTGTTGGTTCTGCTGTGTTCCTGAACTGAGTTGTCTGTGCTCCTCAGCAGGGCTCATAAAAAATCTTGGGAAACTTCAGCTTTGCTTACACAGCATTAGCAAAACTGGACCTGTCATTTAAAGATATAGTTTTTTAATTTATTTGTCCTCATTACCACTAAGGATACAGAGAAAGTTTAGAACTGACAGAAAGTAATTTCTCTTCATATGTTAGGTCCAGGAGCAATGAACGCTTCTGATATTTTTTATTTGGTTTGTGTTATTCAAGTGGAGGCATAAAAAGTGAACATTATATTATGTGCGGTATTAAAGAAATCACATAATCACAAAATGGCTGATGTTGGAATGAACCACTGGAGACTGTATGATCCAAACCCCCTGCTCAAGCAGGGCCACCCAGAGCAGGCTGTCAAGGACCATGTCTCGGTGGCTTATGAATATCTCAAGAGAGGGCAATTCCACAACCTCTCTGGGCAACCTGTGCCAGTGTTCAGTGAAAAAGTGTTTTCTTGTATCTAGAGGGAACCTTCTATGTTTCAGGCTGTGCCCATTGTCTCTTGCCCTGTTAGTAGGCACCAAACACTTTGAAACTAAAATACTCCTTGGGGTATGTTGCCCTCCTTTCATAGGAAATGCACTTTTTTTTTTTTTTTCCTTACATGAATTACTTTGTATGAAATTAATAATTATCACAAACCTAAAAAAATATTCCCAGAATATTAAGGAAAAGTGCATTTTCAGAAATCCCTAGTGAAGTGAATAAATTATTTGTCATTTCATAATGTTGCTGATAATATTACAAGTAAATATTTTTATTAAAGAATTTCAGAATTTCATGAAACAGTCAAATGGGATAAAAAAGAAATCTTTTTTTTTTTTTTTTTTTTTTTTTTTTATGTCCCCCTAATTCTTCTGGTAATCTGTGAGCAACATGCATCATCTTCTAAGAACCGGAAAAAGCAAACCACCGAGGAAAAACCTGTGAGTTCACCAGGTGCTCATTTTTAAATGCCATAGAAATATATTTCCTAAATGAACTTAAACAAAGTCTTTAAACAGCAGAGTTTTAATTTTCATCACTTGCCATTGAGTTCAGATATTTCAGGACTTGGGATATGAGACTGAGATACTATAAATAGAGTTTTCAGAAATCCAGAACTTGTGCCATCTGACAAGACAATTCTTAAATTGGCATGACTGGACAGATAAGAATTTATATTTCTGTAAGTTATTTTTGCTACTGAGAAATAAAATAAATAAATAAATAAATAAATTACTATTTAAAAAAAAATTCTTTTGACATTACATATATTGTTAAAATGGTACAATTAAAACTTGTCCAAGTCTTGGAGGATTTCTACTGGACTAAATATATAATGGTCTATATTTTAATTTGAGAAAAAAATATGTTACAGATGTAATAAAGGACTTTGTCAAGTTTTCCAGATAGTAAATTAAATTTAACTCTGCAGATCCAACAGGCAGAAAACAATTGATCTCAAAGATTTTCTATTTAATACACTTAAGTTCAGCAAATAAGGCTTTAAAACTAATCCAGGTAAATAAAAACAATATTTTAGATAATTACTCTACTGTCTAAGGTGGTTTTTGAGGATAAAATAGTTTATGGAAAAATTTACCCAAGGAAGATGGGATGTCAATAAAACTTTCAGGGAATAATTGGAATTTCACATGACCCTGTAGTGAAAATACAATTATTAGGCAGTTTAATAGCCAAAATTACTGTATTTATATATTTTTTTCTTTTAGTATCTGTACATAAGACTAGAGTAGATACGTGCTGTAAGCAGTTTTTGCTGTGAATTATATTTAAATCTCAATAAACCATCCTTGTGTGCATTAAAAGGAGGGTGGCCAGCAGGTCAAGGGCGGTAATCCTTCCCCTCTACTCTGCCCTGGTCAGGCCTCACCTGAAGTACTGTGTCCAGTTCTGGGCTCTCTGGTACAAAAAAGACGGATCTCCTGGCAAGAGTGCAGCGGAGGGCCACAAAGATGATACGGGGCCTGGAGCATCTCCCCTGTGAGGAAAGGCTGAGAGACCTGGGGCTGATCAGCCTGGAGAAGACTGAGGGGGAATCTTACCAATGTGTACAAATACCTGAGGTGTGGGAGACAGAGGGATTTGGCCAACCTCTTCTCAGTGGTTTGTGGGGACAGGACAAGGGGCAATGGCTGCAAGATAGAGCACGGGAAGTTCAGCACCAATATGTGTAAGAACTTCTTCATGGTGAGGGTGACGGAGCTGGGACAGGCTGCCCAGGGAGGTTGTGGAGTCTCCTGCTCTGGAGATATTCAAGGCCCGTCTGGACGCCTACCTGGGCAGCCTGCTCTAGGGAACCTGCTTTGGCAGGGGGTTGCACCCGATGATCTGGAGGTCCCTTCCAACCCCTACAGTTCTGTGATTTGGTGATTGCCAAAAAACCTGACAGAACTGCTGTGGTTTTTCTTTCAAGTCATACATAGTCTAATAAAAAGAAGGAGAACCGCTGTGGTAGTCGTGTAATTTAGCAACGACGCTGTAACTCCACAACAGCAGTCACGTGCCTGTCGTTCCATCCTCCACCTGGGAGATAGCTCCTTGCTGTAAAGAAAACGATTAAACAGAAGAGGTTTTCCAGACTCCTGCCTGCACTGAAAAGGCAAAAGCACGTCCTGGCAGCGTACAGACCTGGCAGCGTACAGTTTGGGATGTTATGACTGCAGGTTCGCTGAGCATCGAGCTAACCTGCTCCTGATTTCCCTGCTGGGAGCACAGGTAACGCTCCACGTGCTCAGTTTGAAGCAGACCAGCTAAGTAAGAGCTTGCATTTAAAACCAACAAGAACATAAATGTTGAAAGCCAGCTTCGTATCAGCTCCCTAAGCTGTGCACTTCAGGAGCACTGATAAAAACTCACAGTGGGAAGATGAACGTGAAGATTTCCTTCAACAACAGATGCACTTTCAGGAAACAGGGCCAAAGGGGAATACGTATAGGTTGCATCTTCCAGAGGGTATGTTGGGAGAGATCAAACGACACTAGAGTTGAGATCTTACTGCTAGAAGAGTCACCAAAATTAGAGAGGAAACATTAGAGCCACGCTCAGGTCCACAACAATTGTCTTTCACGGTCCAAATCTCTCTTTTAACATAGACAGACAAAAACCTATTGAGTCAATGCAAGCTACTTCATTCAGCAGATAATTCCCAGCAAGTATTAAACTAAGCAGAGTTCTGTGATTTGGTGAAACAAAGGGAAGTAAAAAAAAAAAAAAAAAAAAAAAAAAAAAAAAAGAAGAAGAAGAATTGAAAAGGATATTTGGAGATTCTAGTGCTTTTTTCTTAGTTTGATATTAAAAAATAAAAATAAAAAATCAAACCACTGTATAAAGACAAAAACATGATTAGGAACTGGGCACAAATCACTCAAAATTTTGTTTTAACTGATTTAAAGCTGGTGCTCAGTGGGTACTAATTGATTGAATTGACTATCCAAGCTAAGGGCAAGCTTACAGTCTTGAGAACTGATTAGAATTAAATGTAGGATTATGATCCAGCTGAGAATCCGTGGTGCCAAAGATAAATAGTCAAAATCATTTGAGTTTCATTTTAGAAAAATACTTGAGGTCAGATTTTCAGTTAGTTGCATAGCTATGACAACATATACCTGTAAGTTAAAATCTTCAAAAGCCCTTCATCTCCTACCTACTAGGGAAATACTTGTTTTCCTAATTTTCTCATAACTACAAATAATTAAACATTAATGTTTAATTGTTTTCATGAGAGGAACTTTGTTAGAAACTTTAGGTTCCTTTGAAATACTGCTTTGAGCTGACCTGAGTTTAATGATGTGGTGCTACTGATGCTCATGAGGCTCAACATTTTCTTTATTTTTCGAACATACCTAGCTTCAGGGGTCCTGTAATGCAATAATCAATTTTTATTTAGTGAGAGATTAGCTTCTGCTTCTTGCCATTCAAAAATAAGTCTGAAAATGTAAAACAGCTTTTAAAACTAGATGAAAAACAAATAGAATTAGTTCTGTGATCACGTTATACTTAGATTTTATTTTTATTTTTTTTAATCCAGACCTTGTCCTCTGAGGAGGAGACAATCTAATGACTTCCGATATGTTATCAGTACAGATCTCTACTGATACAGAAGCAAAAGACCACAGATAGTTCTTGCAGAGGACACAAAGGAGATCAACATTACTGTGTCAATGAGAAACACAGAGATAGAAAATAAAATAAAATAAAATAAAATAAAATAAAATAAAATAAAATAA
>CM021765.1:5258518-5269466 GCA_011076525.1 Nettapus auritus
AAAATAAAATAAAATAAAATAAAATAAAATAAAATAAAATAAAATAAAATAAAATAAAATAAAATAAAATAAAATAATTAAAAAGGTTGTATACTATAAATATCCTGAAATTAGAAAAAAATATAATTCTTAAAAAGATAGATTTGATTTTGCAGAACTAAACAATTTTACATGAATAGCCTGAAGAGACAGCTGGGTCAGTAACCATCTTTCCCTGCTGCTTTCTCTTGCCCTTTCAGTTGGCTGGTCTTTCCTCTCCTTCTTTTTCTCCATCAGTCCTGACTCAGTTAGGCAACTTTTTTTTCAAGAAAATAGCCTCCAGAGCAGATTGTCTGAGGAATATGGTTCCTTTAGGTACAAATACAGAATGAGAAGCTATTGAGAAGCAGTGATCAGAGATGTAAGTATACAAATGGACAATTGCATTTTCTGATTTAAATATGTTACTGCTATCATTATTCATCTTACAGTAGATTCAGAACAAATGTCTCACTGCAGTAAACTTTCATAGGCATAAATATTCATTCTGTCCTAAATAACTTCCAGTGTAATTCGATGTTGGTAATATAAAACACTTATCAGGAAATGGGACTGACTCATACAGGCAGTCAATCCAAAACATGACAGATGGGTTCCAACCTATTTTTAAGTTGGAAAAATGTTTTATTTACGTGTTGATGCTGGGGTATCTTGAAGGCAGGGTTTTTTGTTTTTGTTTTTTAACATGCTCCCATGCACTGACAGCAACTAAAAGAAAAAAAATAATGATAATAATAATAATAATCTTGTTTCTTTTCAACTACAGAACGGGGGCTGTGAAGTGAAGTCTCTGCAGATCCATCACCCAGTCCTCATCCCATATCATCCATCTTTATCATAGCTCAGTGCAGGAATCTGCTGTCTTTGCCTCTCAAAGAAAACATGCTCTTTTTTGTCCACGGCCCACAAAGTACTTTTGAAACAGAAAGTATTTCAAAAAATGCCTGGAGCAGTACTTTAAAAACAGGCAGATGCACAACATCCCTGTGAGGCAGAACAATGCTATTATACTAATTTCATAGATGGATAAACTTGAATGTGCTAAGGTAAAGGGTTAGATCCTGTGTGGTGCTGTGCTGTGATATTTTAGGGGATTAAGCATCACAGAGAGCCTTTTTCCCCAGCAGGAAAGCTGAAAGACTATCTCCACAAGATAATCCAGCAGCAGTGCAGCTGTAGCTGTATTTACTCATACAACACATTCACAAAGGAGTGTAGTTTGCTAGCAAGAGTGCACACTCATCTTTTCTGCTGAGCTGCACAGGTAATGAAGACCCCAATGCACATGCATGCTTTTCTTTTTAAGCAGCAGTAAAATGCTCCTAACCCTTCTTCTTCCATGTTCTTCAAGCTGGCATGAGTCCAAAGCAGATGTTACCTCTGCTCCAATCCCTTGCACCCTTACCTCACCAGCAGAGCAGGATTTGCCCAGAATAACCTTGCTCATACACCCAGAGTGCACCCAGATGTCCTCATGGCCACACTCAGATCTCTCACCAGACCTTCCCTGAATATTAATATCCGTCTTCTTACATGCTCCGTAGAAGAGAATACGCTTATCTTTTAACATCCACTAGGCAAATGGATTGCTGAGTTTGATCTCACTTTTTCACTTTGCACAACATGAAATTTTTAATTGTCTAGTTGAGAAAGGGTGGCAGCTGACAACTGTTTTGCTCAGACTCACAGAGCTGACAATGCTCTGTTCATAAGACCGGGGCCGTTAATGATTCGTGAGCTGATATTTCCTCACACTCAACTGTGCATAGTATACTTCATAATTTGAGCTTGTCATTTTCAGTTTTCAGGAAAAAAAAAAAAAAAGGAAAAACTTTTTTTTTTTTTTTCATGGTAGACCTCTATAAGTGTGTAATTATGTCTTGATGTTCGCTGTGATTTGTGCTTTATTCAGTCCATTGAAAACTTCTTTTAACACATTTTCATAAAATATTTTATTTCTTAGAAAAAAAAAAAAAATGAAGTTTTACAATGTGACATACTATTGGAATACTGCTTTATTATCTATGAGTACTTTACATGCATATAGGATGCTTCAAAATGCTTTTGCAGCATAGAGAAACTACGGCCATTACTATCCTGAGGATTACTGCAAAAGAAAGGAACTTGTCACTTTAGTAAGTGACTGCCACTTGATGATATCTCACATCCTCACCACTGAGATGGTAGGAACCTTCCACATCCAGTAAACAAGAGTTGGAAAGGACCTGCAAAGATCAGTTGCCTGCCCACTTCAGGACTAACCAGAACTTAAATCATGCTTTTGAATACATTATTCAAATGCCTTTTGAACATTATAGTCATGGGGTGTCAACCACTTCTCTAAAAAACCTGTTTGACCATCCTCACAGTATCTTTTTTTCCTAATACCCAGTCTGAACCTCTCCTACAACTTTGTGCCATTCCCATGCATCCTGTCATCAGTTAGGAGGGAGGAGAGACCTGCACCTCACTTTCCCCTCCTCAAGAAGTTGCAGTGAGCAACAAGATCTCCTCTCGACTTAATTTTCTGCAGACTAGAAAACCCAAACATCCTCAGCTTCTCCTCATAAGACTTGTCTTTCATCCCTTTTACCAGCTTTGTTGCCCTCTTCTGGATGCAGTCAAGGATTTTAATATAGTTTTGGAATATTGTGGAACTCAGAACCACATATAATATTCAAGGTGAGACCTGACCAACACAAAATATAGTGAGTTAATTACCTCTTTTGAGAGGCTGGCTATGAGGTATTTAATGTATCCCAAAATATAGTTTTCCCTCTTGGCTACCAGGGCTCACTGCTGGCTTATATTGAGCCTGCAGTTGACCAGCACCCCTAGATTTCTTTCTTACAAGCAACTTTCTAGCCATTTTGTCTCACAAACTGTAATAGTGTCCATCATTATTTTGTCCCTGGATTTAGCTTTGTTGAATTTAATGCCATTGCTGTTTATCCAATGTCCCAATGTGTCTAAATCCCTCTGTAAGTCTTCTCGTCCCTCTAGAGTTAATTACACCTCCCAGGTCAGTATTGACAATGAGCTTGCTAAGTATGCATTCAACTCCAGCATCTAGATTGTGATGCCTGCATCCAAATCAGACGTCTGAGAAATGTGGAAGTCCTCTTTTATGAAAAGCGGGCTGCGTTCAAGTGTGTACTTTTAACGGAATCCAAATTGCAAATCAGATTAAAACAATCTTTTCTCTAATAATATTGTAGCCAACTGCAATGAAAATCATCTCAAGGGACTGATTAAACAATCTGTGAGGCAGTCACTATTAGAAGAGTACCTAGCCCAAAATGACCAGACCAGCAGCAGCTGGATTAATGTTTTTGTTCCATGAGTGCAGAATTGAGACAAGAGAAGTTTCAGGGTCTCTGTATAGGGTTTACTACCTAAAGTGATGTAAAGAGAGACAAATAGAAAAGGTGATGCTGAAGAGTATCAAAAGCTATGCAGTCAAAACAAAACAAGACAAAACAACTCATATTTAGTTATATTTATATGTGAATAAAATTTTAGTTTGCACTATCACCCATGGATTCCTGCTGCAATAAATACAGAAAATATACTGTCTACAAAGATACAGCCAACCCTGGAGATGAAACTGTTTGAAGTCACTTAAAAGCACATCTGTCTGACTTCACATTCTTTCCTAGAGTTTTGGCACCTGATTATATAGAAAGACATATTTTTCTCAGTAGCTTTAAACATGTATAGTCCAAGATTGTTACCTACCAAAACTATGCAAATGGTACCATGGTCACTGGCAGAGTTGGTTAAAATACAGGAGAAGTTCTCAAGGCAGTCAGGGGAATCAGAAGTTGAGTATATGTGGCGAGTTTCTCTTGAAGGAGGAGATCGAATTATGTTGAGTGAGGAAGGGGCAGGAGGCTTTTGGGGACCTGGAGTATTTCTAACTACCACACCAGGAGACCATAATTACTCTATAACTGCACGGGCTGCATACTGGGCAGGTGGTATAGATCCCCAGGAGAGAGGGGAACCCCTGGAAATTAGAGCCACAAGCTATTCTGACCTGGCTGTCGCAGTACAGAAAGCAACCTGCATTCAGGCAATATATGAAAGAGATGAATTCAGGACATCCCTGATGTTAGCTCCTATTGACCCAGTTCGATTAACCCCTCTCATCCGTGGAATCCCTGATTTTCTTAAAATGTTTGCAGCAAATACCCAGGATGGTATACAAGCTGCTCATGGGGATGGTGATCGTGGTCGTAGGCAGAACCCAAACTACCCCATTCCCACCTGGAGTGAATTCATACAAGACATAGATAAATATGGACGCCGAATGGGCTGGATTAATTCATCCAAATCCCAAAACCACTCTCGGTAAGTCCACCAAATCCACACTCAAAATCCCAGATACCCCAAATTCAAATAGAGGTTCAAATTTAATAAAGAGCAGTGTGAGTTTTGGCAAAAGGCCTTAGCTTTGGGTGCACCCCGACCACTCTTGCATGGTGCCTCTATGGAGGACCTCCATACATTAGTACCAATTTCTGGGTAAGAAAAATATTCCAGTTGGGAATAACTGCCTAACAGAAAAATAAATAAATAAATAAATAAATAAATAAATAAAAGTCAGTAATGAAAGTACGCCTTCTGCACCAAGCCTAACTGACAAAGCAAATTCTCAGCAAAAAAACTCCTGTCCCCAGGGAGGGCAATGATTCACCTTGCTCGGCTGGCAATTCAATGGCTCTCTAGTGAACACTCTGACCCTATCAATGCCATTCCTGTTGGACCCCGAAAGATATTGGTAAATTTTCTTATTGACACTGGGGCTCAAATGTCAGTATGATACAGCACAAACCCTGGGCATAACACCTGGTCGGTGCAGGGTTAAATTCTTGGGGATCGATGGTGTGGAAAAACTATGACCTAACGCAAAAATTTCACTCTGGCTGCCAGAGGAACAAAAATTAACCAGAGTAGAAATACTAGTTGCTGCTGCATATACTAATATTTTAGGATTTGATATACTGCGTGGTCGTACATGGAAACTTCCTGATGGAACTGTGTGGAGTTTCGCGACATATCAAAAGGATTCAGACAGTAAAACTGAGTCTGTTACAAACATCCATACCTTTACCTCCCTCTAAATTTACTAATGTCCGGCAATATCCATTGCCAGCAGCACTTATGGGGATTGATGGGGTGGTAACAGAATTGGAAGAAAGAGGCATTATTAAAAGTACCCATATAATTCCCCAGTGTGGCCAGTAAAGAAACCGACTGGGCAATTGCATTTTACCATGGATTACAGACAGTTAAATGTTAACACTGCACCTTTAACTGCCACAGTTCCAAACGTGGCAGAGATAGTGAAAGCTTTCTGTGCATCTAACAGTAGCAATGGTGCTAACTACTCCCAAATATCTCTACACATGGAAAGTCAAAGATTACTATTTCACTCTCTTTCTAACCCTGCCAGTTGAATACAACCGAGAATATTTTATTTTCTTTTCTGTTCACAGGAATCCTGAGTGATCTGCGTATAGACAGCTGGTGATGATGAATCAACAGTTTGGATTAATAATGTTATGCTTTACCCTGACCTTGATGCAATTACAGGCCATAAAGGAAATTTAGATACTGTGGTTGTGCATGGAGCTGAGGTGTTTCATCATGACATCTAACCGTGCATTGTCACAGTATAGCACAATCAGTGGAACATCTCAGAACAAAAAGGATCTAAATCTCTCTACTTTAGTTTTCTGAGGTCCTAATGAGTAGAATAACTGCTACTAACCAATAAAATCATCCTTATTGGCCTTAGGAGTTTTACCCCATTGGGAACAAATTGAAGAAAATGATCATCAATTAATTGTAAATGCCCTTGGAAAAACTCAAGGCAATACCTCCCTTGCCTTGAGCTGCATCCAAGCGCAGTTATGGATACAATCCATAGCAGCAGATATTATTAGAGAGGGAGAAGGAGGAACTTTGCCCACTGAAATTTGAAAATTGATTTGGGATAATGCTTCAGAATTTGAAAAGGAGTTTCAAGCATGGAATTAGTCAACTTTACCTATTATGCAGAAAGTGATAAAATTGTTGCCTTTATACTTACTATAAGTAATGCCACTGTATACAATGTATATTCAATCATTGCATTAGGAGTCAATCATGATGGAACTGTACTTTATCCAAAGGAGCATAAAGTGTGGGCCCATCAAAGGGGAGGAGGAAAGTGGTAAAAAAATGTATATGAATGCATACATCATGCATGAACAAAAAGGCTTAATCTGTGAGAGTAACACACTCGAAGCCCAAGACATTGTCTTGATACTGAACAAAATATTTGCCACTTTGAGATACATCCTAATGAAACCCTTGAAACTGTACTCGTCTAATATTTTACTAAACTTGTCTAATTTTACTAAAATTCTAGGATGTGATTTTAGTTACTCAGCTCCTGTCACCTCTTTTCAACTGATTGCATCCAATTATATTATGTTTCATGATCTTCTGCCTACCCCTATTGGAATGAACCTCACCTTGGTGAAGAAATCGTTGATACATGAGGACTTGAAGCGGCTGATGAAACAAGTTTGAGAAAATGGAAAAAAGACTTTGATTACTGTCCATCATGATGCACAAGAAATACATCGAGTGATGGAGAGAGTAAAGAGAGGTGAAAGACGCCTTTGGTGGGATACTTTGTTTGGATAGTCACCAGCTGCCATGGGAATCTTCAACAAGATGCTCCACCCTGTTGTTATTCTGTTAATACTCACTGTATTATGCTTTATATTAACAATTAGTTTGTATGTTAAACTCTGGATTATGATAAAACGTTTAGCATCCCTGCACAATGTACATACACTCGACAAACTTCATCCGGAGAATGTATGTGATATCCCTGACATATTCCAAATGTCGTGAAGCTCAAGTGACTATAGTCACAGGGTGGATTATGTGGTGCAATTGCTTAAAGTAACTAGGAAAATAAAACTAACATTCATGTTTTAAAGAAAATGTACAACATTGAAGAGGCTTTCAGGGTAGGGTGCAGCTGCATTACCTGATTGTTCCCTAGGCTTCCAACCTTAGATGCTATCACACTGGGGGAACCTGGTGTGCTGGCTCTAAGGAACAGCATGGAGCATAGAGTGGAGTGGAGACACCACGGCTAGGCTCTGTGACCAGGTGGGGACTAGATTGTTCTTGTGCACACCGAGACCGATAAGCCGCACTTTTTGCTACCCTGGGCCAACGACCTGTCAGGTTTTGACAATTGCTGTACTCTAGTGTACTTTTGCTCATTATAATATCATTATAATACCAAAACACACCTCCATCCCAAAAGCTACCCGCCTCCAAGGTGCGACCACCCCTCACTGAGCACGCGCTCTGAATTTCTCGGAGCCTATTACTTTAAACAGAGGTGGGAAAACTTTTCACCAATCATAACTAAGATATGCTTGACTAGAGTCACTCAAGCTTCACCTAAAAGATAGAAAATAATATAAATTGGCCTAAGAGAGAGGGAATGTTAGGGAAGATAGCATCATCAGGGAAGACACCATCATCAGGGGAGATACCATCCCGAGGGACTACATCATCCCTAAGACCTCCTGACTCCTGGGATCAGTCGACAGGCTGAGCCTCTCTTCCCCCCCATTGGGATGCCTTTGGGTGAGATTTGAACACTTGATTATACTTATACTGTGTCTCTCCGCAGTAACTTAGAAATATCTATAGAGTCTTCGTGCCTTTTAATGCGTTAATTTCCAGGCTACACACCTGTGTATTCATGCATGCTAGCTTGCTTTTGCAGACAGTCACTATCACTCGCAATCCAAAGAACCTGTGTACCTGTTTCTGTAATAAATTGCACTTGATTGCATTGCTCCTAGCCGTGATAGTTCAGTGTTCTGAATCCAACCAGACCCATATCGGTTAATGAGTTATTGGTGAATCTGTGACTGTGATAGTTCAGTATCCTGAATCTGACCTGGCCCACAATGATTAATCGGCGACTAGTGCTAAGGTTGGTTATACATTATTGGTGAATCCATGACCGTGTATTTCAGTGCTCGGTGCACTGAATCATACTGGACCTGTAACAGCTAATCTGTTATCCTGAATCCGACTGGACCCATAACGGTTAATCGGCTACACTCCTTTAACGCAACAAGAAAGCTAAATAGAGAATTCTCCCAGGAAGTGTTAAACTGACTTCAATTTTACGTACAATTCTCTTACACTCAAAGAATTTCAAGCACATTTTCCTTTTCTGAAGGCACTTTTCCAGCTACTAGACTATAAAACTGGGATAAGCTCACCCATGAAGCAACAGTCATGGTATCAGCAAACAGAAAGGAACCTGATTTTTTAACTTGGTTGTTAAGAAATCTCTTCTTAGAGAGAAAAATGAATTTTAAACCTCGATAATGAAATGATTATGTTATTTAGCCAATGACTGCAATTTAATTCTGTTATTTAGCCAATGACTGCTTAATATGAAAAACATTGAGTATCTGACTGAGATTAAAATGCTTTCTACATATGTGGGTGGTTTGGGTCATCTGTGTAGAGCACTACAGAGCTTATATAGCTGTACGCACATGCATTCCATTTAGGAACCAAACAGGGACCTTTCCAGGTCTTGCTGCTTCCCAAAAGTCATCCAAACCCTATGAGAACTTGTTCTGTGGCTTATTTATGAGACTGTCCATGGCCATATATTTGCTTAGCCTTAGTGACATTGCTCTGTCGTCATGTCCTGAAAAAGATACATTAACAGACAAAAAAAAAATAAAAAATAAAAAATAATTTAAAAAAAAAAAAAATAGTATGCTAAAATATATTTCTTAGGCATCAAAAATCTCTCGGTAGTACATATTGTGAAAGTGGTGTGCCCATCATTATTGTTAGCAAATCTGCACTAAATGCATGACTGATGCTCCCTTCTCTGTCTATTTTATGCTCTTAGAAAACAGTCATGCAAATGCTGTTCAGATTATTTTATTTAGCAAATCTGATCTGCCCTGTTTTAGAGGTAAATTTAAGAGTGGTTAAAAAATCAAGACTGTAATCCCTATTTATAACAATGAATTTCATTGCACATATGCAGTAAAATACTTTGGACATTAAATTCTTCCCTAAACTTGTCTCAGTTATTAAAAGCTATTAAAATATTCCATAGCAATTTTCCAAAGTGCTACAGCTAAATCACCATTAGAGGTAACTGTTTTACAGTAAGGAAACACACAGAATATTATCTCAGTTTAATAATTTCAGATTTATCTCATTTAGATTTATCGGTTTTAAAACTTAGACATCTAGTCTGCTTATCTGGGATTTCTCAACAGCCAAAGGAGAGAGAGACAGAGAGACATCTCCAGTGTGATATAACCCACCTATCTTAAATACCTATCTCACTTTGGAAGCTGCTGCAATTTCTCCTAACTGTTAAAAAGGGATGTCTTATTTCTAATCTGAATCTGTCTACTTTCAGCTTCCAGCTACTGGATCTTGGCATGCTAGATTAGTGAGCTGTTTACAGTATAAAATATCTTCTCTGTGTTCATGAAGAGTGTGAGTAATCTACTCTTCAATAATTAAATAGATGGAGATTCCCAGTTTCCAGCTATATGACATTCTGGATGAACTTCAAATAAGTCTTTAGAGATTATATTTCTTATCACCCCAATTGACACAGCTGGGAAAATAAATAAATAAATAAATAAATAAATAAATGAAATGAAAGTAAATAGGCACATTTCTGGACCCACAAGCTCTTCTTTAGGTCTCCCTGAGTCCAAAGTTTCTCAATTAAACACAAATTTATTTTTGTTTTTGTAAAACCATTTAACTTGATGAATTAAAGCTTTTCAAGGGAAGAAGTACTTCTTAAACACAATTGACAATCTAAGGTTTTAATTCAACAAAACCATCACAGACCAGTTTGTCTTCTATTGCTATGAGTATTCTTCCAATATGTATATAGAAAATTTAATACATAAATGCAGTGATTTAAGATCACACTCCTAAAGTTCACAGGAGTCAATGGGAGTTTTTTCCACTAAATGACTTTCATTTGGGCTTTTTGACTCAACACTTTACACTCATACAGAATGAAAACTTTCTTGCACATCGAACAATATTCATTAGGCAGCTATGGTGTACTTGTAGTAATAAAGTTCACATAAATGGTAAGAGAAAGCACATTGGTAATTTGCATTTTACTTTAAAACTCAGTGTGTATTCTAGAAACCCATGACCCTATTATCAAAGGCTAGAAGTAGATAATGAGATTCTAAATAAGGCTCTGAATAAATGAAGGTTTTCTCTCAATTATGAATGGATACATGCTTACTATTACAGAGGTGTTCTCATGTCACTTTACTGAGGTCTTTGTCAAAACTTTCAGTTTGTTAGATGAAGGTCGAGGGGACATTTTTGTTTTCAAAATTAGGACATCACTGTGAAAAAAAAAAAAAAAAAAAAAAAAAAAAAAAAAAAAAAACTTTAACAAAAAATAAATTTAATCCACCAGAAAAGAGATTCTGATAACCAGCAGAGGGGACAACTTTTGAACATTTGACATTTTCACCCTCTTGGAAATATAATCCATTATATTATCCTTACTTCCCTGTCAGAACTTCAATAAGTAGACTAACTTAAGCTAGGTATCCTGGAATCCAAGAAATTAATAGGCAAAAGAAAAAAAAATATAGCTGAAGCTATCCAAAATTCATCAGCCTTTGTTAAAGGCTGATCATTGTTAAAAAATTATTGATAAAATAATTTTGATAAAATTAAAATTGATAAATAATTTTGATCATTGATAAAAAATTAATCTATATTTCTCTGCAGCCCTTTTTTCCTTTCTTTTTCTTTTTCTTTTTCTTTTTCTTTTTCTTTTTCTTTTTCT
>CM021765.1:5269566-5292108 GCA_011076525.1 Nettapus auritus
TTCTTTTTCTTTTTCTTTTTCTTTTTCCTTTTCTTTTTCTTTTTTTTAAATTATTTTTCTTAGATTTTGGAGCTTGCCATGAATATAAAAATGGCTGTCTCAGTAAGCTACATAGGAAAAAAAAAAAACTAAGGTAACAGACTTCCTGGTATGAACCTCAGAAGATGCTATTTCCAAAGGTGTTCCCCAAATCTGAGAAATAATAATAAACAAAACTAATATGTTATTGTTAATCAATACATTTATATTGATTAATCATCATTGTTATGTTGTTAAATATTGTTAATCAATTAATTCTGCGAGATATTTTGAAGTAAAATTTCTATAGATGATTCAGTCTTAGTTCAACTAAGTTCAAGAATTCCCAATATCTGATGTTTTACAAACAGCAATTACCTTATCAATGAATCTGTCCACATAAACTGTGAACCAAGAATTTGGATAATAAGCAGTGATATCATTCTGCCCCACTAGTAAGAACTAGGTTTCCCTAAAGCACAAGATCTCTTTACTCTTTTGTCAAAGCATAAATCATAGAATCCTAGAATCATAGAATATCCCGAGTTGGAAGAGACCTATACGATAATCAAGTCCAACTCTTATCTTTTGTATTGTATCATTTCTATTGCCTCATTATTTCTAGAATCTACAATGGGTTTTCCCTATGGCCTGGCAGCTGAGACATGCTTGAATCTCTTTACACATCATGTAACTTGTCAACAAGCTAATGCAATTATGACTTTTCACTCCTGGTGGTCTGTGTGTGTGCCCTGAATGACTGGTTGTATTTAAAGATGGACCAGATTCAAAGTTCTTCCTGGTGAAGTTTCTCAAACTGCAGATGTGAATTAAGTCAGAGCCCAAAATCAGTTTAACATATTTTATATTTCTTTGAACCAACTCTCCAGTGGAGTTCTTGTGTTATTTTGCAAGTAGTTGCAAATGAAAACTGGCTGTTGGATTAAGATATAAATTCATAAGCTTCTTATGAAGTATCCTTAGCATAAATAAGGGTTCATATCCAACTATTCATATTATACATAGGAGTCATCTTTCCACCTGAATGATTTTCTCTTTTCTCTTTTTTTTTTTTTTTTGGATCATATAACACAAAAAAGAAAGCTTCTCCTGAGTCAGAAACAAAGCTAGCCCCTTCAAATCTGCCAATTTGAAGAAAGAACAAGACATTCTTTTTCTATACATTTTTATTTTTAAAATGTAACATTTATATCTCTAATAAAATATGCAGTTTTTTTTTCTTTTTCATGGGCAGTTACAAAGCCTTTTTGTATTGTTATCTTATTCTTTATATTCATGTATCTTTCTTTTTGAAAGATAATGACTGACAGATTTTTAAACGGTCTCAAATCTTTTAGAACTCTTGCACTTCCAAGAACTTTAGTTACTGTAAGTTGTAAAATTTGGGAACTATGATATTTATTTTAAGTTTATTTTCACAGCCTGAATTTCTGATTTATAATAGGAATCACATTCTAACATCAAAATGCTTTTCAATGAGTATAGCTCGTTGTAGTCAGAAATCTGTTTCATTAGTTTCTATAGGTTTAAGTGAAACTGCTTAAACACATTTTGTCATTCAAAACATGAAAACAAAATCAAACCAAAACCATTGTTTAGTTATTCACACTAATTGAAATTCAAAACCAGATTTTAAAATCTACCATTTTTTAAATTAGTTATTAAACATATAGTTCATTTCTTTGGACTATATTTGAAGAATAACATGTGAACCTATTTTTTACGGCATTTGAATTGTCTCTGCAAAACAGTAAATAGGAATTCAGCTTTTGATGTGGATGGGATCAAAATGTAGCTGTAAGGGAACAAATAACATAATATTTTAGTTTGCAACAGTATGTGATCACTGTTACTTACTCAAAGACAACCTCCAAGTTATATGATATCTGAGGAAAACGTTTACAAATCCCTGGACTGTCATATTTTTACCATGGATATTCATGTAATTATTCATGCTCTGTCAGATATAGGCTCAGCCTCACAGTAATGTTTGCCATTCATAGTAATTTCTGGCTATTGTTCCTGATATCACCAAGACAAGACCTTGATTTTCCTAGAAATGAACCAAACAACAGTGAAAGGGAATCACCAATTCACTGGAAAGAGTTTGGGCAGAAGAGAAGATGGTCACAGAGAGGTGAAGTAATTTGTGGCCACAGTATGTGTGACTGTGTATGTGAGATGTAGAGTTGGGAAAAACATGACAATGCCCATTGCAGAGAATAGGCTTAATCTGTACACCATCCACATCTGGATTGCCCAAAGGGAAAAGAGAAGGCAAAAATTATGTGCCTTTTAAATGTTACTTGGGTTAACTCTTCAGTTTTGAGGACACTACCAAGGAAGGCATTCACTCCAGACAAGGAACATGGATGGAGGAAAGGAAGATATACAGAAGAAAAAGAAAAACACCAGGTGTGGAAAGCAGAACACATCATGCACAGGGAGAAGTAAAGTTAAGGGGAAGCTGAACTAGGCATGCATAATAGCTCCCAATAACTCTGATGATGTCGTAAACAATAAAACAGAAGAACCAATCTGAACATAAGAGAAAACAGTGCATCTGTGAATCAAGCTACTGTTATTTTCCAGTGGGATACTGATATAATATTCTGTAATTTTCATTTCTAACAATTTTTTTTTTTTTTTAAATAATTCTACATGGGTAAAAAGTGCTTTTTATATTTTTTTCTGAACTGAATTATTCACTGACTGCAGAACTGTTTTTTCATTTGGAAAATATCTTCTTTAAATATTTAGAAAAAATATCTATAAACAGCATGCAGTTTTAATTACAATTTATACGCTTGCATTTTAATTGCCTTTTAAACTAATTTAGCTTGTTCTTAAAGTTAATTAAACTCATTGGGGGGAAAATGTTCCTTAATTCAGTTGTGAAAATGGAGCAGATGTGGAGATGTATTTGTGATTGTGTTTATCAGTCTGAACTTATAAGAATCCCTTTTATCTTAAACTCTCTAATAGACCTCTAAAGCAAAGTGTTTTCCATATGAGCAAGGTGCCCTGCACATTTCCTGTGTGCTTTCAACATTAATATTATATGTGCACAGCATATTCTTCTTTAATTAATTTGCTTTCTCTAAAATACTTTGAAGCTGGGTATAGAGGAAGATGCATCAATGTCTATATTGTTAAAACCTCAGTTTTGAGGAACTTTCACCTCTGAGCTTACAAGTATTTAAGTAATTCAAATTCTATTTTTTTTTTTTTCAACAAGTTTCTGGTTGGATTGTGAGCATTTTAATGGTTAGTAGAGAAAATGTGCTTTCCTAAGCACATTCTTAGGAAAGAAAAACACTAAGAATACATAGCATTTGAATTAGTGATCATTATGGCATCTGCAATTCAATCCTTGACATAGCTTTAAAGTCTGTATCCTGATGCTTGTGACAGTTTTGCTGTGGCGGAGCTCATTGTAGGCTGGCTGCAATGCCCACAAAATCAAAATCTTGGAGTAGCTTGTCCATGCTGAAAGTTATATTTAACCATTTGTTTGCAGCTGTTTGAGGTACCTCTACTCCAGGTGTACCTACAGCCATGAACCCTGAAAATGAAGTCATTTGTTTTAACAATGGTATTGGAAAAAATATCTTCAGTGTCAGTTTCGTAAAGGAAGGTCCTTCCAACCCTGTAGTCCCACCTAATGACAAGCTTAGGTTACCATTGTGCAAAGAGGAAAGGCAATGCATTGGGGTAGCATCCAGCGAAAGAACCTATTGCCAATTTTCCCTAAAGTGACCGTGTTCATATTTCTTTCCAGAAATAATTTATCTGTTAATCAATAAACTACATGTTAGCTCTTCAGTCTGGCATGAAATGGGTCCAGTGAATATTTCTGGTTGGAGTGATAGTGTTTGTTAAGTATTAAACAACTAAGGTATTGAAAACAATTGGTCTTTTGATACATACAGAAGATTAAAACCACAAAATGAATCTCAGCCTTCAAAAAGACTGTAAAAAGGATCAGAAGTGACTAGTCCACTATGCTTGTTACAGCAGATCTTGACTCGTTTAACCGACACAAGCAAAGAGGGATTTTTCAGAAGAGTAGAGAAAGAACAATAGCCAGTGTTTCAATCAGAAACACATAGATAGTATCAGTGCTAGATACCTGAAAACTCAAAAAGGAAAAAAAAAAATAAAAAAAAATAAAAAAAAAAATAAAGATAAAAATAAAAGGGAAAAAAAATATACCTTTCACTGTATCCAGCATCTGTGGGTCAGCGATTCTGAGGTCACTGACATAGGCTTACAAGTCTTGTAAAGAAAACCTCAGTTAGCCTATGGTTCTGTTATTGTAGCAGAAACAAGCTCTCTGCTGGTTTGTTAACTTGTTTTGATTCTGCTCTACTCTTGTTTCATTGACGTACACAAGGCTGACATCCAGAGACACTCTTCTTGGGCAGTCATGTGTATCAGGCCCGGTATGCTCACTGTCAGGTTGATAGGACTACTAAATGACTGTGCGCTGATCCAGAAGAAACTATCCCTCATACTGTGCAACTTGTTGGAGTTTTTATGAATACTATATAGTGTGTGACAGCTACTTTTGTGCATTTGTAGCTACTCATTATATACACATTTAAATTCCTCTGCAGTAATAGGATTTTTTTAAAGCTCTTTCTTTACTGACCATCCATATTTGTAAGAACTATTTCATTGACTGTTGCTGCATATAAGCCTCATGAAATAATCCATTTTCTCACACCCAAAAGCAAATTGAATTCACCTCAGCAGCTTCCACAAAATAAGGCTGAGCTTGGACTCTTTAGATTACTGAGAAGAGAGATGTATGCATGCCCTGTTGGAGGAGCTGTACTGTACAGACAATATTATTTTGTGCTTTGCATTTGGCTCATTAGTTTTTTTCACCAATACTGCAGCCTCTGTCCCACAAAATAAAATAATAAATAAAATAAATAAAATAAAATAAATAAAATAAAATAAAATAAATACATTTAAAAAAATAAAAAATAAAATAAATCCAATCAAACCAAATCAAATCACAGGAAGAACCATGACCCTGTATAACTGTCTCTCACATAGCTGAACGCAATTTGGGAGGTTCCAATAGGTCCTACAGATCTTAACAGGCTTTCTGGAAGCAAGGACCACATGTTTCCATGCATGACAAAGCACTGTCATGTGCTTCTTGGATCACATCAGCAACATGTACATTAACAAATTTTTATCACAAAGAATGGCTGTTTGGTTAGAAGGGACCTCTGGAGGTCATTTAGTTCAACTCCCTGCTTGAGCAGGGCCAACTTGGTTGCCCAGAACCATGTCAAAAAGGTTTTTGAAGATCTCCATGGATGGAAACTCCCCATCAAAACCACAGGCTGTATTTAATTCCATTGATCATATCCTTCTAAAAGTCAGGCATCTAGTTTAATATCTAGGATCCTTCTATACTGAATAGTCACAAATAAACACTTTTAAAAACTATTAATCTCATGTGATTCAAACGCATTTTGGTGGATAATAAATTATTTTTTCTACCTCTAGAGGGATTTTCTTCAGTGTATTTACACTTCATAGGAAACCTAAGTCAGAATTATGGTTTCATGGCTTACTGTTCACATTTTAAACCTGTTTGCAAATATTCTGCATCCTTCTAAATCTGGAAGTCCAGGAGCCTATATAAGATCAGTACAATAAGGCCATTTTTTCCTCAGGTCTCTAAGCAATGTTAATTGTCTTGAATATACTAGCCCAAGGTAGCTTCATATTGTTATCATTACAGATTTTTTTTCTGACTCTTCTCAGATTCCATGCTGATGGCAACCACATTTACCACTGGGGAGAGAAAAACAAAACAAAACAACAACAACAGCAAAAAGTTTTGACCTTGCTAATACCCATGTCCCAGAGCACAAGCTGCACAAGCTGTCACGACTATGCAAGCAGTGAAATAACCACAAGGCCTCTGTAGAACTCTAGATTATTCCTTGTTTGCACATAGGTTAACTGTGTTATGAAAGAAGAGAAGAAAAAGTGAAGCTGTACTGATTCTTATAACAGAGATAGTAAGAGTCAGCAAGTAAGCCCACTCATTATTAAAAATAAAGTGATATAACTTCCTTTGTCTTTCAATAACATCAGTGAAGTTTTCAGTTTCTCTTCTGTTGTTGGTCATGAATGGAAGTTTTTGAGGAGTACTTTATTTTCATCCAATAATTCAAAGTATTAACATGCTTTGTAATGTCATATAAACTTTCTCCAGAGATGTGGTTTTGTGTGTGAATAATGAATGAAGTCTGAATATCTAGTTCAATTGTAGGTATGAGACACACAAATTCAGGGGAGAGTAATTCACCCTAAATGACTTAGTAGCAAAAAAGAAGCAGCACGAATCAAATATGGAAATCATTCAGAGAATAAACACAAGGATTTGATACATATGGTCTTTGTTCAATAAAGATAACCTAATGTCATTTGAACAGAAAATACTTGAAGTAGCATTTTCAGCAAGCTCATATCATATAATGTGCCCTGAGCTACACAGGAAATGTCAATGTTTTCTCTCTCTATTAACTTTAGAAGGCAATTAGAGGACTAGTTTACACTAGACAGAACACTTTTTGAAAGTGAAAAGTAAAAGAGATTAATTATACCCTATGTATTTTTTCTTTTGTTGTTGCTGTTGTTTGATATTGTTGTTGTTATTTTCCCCCAAATCAGACACGCATTGTCACTCAGTACATAGTCTGGCTAGCTCTATACCTTTGAGTGACACATTTAAGAGTCCATGAATAACATAGTGTTCAAAGTTCCATATTTCTCTGCAGATGTAATTGACTATTAGAATAGTCCTATTTCTTCATATTGTCTTTGTCCTGTCAGCTCAGTGTGGAGCTGGGGATCAGAGCCACCTCCAATATCTCTGGAGTCAAAGGTCAATAACAAAGCAGAAAAAATATCTTTATCTTCCATTCCACAGTCCATTCCACATAACCCGTCTTCATGGCCACCACTCTGCTGAAGTCTGGTAAGGCACTTGCCTCGGGCATATAATAATGCTGAGTGGCTGCGTACGGTACCCAAGAAAACGTTAGGAACTTTCATTCAGGATATGATCCAATATTTTGCAAGTATCCACCAATATATCTGTTTAATTCCTAGATTATAAACAGCAAGCATGGTTGCTCACAATGTTGCAATGGTCTGTCATTAAGACATCATGAACATCTTCAATATAGAATTAACGGAATTGATAATAATTTTGTCATTTATGTATGACTAACAGGAAATCTTGGTTATTAACAGTTTTTCAGTAGATCAGTAGTTGTCAAGTCATACTCCATATTATAAATATATTATTGTTAATAAGTTTCAGATAGGAATGCTACTCACTTGTATTTTGGTAGTAGCGGATGCTAACATTTGTCAGACGTTGCAAAGTCAATATGCAACCTCCATATAGAAAACTGCTAGGATAAGATATTTTGTGTTATGATAGGAGATTAGCTTTATCATCTCAACTGCAATCCAGAATTCACCCAATTAGCCAAAATAAAAATAAATAAATAAATAAATAAATAAGTTGATTCAGAAGGGGGAGATTGTCTAAGGGCTAAAGAAAAAAAGGTTTGGTTTAGTAACATATAAAGGAAATAAACCCACTTTCACCTAACACAAACTTAGCTTTATTTTTGAACATCCTTTTCATTTTAGGAAGGTGGTTCTAGTGTTCTCAAGGTGAATCAGACCACTTGTGTTTTCTACTGAATCCAGACAAAAGCAATTTTTTTACAATTTATCATCACAATATTGATTCCGTCATATATTTTATGATTCAAGATTGATGTGGATGTTGGAAACATCTAAAGGAATTTTAAGGTTATGTTATGTTCCAAAGAGGGTTTTATCATACATAGTGAAAACTAGCATTTTATATTTCAGTGAATTCAAAAACTTACCTTTTCTTGTAAAGACAGATGATCTCCTTATAGCTACTTTGATTAATTTAAGGGCTGATAAAATGAATAATGTGGTACAGACATCAAAAAATACAAAAATATATATATATATATATATAAACAAAAATAGAATTAAAATATTGAGCAGATGATCATATTACAATACACACTCTCTAAATGCAGTAGAATATAAAAAAAAATATAGAAAACAACTCTGACTGACACTATATTCTACTTTTTAGTTATATCAAATTATGTAAAATATTTTTTTCAATTAAATAAATTGTTTTCAATTGTTATTCATTCCTTTCAACTTTATCTGCAATAATTGTAACTATAAATATCACCACACCACTTTAATGATATCATTAAGGAACTATTTTACACACACATCTAAAGTTTACTTTTTAATTATTATGGCATGTATACATTCAAAAAACTCATATCATATATTACAACTTATTTCCTTAATACTTCTACTGTAATAAAATAAGAATATCATGAATGAACTTTGTACATTATCTTACTACAATTCATCAGAGTTGTTCTAAAATTGTTCTAAACAGCAACCATCCAAAGTAAAGCAAATAAATGAAAAAGGGGTAAATTTAATATCATAACTAGCATAAGTGATGAACTATCCACAAGTCTAGATTTTTGTTAGGTAACAGCCAGTACATAATTTAGGTATTAGAAAATATTTCTTCCCACAGAAATATGAGTCAGATAAAATTATTTATCTAATACAGAATAAAAATGAAATTTCTAATATTGTTTAGAAATTTTCTGAACACCATTCATAGTAGCCCCACAGTTCTGAAGATGTCTTCTGTCACTGAAATCGGCTTTCCACCCTACATTCCCCAAACCTTTGGTATGTGCTTTATGGGTCATATAAGTCTATATTCATTTTTTCTTATAAGCATTCTTGTTATTAAACTGTATATTGAAAATATTTAGATCCATATTCACCCTCTGTATTTTTCAATGTTTATCTAGGGCCCCAAGGATGCAATCCAACTGATTATGGTAGGTTGAGAAAGATAACCAGTTCTGGAGGGATGCTTGTATTTCGGTGATTAAGGAACAACCTTAACTGGCTGCATTCCAAAATTGGGCATTTCAGTTATTTTTAAAATCAGATGAGAAAAAAACAGACCTTAGTGTGCTAAGTGTAATGAAGATGCAATGTTCTCAGGAGGTTAGAGTACAAAGCTGAAGATGCCCAACTTCCGTGCTGAATTTTTCTTCTGGCCAACCTTATCTCCTCTACTTCATTATTTGGAAAATGTGGACCTCTATCCTAAAACACTTTGAAATTTATTTTTAAAAATTTAAAACCGTAGATGAGAAGTAAACATAATTAACATACATGTTATTTTTATCCTAAAATATGGCAGGATTTATCTAGGAACTTTGTTGTTTTTAAACAGAAACATGTTAAAGACATAAAATTATTTCTCACAGATTTTATAAGGATTACATCAATGTAATAATGTTGAACACATAATATTTTCCGAAAAAAATCCCAGTCATCATCTGTCTCTAAAATCAAACTTCTTTTGCACAAAAAATGATGAATCAGTCTTCTGAACAAGAGTGTGGACAAGAAAACACTCTAAGTACATGTGGTGCCTTTTTAACTCTACAATGCTGATGGACTAACAGATCTTGAAAACTCATCTGCCCTGGTATTTCAGTTACTGACATTTTTGTTTTATACTAGTCTATTCATATATACATATGTATATACTATTTTCCGGTGCTTATTATAAATGTTTAACAGTAAAAGTGCATAATTATTTTCCATCTAGGAAATAACAACAACAACAAAATCTCACTTAAGTCAATGGGATTTTTTTCTTCTGTGGACATCAATAGCCTTTGGATCAGATCCATACAATGCAATTTAGTACCGCAGTTAAATGTGCAAAAATATTACTGACTACAGAAAGACTTTAGACACGTTCTCAACAAATACCCTCAATATTTAGCTGCAGTGACAAGAGAGCATTTACTTGGGTGTGGGGACAAGGCAAGAAGCAGAGGGAAAGTGAAGTAGTTCTATGACCATAAAGATTTAAGTAACCAATTGGTGAGTTTCTTACGATGTCTCCTAAAACTGAGAAGTTTACAGAGCTAAGTGAAAGGAAAAATTCCTAAATGACAGGAACCTTTTATGCAAAACATAACAGTTTCTTCTGTTGATAAAATACTTACTGTACTGTCCTAGAGCTGATGCTTTGTTCTGTACCCATATAATGTGCCCAGGGATTTTACAGTGTACAATACAACTGTCAGCTTCAGTAAATATTTGTGACTGGGCCTTACAGAGTAAATGTTCACTAGAATATTAAGAGTGGGATGCTATTATGTACAATACAACTCTTCACGTCTAAGCAGTCATGTAAAACTTTGAAAATAAACAAAAATCCTCAAAGTGCACTAAAAAGTCCTCTAAAGCCATTAGAAGGGAAAGGTGCCATCCTTAAAAATTGCTCCTTGTGATATGAACTGTCACAATTCTTTTTGGATCCAGCACTTACCTGGTCATGTAAGTAACTGGAGCAAAATCAGGTAGTATGCATGAAAAAAATAATTACACAGTAGAAGTCAGGACTGAATCCATAAATCCCCCAAGAATCATGGCTGCAATGTCATTCCCTGGATAGACTTTTATATCCATGCTGACTATCCTACACATGAGAAATAGGTGATCAGGACGGTCTCTTAATCGGAAATACTGACATTAAATCCTGCATCTCTTCTACATCAGTTAAATTTGGATTGCTGAAGAGGATTTTAAACCACCACTGGATATATTTTCAACCACCACAGGAGTTTTATATTTCACATATGTCTTTCAAAAACATCTACATAACGCAGATACCCTTCCTCATCTTTATGTTACACCACAGGACACATCACTTACTCACTTCAAGAATTTGAAGTCCTTGTGCTTTGGGTCTTGCTTTTTCACTGCCTGGGTTTATACTGTTGGTTAATTTCATTTACACGTAGACGCGTGCAAAGAGAGATTGAGGCTGTTTATACCCATGCCTGAATGAATCAGTTAAAATATTGAAATGCACACAAAAGAATAGTTGGTTTGTAGTATCTAATAAACAGGTGTTTACGAAAGGTAAGACTTGGGAAACTTATTTCTGTCTCCTTCTGTTAGTATTTTAATTAAATAAATCTCAGTATGTCCATGGAAATCCCAAGCAAGAGAACAGGAGGAAAAAAAAAAAAAAAAAAAAAAAAAGAGAGAGAAGATTAAAAAATGTGTGATCAATAGCAAAATGGATCTTTTGTGAGTTTCATGTCTCTGCCTTAAAGAAAAAGGAATGAAGGAATGTTAATGAGCAGTTAATCATGCACTAAAATACAGAAGGCTCTACTTTACTCACACAGTAGAAAACTAATGTTAAGCCTCTGAATCCAATTTAGTTGTGTCTATGATAAACTAGTAGATGGAACTTAAAAACAAAAAATACCTTTATCACAAGCACAGCCCCTCTTTTTATTTATTTATTTTTTAAATTGTATTTTATTTTTTGCCCAAATCATCAGGGCTTAAATCCAATGCAAAGAGAAGTAGAAAAGTCTATTCTCGAGAAACAGAGTCACTGGAAGTTTGAAGCCTAATTCCAAGAATATAGGGGGAAAAAAAAAGTTTTGAAAGTTTATTAGTTCCAAGAAAATGTATCAAAGGTCATTTACTCTTTCTTTTCTGCTAAAATTTATATAAGAGAACATTATGGATAGATGTGCTCATTTGATCATTTTCCTAGGGTCAGTTCTGAACTGCCTTTGGCCCAAGGACAGTTTTTGCTCCTACCTATAGAATCACTGGGAATGTAACATTTACCTTTAAGCATCCACATTCTCTAATAGATCATACAGGGAGTGGGACTTTGGGGATTTTTCACTGGGTTCATCACAAGGTTTGGAAATGTTATGCTTTCTCCTGGGCCTTTCCAAACAGGATGGATATCATCCAAGCAGCCTAAATAAAAAGAGGGAATATTTCTTTCAGACCTTGACTGAAACAGTTGATGGAAAGAAAAAGGTAACAGCAAGATATTGCTGATGGTCATGTAATATCCTGACATAGTTTTATAATTCTTCTTCAAAAATAATAAATATTCATTAAACATTAGTGAAGTGCCTCCACAATCTAGTGCACATTTTTCTTTTCTTGCAAAGCTACAATAAAAGGATTCAGAATGTAATTTAGCTTATTAATATTCTTTATTTTTATTGCAGTAGTAATCACGATCCACTAATCACTCTCTCTCACTCACACACACACACATGCTGTTGTGTGCTGAAAAATGACTTTTTTTTTGGCTGTCACTGCAAACTGTATCCATAGATGAGAGTAGCAGATGACCTAGCACAATCTTCGGAATAAGCGTAACTGGGAGCTGCTGTAAACTCATCCCTTCTTTGCTAGCATGGTACATCACTGATGATGAGAATGGAAGGTGACAATTTCATGCTATAGAAACTATTTGAGGTCTCCTGCAACCTTTTTCTTTCTTTTTGTTCTGCACTGGGGTGAAAACAACATTTTTTCAGAATACTTTCCCAAGATGCAAGTGTACCTATCTTGAAAGCAAAGGTCAGATTGACTGATATTCACCTGGCCTGAAGAGTTTTCCACCTCAAGTTGCTGTAAATTAGGCCAAGCACTGATTTAGTTTGTGATCCCCAGAGCTTAGACCACTACCAGAAAACATATTGCTCCTTTCCTTCACTTATGCTCTTTCTTTCATCATTTCTTCTCCCTCATATCCTCAACAATAAATATTCTATGGAGATTAAGTAAGTGATTTCTCTGCTTTGCCTAATTTTTTTATTGCTGAGAAATCTGGTAGAGGTCTGGGGAAGTGCATGGGCCGGTGTCTGAAGAAAGAAACCAGGTTTCAAGGGACTAGATTCAGTTCCTGGTTAAACTGGAATCTCCTAAATCTCACTGATTGTCCTTTGTCCTTTTTTCTTTCTAAAATGAAAGCAAGAATACTTCTTTCTTTCCTGAAGTTGCTTTATTGATGTATGATGAGATTTTATTTGTTTGCTTGTTTGTTTGTTTTATTCTGGATGTTATCTATTATCTCACATACAATTATGCAGTTTAGCTCACCAAGAAGTAGACACAGTCACTGGTCAGTGGGGTATTTATCCTGGATTAGTTTTATCTGCTTCAACAGTGATGCAAGCATACACACCTCACAAATGTTCAGAGGGAAACACTTAGACACATAAATTTATATTTATTATTCCGGAACTGAATCCCACACTGAATGCTTAAGCAGCTCTATTTCACATCTGTAGGGCTTAAAACTTATTCCTTTAAAAGAGAGGAGCTCACCAGCATGTTTGGTTCTTCTCCAAGGTTTCCTGTCCCTCTCAGTCACCCAGACCAAACTCTGAGTTTATTATGGCATCTAAAGCCAGGTGAGTTTCCTGGCTTTAGGCTTTCAAATGTCATGCTGCTCTGCTAATAGCTTAAACAGCTGTACTTTTATATCTCCTATCCCATTTGAAAAGACAATCTATTTGAACTTACTTTTTATACAAAGAAACTAAGAAAATAACAACATACTTTATTTTCAGAGAAGAGTAGACAGGTGCAGGAACAGTAGACAATAGCAAATAAATAAACAGAACTCCCATATTGGAATGATACAGAGCATCAACAGCATTTAAAAAAAAAAAAAAAAAAAAAAAGACATTGATCTTGGCATAAGGAGCAAGTTGATAATATCCTACTGAACTGTTCATTGGTACTCTTGTTCAGCTACGTAGGTGATTACACAAGGGTTAAATAAGATTAGCAGAAGAAGTAAAAAACTGATAGAAAATATATGGAAAGTGTGATGGGGGAAAGTGGATAAAATTAACTTTGATGAGTAGCATTTATAGTCCATATCATGATCTTTAAACTTCAGAGCCTGAGATGGACCTCATCACTAACATCATACAAGACTGAATTTGAGATTTGCCAGTAAGAAGCCCACTTCTGTGGCTGTTAATTAAGGACAGGTTTCAGCTAAAGAGAAACATGTTTTCAATATAATTTTTTAAATTATTTTTTTAATGTTTAAACCCAAGCCCCTTTAAACACAAGAACTCATCAATAAAAAAAAAAAACTCATGGAGATGGGGAGATAGATTCAGTGTCCAGCCTTAAAAAATCTCGCTCCTTCTGGATCTAGTCATTTACTAGGGTTGCTGCATTCTTCCAGTTTTTAAGCTGCATAGCACCACTGATTTAAGTATCCTCACTCCCGTCTGTTTTCATTGTGTCATGGCAATCTGTTTCCCACAACTGTAAATTCTTCTTTGAATTTTGATCAAATCTCTAGCCCATTAAGCTAGCAATGTCTTCTATTATTATCTAGTCGCAGTATTTTATACAGCCAATAGCAATTCCAGTAAATTTATAACCAAAAATAAACAATATCAGAAAAAGATGGACCAGAGAGCTTCTGTGTTTTTGCACTTAAAACTGACTATTTTTTTAGCGTTAACAGTTTTACAGGTCATTTATATAAAATGCCAGAATCTTAATGAAACTCTTGAACACCTAATATAATAATTAGCACTTCTTGCTGGATTTGGGGACTGGGTCCATTTTGGATGTGTGCGGGGGCAGTAGGGGGATGGTATGTTTATTTTTGTTGCTGTTGATGATGATTGTTTTTTGCTTTTTACTGTCTTGATTCTGTGAGAGAGAATGAGTAATGTGAGCTCAATAGTCAGAATCTGTACAGACTGCAGTTGGACAGTAAAGTACCTATGCCTGCAAATTGACTAGATTAAGGGTTCAATTTCCATTTTAACAGAAAACATTGAGTATTTATTTATGGAAATACCCTTTGGCTTATCAAAGAGAAGGTTAACATGTGGCTTGAGCTAAGAGTACCTAAGGATTGGTTAGAAGAGAGCTCTTTAATCAAGTGGCCAGACACAAGCCAAGATCCAACAGCTAGAAATTGAAGATGAAATTAAATAGGAAATAAATGCTGATTTTTTTCTCTGGAGGGTAATTAGCTGCTATTTGCTGTTGGTTATTAGATTACAGGAAGAAGTGGTTGATCACAGAAACACAAGATGGTCAAGGTTGGAAAAGGCCTCTGGAGATCATCTTGTTCAACCCCTCTGACTAAAGCAGGGTAATTACAGAACGTTGCTCAGGTCTGTGTCCAGGTTGCAGTTGAATTTCTCTTAGGACAGTAAATCTACCACCTTTCTCAACAACCTCTTTTGATATTTGATCAACCGTACAGTTAAAGTTTTATTTTGTTTAAATTGATTTTTTTTTTTTTTCTTTTTGAATTTGTGCCCACTGCCTGTTGTTCTGTTGCTTGGCAAAGTGTGAGAAATCTCTGGAAACATCTTTACTCCCCCATCAGGTATTTCTACATATTGATAGGACCCTCACAGGCTGCCTTCTCTTTCCAGGTTAAACAAGCCCAGATCTCTCAGCCTCTCCTAATCTCTGTCACTTCAATTTTTTACATCAGGACTGGAGGTCTTTCTAAGAGATGTGCTCTAGTTCAACTACAAATTATAAAGTTTAAATGCAGGGAATATAAAGTAATATTTGTCTTGTAGGAAGTCAATTAACTAGAATATCTTTTGCCATTAAAATCTTTTGAATAACACCTTCGTCTTTCAAAAAGAACAACCCTCACTGAATGTGATGGTGAATTTTCTTTCTGCCTCAAAGAACTATGATTTTCAGTCATTTATAAAGACTGTTGCTTTGTTGTTTTTTTGTTTGTTTGTTTGTGTGTTTGTTTGTTTTTTCAATTTTTATCAATCAAAAGACTGATAAAAGTCTTTTCTTGGGTCAAATCTTTAATGACTGATAGGGCTGTGTAGTACTAGCAGTGTTCTCCTTGTCTACAGCCACGTGACAATCTTGTTATAGGCAGTTTCCCTCCTGGAGACACTGGTATTTTAAATTTATGGGTCAACAAAAAGGCAACGAATATGGCAGGAAATCCTAGACAATTATGGCCTTTACCTGCCATTAGCAATGTGGCTGCAGCAAGATTGCACAGCTTGAGATGTTTTACCAAATGTTTTTCAAAGTGTGGAAATTTTTTTGGCTTTTTTATTTGCCTGAATAGGCAATCACTTTAGGATCTATCTCTTTTCTTTGCACAGGGTTAATGCTATTATATTTCCAATCTTCCTGGGGATTTTTTTTGTTAGTTTGTTTTAAAAAAAAAAAAAAAAAAAAAAAAAAAACAAACTTTATTTGAAAATCAAACTCTGGGTCTGGTCGATTAGTATGTTCTGCTGAATCTGTCCCCCCTTTTCTCTGAAAATGGCCTGGGATGAAAACAGGAACTGGATGATACAGGGTTAGTTACTTAAACCTACTACAGGTAGATAAACATCAGGGCATACAGCAGGAAAACTTCTCAGGATTGTATTTAACTCCAACAGAGTTCCAGCTGCTGGGATCCTGTGATCTGGAAGCTCTCCAGAGGTGGTGAAAGTGGAAAATCCACAGGGGAAGTCATGGATGAATGAAGTATGCCGCTTCCTTACTCAGCTTGTTCACCCATTGTGGCCTTCTGAGCTATTTTAAATGAGTGAAAAGGCAGTGAAAATAAGCATGTCTGGGTACTTCAGGACTGTCTTAAACAGGGATGTAACCCAGATACAAAGGTTAAGGGACTGAAGTAAGAATCTGCCTGTGCAAACGGTCCTTATTGCTTAATATGCATCCATACTTGCTCTCAGTCTCTAGATACGTGCTCTGGCTGCTTCCAGGTCCTCACTGGTATGTAGGTTTCATTATTTCTCCCCTTAGCTTTGGGTTGTCTTAGTGTAAAGGATTCACAAAAACCTTTGCCTTTGCACTGTTAGGAATTAACACATTGGGAAATGAATTACACCACCCACCATCTAAATAAAAACACAGTCTGATCTAAGAAAGTCATTTATTGATCCTTCTTTTGTTAAAGTAGATTTCAGGGTGCAAAATACTAACTCAGTTAAATCAATATCCCTTTCGCTACCAAGTTTGTCTTTAAGATTATGGGCTGTTCTTAAGAGTGGAGTTTAATTTCAAGACATGTCCCTCACAGACATTGCCTCAGTTAAGGCTACGGTACATATATTGGGCAAAAGTGGATAGGGAATTCTAACTAACAGTGATGTGTGGATCTTCCTCGATCGATTCATTAAGATCTCAATGACATCTGAAGGCAGAGATGGCTATATTGCTGAAAGCTGAAAATGCTTCTAAGTACAAAGCAATTTTGAATTCCTTATTAAGGAGTATAGTTACAAATTTCAGTTCATAATTTTTCCTGATCTAGGTCCTTAACAGGTATACAGCAACATAGTTTCACTGAATTTAGTTGGGTATCATTAGAAATCTGTCCCTCTTTTTATACAGCAAGGAAATATTTCTAAACATATCTGTGTATAAACTGACAGCTAGATGTTAATTTATACAAGGTTTGCATTTTTAAATACTATTTTATAGAAATTAAAAAAAAAAAAAATCTTAGAAAATCATATATATGTAAATATTATTTTAGCTATGTTAAGGAACTTCTAGATATCAGCTGTGACTCATAACTTACAGTAATGGGCATGACTGTAAAGCCTAAGGTAATAATGCAGTATATAGCTGGAAAACAACCCAACTAAAGAGAGGAAAATCAGGAGGTAAGGTGTGTTTTTTTTGTTGTTGTTGTTTTTTTGTTTTGTTTTGTTTTGTTTTTTTCTACAAATTGTCCTACTTTCCCTAGCTGGATTAAGAACAATCTAATAACCTATTCTATTCTATTCTATTCTATTCTATTCTATTCTATTCTATTCTATTCTATTCTATTCTTTCCTACTCCACAATTTTAAAATTCTCTGCTTTTTCTGCTTTTTTTTTTTTTTTTTTCCTCTTCCCTGCAAGGAAAGTTTAATGAGGCATATTTGCTTGTTTCCATGGCATTTCAAAGAAAGATTACTAACTGAAGGCAAAGAAATATATAGAATAAAATAGGGAACAAAAGTCTGTTCTTCAGTAACAGATATAAACCTTACTTTCAGAATTCATAATATAGAAATATTTTTCTATACTTGTAATAAGTGAAATCATCTTGGTCATTTTTTACTTTGATGTAAGGTCAGATGTTTCACAGAAAAATATATATATATATATGTGTTTTTTACACACTATTTCTAAGTTCTTAGGTCAGGAAAATATACACATATATGGCACTAAATAGCCATTAAAAATATCCTTTGCTGTTGAAATATTTCATAGCTAAGTGACAAACAGGATTCAGTTTGCACTGTTCATACAGTACAACAGTACAACACTGTTGACGGAAAGGCAAGAGCATCGTTGCACCTCCCAAGTGTAATTCAATGTCTGCTCTCTAATTTCCTGTGCCCAGTACAAGTTTGCACAAATGCAGACAGGAAAATATTGTTACCATCAAAATCAATCTTCATTAAAATCAGAGATAAAAGTTCATGAAGCTCAGGGGATCATGAATATTGCTCTCATTCATGGTCAGAAAAGAATTATCCTTCATTACTTTTATAGTATTGAATTCCTTATTAAAGAGCATTGTTACAAATTCCAGTTCATATTTTTTTCCAGATCTAGGTCCTTAACTGATATATAACATCTAACTATAGCAACTGGTATATATTAATTATGTGACTTATTTCTAAGTACACAGAATTTAAGATGAGGAGTAGCATGCACCTGCTGAACTTAAGTCAGTGCTAGAATAGCTATTTATTTCATTTGTCCAGATTAAAACATAAGTTGACTAATGAAATTAAATAAAAACAACACCAAAAGAGCTCTAAGCAGGTATTACATTTAATGCAACATCTAAGGAAAAATATAGATAAGTGATGCATGAATAAAAGATAGAGGTTCATCAAGAACCTATGACCTGTATAACCATGAGCAAACCACTAAAGATTGCATCTCTCATTTAAAGTGACGTATCTGAGGTAGGAGCCCTGGCTTTCTCTTTTTTCAACAGAAAAATATCAGCAACTTCAGAGGACAATTTAATTCACCTAAGACATGAACCTGCCTCAAGACCAAAAGTTTAATTTAAGTGCCTAGAACTAGGTAGATGAACTAGGAAGAGCAAATAGACAAAATAAATAGTAGTAGCAGCTGGGACAAAACTGCTGAGAGCTTTGCAAATCCTCTTCAAATCTAATGTGTCATATGTCTTACCTTCCAATCTAGTTGCAGCTACTTCAGCTTCTCTGTGGATTTGTTAACATGACAAGTTTTGTTAGCATAAAGCAAAAAAGTCCTCTATTCAATGAAAGTTGTTTATTATTATTATTATTATTATTATTATTATATTATATTATATTTTTTATTTCCCTTGCAGTCTTAAGAATAGTATTATCCAAAGCTCTGGTTTGTTTTCTGTGGTTTTGTTAAACCTCACAAAAGTCTCTTTGAGCTATGTGAACTCACACTTCCTGGTACCTGCTTTGTTTGATTTTTGGTGGGAGATCTGGCTGTCTTTGTGCAGATATCAGCTCCAGTCAGTAATTATCCAGCAACAATAGAAACTCTTAATTCTACTCAATCTCTATTGATCAACTACACCTAATCCTCAGTAATTTTAATAGAATAATTCTGAATCAGCCAAGAAAACCTGCCTGCAACTTCAGCATGAGGGTCTTTCTATACTAATAAAGACCTGTAGGGCAAAATTTTATCAATCTAATCACTTTTGTGAGTAATTTTGTGACTAATCATTTTGTGAGTAATTTTTATTTCAATATGCACAAATTAAAAATAAGGTCTACCTATCTGGCAGGTTGATGAATATATACACTTTTCTTGTTAACTATGTTTAAGAAACAGTTCTTGCACATGCCATTTTTTTTAAATTTACTTCCACAAACTTATGATAAAGACTCCTTTTTTTTTTTTCCCTAACAGTTCTACCTAGCAGAGAAGAAGGATTTTTTTATCTTTAGTTTATACATGAGTACTTATTGTCCAGAAAAAATAAATAAATAAATAAAAATCTCAAGTGTAGAGAGTTGACCTGAGTTCTCCAAATTCCTACCTACTGCTTCTACTGTTTCAAAGATCAGTTATGAATATTCTCTCTTGCACCTTGCAAATATCTGCATTTTGTAGTTCTGTATGTCCGTGTGTTTAGCAATTTGCAATGCGAACATGAGAGGTTCATTAGGGCGATACTCAACTCTATGTGCGGGCTGCTCATACAGACAACCACATATTAGAAAATGTTTTATTTTTCAGCAGATTAAATAAATCCTTATCACTAGTTTCAGCCTTCTGGAGAATAACACAAAATACAGTTCTTAAGTCTCCAATGATGAGGTTTAAATCAACTTCAATAATTAATCTAGAATTTAGGAACTTGTGCATAAACAAACACAGTAAAATAACAACAGCAGAGATCATATGCCATTGTTTGATTCACCATATTTTCTGAATAGGATTTCCTTAATTTTTTAAAGAAAAAAAAAAAAAAAAAAGTCTCTTTTCAACTAAAGTGTTAAAATATTATCCTATATATACTTCCAGCAAGCAACTTCTCGGCATGGGTTAGACTCCACTTTGAAAACTATTGTCATCCAGGAGACAACCTGTAGTTTTAAATGACTAGCCTGTCAGTTTTTTAGCTCTCTGCACTTGCTTTTTCTGCTTTAGTGAATAGTAACAATTACACGACAAACAGCATGTTATTTCCAGCTGTGTTTTTTTGACAGAAATCTTTGTGATACAAATATTGCAAACTTACATTCATTTGAATGATTAATTTTTATGCAGATTTTTAAAGCCTGAAGAAGCTTTTTATAAAACCGTGCAGTCTTTAGAACTGGGAAGACAACTAAAAAGTCTTTTGAAAAAGATTTTTATTAAAATGGACTGCTTTTCATAGTGCAGATTTCTGATTAATTTTTTTAACCAATTTTGCTAGATTTGTGATAAGATTTGCAAACAGTATATTTCATATCGTGAAAAGAGTGTCAAAAATAAAAATGAATTATAAAGCAATTCAACCCCTGAAAATGATTACAAATTATGTTTTTTTGTTGTTGTTGTTGTTTTTTCTGTATATGCCAATGCGCATGTTACACCTAGTAAATAAGCATGGAAATATTACAATTGAATAAAGCTCACATATAATTCATGAAGAGTTCTACCAGCTACAGATCCCTGCTCTGGTTTGGCAGAAACTATTCTTAAAATTTACCTTAAGCATCTAATTTTTGAAGGGCAAGTAGGGATTCAAATCACTAATCAGTGTCAGATTTAAATGTTGTGTACTTGTACTCCTTTTCTCCCTGTTACGCTTTTTCTCCCAATTGGAGCATGAGATGTATTTCAGGTACCATTTTCTCCCAGTCCATTGACAAAACTGTAACTCCCACGTAGCTCTATAGGAGCTTCCATCAGTTAAGGTGCTGCTACCTGAACAATGATCCAAAGGTCTCCTCATCCCCAAAGGTTTGTGACATTCTATCATTTCAATAGTTTAAACTAAGGACTCAGGCTAACTTGAGGATTTCTGTGGGGCTTTTGATTTTGACAAAGATGAGATTGTGACCTTAGCATGGGGATGTATCACTCACCTGTGAGTTCAAACCTCAGAATAATTTTGTAATCTTGCTCAATTTTTATTGTATCTGCCCAGCTTTTTCTCACTATGCTTATCCTATAGCATATATGAGAATTCAACTTAATCCTAACATCAATATTCTCTTTCCAAAGTCCAAAGTTTTCCAAATAAGAAGTTTGGGTCTTTAAATGCATGTCAAAATTTGCAACTGCACTTTTTATGAAGTGAATTACTTTATCTTGTGTTTTTATACCTTTAATGAAAAGATCTTATGACAACATAATTAATGTATGTCACAGCCAGCAGAATGAACTTTGCATACAGTGTTAGGTTCCTTATTAATAATTGTGTGCTTTTACAGACAAATTTTAAGCAATAAAGAGAATTCCTTGCCTGGTGCCTGGTGAGGTTGTTTGATTTCCACTGAAAATTTAACTTGATCCCACTTTTTCAGGCATATACTTTTGCATCAACAGACACCTGATATCTTTATATATTACCTGTTAAACATGCACACTAATTAACATTTTTATTTAAAATAAAACTTTTATTTTTTCCTGACGGTTTTAATGATGGTCTCCTAGCAACTAAACCTTCTCAAATGATGGCCCTTATAAGATGCACTTTATTATTGAAGATACCACTTTTATGTATATTTTCTAAAATTTATTAAATTCCTTTATTTATTTTACTATATGTCTGTAAGGGGTTTTATTAATTTCATGAAAACCATGCAATAGTAAAAAGAGAAATTCAGAAAATTATCCTAAAAATAAACATAAACCCAGCTACAACAATCAAAAGAAGATATTGCACTCTGATAAATAAGCCAAGAGTTTGACGTATTATTGTCTTTTTTTATTGCACATTATATGAAAAAGAAAAGAGAAGGAAAGGAAAGGAAAGGAAAGGAAAGGAAAGGAAAGGAAAGGAAA
>CM021765.1:5292118-5351903 GCA_011076525.1 Nettapus auritus
AGGAAAGGAAAGGAAAGGAAAGGAAAGGAAAGGAAAGGAAAGGAAAGTGAAAGGGGGAAAGGGATAATTTCAGTGGAAATCAGAAAATTTAACAGTCACAGTCACTGTAAAAATTTTTGTCTGATGAATTTCTCTGTCAAGGGAAAAAAAACCTCAGCCAGCTGTAGTCTGATGTTAGCAGGATGACTGTTTCTCAAACATTACTATTCCTTCTGTTATTTGTATGGATTCAGGTAATGTAGCAAAAAACCCTTCTCCAAACAGCTTCCAGTAGACAAAGTGGAAATAGGAGTATTGAGGAGTTATTAAAGAAAAAATTAATTGCATTCATAGAGATAATTTAGCTCCTGCACAAATATTTTATATTTCTGCACAGGCAGAGCAAGACATAGTACAAATCTCCTATTTGTGAGGTCAGAAATAGATTGGAGGCACTGTGCAACAAGAACCCATAAGGTCCCAAGGAAAACTGTGGGTAAGGGCACGGTGGGGGGGGGGGGGGGGGCTTCATCTCTTCACAGCTCGGAGGGATCTAACACAGGATAATGCCTTACAGAGAATAATAAAGCTTGAAAAACTGCTTGCACCAATAAAACTCTTAAAGGACAGTTCTTAAATTGCCAAGACTTGTGGTAGATGTCAGTGGGAAGATATATTTCATTGTCTCCCCCCACAGCCCCCAAGTGCACTGTAGTGTCTGCTCATTCATCTTCTTTCCCATTTGAAACTCCATTCTGTAAAAATGGAAGGAAGCAAAGAACTGAAGTCTCTTCTTCAGGTTTATACTGCAGAGACATGGCCCAAGCTGTTCACTAGACCACAGCCTGACTTCTCAGATCTGAAGGGTTCAACTAATGAGCTCTAGCTAGTTGGGAGAGTTTGGGTGCCTTATTTTAACACTGAATATTTGTGTCACTGTCTAAACCTTTCTGTATTGTACCAGTCTGTTATTCTTTTGCATTTTTATCTTTAACAAAAGGACACATAGAGCATTAGATATTTCAGATCTTAATTAGTGAAAATGTCCTTAATGTGCTAAGTTAAATCAAATAAATGGACCCTATTTGAAGGCAGAGATCAAGAAATCAAGAAACCAGATTAGAGCAGAAAAAATTATTCATCAATTATCAGTTACTAAAACTAACTTTGTCAAATGTCAATATGAAGATATTCCCCCCTTGAAAACTGATGCTATTGAAACAGACTTATAAGATTAATCATCTTTCGACACTTTTTTTGTTGTTATTGCTGTATAAATTACTAGTTCATTCTTCTATACATTAGAGGAAGTTTAACTCCAGCAGATTGTTCAGTAAAACAGATGCTGTTTATCACTTTTGCTTCTTCTTCCAAGCTGCTGTTGGTTTCACAGTCAGTGAGGAGCATTACTTTAAAAAGCTTAAAACCTTCATCAAATAATTGTGGTTAAGAGGACACCAGAACTTTGCAGGAGTATATCAAAGTGCATTCATTCACTGGCTCATATTCTTGACTCTTACTGTAGAGATCTATATTTATTCATGTTCCCTGTTTGCTTACTTAGAAATCTATAAATTATATCCATATCTGTCAGTCTGACAAATGCTTTAGCCAATATACCAAAGGAAAATTTGACCAGTAGGAGTTTAATGGCGAGTAAGTATTGAAATACACAGCAAGAAATGCATTAACCATTTCTTTTTAATATTGACAACTATTCTAAACAACATACAGTGCTACAAGTGAAAGGACACAGTATCTTCCTTTATAATTACATGCTATTCACAAAGAAATATAGAATTAGGAAACTGAAGACACCAATGGTTACCTCTACAATTGACTATGTCATTTTGATACTTTCACACTGAGTCCCTAAATCAAGTACTAACATCCACAATAACATGTACAGAGAGTAATATTTTATCTCCTAAAATGGTTATAATTTTGTGTGTCTGAACATAGAATCACTGCACTTGAGTGTTTAGTGCCAACTGTAGTGAATGATTATCCAAAAAAAAAAAAAAAAAAAAAAAAGTGTGGCATAAACAGATTATGCCAGAACAAGAAAAATAAAATTATTCTGAGTGGTATGGTTGCCTGGCTGGAGTCACACTTGGATGTTATAGGCATTATTTCATCTTGGAGGAATAGGTAGGACCTTAAAATATAGTAGCTAAAGTACACAAACAATGAATACAAGAAAAATCACTAATAAAGAACACCTACCAATGGTAGATCACAATCAGATCTAAAAGCTAAAAGACATGTCTATACACAATAAAATCAAGGAGCAACTGTAGTACAGAGAGCCAGCCACTGTTGGTTAATCAGATAATTAACAATTTGTTTAATTGTTAGCTAACTGGATAACTGCAACAGAGAAAATGCAGCTGCCTGGCTTTCACAGTAGGCATGAACCACAATGAGTCTCTGGGTTGTTAGTTTACTAAGGAAAAAGATAATGTGACAGGTTAAATTATATTTTTCACAAGGTAATCTAGAGTAAAGCTAGAACACATATGCCTGTATGTGGTGCAATCAAGCTCTTTTGCAGTCTACGCCTTAAGTGATGGTTAACCAATTAACATGCCAGTTACCACAGTTTAAAGCAAAGGAAATTCCTAAACGAAGGGAGAATTTTGAGATCTGGAACGTGGTAATTTATAAAATTATGTTCAATATCATGAATGTATCTCACCCTTTCTAAAATGCAGCACAGCAAAATTCTCGAGGATGTAATGCAAAATGTAAGAATGGTTATGGATTTGCAAATGATTGCCTCTGACAGCAAGTTGGCTCTATCAAAGCCACCCACTCTCCCACCACCACTATTGTTCAATTCATCCACTAAAGTTTGCTGGGCATTTTGCAGAACAAATAAATAGTTCTTGGCCTGAGGATCTTGTCAAATAATTTTATCAGTGATGTAATGAGTGACAGCAAGGTGCAGTAGAAGAGAAAGAAAAGGCTGAGACCGGGTCTTAAAAGTATGCCTGTAATTATCTAGTCTGAGATGTACTTACAAACTGATTGATGTGTGCTGTGTTTTTTGTTTTTTTGTTGTTTTTTGTTTGTTTGTTTGTTTTTTCAAAGCAGAACTCTGAACAGTAGTTTTTCTAAGCTTTTGCTACTGAGATTTTTCATAGCTGTCTCAATAAAAATCAGCTAGTTAGCATATATGACATAAAGAATCACAGAATCACAGAGTCACAGTATAGTCTAGGTTGGAAGAGACCTTCAAGATCACTGAGTCCAACCTCCGACCTAATGCTAACAAGTCCTCCACTAAACCATATCCCTGAGCTCTACATCTAAACATCTTTTAAAGACCTCCAGGGATGGTGACTCAACCACTTCCCTGGGCAGCCTATTCCAGTGACTAACAACCCTTTCAGTAAAGAAGTTTTCCTAATATCCAACCTAAACCTTCCCTGGCACAACTTTAGCCCATTTCCCCTCATCCTGTCACCAGGCACGTGGGAGAATAGCCCAACTGCCGCCTTGCTACAGCCTCCTTTCAGGTACCTGTAGAGTGTGATAAGGTCACCCCTGAGCCTCCTCTTCTTCAGGCTAAATAGTCCTAGCTCCCTCAGCCAAGACTTGTTCTCCAGACCCTTCACGAGCTTCATTTTAACTTTAGAATCCAGAAGCTAGTGTTTCTCCTAAATTTTATGAAGGAAGTCTTAGGAGACTTTTAACATGGCATTTGGCTAGGCTCCATACAAACTGCAGCGACAGCTACAACTTCCTTTAAATACAAATTAGAGAAGTATCTAATTTAGAATCATAGAATCATTCAGGTTGGAAAAGACCTCTAAGGTAACCTCATTCAACCCTTAACCTAGTACTTTGTTGCCCTTCTCTGGACATACTCCAGCACCTCGATATCCTTCTTGTAGTGAGGGGCCCAAAACTGAACACAATACTCGAGGTGCAGCCTCACCAGAGCCGAGTACAGGGGGACAATCACTTCCCTGGATCTGCTGGCCACGCTGTTTCTTATACAAGCCAGCAAGCCAGGATGCTGTTGGCCTTCTTGGCCGCCTAAGCACATTGGTATTATACCATATGACTGCCAGATTTTCAAAGTATATTCAAGAAAACTACCAAAAAGGAAACCATAGAAACATATCTGAGTGTTTAACATTCAAATGAAAGACCATAAATAACTGCTAAGAAGAAAAAAAAAAAAAAAAAAAGATTTTTTTTAGAAAGACTTAAAATATTAAGGAGTAATCTATTTTTCCAAATTAATAGCTGTACATACTCTTTTAGGCTACTTTCCTTCACATGTTGTCTTGTTAATGCAATGACTTTCTGTTTGAGATAATATACAGTATCTACATGGTATTGAAACATGTGGGGCATGTATGAGGGGGAGCCTATGTAGATTATGTGTGGGGGGAGCCTATGTAAAGAAATCAATGCACACTGAGGATATGAAGTTGTATCCAAGTAGTCACTGTGCACCAAATCTTAATGCAGACAGTGGCCTTTGCTAAATCTCTATGTACCTGAGGGAATTAAATTAGAAACAGAATTGTCTTAATTTCCCCGTTTGGCAAATGGGTAGAAAGAAGTGCATCCAGGAGGAGAACCAGATGTTAAATGGACTGTAGTGTGCTGTTAAGATGGTTTTATCTCTCCACTGCTTTTAAAGGGAGAGACTAAACTGAACCTACTTCAGATAAACATGCTGTCCTTATAAAGGGAATATATTACTCTTTTTTCTTTTTTTCCCAAGTAAATTCTGCCAAGAGGATGAGATGAATCTCACCTGCCTATAGGTAATTGGAAGTTGGGTTTGATACAGACTTCATGACACCAGAGACAGTACATTTTCAGTCAGACTTTGTCCTGTTATTATTTAATTCCAATGGTACTGGGGCCTGATGTCAGAGTGTATATTCTCCACACATAATTACTAAAGAAATTGCCTTTGAATTTTGAATTTTCTGTTGGCCTCAGCCATATGTGAGTACGCAGGTCCCTTTTATGATAATTTTACTGTATCTGTTTCCTAATGTTGCTTTTCACACTTCTATTACATCCTTATAGGTTGCCTCAACTTATAATGGGTTTATCTCATTTAATCTAATCATCTAAAATTTAGGCACGCAGTCAAGAGGTAGTCCTTGTATCTGATAAGGGCAGGCAGAATGAATCCTGATGTCACACAATATTTTAGGCAGACATGAGCTCTACAGTTCATCTAGTCCACCCACCACCACCTGTGCACAACAGTGAATTAATTTCAACATTAGATAACGTTTCTTAGAGTGTTTTTCATAAAAGTTATGAAAATTTCCAAGAATGGAGATTCCATAAACACATCTAACATGTTCCAATTAGTAGTTATTCTTACAATGATTTTTTTCTCCATATGTCCAAACACTTCACTTATTTTTTTATGTCATTTGCCTCTGTCTTTTAGCATGGAGAACTGCTTTTGTTCCAAGGGACTCTGTGAAAGATCAGCACTCACATCTTGCTTTAGTAGAGTCAAGGTGATTTGCCAGTGAGCTGTGAAGATTTAGTTTTTATCTCCTTCACTTGGGCTAACATGACTATTGTGGTTTGTCATGAGTGTCTAGATTGTGGTTAGATGTGGAAATACAGTAATAGATGCTTTCACATAAAGATGGAAGGTTGTGACACTAGTGTCAAACCAACTATTTCAGCATTCCCTAGTGATACATCAAAATGTCAAAATAGTGACAGAAGTTGAAAAGCATCTCTAACAGGGGAGGACCCCGAACACACCTTCCAAAGAAAGAAAAAGCCAAGGCAGTTTCAGTTGTATTCTGAAACAGAGACTGTCCCTTTAATGATATGACACTGGTTCTGGTAATGTCTAGTTTAGAAGGGCAATCAACTGGGCATGCAGCCATGTGTAAACTGCACATTTCTTTGTGGACAAATAATCAGCAGATGCAAAATGTTTGTGGTAATTAACAATTATATAATTTAAACAAAATGGAAGAGGGTTGGTTATGGAAGTACCAAATATTCTGGCAGAACAAAATAGAATTAAGTATCTGGCAGAATGAAGTAGAATTAAGAATCAAGAGCACTTGCTAATTTTTATTCTTCTTTGGGGGACCTAAAGTACCTGTAATTTTACTGTTCTTTGTTTATATTGTGGTAGCACAGTTATGGCCCAACGTGCCAGATGAAAAGCACATAATAATAATTAATCCCTGCACCACTGAATTTGCAATAAAATTAGCTGTGATGAACGAAGAATGGAAGTCCTGCTTTGGGGATATGTAATCTTACTTGGGACTAAAACAAGACTTACTCCCATTTACATTTTCAGTCATTAAAACACAGAGGATCAAACAACCTGCTCAGTTTTGCAGAACAACAAATGCAGCAATTCCAGGAACTGAGCATATATTTCTCAGTGCTATAAAAGGCTTCAAACTGACTGTCATTTCCTATTTCTTCTTTTAATGACTGCATTCTTAGCACAGGGCAAGAAGATGGATTTTCTTTCTGCTAAATATTCAAATGGAAAGAAGAAACGTGAAGTCTTGAGATTCCTGCTCCCTGAGGAGATGTTTCCTATCCAGATTGATGAAATACTACAATGCATGTCTGGAGAAAAGAGGATGACAAGAAATGCATTCACTTTTTAGTGATAACCCACCACCAAAATCATTTCAAGTATGTTCCATGGATCTAAATGCCAAGGTTAATCCAAATTTAAGCCCATATTATATATCAGTTGAGATGAGGGTCTGAATAATACCTCTTAGCTTTATTATGTTTGCTTCAGATGAATCATGCCAAAATCAGTATAGAAATCAGAGATTCATTTAAGCAGAAATAAAGTCAATTTCTTCATTGCTGAAATCCAAATAGTTTTTTATCTTGTTTAGCTTAATCTGGGGGGGCAGAAACAGCAACCTGAGAAAAGCTGCAAAGGTGGTAACTCTATTAATAAAGCCATTTTTAATTTATTTAACATGCTGTTTTTAAAGAATTTCTTAATACTATTTTCCAATATATTAAGATGCCAATTATGTTAGTTACAGCAATTAGTTCCATCAAGCTTACATCATCACTTACTTATTATATTGAACACTGGAAGAGTTATATTATTATAATAATACTACAGTTCACAGCTGACCAAATGCAACTCTAGCAAACAATTGAAAACTATTTCAATAGAATTATCACATCTTCATTTTCCATTTTAACTGATCAAAAAGGTTCTTAACTGTTAACAGGATGATTACTAGACCAAGTCATCACTGTAATTCACTTATGTCAAGCAAGTTTCTCAGGCCTATGCTTCTCCTAGGCATGTTTTTGCAAAACTAAAATACTTCAGTAAGATGTACTGACTTTCTCAAAACAGTCTTGTCAATTTAGTTGCAAAAATCCCATTGTGTTCAGTGAAGGAAAGATGTTTTGGAAGATACCAAGACTAATCTGATATCTCAAATATCAGGAAGGTGCCCATGCGTACCTGTTTCTTACAAAAATAAAGCTAAACATGGAACAGAGCTTTCATTGCTGAAGTATTTGAAATTCAGTAACCTTTATATTTTGAGACGTAATGCTTCCCAGTTCTGTATTGACATATTTCATATCAAAAATGCAAGTGTTTCTGGATGTTGCTATTTGTATTACACTGGATATTTGACTTATCCAGCCACACAGGAGAGGAATCAAACACTTTCTTTTCATTGTATGAGCAAAACTCTGTTGGACACATCAAAGGATGATTCACTGTGCAACCCATCTTCCACCACTGAAAATATCAAAAATCTATTTTAACAGAGGCCAAACTGCTTTGTCTATTTCACAGCCAAAAACTACTGTGAGATTAATTTTCTTCTATAAAGGTAAGAAGTTCAAGTTGCTAAAATTAGCAATTGGTTCACCTGAGGCTCTTCTCTATGGTCCTATTCAAAGCAGAATTGTTTAGTGTTTCAGTGCCTACTGCTTAAAATGTAATGTTCCCCCTTTAATGTGTCAAAGAGCTATAGCTAATTATTCTCATAGCAAGGATAATAATAACAATTATGATTCTTTAAAAAGAATGGTGGAAACAAAGAAGATAAGATTTAAAAATGACAAGACAAATGGGGGAGGCAGGGAAATCTCAAAATTTGAAAACCTACAGTGCTTTCTTTTAAAAGAGAAGAAATACAGTTTTATGAAAAATGCATGTTAACACTGTTCAATCTGTGGAATTATGGAATATTGTGATAAGTTCATGTTGGTTTGGAATGGAGTTCATAGCTGTCCCTCGGGCCTTAAAATCTTATGCTGTAGAATATGACATTAAGCAAGATCTAATGTTTGCACCATACCTACCTGTCTGTTAGGTGACTGAATTTCAGCTACATAGTCTTGAAGGCACCAGTTGACCCTTCCCAAAAGAAACAACTAATTTCTCGGGATAGTTTACACAGAGAGGTGGACAGCCATAGGATTATCTGGTCTTCTTGAGTCAGTTAACAACCCCAGGAACACAAATGTTTCTAAATGACAATTCAAAACATCTAGGTTAAATCTCTGTTCTTTTTATTATTGTACAAGGTGTACAGGCTTTTCCATCAAGCTGAGACAGAGGCTGCATACTTGTCTTTTAAGAGAAAATACCAAAAAGAGTAGATCTGAAGACTGCTGAGAAGAAAAACAGTGGCAACCATGAGACTTACACCCCAGCAAAGGTAAATAACCAAAAAGTGGGAGATCTAAGTTGTCAGCCTAAAGGGTGAAGAGACCTTGTCTCTCACATCAAAAAGTCCACAATAGGATATAGGACACTGCCAAAGAGAAACACTCAGTGATCCTGCTGAAAATGAGTCTTTATAGTTGTAGAAAACCTGTAGAAAAGATCAAGGGGAATCAAGTCAGGAATTTTGTTCCTTCTGCCTCTCTGCCAAACTGAATAGAAAATCTACTGTCTTTTCAACACAGCCAGTGGTCTGCTCCTGCAGCTATTACCAAGGAGCAGATAGCAAGCCTGAAAGTAATGACTTTTATCATTTACTTGTGGGTGTTGTTAATCACTTTAAATGATTTTCATGCACATTTGTATTTCTCTGAAAGTAGTCATAACTTTGGACACAAAATCACAAAGCCTTTGGTTCTGATCCAGATCACACAGACGGTTTGAACATACCTACTGTCACTTAGAAAATGAAAAATAGCATTGCACAATTGTCCTCTTATACCTAACAAATTCAAAGACACAGATTGAGTTCAAACAAGTGTTGCCCTGTTCTGCAAGCACTGATAATAAAAAGACCATGAAAGTCCTTGGCACAAAGGAAAACAAGTCAATATACACATCAGGATATGACAACAGATACTATTTAGCTTTATTATAAGCAGATATTCGAGTACCCTTGGTGAAATTGAATCTGACTGCTACCATCTCTACCATACTTGCTATAAGCTGTTCTCTCATCCAGCTTTCCAACTGACTATCAAACAGAAAATATTGTCTGGGTGTTAAGAAGACATTTTGCTGTCAGGCTGTAGTGTAGCCCTCTGTGAGAGGTGTTACAGTGAAATCCTCCCTTTTTCAAAATCTGAAATGTATTCTCTGCTGCTACCAGGCAATTTTTATATTAAGGAGTGAAAATTGTATGAAAACTAGAGAAAGGAGTGGATGGAACGAAAAGAAAATGTAAGCATAAAGGTTGCTGCGGCATTTAGAAAAACCTTGGAGAGACTACTAACTAGAAAGCTGGATTTTTGCTTAGCAAGATTTAAATGAAACTGAGTTGTGTGGGACCACTTTGGCTTTAGAAAGACTGTGATTTTTCCCACAGCACAGTGGGATGAAAACCTACTTAGCAAACTGCCCTGGACTGTTAATTACTGTGAGGATTATTCCACATTCCCACTTCCAATCAGTGGTATTGTTTCATTCCTGAAAGACCATGAAATTCAAGTAGACTGTCAACAGTGTTTGAACTCCGTAACCAAAATATAGGTGCCTGCTTCCTGAGCTAGACCTACAGACTGTGGAGTAACAACAAGAGTAGGTTATGACGAAAAATGTGTAGCTGGGAGTTGTCTTTTATATCGAGAGAATCAATGAGTGGCTTAACATTGAGTTCTGGATATTCAAAGATATTCAAAAATATCTAAGATTCCAGGATCTTCTCCTGTATAAGTTCACAAATATTATATATTTTTTTCCATTATAAAATCAATGTGTTTTTCAACCATTATATAAATGCAAAATGCATTTATAGTGTGAAATATCTGTTTGCCTGGAATTTCTTTAAGATAGCTCTGTAAAGCAGAAAGGAACTCATGGCCTTGATGTAAGTTCTCAGGACTTATGAGTGAGTTTCTTCTCATCTTATATAACCTATGTAGAAGCTATGAGTCTTGTCTGTGCCAATTGCCTGTGTTCTGTCTTTAGGAAATGGAACAGGGTAACTAATTCCAGAGGGCGAATACTGTTGCTCATCCTGAACACTTATTTCAGCCTAAGACATGTACTCTGGAATATCTTTCTCTCTCTCCAGGAATTACAAAAGGTGCTTGGACCAAATGTTTCCCTACTGGATGACTAAATTCAGGCTCTTGTTGCAGCTACATTTAATAACATTGTGAGTCTAAACCTAAAAGCATTTTTTGTACGACAGCTGTTAAACAGGCTACCTGACAGCAAGGTTACATACAGTCTAAAAACACTTCCTTTTAACACTTTTTTTAAAAGCATTGTTCTCTGTATCCCCTATAGTACAGCTCAAACTATCACTAGACATCATGTACAGAACAGACGAGAAAGCTGGGTAGTTTTGAATGGTTCAGTCCCTGTTAGCTCTATGAATCTTACTAAAAGGTCTGTTCAGGATCCAGGAATATCACTTTAGCCAGTTCTGCCAACAATAAGCCGCATGTTCTGCCAGTAATATGCTTAGTATACCTATGTTAATAGCTTTGATGAATTACCCTAGGCTTGCTTTTGCATATTATCCTTTTGGGGTCTGGTCTAACATCCAAGAGGAAATTAGGTAACTGGTGTGTGAAGTATTCAACGATGTCACGGTGGGGACATGGTTCTGCAGGCTCAACAGCCCTAAAGGCCTTGTGAGAGTGTTCAGAGATTCTCCTTGAGATCTTCGGAGTTTAAATCAGAGCAAAGGCAAAGCCGTGACATTTACTACGGCAGAACTTAATGAGGTTCAACAAGTCTAACTGCAAGGTGCTGCACTTGGGTTGGGGCAATCCCAGACGTAAGGACAGACTGGGAGAAGAACTCATGGAAAGCAGCCTTGCTGAGAAGGATCTGACGGTTCTGGTGGGTGAAAAGCTTGATATGAGCTGGTAATGGGTGCTTGCAGCCCAAAAGGTGAACTGCATCCTGGGCTGCATCAACAGAGGAGGGGGCAGCAGGTTGAGGGAGGGGATTGGGCCCCTCTGCTCTGTCCTTATGAGGCTCCACTTGGAGTACTGCATCCAGTTTTGGGGCCCCCAGCAAAAGAAGGCTGTGGGTCTGTTAGAGCAAGTCCAGAGGAGAGCCACAAGGATAATAAGAGGGCTGGAGTACCTCTCCTACAATGAAAAGCTGAGAGAGCTGGGGCTGTTCAGCCTGAAGAAGAGAAGGCTCTGGGGAGACATCAGTGTAACATTCCAGTACTTAAAGAGGGTTTATAAACAAGATGAAACACAACTTTTTAAATGGGCAGATAATAACATGAAAAGGAGGGAAGGGGTTCTGGTGGCAGAAGGTGTTAAAGAAGGATGATTTAGATTGAATGTTAGGAGGAATGGTGAGGCCCTGGCACGGGCTGCCCAGAGAAGCTGTGTATGTCCCATCTTTCCAGGTGTTTGAGGTCAGGTTGGATGAAACTCAGGACAATCTGATCTAGTGGGTGGCACCTAGGTTGGATGGAACTGGATGGACTTTATTTTCCCTTCCAATCCAAGCATTCTATGATTCTATGATATGATGAAAATAATTTGTTTTCCCTTCTGTTCCCTAAATGTGAAGCAGCTGTCCATTCCCAATGCTCCCTTACAAATGGCAAAGTATGAGGAACTGCTGAGATGTGAGACGGAAGTTTCAGGTCATTATTAATCTAGTTGACATGCGAAGTGCTGAGGTAGACATTGAAAACCCCATTGCGCATCCCAACCCCTTGAGACATTCAGTCTCCCAGGAATCATTATTTCCTCTGTACAAACTATAGTTTCATAAAGAATATCGTTTCAGCAGAAAAGTCAAACATGTCCTCTCATAACTCCATGTGGCTGTTAGCTTACTGCTGAGTTAATACTTTGCCACATAAATAAAACTGTATGAAAAAGAGAGAGCAGACTTGCAAAGAAACATGGGGAAAAATATAATTCATTGGCACTCAGGGCTGCAAAGCTGGTGAGTTTCTTTCCTTTTTTCTTCCCTTTACCCTTACAAGTTGATGTGTATCCAAACAGCTTGAAAAGTACTTTGAAATACAACTTTAGTCAGCTATGATGAAGACATAAGATGAACTTATCTTTCCTTTGTGATGCTTTGTTTTCGTCTCTCTTTTATTCAGTGTTCGCTACAGCAGTGGCTGCAGGAGAGAAGCCAAGTATTTTTTCCTGGAAGTTTTCTTTTTTTTCTTTTTCCTTTTTTTTTTTTTTTTTTTTTTTTGGTGCAGTTAAGGATGTTTTTCTTGAGTTACACTGAGCACTAGTCACTACCTATTGCTATTAACCCAAGCTCAGATACTGAGCTAATGCAGGGCTTTATCTAAACTGTAAGATTTCTCCAAGGAGGGATACCATAGTATTTTGCCTAAGACCTTTGTACTTTGTATTCAGTTTGTTGTCTTTTATATTATTTTAAACTGTACTCAGTTTAAAATGTGCTCTTCTTTTCTAGAAAGAGTTCAAATAATTTTTATTACATGGAGAATTAAGTAATAGTATATTTATTTATTTTTCTTTAGATGAAAACTGTTCTGAAAAAAAAAAAAAAAATGACAAATTTTCTTTGGTACCATGTATAAGTTTTTTCATCAAATTGGGAATGAGTCCTTATTCTCAATGGGGATGGCAGGGCTTCCATTCAGAGGGATCTAAGCAGTTTGGAAGACAAGGCCACCAGGATCTTCATTAAATTCACCAGGGGAAACATTGCAAAATTCTGCACTCCAGAAGGACTAAACTCCGCATAGATAGGGAGCAGCTCTGCTGAAAAAGCTTTAGAGATTCTGGTGAGCAGCAACCTGAATATGAGCTAGCAGCATGTCCTAGCAGCAAAAAGCAGCAGTATTCCAGGTTGCTAATGCAGGAACAGAGTCAGGAGATGGAGGGAAAATATTATTTCCCTCAAATCAGCAGTAATTAGACCACAGCTGGAATACTGTATTTTAAGCCAAACAAAACAGAAATAAATTGATGAATTGGCATGAACTCAGTGATAGGCCACCAGTGAGGGGGGATGGAGCACTTGCTCTTTGACAGGGACTTGGCCTTGTCTGAACTGGAGAAAAAATGTCTTCAAGAGGATGTGACAGCATTCTGCCAATACCTACAAGGAGGTCATCAGGAAGACAAAGCCAGGTTCATAAAAGTGGAGCATGGTGGGATGATAAGAGAACATAGGTGTAAGACAAAGAGAGATTCAAAACAAATATTCAGAAAAATGACAACAGCCAGATACTGAAAAGGGTTTTTCTTGGAGCTTTTCAAGACCATCAGGTATGTCTTGAGCCATCTTGATCAGATCTCAAAGCTATGAAGGAACAGGATTAATATCGGAGACCTTTTGACATTCCTCCCAACCGGTATCATTGAAAGATCATACAAACTTTCTGCTTTTAATCCCACATCCTTTGTCAGCAGATTTGAAAATATCATCCATTACCTTGCTATTCTGCTAGTGATAAGGCATTTTTTTTGGAAGAAAAAAAAGAAAAAAAAAAAAAAGTCAGAAGAGTACAGAAAATACCAGTGTTTTTTAACAAAGCTTAAGTAGAGTAGACATATGCAGACATTGAGTTTCCTCATAATTAAAGTTAAAATTAAAGTCCTAGTTCAGCAAAAAGAACGTAAATTCATATTTAAATTTAAGCATATCCTTATTTCCTATTTGTTATAGTGTTCCTACTAAATTTAGATATTTATGTCTTCTTTAGTCTCATGTCTTTAACGAACTCACACACTTGTATCTTTTAAATAGATTGCAAACACCTACTTAAAGCTGGACAAATACTTAACATCCTTCCTGTGCTGAGATGTTTTGCAATATTAAAATGTGATTATCATTCATCCAGTTTTTGGGTTAGGCATTATTTCATTTAATTTTTATGGTTATACACAGTATTAACCACCATTATTATGTAAGTAAGAAAAGATTACATTATACAGCCATAGCATAAAATGCAATGGCACCAAAATTATGAGTTTTAAATCTGAACAACTTTTTTTTAAGTAAAAGGATCCAGCATTGTGATGTTCCTTCAGCAGATGAATGTTTTGATATGGGGTACAATGGGTGCACTCCATGGTGCTGTACATTGCACACACCCTGGCCATGAGAACTCCCTTCTGACTGAGACACGGACGTGCACCATTTTTGTACCTTATCATTTTGGTTTACAGCTGACTCCATGTGAGTATATTCTAGCACATATTACAGCTTCCTTCCTGCACCTTCAGTCTGGCAGCTGCTGGTGGAAACCTACATATGCAGCTTCTCTGGAGGAAATCCCACATTCTAACATGGCTTTCTGTCCAGGATGGTGTCGAATCACAGGAAGGAAAAACTTAGCTGAAAACAATTTGAATTATCCTTAGCCTGCATAACAAAGGAGAGGATAATGAGGACAGAAGACACTCCAAAGCTTTGTTTGAAGCTGTTATCTCATGCAGAGCTGAGAATAAATAATTGGCAAGGTACAACAGAAGTAGAAGCTTCTCCTGGCCTTATCCTAGGTGTCCACCAACTAGCAGACAGTTGTTTTTAAAGCATGAGTAGCCAGGAGTGACTCATTCTTTAATGATACAGGGGGTTGTATTCTTAGGAAGAATTTATTCATAGAGAGGATGGTCAAGCTTTGAAATGGGCTGCCAAAGGAAGTGCTTCGAGTTTCCAAGGTAAAGCCTGTATCTTTGGAGACATCTAACAGATGTGTGAACATGGCTTTAAAGAGCAAGATTTAGTGATGGGACTCAGTAGCCTGGGCTGATAGTTGGACTTGATGATCTGAAGGTCTTTTCCAACCTAGGTGATTCCACAATTTTATGATTCTATGTCCTGACCAGATTGTTTTAACACTTTATTTGAAGACCAAACTACAGCACAGTAAGCTATAGCAGAGGTTGATTACAAAAAAAAAAAAAAAAAAAAAAAAAAAAAAAAAAAAAGAAATATGTGCCAGTGCATGATTCCGTCAGAATAGAGAGAAGTTCTCTGGAGAAGGACTTGAGCATATAGGTGGATGAAAAATTTGACATGAGCTGAAAATGTACACCTGCAGCCCAGAAAGCCAACCATATTCCAGTACAGCATCAAAAGAAGTGTAGCTAGCTGGTCAAAAGAGGTGTCTGCCCTCCCTACTTTGCTCTCATGAGACCCCACCTGGAGCATTTCATTCAGCTCTGGAGCCTGCATCTAAGACATAAACTTGATAGAGTGAGTTCAGAGGAGGGCCATGAAGATGGTTGGATTGTTGGAGCACCTATTCTATAAACATACGCTGAGAGAGTTGGAGTTCAGCCTAAGGAAGAGGATACTCCAGGGAAAGCTTATAGAAAACTACCTAAAGGGAACTACAGGAAAGCTGGTTAGTGACTCTGTCAGGGAGTGTAGAGACAGGACAAGGGTATATTTTTTTAAAGTAAAAGAGGATAGATTAAGTGTAGACGTTAGGAAGATTTTTTTTTACCCTGATGGTGGTGAGGCCCTGGCACATGTTGCCCAGAAAAGTTGTGGATGCCCATCCCTGGAAGTGTTCAAGGTCAACTGGATGAGACTTTGGGCAGCCTGGGCTGGTGAGCGGTGTCTCTTCCCATGGCAGAGGGGTTGGAATTAGATGATCTCTTAGATCCCTTCCAATCCAACCTATTCTATGATTCTATTATTATAAAATAAATAAGATAAATGGATACAAATATCTAGCCAGATTCTCAGTAGTGACAGTTCTGAAATGACAATATCTCAGAATCTTAAACTGTTTCTTAAGGTAATCCAAAAACAAACAAACAAAATACTCTTAATTTTAAGGAAAACAGAATAGTGTATATTAGTCCTGGAGTACCTAAAATATTATATCCAGAATTAATACACATTCAGATGACAAGAAAACGTGTTTTTGTTGTTGTTGTTGTTGTTGTTAATTTGTTTGCTTGGTTTTGAATATTAGTTGAATGCCGAACACTGAACAGTGTCTGTTAATATTAACTGCTATTTTCACTATTACTTTCTTTATGTTCTAAGAAAGAACAAGTGAAAGACTACCAAAATTTTTTACCTTACACTTGTAAGTAAATTGACTTTCTGCGTAACATCATGCATTTTAATGTGGTAAACTTCATCCTTTATGCTTCTCCCATCAAAGAAAGAAACAATAGGGAGACTCTGAGCTATCCATTCAAAATCTCTGACCCATTTCAAGCATTCTGAATGAAGTATACACAGTGAAACTCTTAGCTACATATTGTATAAAGGGTTTGATGCTGTTTTCTGTCTTATTTTCAGTTTGTTTGTTTGTTTGTAGTTTCTCAAAAAAAAAAAAAAAAAAAAAAAAAAAAAAAGTTCCTAATAATACAATTTACATTTTGACCATCAATAACACCTGAGCCAACACTTTCATAGACTTGTAACTGTAATTTCCGGATCACATTCTTCAATGACAACAACTACTGCCAACATTGTATTTGGAAGAGTTAGGACTATTTTTTCATTCTATCAACTAACATATACTCTTATTAAGTTTCATTTCCCCATTCATTACCTGTTGATCATCACACATTGTACGTTGCATGTATCACATTGTTGAAATGTACTGAGATGTAGAGCTGGAGGTCATGGCAAGGCTTTCATTTAGTTGTTAGGCTGTTTCTCAGCATACCGATCTTAGACAACCCATAGATCTTCCCTGTGAACCTTTTTCCTGTGTGATTTTCCTTAAGAAAAACTAGAGTATCTGAACTTCAGTACCTCTGGAACTGAACCTTTAATTCTTTGTGTCTGTGTTCTCCATGTATGAAAACAAATATTATACACCAGAGATAACACTTTTCTCTTGGAGACCAGAGTCTGTAAGGAAAAAATTATTCAAGTTTTTAGGCAACTCAGGTAGGAATCAACTCATCCAATTTTAAATGTTTACAAAGCAATTCATAGAATCATAGAACCATTAAGGTTGGAAGAAACCTTCAAGATCACCTGGTCCAACTACACTGCTACCAATATCTTCCACTGAACTAGGGTAGGTTTATTTTATCTCTTCAACACCGGGGAGAGAAACAGACAGAATCTGAGATTAATCTCATCCTGAGGAAATCCAGAAGCCCAATAAAACATATAATTTAAGCAACTATTCTCTCTATGACTAAAAGTTCAGATGCACACAAGACAGTACAGCTCATATGTAGACATCTACACTCCTGAATAGTAGTTACACATACTGAGATGAGATTGACATCCTGAATGCACAGTGATGATTCTTGTTTCAGCTGCTACATAGAGATCTATTGAAAAGTTTATGCAACATGTATGTCTTTGGGCTACAATCTAATAAATATTTTAATAACTTCACAGTTAGAAAGTGAAAACCCCTTGTTTCATACGCAGGGTAATGGATAGGAAAATAAAGTTTCAGTGTTTTTGAGTATTAAACATTTCAGACAGAGCAAAGAGCAATAAGAGAATAATCTTAATAACAAGACATTTTATGTTTACAAAAAGAAAGGGTGATAAAATCCTGTCTGCCCTTTATGAAGGACAGTTCCATACCTTTTCCACTGTTTTTGGTAAAGATAACTGAACAGTGAAATCATCTGCCTTTACTTCTGATATACATGTGACCACACTTTAGAAGTCAATCTTTCATGGCAAAAGTGTACTAAAGTCTGCTGAGCATCAAAAAGGTATCTTCAATAAGGGTTCAAGGAATCTTCTAGCTGTAGTAAAAGATGGTATCATAATAGTCCAGTAAAAAGTTTTCCCTTGGCCTGGAGGTTGAAATGACACAACTTGTGTTCAATCTCTATAGTAGCAGGGTGAGAAAAATAGCTCTCATGTATCCTGCCTGTTCTTAGGATGAAATTTAGTTCTGGTATAACAAAAGGCAGTATTCTTGCTTGGAAAATGAGAAACCATCATTTCATTCAAAATACAAACTTTAAAAAAAGAAAAAAAAAAAAAAGAAAAAACAAACAAACAAACAAACACCTAAATCATGGGGGGATGATTTCATAAATGCTTCAGTCTTTAGCAGATAAGCAAAGGTAGGGCTCAGGTTCAATGCATAAAGAGAATTGTTGTAGGTGAGAAAAACACTGAATCCTCTTTAACAATGGGTGATGATGAATAGAACAGAAAACGAGTCATATCCTAATGGATACCTTCATACTACCTAAAAATGCTAGAAGCATTAATGTCCAGAAGAAAGTTTTTGCATTTTTACTTACTTTGAATCAAACATTGTCATCTCCCTGTGCCTGAAGGACTTTCCATGACAATGTCTCATTACTCTTCAGGCCATAGGACAGTTTTCTGAGACTCCCCCACTGCACATGCATTCAGCCAGTTAGTATGTATATCTTAAGCCCTGGTGGAAAAGACAACAGTCTTAAAGACATGCAGTTGCTGAATGCAAAGTAGGAAGAAAGATAAATTGATTAATAACTGCGATTATGCTTCACCAATCCCCCCTTTGAAAACATGATCCAGCAGTTTAGGAAAGCAAGGCTGATGCCTTCACAGCTATTTATAAGTATTAACCTACACGGGTACAAAACTTTTCTATAGGAATTTAATGTTTATGGACAAATTCAAGTTAGTACCCTTAAGCTGAAGCATTCTGCGACAACCCACAAGGCATGGATAACAAAAGTTTCAGTGTAAACTTAAGCTGAAGTAAACATTGGCAGTGCACATCTGCCTTGCAGTGCCTTGCTTCCCACTTGCAAAGGCAACTTTGAGAGATGAAGCTGCCTATTTCCCCTGACAGTACAGTCTCAGTCTTTCTCTGATTAGCCTTCCACTTTTTGCTCATTTGGGGTAGTGAAATGCCTGGCTGTGGATGGATTTAAACTCATGTAATGTACACCATTAGAAAGCCATCAGAGAGGAAGATTTGATGTCACCACCACCTCGGATGTCTCATCCTCTCTGACTCCCTTAGACATGCAGTTACTCCAGAGTTCTGGCTGACTTTGGAAGGATGTTTCTTTGGAGTGGAAGGAATCAAGTATGTTATATTATTTCCAGCTAAAAGGAGTTACCTTTGATGGTAAGACTTTTATCTTTTGGGACTGAGTCTTGACAACCAAATTGCATGAGGATATCAGAGGAAAAAAAAAAAAGGGGGGGGGGGGGGTTGGGGGAGGCTGGGGGGGCTGGGGAAAAATAGACCAAGGGGGAAGAGGAAGAAGCAGGTATGACTACAGTGAGTGTCCTGACTTTAACTACGTCTCAGTCATACTGGTCTTGTTCATAGGGAAGAATCTGTGTGAATCTGCGGGAGCCAAATAATGTTGAATGGCGTCTGTTATATAAATGGGCCAGTTGCAAAGGGAAAAAAAGTTTTTGTTTTTTGCTTTCCATTTTATTCCTTGATGTTACCTTCAGCAACTTTTTGAATTTCAATGCTACTACTCTTCAGTTAATGACTTCTAAATATATTTATATAATTTTTGATAAGAGGAGTTATTATTTTTTAGTAGTTGTCTACAATTTAATAAGAAGGCAACAAGTTATTTTTAAATATCTTTTGACCAACTTTTAATATATACTCACTCCTGGAATGGTGTTCTTGTAATGTCCTTACAAGAAATATTAACAATTGCCTTCAAAGTGTTGGCTTCTATAAAGATAAAATGAAATACTTCCAACAAGCTGTCACATACTACAGGCTGATAATATTTTAGATTAGTTGAGCCTCTAATATTAAAATTTTTCATGACTTGATTTTTACTTACACAGAGAAATCTTAAGGGGTCTAAAGTAAGGGAAATAGGGGTTGCTTTTAGCAGCCTGATTTTCCAATGGAAAGAAGAAAGTCTTCCACATTCTGGAAACTACATATCTTTAAAATGTTTTTGTTTTTATTTGAACATGCATAACATACAGGCATGCACTTTTTTTTTGTTTTTAACAAGGTTAAAAAAGTCTTTGTATCAACAAGGATTTTTAAAGACTGAAGTTAAAAAATCTTTTCTAAAATAAACTTGTTTTCACTTTTTTTTGTTGTTATTGTACCTACGAAAAGAGCTTCAGATAATAGATGAGAACTTACTGTTTTTATATTTTTATATTTGTCTTTATTTCTAAAGTGAAAGGAATATAATAAGGGAGAGCAGAAGGGAGCAGGAATATAAGAACAAGTCTCCACCTAGCAAATATCATCTCTACTCATATTCATACAAGATAACAAGATGATCCCTGTGTCACTTTCCTTCGAAGTTGAAAGGGGGGTGGGGGGGTGAGTACACTTTTGCACACTTAAAATAAATATCTGCCTTCTATAAAGAAAAAAAAAAAAAAAAAAAAAAAAAAAAAAAGTGTTGCTCAAGGGAAACTATCAGTACTTGAGAGAGTCATAATCCCCACCATCTGCTACCACAGAGACAGAACAACTATTCACAGCTTTTGTTGCAGTCCTCAGGCTGCAATTGTACTGCAACTGAGGGTGGTCACAGTAGACCTGAGCAATTTTATGTCTTTACTGCTTATTCCCCTGCCTGCTGCTGCCTCTCTTCCTCCCTGTTCTGCCCATTTTTTTACTGCAATAGGCAAAACGAGGGCAAGAAAGGAACTGTATCTTTCTGATCTTTAGACCACCTGCTGCCACCAACAGAAACATTAAATATATATTGTGTTTTGGTCCTTTAGGAGGTGCCCCCCAGGCTGAGATTCATTTCATTTAATTATAGTCATCTAAAAAGTACCCAGTCTAAGCTAACTATCAAGGCCCCTCCTATAGACAATAAAGAAGAAGCAGTTCTAAAGGGTGATTCATCCTATCCTACAGCCGGTATTAATCCTAAAACAAGTGCTGTGAAAAACGAATCATCCTATCAGCTACAAAAGAAACTTAACCTCCAATTTAGTGCAGATACCTAGGATGGGCTTTGGCTGAACAAATGAAGATACCTCTAGTGAAGATGTCCTTATCTGATCTGATCGTTTAGACTTCTTTTATAGCAAATAGGAAAAAAAAAAAAAAAAAAAACAAAACCTTCTGATTCCTCTCTCCTAATGCAGGTACGTAAGGAATGAAATATCTATCATCTGTCATAAGTGTTCCTGTCCACCAATGCCAATAATCAGTTTTGATGTAAACATTCTTGTACAGTTCTATAGTGTTAGAAGAATTGACTTGAATTCCTGTTTTCCAGGTGACTAAAATCATCTGAGGTGAGCCTGGGTTTTACTGACTGACCCATTCAATGAGAAACCATGCTTTGCAAGCAATGCTACTGCCTACAAAATATTAGACCACTTGGACAGACAGCCACAGACCCATACAATCATTTTCCATTTCTGGACTACGCAGCTTTTCATGTACTCTCCAGAATAAGCCGAAGCAATAAGCCAAAGACTGATGATTATTCCTTCTTCTATCACATCAATATAAAGACTCAACAATTCCTTCATAATCTCTGAGTTATGGAAAGAGAAGTGAGTAGAATATAATGATAGAGGTAAAATATCTGTAAGTTACCTGAACAGTTACCTGCGAATGTTCAGATTGTTCATGGAAATGTTCAAAGACTCATTGGCTTATGGTAAATATATTATATGAGCTACACATTTATAAGAATGCTTATTCACCACATTGTTTTTTTTTTTAAACAAGTACCAGTTGATAACCTTTAAAACACAAGCATCTTTATTTCATTGGCATTTAAGTGTTGGATTGAATTTTATCTCAATGAGCTCATTAGAGGGAGTTGAATGTATGGGAGGTTCTTCAACCTTATTTCATTGCAAGTTTTATAGTTAATTACTGGGACAAAACACTAAATAAGAACACAAACAATATTACAAGTTAAAATGGAAGGTTCAGTGGCAGATACAGCTTTATAAAAAAGCATAAGTTAAATACTAAGGACTCATTTATAATAAAAAGCAATTTCCCAAGTATTATGTGCTATGTCCATTATGGTGAAACATCATAAATTAGCAGTGCACGTTCCTATTCCAATGTCTTGGGTTCTTCAGTATTCTTAAAAATCAGTGGAATCAAAAGTCCGCTAGCGCCTCAATGGAAGTAATAGAAGACAATTTAATTGACAGAAATGTGTTTTAGATAATACTTCTTATCTTCAGGCAACACATTTTATTACCTAAAACTTCATTACTGTGCAGAAAAAAGGAGAAAGAGAAACATATGTTTACTTGTAGTGAATCACACATTTAAAATGATAACAGAATTGATTTCTTCCTGCATTTGTATCCTTCCTGTACACATCATGACCTATATATTGAAATAAGAAAACCTAGAAATTTTTGGTACACTTCTACATTTTTCTAGCAAAAGAATAAAAATGTTCTCAGAAGAGTGTTTTTGCACAGTTATAATGTATTGTTTTCCTACGATCAAGTCTAAAAGGAAAGAAGCTCCCGTATTATCTACTGCAGTGCTTCTCTCAGGTCTGTTAGTTATACGTGCTAAATAAAGACAGTTTAGAGTTTCAGTGGGAATCCCCGTCTGTCCACACCCCCCTCCAAAAAAAAAAGAAAAAAAAAAAGTAAGAAAGTAACAATGTTGCTTTCTATATGCAAGTATTGTATGTGAAGTCTACTTTAAAAAATAACAGAGTGAAAGCAGCCTATATGATCAGTGTGGAACAAAATAAAAGATCTGAACCCCTGCCAATGAGCATCTGCAGATTTTTGTCTTCTGCTTTCAGAAGCAACAAAATGATGTCCAATTTCTTTTACTCCCAGTTATAAAACAGTCTTTTAGTGCTTCATATCACTATAGTTTAATAGGGATTAAATTATATGCTAATGATCAAAAAGACTGGAAGAAAAGCAAGCAAACAAACAAAAAATAAATCACAATCTAAAATCAACACTTTTCAGGTTGCTGCTTACAGTCCAGTAGTTTGGTAAAAATACTTATCATTTTTTCAGAGTGTTTGAGCTGGGTAAATCATGATCTCCACAAGACATCAGAAAATGTTGAGTTCAAAATCAATAGTCCACTTACTAAAACTATGAAGAAATTAAAATCTATTTGGTGTCTATGAACTGAAGCTTTAATAAACAGGTTGAAATCTCCAACTCACAGATGGAATAAGGAGTCCCCCCTGGAATTAATATAAGTTATATTCTTCTTATCAGACCCTCTATGGATCTGGACCTAAGTTTTTACAATCAATGTACAAGAGGATCACTCACAGTCACAAAGGTGTTAACTGACTTTGAGAACTATGAACAATTGTATTACCATGATGAATACAACATATGTGAAGTGTTAACAAAATGTAATCAAATTACAAGCCACTTAGTATGGAAAAAGAAAGAAACAATCACAGATAAAGTTTACTGATGCACAGAAGACAGAGAAGTGACCTAGATTGCTTGGAGAGCTAGGCAGAAGCAAACAAAATGGATAACAGCGTGAACACTGATCTATATGACAAAGTATGAAGCTTCTACATAACTATTGAATCCTGTAGTGGGAAGCAATGTCACTGGGAACACAGCAGATCATCACCTGTGAGGAAGCCTTGGCTGTGTTATTGTAGTTAAAAGATTAGTACAATCCACAAACTGATAGAAAGAAATGTGGAATAAAAATAGAGGGATAATATTTCTTCTATTCAGGACAGTTGCAAACTCCACTGGAGTGAGCAATTCTAGAAAACATACAGAGAAAAAAAAAATCTGAAAATTTATAAAAGCTTTAGAGAAAAAACAATGGCAATGAAAGAATGAAAAATAATGAAAATTTAAATTTCTATATTTATGCTGTATTTATTTATTTACAATTTTTGAGCTAGCTGATTCCAGAAGCAATCTGAAGACTAGTATGCTCCTGAGACACAATTACATGCATTATTAAACATGTTGGCAATTTGGATTGGATTTAGGTTGCTTACAAGCACTGTCTGTTTCTGTGTGATTGCAGGGCAATCTATCTGGCTGACATCAGCCATGGGACACTGCCACAACTGTTCAGGCACAACACTGAGAAGCACATGAAAGCAGGAAAAGTACTCAACATTTTCCCTTTGAGTTTCCCTCCAGATTCAGTCTCTGTGTGGCTCAAATGCACTCTTATGAATAAGCACTGAGAACTATTTATCCATTTGATCTTGAGCTTCATCTTAAGAACCTCTCCAAACACAATATCTCTAAAGGAAATGGGTTTAATGGGCCCACAGAGTGCCTGCTTCCACTGGCCTAGAGGACTAATGGAGGCTGGAGAGTGAACCTACAGACAACACAGTTAGGAGAAAAGAATCCTACTTCGAGTGACTAGTTCTATTTAATTCATTTATTTTTTCAGGTCAATATTCTTCTTATTTTACAATCTTTAATTTCTACAATTAATTTTTCCTCAGCTTTTTTATTTGTTTTTGTTTGATTGTTTGTTTGTTTGTGTTTTACATTAAGGGTGTTTAAGCTAAGGGAAAATAATCTGTAAGACTTTTGTTTTAAGATCTGAAATACATTTTATAATCTGTTTTTCCTTTCTCCTCATGTGCTTATGCAAGTGCTTGGAAACTGTCCTCCTATCCCTAATATGCATTACTAGTCCATTCGTACTCCCCCTGTCTTGATTTCATCTTCTTCAAAGAAATGTACTATTTGTACAGTATTATTACAAGGATGAAAGAATAACATAGGTTGATAGATAAACAAATAAGTAACAGTAAAATGCTAGCCTTGCAAAGCACTGTACAAACATCAATTAATTCTCTTTGCAGCAGTCTTAAGCAGCTGTTAAATTCCCATTCTGCAGATGGGAGTGCTAAGGAAAAAAGTGCCAAAGCAATTTATACTGTGCTGGGACATTGATTCAACCAGAGTTCTGAGGCAGCTCTGCTTGACTCTTCCCTTAGAGCGTTTTTCCAAAAGCACCAGAAGTTTCTGTATGCTCTGGAAAGACTTTTATATTATGACAGAAACTAAATCCAGGACTTTATGTGATTTATTTATTTACTTACTTATTCATTTACTTTCTCCCTTGTAAAGAAAATTCAGACTGAGAAGGAATAGAAATACATGAGATTACAAATAGTTCCCTGAATTTCCCTGTCACTTCTGTTTGTATGGAAGAAGTGCTTTGTTTCAGAGTCTTTAGCATCTGAGATGAAACAGATCCTACCCTGTCCCTTCTGGATCCCCAAGAATTCTCTCCAGTATGTTCACCTTCACTATGAAGGTTTCCTTGGTGGTGTGCACTTTCTTTCTCCCAGTAGTTAACACTCAAACAACCCCTGCATCTTCCCCATGACCTAGCAAGCATTTCTCCCCATCCCATGAAACTTCCCTTCCTTGAAGTGCTCAGCTTTTTCACTTGAGACTCCTGTCTACAGCCAGGATGAAGCCAAGAGGCAGCTTTCCTTCTTGCTGCTTTGCTGCAACCTTTTAAAAGAACTTAATGTCCAATGTACCACTGGCTGCAAGCAGACAAATATCCCAGACACCATCCATCATGCACGACCAGAGTTACTCTCTTAATTCTGCTAGTCAGGTTCACCTTGGGAGACAGAAATAAAGGAGATTGTTCCTCAGAAAGCCTGTAAGCTTTTATTTGATGTAAGCTGGGAATGTTTTACTGTTGCTCATAAATGTAGCCTTACATAGGCGTCTACACTGAATTTGGTTTCTATATGTGCAGCTTATTATTGATGGAATCATTCACAGCGACTTGTTTAATTTAGTGAATTAAAACAAATCATGCCTTTCTTTCCAGAAATAAATATTTAGTCTTGTCAAAGCACAGACGCCTTTTAATTGGTCTAATGTATCTGGTGGTGTTAAAACTTACTGTGTTGTTGCTTCCCCTTCCTTCTCTTTTGTATTTTTCCCATTAAAACACAAACTAGATTTCATTCTCAGTGAAATCACAGCTCCATAAGGACAGGGGTAGAAGCAAAACTAGCCCAGGGTGTAACAGCAGCCATGTTGAACACAGAAGGGACAAGCAAGTCCAAGGCTCCCAAAACATGACCCTCAAACTGAAAATCTCTCTGGAAACACCGAGACTTAATCTACATGTGTTAAAACACTTAAAGGAGTCAAGGAGAATTTATTTTTAGCACACTGGCATAATATGTAAACCAATATTTATTTTTATAAAAAGAAAACATTCAAAACCCTTTCCTTCTCTTTTTTTTCTTCTCTTTTTTTTCTTCTCTTTTTCCTTTTCCTTTTCCTTTTCCTTTTCCTTTTCCTTTTCCTTTTCCTTTTTTTTTTCTTTTTCTTTTTCTTTTTCTTTTTCTATTTTCTTTTCTTTTCTTTCAAGTCTAAGTATGAAGATTCCTTGCTTGTACCTTTTCACTATGCTGTCAAAATGAGTCAGTCTAATACCTAATTTTCTTACAGATCACTGTTCAAGCACTCTGTTCAATTTGAGATACATCCTGTGCCATCCTGAGCAGCAAGCGCTCCATTTCTAGTTTTAGGGAGCTGGGAAGCAGCTCAGCACAGAGAAGGATTGAAGCCCAATCTTTCTGAAACAATCTCCTTCCTGTTTCACACTTGATACATGACTGACATAAACTGACATTCAGCTAAAACTAAAATAAAAACTGAAGAGACACTTTTCGAATGAAGGATTTTCAAAATGAAGCTGAAATTCTGCTTAGAGAAAAGCTTTGGTCTCTTCACAGTCTTGGCATATATATACTCTTACACCCAGTATGTGTATATATTTTGAAAATATTTGATTTTAAGATGTAACAACTTATTTGAGTCTTTTTAAGAGGGTTAAGAGGATTTCTGTGATTATTCTATGCTCATTTTACATATCTATCTGTATCTCTATAACTAATTATTTAGAAATTCACCACATAAAATCTACAACCCAGGCAGATCCATCACACTGGCAGCCAATCAGAGGGCTTGGTAATGCATATTTGATTATTTTCCAAAGTTAATATTTCTCTCGGTTTTATATATTATTTTTTTATTTATTTTTACATTTAGATAATAAAACTACACATTTATATAGGCACAAAGATTTATACAGGCACATATAATTGTTAAATGGTCAATTGTACTAAAAAATATATTTAAAAGAAAACAAACAATCAAACAAACAAAGACTTTACTGAAACAAATCATCTTAGAAACACAGAAATTTTCCAAGAAGTGGGCTAAGCACAAAATGTTGAGCTTTGCGCGTCCACCAGGCTCTTCTTCATACAATTATGAGAGAACCTGAGGACTGAACTGAGCTGTAGGTTTAGTAGGTCCCTCTCCTTTGGAAAGTAGTCTTGTTTGAACATTATAACCTAGTGTACAATCACCTCTAACTCCCAATATGTACTTCACCATCTACTTTAAATATTAATCAAGATTCAGTGCAGTCCTCAGAAAAATAACCCTCCTATGAACTTTGCAACAGGTCTTTGTTGCCTAGTTCATCTAATGTTAACTTTAAGCATTAAATGGATGTACCCATATGCCAGGAATTTCACTGTTAGATTTTCCTTTTGTTTTCAGACTGAGGATATATTCTTCATTAGGGAGTGATTCAGACTTCATGGGGCCTGGACCAGACCTTGGAAGAGCCATTCCCTACATTAACCTTACAGGAGGCCTAAGTCTGCTGAACTGTTAAATTAGGTCCCTCAGTTGTAGTCCTTTGTATTCCTTAAATTAAATGGAATAAATCAGACAGATTTATTAATTATTTTTTTAACTAGTCCCCTCCATAATAAATAGTTCAAGCTTTTTGTTTATTTTTTAAAGCCCATAAATTATTGATCATTACAAGCTGGATTCTGCAACTTTTGCCCTAATGAGAAAATATTATTTAAAATAATCTATTACACACAAAGGAGGATTGGGCACTACATACAAAGGCATAAATTTGCAGGAGGATGAATTCATACAAGAATGGCTACAATCCATGTGCTTTTGCATTTGAGATCTCAAGGACAGTACCTAATATTTTCCCTTCAGATTTGTCATAAACAAATGAACTGGGGAGAAACTAGATAACCGGTTCATGCAATTGCTGAAACACTGCAATTGATGAAAAATATGTAGCAATAGAATTCTGACAAATACCTTCAGCTTACAGCTGGCAATGTCACAAAGCCTGAACTGAGTGGCAAAATTATAAGTACTTACTTCTCGTTAAGCTAATATGACCTAAATTTTTGAAGAAAAACACCCACCTCTTGAGTCAGAATGTCAAGACATCACTCAACACAAAGACAAGTACTTGAGGTTGGATTGAAGTGGTTTAAGACAACATTGACCCTTTCAGAGAGGTAAGCTCAAATATCCTGTTTAAAACAGGGTGTTATTTGGAAACAAAGCAGCACAGCCTGAATTATCTGAATTGCTGCTGCATCCAAGTCCCTGTGATCTTAAACAGATCGTGTCCTCTACATCTATTAATTACATTGCAAATTCCCCTGATTGTGTGACTCTTTAACATATTCAGTGTCATGGCTTTAAATTCTGTTAATTACAATTCTACCAGATGGGTGAGAGAAAAGGGAACAAACTCCAAATTTTTGTTAAAAGTTAGAAGAAGAGAAATGCCATCCTATTTTTCATGTAGCAAATGCTGAGCCAGATCCTGGTTTATGTAAACTGACCAGCTCTTTTGCTGGTGTTTGACTGATTAATACCAGCTGAAGATATGACCTAGTGTTAAATGAACAGAAGATCCATGCAGTTTTTGTATTAAACATAAAAAATGATGTTCTCTAACATAGTTTAATAGGTACTTATTGAGTGCCAAGTTTCCATTGCTGCTTTATAAGTATTCTGACTAATAATAATTAACTGATCTTCTTGGAAAGCAGTAATTTTCATATTTTCCCCCCACAATATTTTTAACTCTTAACATAAGGGAAGTTATAACTGTTGCTATAGATGGATCTAAAGTCCTTAGTTTTTGTCTGCCACCCAACACACCGACATCCCAGTATGGCAAATAAATGATCATAAGAGCCTCTAGTTTCCATCACAGGGGAAGAAAAGCCCCTTGGGGAATTTCCCAGGACTGACTGCAGGAGGGACTTCCTCAGGTAAAGGAGCCCATGGCTGTTGCTAAAGCAAGCTGAAAAGTGTGTTGGTATTTCAGATCATGGTATTTCTTGACTTTTTTTTTTCTGTTCCTTCGTTTTGTCTTCTGCGATCATGGAAATCAATGTCATTTCCCTTCAAAGGTAATGCATTGTTTCAGAGTGTGTACAGCCCCAGAAGCATGGATGGTTTTTCTCACAGTGTTGAGATCTCCAGGCTGGCACTCATTGATTCTGAGCAGCCTGACGAAGAGATGGTATATAAACCTGCAAATAATAGCCACAGGTAGTTATTTGCATTGTACTGAACATGGGAGTAAATCCCTCTGGACTACAGCAGGAATTTCTTATAAATGGGTGAGGTACTTGGGCATCACCCTTGATAGTCCTGCAGTATCCAAGCACACACGGGAATTTTTCTCACCTTGAATAATTCCTGGCAGTGCTAGTATAAAGGGTATAAAGTATACCCTTTATACCCTTTATATATAAGTCTACTTATATACCCTATATAAGTAGACTTATATATAAATATTCTATTTATTTATTTATCTTTGCTTGTTTGTTGATTTTTGTTTGGTTGGTTTTGGATTTTATGACTTTTTAGTGGGAAGTCCTGATTGTCCAGCCTTTCCTGTGAACAATAAAAATGAATGTCTTAGCACCATACAGTTATTGGTGCCTTTATGCTTTGTGGGCTGCAAATGCAGCAGAATTGTGCATATTTAGTGTCTGTGAGGTGCCTTAGATAATGATCTTTCTCTGATGCAGTAATATTGCTGTTTCTGGCAGACCGTAGAAGTGCAGGCTAATTGCACGGTGTCAGATGGTAGGTATGTTATTGGTTAAAACTGTAAGAGGCACATCAGCAGAGCTTTTTACAATATAATAGGCACTGATTAGCCCGCCATGTAATATGGCAGGAAAAGTTTCACCACTCGGTGTTTGCTTTAAGTTCAGAAGAAGCCTGAATGTAAACCAGGAATGAGAAGATTTTTATTATGGGAATGAGGGATTAAGAAATTACACTTCTTGAAGGGTCTGCCCTCCTCAATTCATTCATCTCTGTGCCACATTTACATATTTCAACACTCATTCCTTAGAAAATACAGCTTATCATTTAGCTTTTCACAAGCTGGTGATACATAGGAATCTTTACAATCCTCAATATAAAATATTCTTGATAAAATTAGGAATTGATCTTGCAAGATCTAATATATTCCCTTATGTAGACTGTGGAAGGATGTGGCCCCTGTTTTTTAAAAGTTCTTTGGCAAAACTATGTCAATGATGCTTGAAGAGGTAGCATTCAGATGATAAGAAAAAATCTTAGATCCCTACCTACTCGCTTGAATTGAATCTAGAGCTCTCCCTCTCCAGAAGCCAAGAGACTGACGCTCCAAAAATCCCCAAAAGGCATTTCGCTGTTAGTGCTGAATACATGAGGGAGGTGCTCAGATACTAGATGGCAGTATAAAACCTTAATAAAATTCATTTTAATGATGAAATCCCAAATAATCATGCAGAATATTGTTGATATACTTACAAGGTTAGTGGAAAACTGAATTTAATTTCACTGACATTCTGTATATTGCAGACACCAAAGTATTCTTTTACAACAGAAATACTAATTTTGGGGTAATATTCAGATATTAAGGAAACCTCCAGACAGACTCCACCTTCTCCCTAAATTTAGTCATTTCTGTCAATGGAGCAAACATAAAGAAAAATAGAGTACTACTTTGTATATATACGAAACAACAATTTTCGCTACAGTCAGGAAAATGCTGTTACTGGTAAAACCAAACTCTGAGTATAAAGCATTTGAAAGATTGCCTTCTCAAAAGTGCTTTCTACTAAAAAACTTAAAGTAATTTCTATTTTTACCTATTTCAACCTGCTTTGCCATTGTGAATAAAATTGTCATAGAGAAGAATTTGCCCCAGTAAATGTGATACTAAAATATGGTTTATTGACAATTATTAATCTTATATGTTGTTTCTAATTTTTGACAATCAATTTTTATTTCTCCAATTTGGGAAATACATCACAAAACCAAGACCATTGTGTAGAAATATGAAACTGAGAGATGTATAGAATTCAACATTTTTTATTTTTAAATTTAGATGATAGATCAAAATGTCCCGTTAAAGAGATTCATGGTCTGCTTTCTACTTTTCATTCTAGGAGGATGTTGGTATTCTCCATTTAAGTTCATAAGCCTTTTTCATGACAATATCCATAGCGCATAGATTAATTCTGAAAGCATTGTTACGTTTACCTAATCCAACCACCTACATAACACAGGTCAGAGCATTTCATTAAGTGTTTCTCACACCTAGAAAGATACTTTTTTAGCAGCTACCAGAGCAACTGTAAACTGCCAACACCTTTCTATCAATTTATGCTCTGTTACAGTGAACTCTCATTGCCCCAGCCCAAAGTGCTACACACTGCCATTTTCTTTCAACAGTTTGTGGTTGCACTTTCACTCTCCCAGACTGCTGGTTCTTTAGATTAATCAGCTAAAACCACGTAAAAGGGCTAGAGTAGAATGTGCATGATGCTAAGTTCAGATGAACATAGAGAAAGCAGGAGTAAAAAATGGTATATTGAGTGAGAAATATAGGACATGCAAGCAGCAGTTGAAGGGCTCTTGAGCATTTTGCTAGGAAAGGTCCTTTGATCTTTGTGCATTGTGCATTACGCATTTCAATTGGATGTCAAAGCCATCTGGACACATAGCTCAACTGAACACCAAATACAACCTATGTTAAAATTACGTGAAAATAAGTACTACTTATTAGTAGCATTGTGTTTTTTGTCTTTTTTTTTTTTCAGTGCAACAAAACTCTTCAAATAATTTTTATTCCACAAATAACAACAATTTTATTTATTTTATTTATTTATTTATTTATTCCACAAATAAGAACATTTTTATTCCACAAATAACAACAATTTCATTTTGACTTGACAATGTGGTTTCAGACATATATGGAAGGAAATGAGTCAAGGCATATATCTCCCTCTCTCTCTTCCTCTCCTTTTTTTTTCCTGTCTATAGTAAAATGAGCTGTGAAATTAACATTTTTTTGTTGGAGTTGGTGGTTCAATTGGAGTTTTGGGGGTGTGTTTTTTATTTATTTATTTTTATTTTATCACACAACTCTTCATTCGCCTACAAGTACTTGCAATTTTTTTACCTTAATTTACAGATTTGGCATTAATATATGCCAATATGTCAATACATTTTCTTACATAAATGGAGCAAACTCATCCCAGAATTATGAAGGTTCCAGTCTCTACTTTCTATTTTTAAGATTTTGCTTCCCAAGCTAGCCTGAGCAAAACTGATATCTGTTGTGAAGTTTTGCCAACATGGTAGGGCGACACAGTTTTGCAGAAAAATCTGTTAGATCTGTTGCTATATGGTAAGCAGACTGATGGAGAAAGGTCTCACCTAAAAGCTTTTACAGCTTGATTTTGGTTTTGGTTTTGTTTCTGTTTTTGTTTTTGCTTCCGTTTTTGCCCTTTTTTTGTTTGTTTGTTTTTGTATGTGTGTGTTTGTTTTTTTTATGACATTATTAGCATGCCAGATCTGTGAAAGCAATGGAGCCTACCCTATCAACATATCAGGACCTTCAAACTGAGAACTGTAGATATTGTAGCCCCACAATATATGCCTGTTTGCAGAAGCCAGTAGTAGCCTGCACATTTTTTAGCACAGCAAGCATGGCCTATACAGACTATTCACAGCCATCATGCTGCTGTGTCTGCTGTAGCCAGCCTACAAAAGGAACATAGAGTCATGGCAGGGACTGAGGGTAGTATGTGCCCCAGATGGGCTCCAGGATCCCTTTAGGCAGTTTTGGCCATGTTCTCTACTTGCCTTATTAAACATGATGGTTTTGCTGTTTTTGTTTATTTTTCCACGTTTTCCAAATCCACCAGTTGTCTTTCATCTTTAAACCAGGGAACAAACTTTCTATAGGGAGGCACAGTTTTTCCATTACTCTGTTTGAAGCTTCCACATAGTGGATCTCTTATCATAATATCTAAATGTTATTGCCATGCAAATAATAAATGACAAAATTTATTTCACAAAGATTATTGTAGTGGATGACTCCAGATTCTGTCTCTCTTCCCAGAGGTGGCCACTGTAATATCTGTGCTTCTCAAAAGCATCCATCTGATATCAGCATGAAGAAGGAATGTATTTTATTTTTCTGCAAATGATAAAAGGTGTCAAAAAGTAGTACATTTCTCTCTGAAGTTTCTTAGATATATTAAATTAATACTGGTGTCACCTTCATTTCCTTTCATTTGTACATTAATCTAGAATGACCCAACACATTTTTCGCTGTGCTCAGTTAAGTTTATCCTCTTATTTTAGACCCATTGTGAGGAGGTGGAAGGAAATAATTGCCTTTATTTTTAAGTTACATGTCATTAAACTTACCATGTCAATGCATTCTCGTTTAGTTTGTTCAGGAAAAGGTAATTAACATAAACCCAAATGTTAAATGTGCAACAGAGGCATATTTTTAATTGCTTTTAGTCCAAAAAATAAAAATAAAAATAAAATAAACTAGGCATTTTCCTCCAGTTCCTTGTCTAATCAGATTTCAGATTCCCAACACAAATTATAGTCTATTTGTATGTAATTTTGGCTTTCCTTTCTAAGCCAGCTGGGCTTGACACTGTTGTCTGTGTGTGGCTGAGTAGGCCACCCTTCTTGCTGTATCTGATGTTCAGCCCCAAGTGAGGAACAGAAAAGGACTAAACACCCTGTTTTCCAGCAACAGGTAGCCTTTGGTCACAATGGCAGACGTGATATCCTAAGCCCCTACACAAAAAATTTCTGTTCATAGACCAGGCAACAAAATTTGTGTTTCCAAAAATCAGTGCTATAGGGACAACCTTGACTACATGACTTTCTATAGATACAAATTAAATCTAATACTTGAGGCACAGCAAAATCCCAGGGCTAGAGGTAGAAGCAAGGCAAAGGTAACAGAGAAAGGGCAGGATTTTAACAATAAACTTATTAACCATCAAAATGGTTACATATGAAAAGTGCTGGCTTTCCCTCCCTTTGAAGAATTTAAAATCAAACACTGCTATTTTTCTGAAGAATCTTCTCTAGCTCAATTAGAAGTAATTGATTAGGTTTAACACAGGAATTACTGTGTATAATTTTGTGTTACGCAGGAGATCAGAGGAACCAATAGGATTTTTAGATCATAAAATGTAATTTGGGTATGGTGGTGCCAAAAGTTTGATACAATACATTAAGCCAGATATTTTAGAGCAGTGGATGTGATAAGGGAGTGAAATCTAATCTCTGCATAAAATGATCTAACATTGCATTGGCCTTTAAACGTGAGAAACCTAAGCCATGGGATCTAGTGATTGGCAGTACTCCCAACAGCCTCTGCTTGTGTGGATACTTTGAGCCCTGAACCTGATCACTTTTTCACCCAGGGACGACCACGATGATGTCTCTTCTGTACCTTCAGCATGGCTTCTGTGATGCCTGTCTGTCAAAGCATACAATTGCAAGCTGCCAATAGCTGTGGTTATTTCCTTCTGCAGAAAAATAAATTAAAGAGGAAAAGATATCAGGCTCCTGTTGAGATTTAGAAGTCCTCTGTGTGGGTGCAGGAAGTGGGAAAGGGGAGGAAGAATAAGAGGGGTGACAAAGATCTCTTCAAAATTAGGGTTATCCAAAGGAAAAATTTTCCTGGATCAGTCTTGGGAAGGCAAACTGTCCATCTGACATTCTGTCCTGTTTTTTGCCACTGAAAATAATTCCCCTGATTGCAGATACCATATGATATTATCTGTTTGATTCTAAATCTCATCCATAGCTTACTGGAAATCTATATTTGTTGCAAATTGTCTGCTTTGTGCTCTTTTATAAAGAGCCGTTTTTTCAAAAGGCTCGACTCCCCCTGATGTCCATGGGACATTTAGCATTTGACTATAATGCAAGCAAAATTAGACCAATGCTGAGAAGAATCTCTCTCCCATATGCCATAATGAAAGCCCCCCTTGTGTTTATGTGCTTTTTAAACCATGTTAAGTGATTATGATGGGGCAGACACTTTTAATATATAAATATGTAGAAAATGGCAGAACATTTCAGAAACCTCCTGAGTGGGTAGGAATCCTTAACCAACCGTTATTTCATATTTTATCCCATTTCCGTTCTCCCCAGAAATAGACAATCCTGATTAGCCTCTGCTTTTTAATAAAATAACAAATGCAAATAACAAATGCACATACCGTAGTGTGCTCCATATAAAATTTACTTTAGAGCTTTTCTGAGAAAAGCTTTAATACTGTTTGAAGTCATTTTATTTTTACAGAGTGCTGCTTGTTAAAAGTTATAAATCCATTTCTGTGTTGCTGAGGCTGTGTCTAGCTCTCAGTTAAATGGAAATGTATAATCCAGCTTATTCATTTGATTGGCTTCTGGTGCTCTCTCTGGGCTCAGTACTGTAAGGTGCTGGGTCCTCCCCCATTACCTGAACCACAACGAGACCTTCCTCCTTATCTAGGTTATATTTCCACTTCCTGAATGAAAGCCAACCTTTTCCTCTACTTATCACATTGTGCCTTCTTATCATAATGGGGCAGCCCTATGTTTCCAGTCCTCCTGCTGAGCAGTGGAGACAAAGCAGTGGGAGAAGTTCTGTGTGGTGCAAAAGACACATCTTCTCCCCTGGGTTCCAGGAGGACCTCAAGGCACACTAGGGCTTGGAGGACTCCAATCTCCTTCACAGTCTCTTCTCTCCCAGAGACTGGGCCAGAGGGTGTGCCTAAAATGAGCCTGAAGTCTATGTTTCAAATATATTTTAGTAGCTTGTTACCACTGTAGGAATTTGGTGCATAGCTACTTCAAATCCCCAGACCAGTGCCTGAAAACTAGCAGCAACTAGAACCTCCCATTATTTGTCCCTGTAAATTTCTACTGGAAAAAAAAAAAAAAAAAAAGAGGAATAATTAAAAACAGAATAAAAGCACAAGGGGAAGGAGACTCATTCCTTACTTGTCAAGTCAACAGAGATGCTGAAGGCCTCCTATAGTCAGAAATTTCAGCCTCCTAGAGGTCTTGCCTGTCTTAAACATTGCCAGGCTAGTGCTGAGGCTTTGAAAAGGAGAACAAACTGACCCATAATCCACAGCTGGAGCCACAGCCCTTAAAGGCATCTTCTTTGTGCTTCTGAAAGGATCTGCTTCTCTCCCAGCTGTATTTTGTCTGAAGTGCAGACAGAGTAAGATGGCTTTTATCCTGAGAGTTCTAGGTTAATGTGACAGATGCCAGGAATCTGATTAGGCTCTTGTCTGAATTTCAAAAAAAATAATAAAATAATTAAATAAATAACAAATAAAAAATAAAAACTCCTTTAAAACATGCCCTCCTTGCTCAATAGAACCACACAGCTTTGTTTTCCTCCTTCAGGACTTTTTTTTTTATTATTATTTTTTTAATGTAAATGAATTCAAGGTTACCACATTCCTTCAGCATCCCCCACTTCACTGGAATTACTCTCAATTTACTTTGATGAAACATACAGTATTATTCTTAGTTATAAACCTTGAGGACAGACCTGTGGAGGCTCGTGACACAGACACCTTGCAGTTTTGTTGGAGCCTCTCGTTTGTAATTTGGTATCCAGGATTTTGTCTCTCAGCAAATGATAACCCTGATATTTTCCAGACGTATTGATCAGTTAAGTAGTCAATGACTTCACAGAGATTTCTGGATAGACTGACTTACATTAAACAGCATTTGTTTTTGAGGAAATGCAGTCCATACAACTATTCTATACATGCATTGCATATCTACAAGTAAAACAAATAGTTAACTAAAAGCTCAACAGAACTAGTCACTGAGTGACATGAAGAATAAAGCTGACCCTGAAATCATCTTCTTTTTTCTCTCTCTTTAGGGTATATTGCATGAGAAAAAGAGAAGATGGGTCTGCTTGACAGGCTGCCTTTGCTGCCGTTGAACACAGGCATGTGACTTCCTACTTGGCAATAGTTACAAATCTGCTGGTTTCCTTCCAAATACTGGAGTAGAAAACTGTTTTGCATTCATTTTGATGCAGTGAAATATCACAGTATTCCATTATCTTTGGAGAACACAAAACTATACATATATATAGTTTTGCTTTATTTTATATAAATATATATATACCTGTATGTGTATGTATCAATTTCCAAAGATGTGGAAAGAGTCAATCTTCATATGTGAGTGGCACAAATGTTACTTGCAAGACCAGGTTATCCTCTTCTGAGAAAATTTAAACGCTGCAGTTGTTCATCTCACCGTTGCTTTTCAGTGAGGTTGAAAATAAATAAATAAATAAAATACAATAAGCTGCTCTCTCCTTCTACAGTAAGCTAAAGAATGTTTAAATTGATCCTTCTACACCTCTCCTCCTATAGATAACACTCACATAGCCATGAATATCAAGCTCCAGATGTTTGAGATCTTGGCAGCCATGCCCTACTCCTGAACCTTTGCCACCAGCTGTGGCAAATGGCTGTTACTCAGAGCAGTTGTTGACCTAAACGCTTTCTGACAGCAGCTCCAGCCTGCTCCCATGATTGGCATTTCCCAGAAAGCTGATGTGTCTGATGGGCTGTATCAGTTTCAGTACTTCATGTTTCAGATTCAGTAGCTGGTAAAATGAGTTCAGTCCTCACTGTGCATAATTCACTAAATTCTGCATCAACTTTAGCATGTTCTGCATTTAATTTATTAGCAGAAAATTTATATTTTGTACACACAGATTGATTGTTATTTTACTAGGTGATGTGTTTCAATCAGCAGGTGATGTATGTCATTTACTATATTAGACTCTTTCAGACATTGATGATATATGGTTCAAAGAGAGATACTTGATTTAGCAACATTTTCTAATGCATTTTGATGTGTTTTTCATTCAGTAACATATACAGTTTTTATTACCAATTGAGTATGTTTGTCAGATTTCTTTTTTTTTTCTTTAAATCTGTGATTTATGGATTTTTCTCTTCAATTAGACTGCATTTAACTTTTGTATCCTACCCTCATTCTGTCTTGTTTATTTATATGACAGAAATGTTTATGCATGTAAACTCTTATACAGGCAAGCCTCTATGTACAAAATACAAATAAGAAATTCATAGAGACATGGACTATAAATGGTTATAATGGGTGGGACCTTAGGACACTGCTCAAACACCACTGAATTCATAATTACTTGCACATGTTCACTACTTTTCTCACTGTGAGTTGTGACTTGAAATTTTTCTTTATGTGAGTATAAGTAGAAAAATTGTGCTATGTTTTGCAGACCCAAGTAACTCCATGCATTCTTGCAAAGAGCTCACAGTCCTGATATGCACATTTAGGAAATGACTTGATTTCTGTTTGTGCTGGAGCAAGATTTTTTGAATCTCAAAGGTGACAACAGTTCTACTGGTTGCAAACAAATAGTGTTGGAGAGGACAAGAGCTTTTTTTCTTTTTTTAAACTTGTAAAAAATGGTCTTTATTTCTCAATATGTATTGATATGCATATGGTGGTAGGCAATGGATAAATATTTTCTTTGAAGAACAATGAAGCAACAGATTAAGCTGCAGCTTCACATAACATATTGTAGCTAGAGGTGCAAATTAGATTCAGACAACCTCAGTTCTGCCTTTTTTCATTCTGGTGTGGATGCTATGAGACAGAGACATGTCACTTGAATCATGGAGTTCATCAGCCTAACTGTTCCAACATGTTAACTTCACAAAACACCTCACAGACAATACCAAGTCCTTAAAACAACTTAGTATTCCACACAATTGTTAAAGACCCCTTGACATTCTCAATCATTTGGTCCAGAAATAAGGACAAAGTTTTGTCTCACCTTTGCATTCTTCAAGCTTGCACTCCAGTCCTTCAAGTAACAGCTGCAATTCAGAATATTCTTTAATGGTTTTGCTCTGAATAATTTTGCTAACATATTCAGGGCACTTAAACCACACTTTTCCTCTGAACTGCTCTCTGGAGAAGGCTTTCTTACACCTGTAATCACAAAGGGAGCCAAAGTATACAAATCTCCTAACTTAGGTACCTACACTCTAAATACCCTCTGAGGGACTGTTGCTGCAGAATGTAGCATTAAGACGTGTTGCAATACCTAGAAGAATTACTTACGTGTTGTCACAGGCAGGTAGCTACGTATCATTTTCCTGTCACTGAACACCTTTAGAGCATTAAAAATATTCTAAGTGCTCAAGCTATGTGTGAAGTAAATCCATTTAAAACCAAGCCAGGTAACATATAAACACTAAAATGTTTGGCTTGTGGATTGTTGTTTCGTTTTTGTTTTTGTTTTTTCTTTTTCTTATTTTCCCCACACCAGAATATAAGCATTTACAAAACTGTAAAATGTTGGAACAATAAAAGCAATTTTACAAAATGTTTTAACAGTTTAAAAAATGTTCTGTTCAGAGGATGAGGAGTATATGTATATATATGTGTGTGCAGGTTGTTTTTTTTTTCTTTTCTTTTTCACACTGCTTTTCTGACTCAAAAAATGCTTGAGTTCATTGAATTTGCTACAGGAAAATTGTGTCGATGTTTGTGATGCAGTGATTGCCTGAATTTATCTCTTGAGAACTGTGGGGCAGAAGAAATCTGTATGCTTTATTTCTCCAGCGTCATCTCAGGAGGTAGATCCAGAATATTGACTTCAAGGGACCCACCTAAAGTTTATTGAAATCAATAAAAGACTGACCACAATGAGAATGATACATGTTACTAGCCACAGTTTGGGAAAATTCTTAAGCAACAGCTTTATACTGCAATGGGATTTGATTAAGCACTTTGATGCGTTGAGATTACATCCTGGAATGTGGGTTTATATACCTGTGTTTATCAAACACAGCAGGTATATGTGCTTGCAGGTGCACATGCATTTGCCCAAATGAGCAATACATTTAGAGCTAGTATGCCTCTCGTATGCAGACAAGCTATCTGGAAATATATCAGTCAGATAGGGTAATAGAGACCTGCAAAACTCACTGGTTTCTTCAGCTGCATCCTTCCCGCTGTCTCAGGGAGCCTGCTGTGTTGTCACATTTGCCAAGCTGTCACTGGTTATTTCTCCAATGTGGGGAGATCCTGACACCAGTCACCAATTTATCACATCTAACCTGTGTTGTGCTGAACACTCACATATGATTTTTCACTATGTAATTCTATGATCAGCATAAGACCCACTAGATGAGAGTAGGGTCTGTAAGTAGATTTATGTCATGCAGTGAATGGAATTACAGAAATCAGATTGTTTTTATGTCAAAATTGATAACTTTAAAGTGCTTGGGTTTGCTTTCGACCCCCTAAATTTCAGGGAGACTTGAACTGATCTCCATGAAGTAAGAACATAAATAAATAAAAGAAAATAAAATAAAAAGGAAAAGTCATCTCACCAGGTTTTGGCAATGGAGGAATTCTGGTAAATGTTGTATAACGAAAGGCTATCAGTGCCTATAAATCTGAGAGAGGCCAAAGCATGTCATTCTCATACCAAACAAGAAGAGAAAGCATGAGAAGCCTGGTCTAAGATCTTTTTCATGTAAGTTTGTAATGTTTTCTTTAGAACTGCAAAAGCCCTTGACAGTGATAATGGGGATAAAAATAAAAATGGGGATATTTTACTCTGGAGAGTGTTTTGAGGTAGTGTTACTTTGGAGTTTATTTTGTGCTTTAGTTGTCTTCTACTGTATTAGTGGTGGTGTGGGGTTTTGTTTTGGTGTTCCTGTTTCTTTTCTTTTCTTTTCTTTTCTTTTCTTTTCTTTTCTTTTCCTTTTTTCCCTTTTTTTTTGTTGTTGTTTTTTTTTGTTTTTGTTTTTTTGGTTAGCTTTTGTGGCTGTTCTGTGCTAAATTACTGAATTACTGTAGTATGAAAATTTTCGATCTCAATTCTCCCAGCTTCCTTCCCATCTTTCAAAAAAGGTTACTTCAATAACCAGCTGAAATAACTTCTATTTCTGAATCATTTTGCACTAAGCAGTTTTTGGTTAAAATCAGGTTTATGGTTAAAAAATAAGCGAACCCTCATTTGGTGACATAGTTTCCAGTGGCTGTGGAACCACACTATTCTTGAATAATTTTTCTGAAATATTAACTGTGCAAGAAACTACACTTAAATACACAGTATTTGCCTGGAAATCATGTGAAACTGAAAGAGGATAGGAGTTTATTTTACAGATGGATAGGAATGATAGACAGACCCCAATATTCATCCACGCATGTCCAGATGGTACAGTGTCATGATCTGGCTTAGAAATGTATGAGGAAAACTTGTGATTTCTAATCTTGGGTCTGACACTACTTCCCTTTGTGGCCTAAGGCAAACCACTTAACTTCTCCATGCCTCAGTTCACCATTTGCCTCTAACTTTGAGTCTATAATAGCAGCTGTTTTCACTTTCTTTTGTAATTAGGCAAGCAGTCTCTTGCTTGAGGCCTGTCATTAAAAGCTACCCCCCTGCATAAAGAATAGAGGAGATTTGTGACATTGGTCACACTCCCTTTTTCTGGTTTCCAATACTTTTTAAAGGTTTCTTTTGACATATCTTGCATACAATAAGGCATATGAGATATATAAGTTTCTGCAGATGTAATAGCTGAAAAGCACACACTCACTGGTGTATTACATCTGCCACTCTTCCAGCCGCGTGCAAAATGAGGAAATGCAGGAGAAGATCTGAGGTACATCATCATGACTTTGCTGTCTGTGATGCCAACCACTGGACATCGTGGTACTGTCTACCTAACTGAACAAAACAGGAAAGGGACCTTTCCCTGCTATCAAGACCAAGCATGGGCCTCATGCTCATACATTCATCCATTTCATGTACTGTCCTTTGGACAACAGGGTATCATCTGGGAAAACAGTAGCTGGCAGAGGTCAAAACCAGGCAAGGGACAAAGCTGTAGGCTGCATAATGGCTGCAGGCCATTCTCAAGGCACAGACCTGGTTTGTTTGCCTGGATGGACATGGACGTATCCCAGAGTAGTATCCTGACTTCTAGACAAGAAGTAAATTTAAGAAATAAAGCCTTTAAAATGTTATAGTGAATTCTCTGGAGATAACTGAGATACTTGCAGTTCTAGTAAAAGTAATAATACCTAAGAGGCTACCTTTCAGCAGTGAATCTCCAAAATTTGTTTAGGTAATAACGTATCATTATCTCCACTTCACAAATGGGAAATCATGACCAAAAGAGAATAACTTATCCATAGTCATCCAGTAAACCTATGAGAGAGACAAGACAGATTCAAGGCTCCTGAGACCTGTTGGGTGTTCTGTACTGTAGTAAACAGGGTTTCCCAAAATCAAATCATGGTTAGTTTCTTTATGTATGTTTATATAGCATAGTAAACTCTGCAACAGTTTTCCAAAAGAAATAACTATTACTACTATTACAACTCTTATTAGAAAGAAAAAAAAAAAAAAAAAAAAAAGAAGTTTTAGAATGAGCTAGGAAATGCCAGGATAATTAGGGACTTGACTCAGTTACACAAGACATTTTTCCCAGACCTGAATTTCTTCAGATTTCCACACTGCTCCTGCAATTGTGAAGTATATGTGAACTATATTTCTTCTTTCTGAGATATGAGAAAGCTGATAAGATCTCAGCAGTGCCTTGTTCAGTAGCATTCCCTATCTAACAAATGTAGTAGCTTTTTTTTTTTTAGGCTACATCAATTCACAACCTTGTCATCAACTAGTATATCCAACAAAATCCTTCTCCTCCTTGGTCATTTCTAACTGAGCACTGTATTTATGGAATAATTTTTGTTATTGGTCCCCAGATGCATGCACTTGCCCTCTGTGCTATTGAATTTCATCCAATTTCTATTAGACCAGTTTTCAGACTCATCCAGTTGCTGTTAGCAGATGCTCTGAACCTCTCTGTATCACCAGCAAGCTTTATTAATGTACTCTTACTTTCCATGTCAGGATTGCTAGTGAAAGTATTAAGTAGAATAGCTCCCAAGGCTCCTCTATCAGCCTTCCTCCAGGCTGATAGCTTCCAGTCTCAGCAGTACCTGTTGCAGTCCCATTGGCTGACTGATCTGTGGGCAAACCCACAGTTCTATGTCCTCATCTCACTTTAACATTCCTGTTTTATACTTCACTGTTCTGCTGAATTTCACATTCCTTTTCTGGAAAACATATTTTTTTGTTGTTGTTTTGCTTTGTTTTAGCAATGAAAACCAATCAAATTACTCCAGTAATATCTACATTTTGTCTCCCAAATAATGTTTTACCTGTATCTTTTTTTATTTTTTTTGAATATTTTTATTTTTATATTTTTATTTATAATTATTTTATTTATAAAATATTTTTATTTTTTCTTTTCCTTTGAGAATAGTTTCAAGCTTTGATACTGTTCAGGTAGGACTAACATGTCTGTAGTAAATTAGATAATTTTCCTCTCCACTTTCTGAAAATAATCCTCACAGCTTCAGCTAGCTGGGCCTTAGAGATTTAGTGCTAGTGGCTCTGCAGCTTCTTGTTCTTTTGTAATCCAGGCATATCAGGTCACCCTGACTTCTCTTAAACCCTTCGAGTTTTTCTTAATAATAATTTCTATTTCCATATCTTGGAGTATATTAGTCATTCTGCCTTTTCTGCTGTGTTCTGCATTGCTATTTTTATTGACTTCAGTACCAGTATATAAAACAGGACTTTTGAAGAAGCTCCAAAATAACTGTCTACACCATCTTGTGCAGGGATACTCTCCAGTCCACTTTTTGACCCATACACACTAGCACTGACACACAATGCCCATGCCCAGCTCAGGGACAGATCCCAGTAAGCAATTTGGATGGAAACACATTGCTTTGGAAGGTGCAAAGAGTATGTTCTCCACTCACACTGAGGATTTTAGGTCCATTTTATTCATAAGCTATTCAGTAGCATAACTGTATCCATTGAAAATAAGGTACAGCATTCATTTAGATTAGTTTATCTTTTTTTTTTTTTTTTCTCTACCACTACGCCCTACTTTGCACCAAAAAAAAGAATACATTTTTCAAAAAATGAAGACAGAGGTACTCAGTAACCCAGTAAATCCTTTACAGTCCCCAAAACAGGGTGAAATGAAACAGGGCTAAAAATGCATAGGTTGGATTTCTATGTGCCTTTATGGATTGCTTTGTTTGCCAAAGCTCTGGCTGTTAAGCACCTCCCTGCTTGAGGCTTTTTTATTCTCTCTGTGTTGTGATTTTATCTATTTTCTTTTCTCTTTCAGACAATAGGTTATTTAACTTCTCCCCACCCTTTCTCCTCCCCATTCTGTTGGCTCTGTTGTCTTTTTATAGCTTTGTTTTGCTGATTTGAGTTTGCACAATTTCTCACTCTAATAACCTCTTCCTGCGAGGGTGACAGGGAAGGTGCCATGGAGGGTGGAAAACTCCTTCTTCTTTGTTGTTGTCTCCTGTGTGATCTGACAGGCTGCGAGAGAAACACAAAAGTGGGAGGGATGGAAATGGGAGGCACCGCAGCTGCCAGAAGCCCCCCTTTTAGTGTTTCTGCTAGGTTTTCTGGAAATGACAGGTTCTTCCACCCTTTTGTTCAAGCTTTTCAAGGGGAGAGGGTGGGGATGAGAGGCAGTAACATGAAAGGGTGGTTGGAGAAATAAAATAGCTGCAGACTCGATGGGTTTGCAAAGGCTTCACCTGAGGTGAGTTTCTTTTCACATGCTCCAAATTAGCTGTAGTACAAATATAGGCACCATTTAATTCAGAATTACTTATTCTAGGGAAATGGGGTGAGAGGAGGGTTCATATGGCTTTTCTGGTTTATGGTCTATTTGCTCTCAGCAAGGAGAGAAAGACTCCAAGAAAGGACAAAAAGGAATGAAATAAGACTAATGTTTGGTCTTCTGCAGCTAAGAAGATTCTGAGCTATTACATCAATTAACACAGCCAAACCCTGTCACACTTTTCTCTCTTTATTTCATGCCAAGCACAGAGCAGCTGGAGACCAATGGCCAGTTCAACTACTTTATAGAAGCTTTGTTTCACCTCCACACTGAAAAAGAAAGCAGTCTTAATTTTCTTAAATTTATCTCATATTTTTACTTATTTCCCACCTCAGATCTCCTACCCCTCCATCCACTGGCTTTAATATTCCAGTTTCTTACCCCATGATGAAATCTTTTTCTACCACCTTCATGGTGCTGTTCTTCAGATACATTTGTCATAGTTTTTCATCACATTTTTTTCTTAGAAGATAGCAAAAAGATATTGGGGATCAGCAGAGAACTTGCCAGACTACCTTGTCTCATTTTCCATGGGACTGAGTATATATTTCTCTGAGTAAGAAGGTCTGTTTTCAAAATTACTTTAAAACTCAGCATTCCTAGTAGGAATAAACTTAGTTCGCATTTAGGATTAAGAGAAAGGAAGGAAGGAAGAAAGAAGGAAAGAAGGAAAGAAGGAAGGAAAGAAAGAAAAAAGACAACACCAACAAGAGAAAGCCAACACTGTGTGGCATTAGAGTTGCTTAAAATGAAGGCTTTATTTCTGAATTTATATACTATGAAATATATATGATATATATTATATGAATTTTATATCACCATTTTTTTTTTTCTGTTACCATCCCAAATCTTTTCCCACAGCTCTGTTCTTAGAAACAATGCCATTTTCACTCCATTCCTTTTTTGTTGTTGTTGTTGTTGTTCTTTCATAGCAGTTAATTATTCAGACTTCAGTTTATCACAGCTCAGACCAAGCATTGTTTTAACAGTGGTCAGTAAGTCTGTCAGGGGTGGTTCTGGTCTGGCTCCTGAGAATCACTTCTCTCTCTCCATCTTCGCTGTTCTCTGGCACTTTAGTGACACTCTTTGCAATCCTGTTTCTATTTAATTTTCAGGGTCTTTCTCTGCAATTATTCCTTCATTCCTTCATTACTTGGACTTGGAGCATTGCCTGGCACAGTGCTTCAGGGGCTGAACTGGGGATGCTGGTGGCTAAAGTAGCTCATGGGAGAAAGGAGAAATTGCCCTCCTGAAACTGCAGAGTACCACTCTGCATGCCAACTGCACTTCATAAGCATCAAAGCTGGCTATAAAATGGTTTCAGTGTGCATCTTTATCACTTCTTTTGCTTCCTGAAAGACTCACTCTTCCTTCAGCCACAAGTGGAAAGAAACCAGAAAAAAAATACATTTATTTTTTTTTTTTTGCAAAACAACCTCTTTTACTTCAAACTTGAAATGCTGAGTTTGTAAGAACAAACTATGGATCTCTTCAAGATCCCAAAGACTTAATCAGAAACTTTTTTTTTTTTTTTCCTGACATTTTAATAAGTGTGTTTGGAATGTCTCATTCCGGTTTTGAATCCATAATTCCCTAATGCTTTGAAGTCCTTTCTATCAAACTGCAGACCATTATCAATTACAGCAATTTCTAGAATACTTTTTTTGTTACTGTGATGGTTTTACTAGGGTGGGCAGCCGAGTTCCACCACAACCGCTCTCTCACTCCCCCTCCTCAAAGAGGAGTGAGGAGAAAATATGATGAAAGGGGCTCAAGGGTTGAGATAAGGACTAGGAGATCGCGCAATAATTATCGTGACGGGCAAAACAGACTCAGCATAGAGAGAAAGTAAGATTTATTGCTTATACTAACAAGCTAGAGAAGTGAGAAACAAAGAAAAGAAAAGAAAAGCACCTTCCCCCCATCCACTCTCTTCCACCTCCTCCCCCCGAGCGGCGCAGGGGAACGGGGGAATGGGGGTTATGGTCAGTCTATAGCACTTCTTCTCTGCCGCTCCTTCTAGGTCACTCTTGTCCCCTGTGCTGTGGGGTCCCACCCACGGGATGCAGTCCTTGCTGAACTGATCCAGCGTGGGCTGTCCACAGGCAGCAGCTCTTCAAGAACTGCTCCATATATGGGTCCGTACCACGGGGTCCATCCCTTGGGAGCAAACTGCTCCAACCTGGGTCCCCCACAGGCAGCAGCTCCTGCCGGGTCACCTGCTCCTGCGTGGTCTCCTCTCCACGGGCTGCAGGTCTGGCCCGGAATCTGCTCCGGCAGGGGTCTTCCACAGGCCGCAGTCTCCTTCGGGGCACAGGCTCCACCGTGGTCTCCTCCACGGGCTGCAGCGTGGAACCCTGCTCCACCGTGGTACTCCACGGGCTGCAGGGGGACATCCTGCTTCACCATGGTCCTCACCACAGGCCGCAGGGGACTTCTGCTCCGGTGCCTGGAGCACCTCTCCCCCTCCTTCTTCACTGACCTTGGCGCCTGCAAGGCTGTTCCTCACTCCTCTCACCCTCCCAGCTGCTGAGGGGCGCAGCGTTTTTTCCCTGTCTTAAATATGCTCTCACAGAGGCGCAAAACAACATCACTTATTGGCTCAGCTCTGGTCAGCAGTGGGGCCCTTACCAAACATGGGACAGCTTCTAGATCCTTCTCACAGAAGCCACCCCTATGGCCCCCCCTGCTACCAAAACCTTGCCATGTAAACCCACTACAGTTACATACAGCTTTAATTCTGTCTGTGACTTGATTTGATGACAGTTTATTCAATACTACAACCTCACATTATTGGGAATAGTAATTCAGTATTCAAGTGTAGTTTTCCAGTCTATAATAAGTCTTGCAAAACCCCTACATGCTCTTCCCCTGCAATGGAACTGCCTACCCCAAGACAGTAAACAATCAGTCTACAGGATGATCCAGAAGGTGCTCATGTTGATTTGTGGTGGGTGTCACCTCCAGACTATGGGCTTGATGTTCTCTGAGGACAGTCATGGGAGCAGAGGCAAGTGGATCTTTCTCTGAATAACTTATTGTGGTAAGGCCAGCCCTGATGCCTCAAGGCTCCTTAGTGCTTGTAGGGATGAGCCTTCAGTCCCATAACCTAGCAATACATAGCTCATCATATCACTTTGTCTTTTACATTTTTCTGTTAACATAAATCATTTAAAGGTGTCGTACTTTGGAGCAAGTGATCCAGTACCTCTAAGTGCTACAACAACAGTTACAGAAAACTCTCATTTGAATAAGTAAGATGCTATGGATATATTTTGTAATTCCCATGAGATCTTATACCAAGTCCTAACAAATTTCTAGTGTCTCATCCATTGCTGCAGTCCCTGCAAATTTAATCCACATGGTTTCTGAGACTGGATAATTGTTTCTTATATTTACGTTATTACATTTTTTAGGTTTCTTCGATCTTTACACTCTCCGAATCCAACCTGGGCTAAACATGCTTTTAAACCCAATATTGTCTTTTTATTCCTGTAATTCCAACAGAGTCGATCAGTTCCAGTTCAATTTCAGATCACATAATACTTTATTCAGAATTAATTTCATGCAAAGAGTTCTCAAATTATGCTTCCTTCCTCTATGTATTTGCATTTTTCATTCACTTTTTTTTTTTTTTTTTAATTAGAGATCTATGTTTAGCTTATAATTTAGTTTATTTTTTTTTTAATTAAAAAAAAAAAAAATCACTCTTTGTTTCAGCATCTTTCAGGCAATCCCCATAAAGAACTCTTCCATGTTGCTGTCTGTTCTATACCCTGCAAGAAGACCTGGTGTGCATGAGAGCTTGACTATTTTTCTGACTAAGTCAGCCCTTTGAAAAGTCTACTACCTGTCCCTGCAAACCCTGTCACTCTCCGCTTTCCTGATCAACGAGTCGTGAGATGTTCTTTTTTGCTCCTGTTACTCTCAGCTGAAAACTATTGCAAAACAGTTGTGTTTATTTCTAAATGCTGGATGTTTTCTGGGTCTGTACATGTTCCCACTTCTCAAGCACCTTTTTTCTTTGACATTTTCTTCCTGTTTATTCTACAGCATCTCTTCCAAATCTCTCACTTTGCTGTGACCTCCTGCTTCCCAGTTTCCTCTCCTGCTGGTCAGTCTGTCGAGAGTAGCTGCAACTTGATTTCCTTTTAACATTTTCATTCTGCCTTGAGTATTTCTGAAGCTTGGCACATCCTGATAGCATTTTCCCTAAGTCTAAATCTGTATCTTCCGGCAGTCCTTTCTCGTAGCTTTGGAACTTTGATACTGGTCACTATCTGATCTCTTTTCATGCAGACTGACAAAGTACTATAGTTGCACATCTGACTCATGAGCTTAAGATCAGTCAATAAATAAATAAATAAACACAACTTTTTTTCACTTACCAATCAATTATCTCTTACAAAGTATCATTTTTCTTGGGAAAGCAGTACTCATCAAATTTATGAAGCTTACTCTTTTTTTTTTTCTTTTTTTTTTTTTTTTTCCAGCTTCGCAACATACTACTTGAACCAACAGTATTTTTCAGGTCCCACTGGATCTCACAATTCCTTTTCTTCCACTCTTGTTCAATATTTCTTTGAACAGTTACTCTCTTCCATGGTCCATTCTTGGTACCCTGCAGTGGTCGTACTCCTTGAGTAAGATCTATAGTAGAAAGTTTTATTTTGATTATTAAACAAAAATATTAGTGTTCCTATACAGATTTCTTCATCTGCCCCTTCTCTTTGACTCATAAGAAATCTGAGGCTTCTGAAGACAGTCCTGTGTTCCATATTGGGTCATCATATGGTAGGGATAAAAGCTTTGGATTCAATTCATTATGAACTAAATATCATTGAGAGCAAAGTCTTAGTAAATGACACTGAAAAAAAAAAAAAAAAAAAAAAAAAAAAAAAAGTACTGTGATCTTTTTCATAGCTCATTTGAAAATAACCAGTTAAGGTACTTGGGGAAAGCAGATCTATCTGTTTTCCTGCTTTTGAAAATTGTGGCAGATAAAACGGCTGTGTTTGTCCAGGTTCTTATCTGAAGATTTCTCTTTTTAGGGTAAGTCCTTTGAAACCTGTGTTGCAAACCAGGCAGCTAGCTGGAAAAAAACAAAAACAAACAAACAAACAAACAAACAAACAAAAAAGGGAAAAAAAAAGGGGGAAAAAAAGGGAAAAAAAAAACTTTATCTCCCCAAAAATAGGTTATAAAATAATTAAAAACAAACAAACAAACAGAGACAAACAGAGACTGCTTTTCTTATACAGTCTTTTGACTCCAACCTAGTTTAAAGTCAGAAGTAGGACTCATGCTTTGCTTAATATGATTTAATTTCCAATTAACCATAGGAAATACTTATTAGTTAAATACCTGTGATAAATCATTTCTATGTTTGAATATTCAGTGAAAGATTCCCAGTATATAAGGTCTCTATCTTTGAAGGTAATGTTGCACAAAGTAATCAAACACAAAGTGAAGAAAACCTGCTTTGGCCATGTTGTTATGAAATGTGCTAGGCATCAGTTAGGACTCTGGAAAATTATGACAATAATTTAGGCTGACTGAACTTCTTGTATCAAAATTGATAATTCTTGAGTCCTCAGACTAGATCTGGACTGTCCTTAAAAAGCTAAAAATGCTACAAAAAAAATGCTTTCCATGCTATTTGTATGCTTTCATTTTCAAATTCCAATTTCAGATTCTGTTATGAAATGAAAATACAGAGAAATAGCACAGGTAAGCAATTCTTGGAAGGATTTAGGTTTGTTTAGTAATTTTTGTACTTTTTTTTTTTTTTTTACAATGCTATCTAGTCAAAGGAATAATTCTTTGAAATTCAAAGAATCATGAAAAGAGGTATTTAAGACCATTTTAAATATGTTGTTAACAATAGTAAGCTTTCTTTATCAGTTAAAAATCTGTGCTTATATTTATTTATTATTTGTGCTTAAATTCAATTTAAAGGCAGGTTTTCAAAACAGTTACATTAAAAAAAAAAAAAAAAAAAGGAAAAGAAAAGGGTTGCATTCTTTAATTAACATTGAGACACCTTTCTGGGGGGAAAAACGCATTTAAAATTTAATTTGTGTGTGATTACTTCAAACATATCCTTATTAGTATCTATCTAGATGCTTGTGGTCCTTCATGCATTCATGTTGAGTTCCCAATTATTCACAGTTTGTTAATTGGTGTGATATAGGATGAATATTGATCGTGCAGTCTGAGGATGATTTCCATACCAAAGGAGCTGTATAGTTATTGTCCATACTACACAACAATATATATATATATAAATGTTAAAGTGTTCCCAGCAAATGAAGCTTTGAAATTTGTCAAACACCCTCCCTTTTATTTTGTTCTTTATACTTTCCCTGTGTTCTGTACATTGGCTCATTGCACAGCTAGTCTTGCAACATGCATGATAAAATAAAATAAACATAATAATAAAAAGACTAAGTTCAATTGTTTTATTTGTATAAACTTACTGAAAATCTCTGGACCCACTCAGTGATTATTGTAGGTGTAGTAGTGATATATGACTTAGTGTTTTTAAGTAGAGAAGGGATGATGCGTGGAGTTAACCATCATATTTACATTTAGACTTAAAAATTACTGCTTTCTGTCAAGAAAAAAAGTCATGAACTCAGAGCTGTGCCAGATTTTTCCCAAAGTCAAGTGTTAATATCCTATTTTGAGCTCACTTGTGCACCTGTACAAAACATGGCATGGTCATGAGCCAAAGTGATTCAGAGGGGAGGCAAAACACCCCAGAGAAATGGTGAAAAACAAAAGAAAACAAACAAATAAAAACTTTCACCTTCACTAGTTTCAAAACTTTATTTTATTTTATTGTATTTTCCATAGGGTAGAGCATACTTGACCAAAGGGATGTGTTGCAAAGTGATGGATAAAGCTGAAGAATCTGGAAGAGGTGAGAATATTAACTATGAGAGATTCTCTCTGAGGAGCCAGGAGAGAACCTCAAACATCTCAAGGGAAATCTGAGAGATTCTCTCAATATCAGTAACTTGACTCTATGTTCTAAACTGATTCTTAACATATGGATACAACAAGAAAAAAAGCCCTTATGATGGAACTAAATGCAAGAGATGAACAGAATGGAGGATCTCAACAAGAAAAAATAGATTTAAAGGAGAGCAAGACTTTGCATGACAAAAAGCCCCATATCAGATTTGCAAGAAAGGGTTTTCTCATAACCAGAGAGAAAGTGGGGTTTCCAGAGGAAAAAAAGAATATATCCTTCTGCAGAAACCAGTGATCATAGAATGGCTTGGGTTGGAAGGGACCTTAAAGATCATCAAGTTCATGCCCATAGCATGCAGCATGCAGCATGCAATATAAAACCAAATATAAAAACATGCACTTTTTAATGGATTCTATTGCTTTTTACAATTGTTAAACTTGTCTTAGAAATGTAAAAAATAAAAATAAAAATAAATAAACTCTGTAACTCTTCAGAAAACCAACTTAGGAAAATAAAAAGGAAAAATAAATAGAAAGCAATAGCATTTATCTTGCATTTGAAATTATCTTCACCTTTGAAAAGACAGGATAAGATTTAAAAAATAAAATAGGGAAATAGTGAATTTGTGATATTTTGAATTACCTTTTTTTTTTCACATAAGAGAATACTTTTGGACAGAATACTTTTCACTAAAAATTGAAGTTTTAGGACAGTACAGATGGTCCAAAAATTCAGTTTAGTTTGGTTGACTTCTTTTCATTCCAAATAAAATTGAAAAAAAAAATACATAAAATAATAAACTATCTAACTTGTTCAAGATGCTGTGTTGTTTGTTTATTTCTTTTAAAGAAAATAATTTAATTAAAACCCTTATTTTTTCCTCAAATAAAGTTTGTTTTAGGTTAGAGAAAATACTCTGTTCTTAATGAAGTGTTTTTTTTCCAGCTTAATTTGTCTTTTTTTTTTTTTTTTCTCCAGTCAGAGACAATGGCTGATGACTCAAGGAAAGAGAGAGCTTATTGCTTCATACTTCTGAAATTTTACTATTTCTTCAAGGTATTTCTGTATAGCAGAAAGAGAAGTGTGCTGGCTGTATCTATACAGCCAGTGAACAGAACAGGGTGGGGCTCAAGACCCAAGTACATGTATTTCAGTCAACCTTACCATCAAACTGCCAGCATAGTTACTGGCATAATTTTGACCTGATTCAAATCATATTCCCCCCATTGATTCCTGGGCTTGGAATGGGGTTTAGCTTAGGCAGGAATAATTTTCATCAGGCAGTTTGCACATCCAGTTGCAGCTAGAAAAAGTTCAGCTAAACACATAGAGAACATTCCCTGAGCCATTTAATTTTCTAATAAAGACATAGCCTCCAAGGCTACATTTGAGATCAGCTGCAGTCTCCATATAGACACCAGGCATGCAAGCCTGGCCCCAGGCACAGCTGAAGGCTGCCTTCCACAGCAGACAGGATCCCACTGGCAAATTTAAAGTGTTTAACGAAGAGGAATGTGTTCAAAAAGTAGATGGTTAGTGGTGTAGTCATACAGAGCCTACACTTGTGCTTGTACACAGACATCAAGTGGAAGCATTTCATCTCAAGAGCTTCATTTAAAGTCTTTCCAAAACCTTCCACACTGAAAGAAGGCCAAGTAAACCCATCTTCAGGATGTTTTTATCTGAGGCAGGTTAGTAATGCTAAAGGGGGAGAAAATATAAACAATCAGGCATGAAGGAGACAACAAACCTAGGACAAGAACATGGCTTAAAAGCAAGAAACAAATCCATACCTTGTTTTAACAGCTTGAATGATGTTAAGGGAGAACCTATTCCACTAGAAAATCTAGGGTTAAATTCTGCACTCACCATAGTCAATTGAAAACATCTACTGACTTCAAGAGCAGCTTTGGTTCACCCTTCAGTTCTTTCTGCATTTTGCTTTCTCAGACATTCTTTCTTACCTTTCCCTTTTGCACCTACTTCCACTTAATATGTGTTCAGGTATCAGGGTCAGGCTGCTAACCCTTCACATCTCCCTACCATGTTTCCCATGTTGCATCTACCAACAGAAGGAGAAAGAGAGTGGGAAATACTTATTCCTGAAACACAGAGAGCTTGTTACAAAGTCCACAGAGCTTCCTATATAACAACATATTTCTTATAGGTTTTAGTGCAGAAGTGAATTTCTTTTCAGTCCTATCAATCTCTAAAAAGACAAAATAGACTTGCCAAGTATATATGCACAAACAGGCTTGCAAGCCTCAGAACTATCAAGCACATGACTTTTTTTTTTTTTAACAGGTTATGGTGTGTAGACACCTGTGACTTATTGGCAGTACATCCTGGTTAAAATGGAGATTTTCAGGTATAAGAATTAGCTTCGTGCATCTATTTTGGGTTTCCTCTTGAACATCTGGCAGCTGTTTGAAATAATTCTGTCTGTTTAATATGTTTAAAATTATAAAACTTAAAGACATATATCTTTCTTTAGAATCTAAATAAACCTATGTACAGGAAAGCAAATGAAATGCAAAAATAGGTATTTTCTTTTTTAAAACTAAATAATAGTTTCACTTGTGACAAGTGGAATCAGGAATCATCAGTGTGCAAACTGAACAGTTGTTATTAGGCAGTAAGAGTTACTAAGATCCAGTAAGAGCTCCAGTAGCAGTTGCTAGGTAGTGCAGTAGCCAATTCTGGTAGCAGATACTACCAGGTATTTGAGGCATTTATGCTCCTCTGATTATCTGTTGCTCAGGCTCCACTCTTTCCCATGACTCAGAGCTGAAAACATTTGGAGTTTTCTGTTTTGCTAATGCTTTTAGGTGAAGTCCAAGGGTTTCAGAAGGGCAGTCATCGGTACCATAGCCACCTTACCAGAGGATCATTCAGAAACAGTTTTAATGAACAGATTTTGAAAGCAGATTTTGGAAGCTTTTCCAGTAAAATATGCATCAATTTTGCAAGCATGGACTTTTATTTTTTCTATGAACAAATATAAAAGACATCCAGACATTTGAATGTCCACTTTAAATAAATAAATAACAATGTTGTATAGGTTTTATTATTATAATAATAATAGAGCCCCCCCCCTTTGTCATATTTTCTGTTCCCACCATGTTTTAGCATTTAATTTTACAAAATGCAACAATTTAGATTAACAAAACTGGCAACTGGTGTATGATGATGCAAAGGCAGAGAGGCCAAAGCATTTGGTAGCTGTAGGAGGTATCAAGTCCCATCTCTTCTTGTGGATTTTATAGGGTTTCACACCTGTATCTCCAGCATCTCCAGCATAGTGCAACCTACCCACTACCTTTGAGGTACTGGGCACGTACTTACTGAAAATTTCATTTAATCTAAGTATTTAAACCTTTAATGGATTAAAAACTGAAATCCAACTTGTGGTTCAATGTCCTAATAATTAAGCTACAATCTTATATTTCATTTTTTAAAGAACTATTAGAAGAACTACTAAAAGTGTTTAATACAGTGCAAAACGGCTCCAATGAGGACAGCAATAATACAATAAATAAATAAATAAATAAATAAATAAATAATAATAATAATAAAAATCCAGATCTGATATTTCAGACAATATTCTGAGTTGCAAGAAATGACAGTATGATAAATTTTAATCTGAATATCGTTTTCCCTCCTCTGGACATTTATTCCAGCTACAGAAAGATCTATTAGACACACACACACACACAATAATAAATAATAAATAATAAATAATAATATAATATAATAATAATAAAAAACTGACCACCCCTTCCCAGGACTGACCTCTGAACTTACTTCAAATTGAAATGTCCAGCCAGAGAAAGGGAAAGTTCAGCCTGAATTTGGAAAGAGAGTTTGTGAAAAGCAGCTGCACTTTTAATCCAGCTGTTTTCATCAGCTCTTCTTCCAGGATAACAGCACAAATATCCTAAGACATCTTTCTACAGCAATGCAAAGGACTGTTTGAGACATGTTTGGATTTTTGGCTCAGATCAATACATTGGTGATCATTAGCAAAACAGGTTAGAAGGCATGTAATCGCTTAAATAAGTGGCAGAAGGCTAGGAATCTTGGCCTGTAAATGTAATTACAGAGCCTGTCGATAACCATTGATTTCCTTAGATGGATCACTTGAAAGTATTCAGAAAGCTGGGAATAAAATGGAGGAATGCTAGAGAGCCTGTGGCAATCAAAAGGAGTGAATAGCTTTTTTTCCATCTCTTCCTGCTTTCTTTTCACACGGTAGAAGAAGTGTGATAGCTTCTTCAGAAGTATCTTTTACATCTTTGGGAGGTGACAACATTCCTCCTATTCTCCCGGGTGTGTGACAATTTTTATGCATTCCACTGAACTTTGGCTTTAATAAGCCAAATCTCCAACTTTTCTGTTCTCATCAGTCCATCTGCCCTCTCTTGACTGACTGTTTTCTCATTATTATCTAATATTTCTTCATATTATCATCTTTAAAACTACCTTGTTATGAACTAAAAATTTACTCATGCAAAATTGCTGTGCCTTCTCAAATCTTGTGTCCAAACTTGATAGGAGGGAAACATTTAAATACCGAATCCAGAAGCTTTTCTGTTGATTCTTGGATTTTGCTGCAAGATCTATTGATTGGCACTGGAAATATCAAACAAAGTTGAACTGTAGTTGAGAAGAAGAGAAAGAAATATAAACTCATTGTGGAAGTCACCTGTCAGGTAGTAAAAATGAGAATATCTGGAACTCCGATTCAAAGAGTAGCCTGGATAAAATAATAATAATAATAATAATAATATTACAATTAGTGCCAATAAATAACAACCTATTTTCTGTGCAAGAATTGATAGAGAACCAGACAAAGAGCTGGAAACCAAAACTGGGTGTCATAGCCAATTGCTACTATGTAGATCACACTGCTCTTCCATCGTCTTATTTGTAAACATTTTCTTCATTCCTTTAAAAATTGCCACCTTCCCTATGTTATTATTTCTAGGCAAGTATATAAATAGTATTCCTTCCACTTGGTGCTACTGAAATATGACAACATGGTTGAATTTCAGACAGAACTAACCAGGAGGAAATTACCTTCCCATAGCAGCTTTTCTCTGTTGTCACAGGGCTGCTGTGAGCTGCTCTGCTCTCTTGTAGTACAAGGAGTTTGGAGGGCAGGATGAAAGTGTGGATGGTACAACAGACTCTGCATTATATGGCTTCTCCGTAGATGAATTAAAGTAGACCTAGGACTGTAGTAATTTCTGCTAGATGAAGGTTTAGGGAGAGTTAATAATGTAGTCATACAGTTCAGACATTGTAGCTTGACCCAGTCCCATCCCTTCCTGAGAACCAATGATGACTGTATGTAAAATTGTGCATCTACTATCAAGAACTCAGAAACTGCCTCATCCTGAGAAATGGATGGAATCCCTCTCTCAGATAGTTCAATGATGTGTTCTGATCTGGGCTTAGAGAACTTCCAAGATTCTGGTCTCCTGTGTTTATTATGTGTTCTATCTTCCTCTACTTTGAAGAAGTTTCTGCTAGCAAGTCAGGGCTAGAGAAAGAAAAGAACAAATGCTGAAATTTCAGCCCTGATATCAAGCAGCATCCAGGACAGACATTTTATTATTTCTGGGAGAAAACATGAAGTTGTCTGGTCTTCCTTACTTACCTGGGGCAAAATGGAAATTACCATTATATATTGACTGTAGAACCACATTTTCTTTATTATTATTTTTATTATTAATAATAATAATAATAAATAATCTGGCAGGATCTTGGCAGCACAATTGCTAGAAGTGGAGATAAGACAAGAAATTAAATATGATCAGAAGGAGAGCATGGACATTACTTTCAATAACTTCAGTGTTATTTCAATAACTTCAGGAAGCTGTAGGAGCTGCATACAAATAAAAAGCAAAGCAAACAAAAGTTAATACACTTTAAAATCCCTTAAAAACTCTCTTTCAAATCCCTGTAGGCATGGATCCTACATGGTCATGGATTTTTCTGTAGAATTCTGCAGACTTTGCAACTATGCAACCACTTTAGGATGATGTAAGGAGCAGGTGTTTTCTAACTGTCATCAATGCAGTGTAGTTAATCTATGATGTTTTTTGTTTGTTTGTTTGTTTGTTTGTTTTTCTCAGTGTCTTTAATGTTTTTCATTCTCTTTATCATTTTCCTTTAACTTTTATTAAGCCTAGCATAGGCTTGCAGTTACCAGCCTGATGGACTTGGAGAAGTGGCTGTTAAGTAAACCAAGCTTATCCCTTGAGAGATTCTCTCACAGTCAGATAACAATTCTAATAATAATAACAGTGATATGGGGAGGGGAGGAAAACAATAATTTGGGCAATAGAATATCATGTTCATTATGTTAATTCACTCCGAAACATTTACACAGTGTTACTTGGCACTAGAAAATGAAATTCAACCAGTCCCATTCATGTAAGGAATATGCTAACATCATGTGAACAGCTCAGGGTTTCATTTAGGGCGTGTAGGAAAACAGGGGAGTGGTTTAATCCTATAATACATAATACCTACATTCAAAACCTCGCATGTTGCAAGTGAAAATAAGGAGATATATATATATATATAGATAGATAGATAGATAGATAGATATTTCCATCAAGCAGCCCCATTTGGTTATTCACTTCCTGTACAAACTGCTGGCAATTATTATTTGATGTGGTTAGCTACTTTCAGTAAAGAGAGTTGCAGGGCTAGAAATGAAGACAAGGATGAAGATACAGCAGGTTGAAACTGAAGTGTTGATAGAGATGTGTGAAAACACTTTAGTGGTTGTCATTTGTTCTCTGACTCTTGGATGTTTTGTATATCACTTATCTGACCTTCCCTGGTGGAGATTCTGCTCTGTCAGTAATCACCAGCATCTAAGACCCCTGGACAATTTCTGAATAACTCTTTCTCTCTCTCTTTTTTTTTTTTTCTTTGTATATTTTTTTATGGGACTATCTCAGAAGACATCAGGAGGTGAGAGTCCATTGTTTTTTTTAACTTCTTGGAAACATCTGGATTTATCCACTGTCTAGGTACTGACATACAGCGTAAAGGCTCAACAGTATAAGGGTGTAAGCCATCCATTGGAATAAAGAGATTCTCCTCAAAGTGGTGGGTTTGCAAAGAAGGGTTGCAGTAGGTATGCAGGTTAAATATGGGAATTACTTGAGGGTCCCCTGGTATGAAGAAATTTAATTAAAAGTTGAGTATTCCCAGTCAGTAAGAGGGAACAGTTTACTCTAGGGCTGCCCTCACCACCTTCTCTTATGATCTTACAGCATTTGGGGCCTCAAAGTGAAGTTCTGGTTGTACTGTACAGGGCCAGGGTATGGAGGAGGTAGTGAATAATTAAATCTCACTCTTACACGGTGCTGGATCCCATTCCACACTGCTACACTAGTGTTTTTATTGTGGGGGCTTGGAAGAGAATGCATGACTACTAGCTCTGCCCCATGGTCCTTTTAATGCAGATGCACCTCACTGGAGAAACAAGTTCTGGATATTTAATCCAAATTCTAGGCAGGCAAAAGAAAAGATGGAAGGAGGGAAGGAGGGAAGGAAGGAAGGAAGGAAGGAAGGAAGGAAGGAAGGAAGGAAGGA
>CM021765.1:5351913-5373171 GCA_011076525.1 Nettapus auritus
GGAAGGAAGGAAGGAAGGAAGGAAGGAAGGAAGGAAGGAAGGAAGGAAGGAAGGAAGGAAGGAATGTGAAATAGGTGTCTTTTCTCCATCTCCCTGATTTCCTCTCTCTGTTTCTGAGCAGGAACTGAGCAGAATCCTAATTCCATTGAAATCAGCTTGAATCATTTGTGCTACCATTGACTTCAATAAGTCAGATAATACATATATATAATGTGTAATACAGATAATCTTTTTTTTTCCTATTCTCCTCAGAATTTGGAGAGGAGGAATAAAAATAATCTAAATGTGACATAATGCAGGAACAAAGAGGAAACTGTCTACTTAACTATAATTAAAAATATATTTTGCTACCTAAAAAATAAATAATAAATAAATAAATAAATAAATAAATAAACAAACAAAAATTCAACTAAAAAAAAAAAAAAAAAGAAAAAAAAAACTTTCTGGATATATACCTGCTCATTAGACATTAGAAAGAAGTACTTTGCTCAGAGGTGAGTTCTTTACTTCTTTACTTATCTACCTTAATGGTGAGGCACTGGAACAGTTTGCCCAGAGAAGTTGTGGATGCCCCGTCTCTGGAAGTGCTCAAGGACTGGCTGGATAGGGTTTTGAGCAACCTGGTCTAATGGGAGGTGTCCCTGCCTATGGCAGTTAGGTTGGAATTATATGATCTTTAAGGTCCTTTCCAACCCAAAACTCTGTGTGATTTCATTATTCATTCTCTGTAGTACTTACTTTAAAATGCCTTACTCAGAGGTTAGACCTCAGTAGCTTGCAATTCAGACTATAAAGTATTGACTTGATCATGGAGTTGAGCAGCTGCATGGACTTTTGGTTTGCTCTGAGCTCTGTAATGCCACAGCTCCACTGCACCTGAGCTGGCTAATTGAAAGCAAAGCCAAGCTTGTCACTGAGTGTTACAATTGCTTCTACAACAACTGCTCACAAGGAAAACCACATAGCCAAGCACAGTGAGGAAAGACAAATTTTTTATGAAGATCTCCATAGTGGCACTTGTTGGGTTGCATGGTCAGAGGTGCCATGCATGCTGCCTCTGCCCCAAAGTAGCTGTTAGCCATTAGTAAAGTTCAATCACCCCTGGTGAGGAAAATGGCAATGCAGGATGCAAAGGCACAAAAACTGCTAAATGTGAAAAAGGGATTTCTGAAAAGAATTTATCTGCTGAAACTTTGGTGAAATTTTCAAAATCTTGAAGTGCAATTTTGAGAAAACTTCAATTCTTATTTTCTTTATAAATTATCCTATATTATTGTACATATACTATGGGTATGATGGTGTGTGCAAGTGTGTGTGGACTCATATGTATTTAAGTAATGATTGCCTGCACAATTTCAGTTATATTTCTCCACTGATGGTCTTCCATTACAAAAAAAAAAAAAAAAAAAAAAAAAAGAAAAAAATATATTTCCTAGAATCCTAAGAAAGAAATGTTGGGGTATCTGATCTGTTTAATGCCATTTCAATCCTTGAACATTTTTTTATTTTTTTTTCTAAGGAGAACATTGCCACTGAAGTTATTTTCAGAACATCATATGGATTTTTCATTGAAACATCTGTGTTAACTTTTATCATCCTTGCTCTGCTTTGTAATTTTGGAAACAGATATAAAGAATGAGCAACCCAGAGCACAGTAATATAGTGGGAAGCATCCTTCATAAGTCAATTGAGGAATTTAATAATCTCTTTAGAAATAAGCTCTGCAGCTATGAGAAAAATGTGTGGGTTAAAGGCCTTCCAATTAAGAAAGGTTTCTCTGTGGATTTATAGGCTGGTGGTTAGCTCTTCCTGTTCGTGTTTCCATGGCAACTGTCAGGTAGATTTTCTGCTACTTGCTAGGAAGTTGGAAATGTTGAGTCTGGTTGAGCCTTTCAATTCACTGAAGCTTAAATGAAATTCTTTGCAAGGAACTGGCATTTAGCCTGGGTCATTTATTCATATCTAGAAGAGAAATCAATTATAGTAATCAAATGTGCATGTTTTTTATTGGAATTATTTTGGGTACACAATTTTTTATTATTATTGTGCCACAATCTATTTTTAATGCCAGGGTAGGAAAGGTTTGAAATGCTGCAGCTGGCCTCTTTGCTACCGATGGCTTATGGCTTTAATTACAGCCCAAGACACACACAGGCACGTCTCTTTCGGGTCTGCTTTTACAAGCTATAATCACTCCCGGTGATATTCATGATACCAGCTTGAATCCTGTAGACTCATTAGAGTTCAGACACCTGTACTGCAGGAAACATAGCTTACCACCTTTTCTCCTTTCAATTTTCTTGTCTTGTTGATTTGTTTGAATTAGGCTCTAGGAACGTAAATAATTTGTATGCTGTTATTCAAACTTTCTGAGTACATCGTGTTTTAATTCCACATCAGAATCTCTGTGTGTTTGCGCATTTCTTTGTGCTCTTTATACTTCCCATCCCACACTGACTACTGTTTGACAGCTCCATGCAAGCTTCATTCTTTTAATTCTCTAACATCAGATACGTAGGCGTACATGGTGTGCACCTATACTTTCAGCCTTTCTGTAAATGCGTAATCTGTACCACACAACAAGCTGTGTCCTGCAGGCTTCATGTGAATAATACCATGCAGAATTCATTGACTTTTCTTGCAAGAATAAGGCAGCATAGCTTGGCCCAAAGATCACAGATTATCTAAATAGAGGCAGTATGGTCTTCCGGATAGAGCAGTATTTAAGAGCTTGGAAAACCTGGGGACTGACTTCCCTGCTCTGTCCTCAGCTTACAGGGAAAAGGAAGATTCATTTAGTGGCAGATCCTAAACTGCCACTGCTCTGCTGAAGTCCTCTCATACCGGAGTTAATGGAGCTGTGACAATTTATGCCAGTTAAGAATCTGCTCCATTACCCGAGCCTCACTCCGGCTGTATAATAGAAATAATAGCACTGCCCTGCCTTGGAGAGGTGTTGTGAGGATAAACAGTTAGACTGGAAAGTGTTGATACTATGATAATGAGGACCAGAAAAATACCTGTGATAGACAGAAATCAGCATAACTGATCTGACATTTACTTTTATTCTTTCAGTCCTTCTGCCACATAGAGACAGTAATAGCTTGACAAGGGAAAAGAGATGCCCAGCCCCCATCTCTCCTCTTGCTTTAATTTGCTTGCTTGCTTTCATTCTTTCTTTCTTAGGATTTTCACTAACTTTTCTTAAAAGCTTTTAAAAATGAATTGACAAGTATTTTATTTCATTTTCACCCTCACCTTTCCACAGCATATTTAATTTTACCCTCCTGAGCTATTCTGTTTATCTTCATTTTTGTGGATTAAATCCAAGTCCAAAAGCTGCACATACAGAAATCCAAACAGATTTAGTTAACTCTAAAAACAAAATTAGTTCATTTGGCATTGATAAAACAGCCAGAATTTTGGTGCTCTAAATTCCAGCAGTCACTTCCAGAGAAAGTCGTTTTCTGAGAAAAAGAGAACTGATGTGGGTCCCTGGAGGCATAGTGCTTGTGCTAGGATACTCTATGTAAGATATTAAAGTTAAAGTTGAACTGTAGATTTTGTATGGGACTCGGTGACTAGGAATGTTGTAGGAAGGGCAACATGGGCCTCTGGTTTTCATGACTGATCATTTTTCCCCAGCAGATTTGGCCCTCCACACTAATCTCCTAGGTTTTATGTTGCTATATGATGTAAAGTGCCTCAAAGAGTAACCATTTCTAAAATTTCAGTGTGTATCTCTCCTTTTTCTTTGAGTCTGCCAAAGAGCTGGCATGAGCCTTTTTATGTGTTCTCAGAGAAGTTTACGTCACCCTGAACACCAGTGTGAGTTTATGGGTTGATACTAACAGAAATACACCAAGGAGGTGAGTGACTAGATGAACTAGTGGATACATAGGTGGAAGGAACAGCTTCTATCACACACACTGCAGAGACTGCCAAATGAATGTCTGGTTCTTACAGTCAGCAGGACACTTGGATATACCACTCTGACCTTTTGCACTGGTTATGGATATATACTTCACCAGGACACAGAGCAGAGCCTAATGCCTAAAGCAGACTATAAACCACATCCATCCTAAAGAGACTAAATTGTTTTGCACCACAGGAATATAAGAGGAAACCAAAGTACTGCCAGTGCCACCAGGACATATTGACAGTTCTGCTGTGAAGTCTGTATTGACTGTCCTTGTTTTCTGGTTTTTGATATTAGTTTTAATTAGATAAGGGAGGAACAGCTGTGCCTGTTTAGAGGCTGGGCCTCCAAGGTTCTGACCTTACTACTCTCCTGCAACAAACACACCTGGAATTGGCAGAATTTTTTTTCATGGTCTCCGTAGAAGACAGCTTATGTGACCATAATTTTGGAAAGATTTGAAAATGCCCCCTTGTTGTCACTTGACAATTAACAATGCTAAGCAAATAAAAGACAGGGTCTCTCCATTACAGTTTGGCAAATTTCAATACCTGCAGATTACAATTCCAATAATTAGGTTGCAACTTGGATTTCCTGTGATTTTTTTTTTTTTCCCTGTGGCTATTCAAGCACAGGGTTAAGGCACACAATAAAAGAAGCCAAGTGCCTACTTAACCACAGTCTAGCACAGCACATGGGCAAGAAGAGGCTGGGGAATAGCTCTACTTCACTGCTCACTAAGTAGTGAGCTGACCCAAGAAGCGATGAGTTGGCAAGTTAAGGGTGGTATTGCTGTGCTGGAAACTTCATTTCACCTTGCTGTGGTGCAAATAAGCAAGGAAACGGGGAGAACAGAGACTGCAAAGTATAATGTGTCTGGGGTGGTTATATTTATGCGTTTGCTAACAACTGTGTATGAAGTACTTTTTTAATAATCTCTATAAAAACATGCAGAATATCTGACTCTAAAGCAATGTTGTGTATAAACTGCAAGTGTCAAAGTGGTAAAAGTCTGGACAGCACCAATGCTTGTTACATAAAATCTGAAGCAGTTCATTCCTTCACTGCTCTATATAGCCACAACTGTTTTAAATGTAAAGGCTGCTGTTGCAGGTGACCTTATATACTTTGAAACATTAGAGTACGTTAGCAAGTGTGTTTTAGAAAGGTTAAAAAAGATGTCTTTTTTTTTTTTTTTTTTTTTTTCCAGAAGATATTAGAGTATTTGAGTATTTCAGAGACGGTGTTATTACAGGAAATCGTGGGCATCACTTCAGATTCAGTAAATAACTTGTTCTTCCTGGCACTAAAGAACTGTGGCAACTAATTAAACACTATACTTCTCCATCATAACCCCAAGACAGAATTGTACTTCCATTTATAATTGTGCTCAAAGGACTATCCATATACAGTTACTCTGTGTTTGTTTTCAACAGTTCTGTTACAAGGCAAGAAACAGTTTTACCAAGTCACTCTCTTTCCCAGCAAACAAAACAACAGAATGAAGAAATAAAAATGAGCCTTTGTTTAGGTGCATTGCTTGAACTTCTTCGAGGAATGAGGACTGCCAGCCAAAGACAGGATCTATTTGACTAAGAGAGGTGAGAACAGCACAGCCAGATATCTTACCAAGCTGCTGGGGAGGGTTTTAAGCTGGGTATGGAATCAGACAGTGATAGCAACTTTAATTTGAGCTAACAGGGACAGGGGGGAGGATTCTTTCTAGAATAATTACTTTTACAATAATTACCTTTCAATTATCCTATTCTCTCTCTAGAAGTTATTCTTCTAGAATAACTTCATAGAGACCAGTGCAGTGATCCCAATTTACATGGCTTTTATTGTTGTGTGGTTCAAGAGCTTTATTTAATAAAACTTAGAAAGATGGTTGTGGGATAGATAGATCTTTAAATACACTGTATATTTTCTATATGGATATAGCCACCTTTCCAGCCCAGATAGCGTCTTTTGATATTTTTTTTTACCTCATTTAAAAGCTGTATCAACATTGATACATTTTCTACTTCTGTATATGGAATCTGCATACTCCATTGCCAACTCTCTTGCTTCACGTCAGCAGAAATGGGCCTATGTCATGTAATCCCCTATCTGAGGGAGAACAAAAAGGTACAGCTCAGCCAAGTCACACAGATGACTGTTGCTTATCTTATACCCTTACAAATATTAGCAAGCACACATCATCAGGAAGATCTTTACACCGCATAATCTAATTCTGAGATAGATTTTATTTATTTATTTTATGAATGTTTCATACACTACTGATTGTTCTTATTAAAAAGAATAAAAAAAGAAAAAAAGAGCTAGTCTTAATTGTTGCTATGGTAACTAACACATCTGCCAGGATATGTTGCAGTGGGAAAAGAGTGTGAATTCTGTGAACATTTCCTGTTGTCATTCCATGGAAAGACTTAGAGCAGGGCTCCTCAGTGGCAACTTTACAAACTCAACTAGAAGGCACTGTGAAATTGAAAGACAAGCAGTGTGAAATGAACAGAAAGGAGTACTCTTGTTTAAGTAAACAAGAAAAAAAGAGTATGATTGGCCAATAGAACTCATTGCATTTTTGGGGGAAAAAAAAAAAAAAAAAAAAAAAAAAAGTTTAAAATCCTGTAATCCTGTCTGGCAGTTTATATAGATGGTAACATCCGCACTTGGTAAGAATTCAAATACCTATGTTTTCAACAGACTACACAGAATTACCCTTTTTTGTTCAAGCCAACTCATTATTATGGAAGGAAGGAAGGAAGGAAGGGAGAGAGGGAAGGAGTTCCGATTCTTTTGAGTTCCCATCATCCAAACATGGCCTTACACAGAACGAGTGAGGAAAGCTTGTTTGGATGTATGCCTATTCCATGTTCTACAAAATAAAAATAAACAGAATATTTCTCAAGCTTTATCTCTCATTGTCAGCAAGGTGACCTGAACCTTCTCTTTCTCGTCCTGCCCGCTTACCCACATTTTTGTGCTTCATTCTGAAAGATTTTGATGCACCGCTTATTTATTTATAGCTCAAACAATTCAGCTTCCAGGCAGGTGGTTTCATTGAAAGATAAACAAACTTCTAACAAAACCATACTGATTCGTAAATGACCAACTCTGCTGACACTGCAGGCTGCAGGGGACTTAAACTACCCTGGGAAGTTAGCCATTTACTGTACTACAGAGGAAGAGCCCCTGTTGTTTCTTTGGCCAGGAAACAGCTGCTGATTTTTTCTTTTGTCTTTTTTCTTCTTTTTTTCTGACCAAAAAAAAAAATCAATTTCTGTATTGTTTTGTAAAATGATTAAAGTTTAAGATATTCTTTCTTTTTTAATGTAATATATAAAACACCATAAATTCCACTGATTCCTTTATCTGACATATTTATTGATTTCAAACTGTTTTTGGGGGGAGATTTTTAGCATCTTTTCTCCTTTTAAAATATACTTCTGAATCTAATGGTTTATTCCCTCATGGTCAGGACTTTTGACCTTTAGTACTGGGATTCCTTGTCTTGATCTTGTTCTTGTTGAAGCCTCTTTCTCCTTGAATTAAATCAAGTTTCTATCCCATTGGCTTTTTTTCTATACCAAAGAGTTGGTAAGATATACATTTTGCGTATCTGCTTTTAAACTCAGTGGGCTTCTGGCTGACAAATAAATCTGTCTGTGTAATATTTCAAAGGTAAAATAAGCATTTTTCAAACACTACAGTTGCATTTTTTTCAGTCTTCTTTTATGGAAATGACCTAATATTGATTAGGTAGTGTAAGTGTAGCGCCTTAGAGAAACCAAAGAGGAGAGGAAATGACTACACACATATTCAAAATTTCTAAGCATCAGGGCTACTTTCAGTGCAGATGTGGGCAATATCTTGACTTTTCCTCACTCCCAGAGTGTATTCATTTATTTTATTAGATTCACACAAATTTATCACACTTTATTCATATAATTTTTTTATTTATTTTTGAACTGGAGATATGATTGATTCTTCCAGAAAAGACTTTTTGTACCAGATCTTGCTATCTGAGTCTCCTTCATTGTAGGGATGACTCAAGTCAGATATTATCAAGAGAAAGGCATCTTTTCTGCAGTCTTTAAAGGAGAAAAATAAATAAATAAATAAATGTCCAGAAAAGCAAAGATCAGCAATTTTCAGGGCAGATAGTTACATAAATAATCTCTAGTTGTCAGTGAGCTCAACAAGATTAGCTACTCAAACGTCTCCTCTTCCTGCACTACATCCACATGGAAAGTCATTTGGTCCTGGGAGAAACACCTGACCTTTGTCCAAGTATCACACAGACACATGGACTGAGATTTCAAGCCTTTCCATCTCCAGAACCTTCTTAGTCTGCATGTCTTCTGGGGAGAGTAGAAGATCTGTGGCCTTAAGAATTTTTATTGACTTGTTCATGAGGGGTTATGTTTTCTCAGTTCTAAATGCCTGTAATAATGAAACAATCGTCTCATGGTGTACCAGAGAGGTGTTTCTGTAAATGGTCCAAGAGGTATGTGTTGCATTGACTAGAATGTGGCATGAGAGCAGTAAGAGAAGTACAAACCTGATAAAGTAGCAGGCTCCCCAGAGAGGGGAGACAAATAAGGTGTGATTTCTCTATGTTTTCTACAGGGGACAGTCTTTGGAGACACCTGATACTATATCCAGGTGTAAGCCATGAGACATGAGGCTAGTTCCCTCCAAAGGAGAAAAACAGATGTATGGATGTAGAATGACTTGGGGACAGAGACCAGAAAGTAATGTAGTTACGACTTTGCTCTACCAATTTTTGTATCCTTTTTTCTACTTTGATCCCTTCTCAAAGGACTTTGCAGGAAAACCTCTTTGGGAAACCAAAGGTGAAGAGGAAGCCTGGTCCAACCATAATATTTTTTGGTGGATTTTTGGTGTACTACTTGTTAATGAAAACACATCTACGGAAAAAGTGTGATTTTTACAACTTCTTTGACTGTGTGGGAGAACTGCTGAAATCCATCTCTGGACCAGAGCATATTATACTTGATTACATATAACAGAACTCATTAAAAAAGAAAAGGAACTGGTAAAAGTACTTTTACTCTTTTTTTCTTTTCCATTTTTTTTTCAAAAAGTCTGAGGTGTCTGTGTTTTGTTAAAAGTTGTTAACACATCAGATTTTTAAATGAGAAATTTTAATTTATTTCAAAAGATTTTTTTTTTCATTTTAACGTGTTTTCCTTGATAAGGAAATAAAAATAAAAATAATTTTAAGATAATAAAAGATCTTTTAAAAATCTGTTGGATAATACTATTGTTTACACCTACTTAAACTTTTGGCCACATCTTTTCCAAAAGATGATTCCAAATTATGTCAGCTGTTTTATTTTCAATACCTTTTAAACTATATGATTATTTTATAAATGAGAAAAGCAAGCAAACAAACAAAAACCCAATCAAACAAACAAACAAACAAACAAACAAAAAAAACAGAGAAACAGAACATATTGAAAAGAGGAAATTGTCTATAAATTTCTGGGTGTCATATTTAACATCCCACTCTGTACATGGCTGTACCACAGAAGCTAGCAAAAGCTAGGTTAAATCATCCAGTCTTTCTTTCTTAAAATGCAGAATTCCATTTGCTTTGATATCAAATTAAAAGGAAAATGAAATGGAACTATAAGTAAAAAATAAGCTAGATGATTTTGGTTTTAGAATACAAGTTGCTTTAATATTTTATATCTCTAAGGAAAGATTTTCTGAAAGTAAAAATGGGAGTTGGGTGCCTGAGTCAATGGAGATCAGACACCTGATTCCCATTTGTGTATTTGAAAAATTTCCTTTTATAAATCATTGTGGAATTCCTATACTGTGATAGAAAGTAAAAAGGGAGAGGACTTGGAAGTAATGCTTGAACTTCTCCAAGGACTACAAGGATACCCTTTCTATTTCCTTGTCTTTGAAAGTAATATTTTTGGTTAAGTCACTGTATTTAAATATAGCCATTCTTTTGCAAATAATTACATTTTGCAAATTATGATAACCAGCTTTCCTGCTGCTGGCCATTCAAAATACTGCTGTATGATCTTTTCAAAATAAATGTACTATTGTTTGCACCCGTCTTTTACTAATAGTCTGAACTACTGAATCTCTGAAAAGCACAGGGAGATGAAAGTGTTCTGTAGCTCATTGGGAAACAGATTGCTGTAATTATTACAACACTTCTAAGTTACTTTTGTTGCTTTCATTTTTATTTTTTTCTATTTTGAGTCTTTCTGACCAGCTATTACACTACCCTAACAAGAAAGTACAGAAAATCAATGACCTGAAAAGTTCAACATGCTGTAATATGACTTAACTTGGAAATATTGTACAATGTGGTATTACTAACACTCTAATCCTGCCCAAGTTTTTTCTTTGTTGAAACAATCCTTCTTAATGCTTCATAGACCTGATAAAGTGTAACTCTTCCTTCAAAGTAAAATAATTTCTATAGGGTATAGTGTAACTAACATATAGTTAGGAGATATATTATTATTTCCCATCACTATTTTTTTCCATCACACTGAAACCCAAGAGAAACTCCATTCTGTCTCATTTGTAAGAAGGTTTTGAAGGTTTGTTTGTATTCTCCCCCAAGATAAATTTTTCAAGGTCTTAAAGCCAGACTGGAATTCATTCAGAAACAGCCAATTGTTTAGGGGAATGAAAGATATTATGATAGAATATGAAATTCAGTTTGAGGAAGATGAAACATTTCTGAATTCGTTAAGAATTGACGAGTACATAAAATAATACCTAATGGATATACTACTTTTTATACCAACTGGCTTCAACAACTGGCATGTTATAGTTTTTTAAAAGATGCTCAATGAAATATAAATTACTAAGACGTTCTTTATAGATCCTGAAATAAAAGAAAAACCCCTGACATCTGAAAATAATACTAATGTGAATATATTCAGAAAGGACCTGCAGAATCATGTGGTAAGCCTCAGGGTTGTCAAAATGACATGAAGATATGGAAAATATGTAAAAAAGAAAGAGGAATTAACTTGATGGAAATTCAAAGAATTAAATATCAGCCAGTACTAATTTATGCAAAAGAATATCTTTTACAAATTTGAATGTCATCTTTGATGAGATTATGCATTTGGTAAGGATAATTGAGATGAAACATATTACTCTGAGCATGCAAATTAGGTATTACAATGCCTAAAATGACCTCACATGGTGATTTACAACACCTGCCTAATATAACACTTCAGATGGGTTTAGGTGGTGTGTAAATACTTTGTCCAAGAGAGCTGCATAAGAGCTTTATAAGCTGCTACCAAAGGGTACAGGCAGACAGGATCTCTAAGTCAGTCTGACAGATTTCTTTGTTTTTTGAAAGAGACAGTACGGACCCTCATTTCCTTCTCTTTTCTTTCCCACCTTTTTCTGTTTCAAGTCATTCCCTTCTGCTGTTTGTGGTTCTTATCTGACCCCTGGTGAGCTAACTCATCTTATAAACTCTATTTGAATTTATTCATTATTTTACTGGGCTAATTTTCTTCTTCTTTAATGAGTAGAATTGGCTCATCAAGAACTCAGACAAATGTCACAACCTGCATATGGAACACAGTTGGAGCATGTGGAGAGGAGTCAGCTAGGAGAGATAAAAACATAGGAAAGTCATAAAGCCTTCTTTTGGCAAGAGAGAGCAGCTGAGTCAGCCCTGGCCAACCCATCTAGCCATACTCTGCATCTGCTTCTCCCTAACACCCTCAATGGTGTGATGCCTCCATTAGGAGCACAAAGTTCACTTGATGTATGATCTGAAGCATCTCCAAAGAAGCCCCATCATCTGAAATGTCCAGATCAGTTCTGAGTTTCTACCTACACTCTATCATGACTGAGAGAAGGAGAAGGAAGTCTCAAATCTACCCTGGAAATCCACCTTTATGCTTAGAAATCAGTCTCAGATGATGAAAACATTATTTAGTCGCTAGGATCATACCTACAAAACAGGAGGCAGGAGGATCTTTTTGATCACGTTTATTATTTTAGAAAATAACAGGATGAAGCATGGCTCTGTATTAAAAATAAATAAATGAATTAATAACTGTATGCAATGAGAAAGAAATGGAAGTGTTAGTTTGTGATCCATTAGTCTTGAATAGCAGGCTGAGTGGCTGTCTTGCTCTCACGTGCCTGAACTCTGACCAAGTCCATACCGGGTATTCAAACGGGCATATAAATGAAAAGTATCTTTTGCTGCAATCAAAGAATAGCTTCCAAGAAAATCAATAAAACACTGAAGATTAAACTGGACATCAGAAAAAAAAAAAAAATACTTACTGGCAACGTTTTGCTCTATGAAAGTATTTCTAGTAGGATTCTGCAGGGATCTATATTAGGACTGAGACAATTCAGTGTTTCCATAGTGATGGAGAAGTAAACATGATATAGCTGCCAAAAAATGTGTAATTATTGGCAGAATGATAGATAATGATAGTGACAAGGAAATCCTGAAGAACAATCTGACAAGCAGGGTCCATTCAAAGAAAAATGTCTACAGATATTTGCATCTACCTAGCTGTACAGATAAAAGTGAGGAACATTACAGAATTAGGGATTGCATCCTGGTAAACCACTAACCTTAAAATGATACTGTAATGAAGTTGCACTGTAATAAGAATCAAATATAAAGTGCTAGTGGGTTTTTTGGTGAAGAAGGACACTTGTAACTTGGAGGAGCAAGAAAAAAAAAAAAAAAAAAGATGTTAAATTTTACACGACATTAGAGAGCCACATAATCTTGCTTGGCCTTGTTTTTATTTTTTATTTTTTTATTAAAAAAGAAAATGGACACAATACAGGCAAAATTACAATGATTATTTAAATGCTATAAAAACAGATCTATTTTCCAATTTAAAGATCTTTAAGTGTTTCTTTTCTCTAAGTCCACACATACACTCATCCAGCAGAAGTTTGCTTGCCTTGAGAAAAAGGTTGTGACTGCAGGACACAACCCCTTGAACAGTGGGAAATCTACTCTTACCAAGAAAATATTATGCTGTTTCCAACTGAAGGTACTTTCCTCCAGAGTTGAGATAGTTTTTTTCCTAGGACATCTTCCCAGGTTAATTTGTGCAAGCTGTCCAATCTCAATTAACTCTGTGCTCTTACCTTGGAGCAACTCCACATGCACAGCCACAGCCCGAAGGCAGGTTGAGAGGTGCTAGATAAGTACCTTCAGGAGCAGCAAATCGGAGGTTATAAATGACTCTTTAATCTAGCAGAGAAAGCTGCAATAATGAAGCCAAACTAAGCCAAATCCAAACTGTACAGTAAGTATCTGCTACCTGCGTCTTGATGTCTTCATGTCAAGTACAGATGCCTTTGTGGTATTCAAACAACAGAAATTTCTTTCAATTCAGGCAAAGTTAAATAGCTTCTAATATACAGGTCAGAGTAACTGAGCTAAGGGTTTTATCTGCCTTCATCTTCAAGACTGTCTGAGTAAAAGAACAATATTAAGGTATTATTACATGGCTAACATTTTTATATATTTAATATATTTGTAATGTATTTACATTATGCATTTGCAATGCATATATTTATATATATTATATATATAGATGCAATGACATAATATATATATTGGTATAATTTATTGCAGAGCTGATTAAATAATAATGTAAGTCCAGTTGTTTCTGGTTTTGGTTTTTGCTTTACTTTATGGTCCGATTTGTGGGTTTTCAGGTTTCCCCAGAGAAGCTAAGGAAGATATGGAGATAACAGCATTTTGCAGAACCGAATATGTGTTCCTTCTCTTTGTAATGCATGTGGTACAAAAGTAAATGCCAAATTCAGTCATTTTTTCAATAAAAACAAAGTGTTAACACCTGTTCTCATAAAAGCAGTAACAAAACTAATATTTGAATCCTCTGAGATTATAATCCAATTTAAGAACAGAGAGAATATTTTAAAAAGAATCCAGATGTGTGGCTAGTCACTTAATTCATATGAGAATTCCCTGAAACATTTTTTTTGCAAAAAAGGGTGAATGAAGAGTCAATAATAAATTAAAGAACAGCAAATATATACTCATTCAAATATTTATGCTTGACACTTTCAGGATTCATATGCATTTTGTTAAAACATCTGGCTCACTAAATACTCAAATAACATGACCTCTCTAGAAGCAGTGGGTTGATTAACTGTGTTTATTTATGAAAATATTCTTGACTAAGATTTTGTTTGTTTTTGTTTTTGTTTTTCCTAAACTCAAGCATCTCTAATAGCAAGAGCGTAAAGCAAGATCTTAATTAAAACATGATGGTAAGATCAAATGGTTTTAATTAGAGTAAGGTAATATGCCACGTGTAGTGGAAGTGATTTACAATGTGGTTAGTTTGATCTAGACATCTTTCAAATTGAACCTTCCATCTTTTTCTCTAAAATTTACCCAAACCCTGATGAAATTTTAAAGCAGTTGAGAGTCTTGAGATTTTCTGAATATCAGTAGTGCATGTCACTGAAAGTGTATGCTTAACAAAGTGCTTAAATGTGATTTTGAGAAGAAATTTCTTTAGGGTTAGTCAACTAAATGTGCCTTTCTCAGATGTCCAGTGAAATAACAGGTTTGTGAAAACAGCTATTTACTGCATCAATTAAACTGTGATTTGATATTCAAAAGCACAAGTAACCATCAGGAAATCATTACCTATAGACACCTCCAAGAAGTCATGGAGTGACTTGAGTGGGTTTTGTTGGTTTGTTTTGTTTGTTTGTTTTTTTTAGTTGGTTGGTTTTGTTGTTGTTGTTGTTGTTTTCTTCTGTACTAGCCTGAGTCTTTTTAAAAAGATTAATAATTTGATCCTTTTTGATTACAATATGTAATTGAATCACATACATGTCAATTAAAACAGAGCAGCATAAAACCATAGGGTGTTGGAAGCTTTCAAAAGGGCCTCATTTACTGCCATTTTGATGATCTGTATGACTGCCTTATATCAATTATAAATAACTCATCTGAAAGTAGATACAAGTGAAATTTACTAAATTGACACCATTTTATTTTTGTGATCTGAAAATATATGCATAAATGGCAAGAAAATGTAATTGACCTTAACCTTTTCTGTGATAAGTCTCTTCAGTAATGTAGTAATACTTTGCACGTATATAGTATAGTACCTCTTATCTAAACATCTCAAAGAGCTTTAGAAAAATTAAGTAAATCTCACAGCACTTCTTCAACGTAGGCATATGAAGTACTAAATAGGTGATTAAACTGTGAAAATGAGAGGCAAAAGCCAACATTTTTAAAACAGGACACCTAATGTTAAGAATGAGACCCTAAATCTGCTTATTTTGGTAAGTTATTTTCACTAAAACCACAAGTTCCACTGATCTTAGGCCTCTAATGATGCATAAGCACAGAGCTTTTGACCCACAAGGTCTTTGATGTAAGAATTTGATTACATTGTCCTTTATAATGCAAAGCAAATCACAGGTCAGGTAGCACACTGGCTGCTGATTGGCAGGGAAAAATAAAATAAAATAAAATAAAATAAAATAAAATAAAATAAAATAAAAGGAGAGAAAGATCCCTTCATCATTAACACCATCTGATTCTGCTAGTTCACTACACAAGAAAATTTATCTTAGATACACGTCATGGCTTTAAACACTACCACCATCCAAGATACTGAGATACCTGGAGGTGCCTCTCCTTGTCTCTAACAACAGTCGAAATAAACTAGTAACTAGTAACTAGCTAACAGAGACATTTATTTTTTAGACAGGTAATATCATATGAGATTAATTTCACCCTAATTAGGGAAAATTATACTTGTGTGGACCCAATTAACAGAGCAAAGTTATAATTCAGTTTCTAAGAAAGAGCATTGAATAGGTAATACTAACAGATATCTTTTAAACAGAACACTTTTAATCATGTATTTCTTTTCTGCTTTGAGACTAAAGACATAAAGGTGGAATAAACTTTATCATTATTACCCTATATTCCTGTTAACATAAGTTGCAGTCTAGACAACGATAAAAACTTCCTGCCTAAGCAAGGTTTACATTCACAAAGCTTGGGAATGCAAGGTATTTTCAAGCAAGGTGTAACTACATATTTAAAAAGATTAACATAACGGTGCGTGCATATGTGGCACCTTATTTCTAAGATTTCTTGACTGAGGAAGCAGGCAATCAAAACAGAGGTACCTGTACAGGATGGGCTGTCTCTCTTGCATTTAACTCATTCATGATGAATTTGAGGAGGAAGTCTTCTTGCTAAGCACACCCCCTTGGAACTAATCAGGATTATAAACAGGGGTGAATATTTCATATACTCATAGAATCACAGAATGGTTTGGGTTGAAAGGGACCTTAAATCCTATCTAATTCCAACCCCCTTGCCATGGGCAGGACATCTCCAACCATACCAGATTGCTCAAAACCTCATCGAAGCTGGCCTTAAACAACTAAACACACAGGGATGGGGCATCCACAGCTTCTCTGGGCAACCTGTTCCAGAGCAAAGATATCTATATCTAAATCTAAAAATAAAAAAATAAAAATAAATAAAAAAATAGAGCCTAGGCACACATAGGTACTCCCACAACCAAGAAGAGACAGGCAGTAATTTATCTTCTGTATCTCAGTCTTCAAGTTCCCAGAAGTATTCTAAGATGATGTAAGAAGATATTTGAATTCTAGGTGACAAGCGCCCTATACCACATACGTCCAAAATTAAGAACACTAATTCATAAGAAACAAACAAACAAGCAACAAAAAACGACAACACTGCCCCTCCAGAAAAAAAAAAAAAAAAAAAAAAAAAAAAGAGAGAAGTTTTTAAAGACACTTAGATTCTCTATTTTCACGAGTCACTGTATATAGATTCATGCCATTACAGTCCTTGGAAGATTTCTAGCTTATTTACTTTTATCTCCTATATCTCCACCACCTGTCAGTCTTGTTAGTTTTGGTTTTCTTTTTCCTTTACTGTAATCTTGAACATAAGTCACCCAGACTAAGCAACAGCATGCAATTCCTATCTGGACACCACTAACCAGAATGTAATCATTTGACATTGTCTCAAAAGTACTTTGCAGGATTTGGCTGCCTTTATTTATGTCACATAGTGCATCAATGAGAAACAGCAAGAGATAAGAACACGACCCAGCTTCACTTTCAAGCAATGGAGCTATCTCAGCTTATTTTGTTTCATGGGGCTCTAGAACTACTGTGTGACCTTGTTGTATACAATAAAAAATGAAACTATCAAATTTTAAAAAGTTTCATGTGTTTGTGGGTAAAGGTCACCAAAGTGAAAATCTTTCCAAAGAATCAAATGTATTTCCAAGTAATTTATTAAAATAACAGAAGACAAGCTCAGAAAACACATTTGTGTTTCTGTCACTGTGAAATCCTTGAACTGGAGTATTCCTGGCAGAACAGAACCAGCTGGAGCTATTGAGCATAATTCTGGTTGTAGCTTACATTTTTATAGCTCTGGGGGCCAGTAGTGTACAAGGCAAATTTGGCACCACAAAAGACAATATTAAGTTTTGATGCCAATCTTTGTTCAAAAAGAAAAAATGTATTTCTGTTCAGCATATAGAAAGCAGATGCTTTTTCTAGGTGTCTCCAGGTAAAGAGGCTGATGAATACATTTCACATTTTTTAATTACACTGCTGACATATTTACAAAAATGGCACATTGACAATTTCCATATAAGCTTGGAGCTTGTCCCTGAAATAGTTTAAATAAATAAATAAAAATAAATAAATAAAAAAATTAAAAAAAAAAAAAAAAGAGAGAGAATGAGAAAAGATACAGAGCCAAACCAGCTATAGTCTTCTGTCCACAGACCAATTTACCTTTTCTAGTTCTAGCAGTAAGAATAGAGTTGGGCTGTGTCAGCAAATTGTGGAAGTAAACTATTGCATTACCTACCAGTTTTTCTTGAAAGGTGCCTTTAAAGTTAGACAGCTCTTCAAATGGATCAAAGCAAAGTTTATTCACCACACAAGACCATCCTAAGTGCAGCCAAAAGATTATTCTCAATTTTGAAAAAGGTTCTTATGCAATGCCATTAACTGTCCAGATGCCAATTAGTAGTTGAGAAGAAAAACAGCTGCTAGTTTGGTTATTTAGAGAAGTTTATTTACAAGTATGACCAATGAGAAAGTCAAAATCCTAGGTGTAGTTTATGTTTTCAGCTATGTTTTGCATTGTCCATTCTGTTATCTTACAAATAATTCACTACAACTATCTGTGCTGAAATAATGTAAGATACAGGTCTGAGCACTTAAAAATCAGAAAATGCTGCCTATTGAAGTAAAACTTCTCCTGACTCTCTTCTGGTGGCTGTTGGCAAACTACACAGAGTCCTGTTGTTCAGCACCTATCTGTGGCAGCAACCTTTTTTGTACTGCAAGTGGTTCTGTTTCTGGTTGGCTCCAAATACCTGCACAACTCATCTATTTGTCCTACTTGTGTGGGCCTGATTTGCATAGCAGCAGAGTGGCTTGCAAACCACATCTGTTACTTAATGATACTGCCTGCTGACACATTTATATATCTTTTAGGGAGTTTTCTCTACCTCTGCTCACGGCTGCTTCCAGTTCCTTTCTGGTCCCATTCACCTTGAATTTTGCATAGCAGTGTGAGTCTCTTCACAGTTTGGATCCCAATTCTTACTATTCTTTCTATGTGAATTGTACTTGCTTCAGATTCACTTTGCTTGAGTTAGGTGCCTCAAGATTTAAATGGAAAGGAGCTAATTGTAAGGGATTTTTAGCACAACTCAAAGGAGTAACATTTTTCTGCCTCCTGCCCAGCCAAATAATTTTCAGCTCATGTGGGGCCATTCCTCAGCTGACATAACTCTACAGACATCAACGCAGCTTGGCAGACTTATATCAGCTAAGGAACTGGCTTTCCAAGGTATGCCAAAGGCCTATCTTCTCACACAGGCTTTTGCTTTTCAGATTGTCAGAAAGATACTGGACTTAACCTTCATTGTTGACTTGACCTTTAAAGCCTAGTCCGAAGTGCTGCTTTTCACCTCCTGAAATGAAGAGTCTGCTCAAGCTCACTCATTCTGAGAAGGGCTGGCAGGACATCTCCCTTGGTGCCTGAGCTTTGGCATGCACCCTGGGTCAGGGATAACTGATGCAGCTGCAGATCTCTTCTGTGTCCAAAGGCATCCAGGGAAGGTGTTTTGACTTGAAATGCAGTTTATGTAGCTGGAATTCTTTTTTTCTAATTGTTGCAACATGAGAGCTTGCTGCTGCTAGTTTTAGCTGTAGGTATGCAGGTATACTTAAGCAACTGTAAGGGCATCTGAAGCTCAGGAAAAGACTACAAATATGAACATTTTTGATTGCTCTTATTTTAATTGTCCAGTCTTGGAGTAATTTTGTGATCACCTATGGTCTCACTTAGTAAATCAAGCTGAACACACAAAACTGAGATACACCCCACAGTAACTAAAAACACTGATAATTTTTTCTAATATTTTGTCTGGTGCTATTTTCTAAACTACTTTATGTATCATAATTGATGACCTGTGTTTCAACTTGTTTAATGTGACCATTCTGAGTGTTCTAGTGCTTTGACTTTGAGCAATGCATCACAGAAACCTGGAACCAAACTGTGTACTGCTTGCTAGGCTGTTCTTGCAGTAACACTAAACTACATCACTGAAAATGGTCCCATATGGTTTTAGGCAACCTTGCCAAATAATCCCATTCATAAATCCCATTCTTATTCCACCTTCTGTATTTCATATACTGTGCCAGGTTTCTCTGATCATAATAACCTTGTATATCTTCTTAGTCTAAATTTATTCATTATTCCTACATTATATCCACACTTACTTTGCAATGTCCAATATTGCAAAGTAGTAGCAACAAGCATCTTTTGACCTGCTTCACAAAGTTCACATTTAAGTCTAAGAGACACAAATCATATTATGCAGCAAGGTGGGCTTTCTATGCGCATTTAGAGCATGTAAGGAAATATCTGTTTATGCAGCATAATAGATAAAGAGAATATAAATTCATACCAATTGCAGAGGTAAATTTATTAAAGTATATGGCACTAAGCACAATCACAGAATGCAAAAATGTTTTGCATAATTTCTGTTTCTAAATAGCATGTTCTGAGTATTTCCCATGTTGCCAACTCAAGCTTCAGTAGAGAACTAGGAACAGGTTCCTAAATTCTAGCAAAGACTTACAACTAAAGCCCCTGGCTGGGCTTTCCGAAGCAAGTTTACAGCCATAGTCAGGTAAAATTTCCTACTGATCTATGAAAAGCTAAAGTTTAAACAGTATCATTTAGCTGCAACCACCTGTTTCAATTAATTCTCATATGTTTCATGCCCTGCAAGCTTTCTTCTTTCACTTTAAGTCACTCTGTCAAAGACCACAGATGTTTTATTTTTGTTATAGCCCTATTATGCTTTCAGTAAGTACAAGAGGTGAATTAAATAAATCTGCAAAATACAGCATATATGGGCATCAATCATCACTTGCAAAATATATAGGCATGGTTGTCAGGCAAGAGAAACAATCCTAAAAGACTTAGAAAGACAACAACCAACCTTGTGCTTTGTTTGCTGAATATCACTTTTAGTTATAAGCTTAGGGAAGGAAATGCAGTCTCATAAGTGGGGCACTAGACAGGGAACTTAACTGCTGGTTATAATCCTTGTTCTTCTGGCCTGGCAGGCAGTATTTTAACTTCCACTCCATCTTGTGAATTTATGCTGAGATCTCTCTTTTCTTAATGTGTGGGGCATCACCTTTAGCAAGAGTCTTTCAGTATAATACTGATACAGACCATAATCTTTATAACACCAAAAAATCGTACATGTTTTTTTCACATTCTTAACAAAAACAGAGGTACTATAGCAAGCAGTGTGTAGTTAGCAATACTCAGCATAAAAGTAAGCAGATACCTAGCTGAAATGCAATGAAGGATGGTCTCAAATATTTTCAAAATACTCAGCTTTTTTTTTTTCTTACCTATCGCTTTCATATAATATGAAGACATTCTGTTCCTGCCACCATCCTTCCAGTGTAGGTTCTGAGGTTCTGCCACAGGTAATCGGTGCTTCTCTAAGATCTGCAGTTCCTTGAATGTGTATCAAAAGTATATTATTTGATTGCAAAATATTTTATAAAACTGCATTCCTATAGCTATGGAGAAAGAGAGAAAGAGAGAAAGACAGAGAGAAGAAAGAAAGAAAGACAGAAAGAAAGACAGAAAGAAAGAAAGAAAGAAAGAAAGAAAGAAAGGAAGGAAGGAAGGAAGGAAGGAAGGAAGGAAGGAAGGAAGGAAGGAA
>CM021765.1:5373350-5420688 GCA_011076525.1 Nettapus auritus
AGAAAGAAAGAAAGAAAGAAAGAAAGAAAGAAAGAAAGAAAGAAAGAGAGAAAGAAAGAGAAAGAAAGAAAAAGATGTGACATGTCACATATCGGCCACTATTCAAACATATGACTTTAATATGGGGCATTGGAGAGAAAGACCTTAGAATAGTGTTCTATTCTGTGGACAGAGTTGGAGGCATAAGTGAAAGAACTGCAAAAACAAAAGAATTATTTCCAAATATGAACAGGATAATATTTTAAACAGGTAAAATGTTATTTTGAAACAATGATAGGGATGAATCAAGCAGGGTAAACCCTGAGAAACTGATACTCTCCAACCAAATTTTCAGATTTAAGAGCTCTGTGTGTTAAAAACTTTTCCTGCCTGCCTATTGACAGACCAAGACTTTCATTATTCTTCTTGTCATCCTGTATCAAGGTGCTGCAATTTTACTGTAGGTATCTCTAGATTTTTAATTCAGCATGAATTTTTTCAGAAGTCTTTGCCAAACTCAACTCAACATCACATATAAGGAAGTTTTAGTGTTGATTATATTAGAAAGAGATAGACCAATGCTTCTCAGCATCTTGTTCCAAATGGGCAATGGAAGGATAAATCACTGGGTCTGAAAGTCTTTTGGCTGTAGCATGAAACTGGATTGAAGCTGAACATTACATCTACATGAACATTATTAACCTTTCCCTCTGCTACTAAAATTCTGGTGCTTTGGGAGGTTTCAGTGTTTAAAATTGTGAAGCTCTGAGCAAGTACTTTGCAAATACCATAAATTACTTCATTTAAAATATGCTGAGATCCTAGCAAAGTAACGAAATTTGCCTAGAAAACATTTATGGTGCATCCAAAGATTTAGATCAAGGCTTAGATCCTTTTATTTAAAGTAGGTTGAAGATGTTGGTTTAATGTCTCCTAATATGACTGCAGAAGTTACCAAGGAGAGAAAGAAGATCAAGGGGGAAAAAAAATAAAAAATAAAATCATTTTTTCTTTCTTTTCCTTTTTTTTTTTTTTTCTTTTCCTTTTTTTTTTTTTTTCTTTTTTCTCTCCTTCATTTTAGGGAAACAGGCAATGCATCTTAAAAAGGAAGTGTCTCAAAGCTACAGGGACCACTACTGATATCACAAGAGCAATTAGTACTACTTTCCTTTGAACAAAATTATACACAGCTGCAGATTTCCAGGCATAAAACAAAATGGAAAGATTACTTATTGGAAAGCTTAGATGTAGACTTCAGTTACTGCTTTTAAGTCCAGGTCCCCATTTATTACTTTTACACTTATTTTTCCACATACTTCTCTTTGGGTCCAGCCACCTATAACAGCAGCTGTCCTTGTAGAAATAGATATATGGAACTTGGCACATGGAGAAACCAACAGGTATCCAAGGAGATAATTCGAAGTGTCTTTTGATGTATGTGTTTCTATCTACAACACAATCCAGAGGTGAGTGGCTATCCTGTGTAGATATACCCAAATTAACATCAGTTAACAGCAAGACATGAGGTGTGTATGCAGGAAAAGCTGTATCTCCTGTGTTTCACAGCTGTCACATTAAAGCTCACTTGGAAATGTCTATGCAAGACACCATCATATATCGGGACCGTGAGAGCTTGCGGTATATTTGTTTGTTGTTAAACACTATTGAAAGAAAGCTAGGTCACTTCTGAGTTGTTGATTCAGACCTTTACAGCTTCAAGAGGGAATGAAATCTGGAGAGCTTAACAATTTGGGGCAAAAACAGAAGAGCTTTTACCACTTCTGACTTTCAAACAAGGTCTCTGTGGAGACACAGACACCTGTAACCCTGATTAAGGTACCTTATTTCTAAAGAGTTCATTCTAAAGCCCAATGTTTTCTTGTAGATTGGTCTGCTCAATGTACAGGGGTTTTAAGCCTTGTTCTTCTAAGTCATTTATGTCTTCAAATTCATTGCATGGCAAACCTACAAATCCAACTCCTAATTTGGGGTTTTACTTCCTAAATGCATTACATCCAAACGTAGATATTCCAACACTTAAAAATGCAGGCACTGAAATTTTATTCTACCAAGTCCTCATACCCTTAAGTTTTCCTATGTGGATCATCCTCAGACACAGATAGATCTATTTCATTTTATTCATGGGATTTCTCTCCTCTGTTCTGAACTCAGTCAAAATTAAATAATATCCAGGCCTCTAACTAGCTGCAAAGACTAGAAAGAGTGAGATTAGCTCTCGGAAAACTTTCCAGATTGAGGATAATACAGATATTTAATGTGTCACTCACTTATCCTTATCACAGACATCTACATATATGAGTTTCTGACATTCCTGTACTTATCTGTTACACAGCATTACAGATTTGTAAGATTATGCTTTCTCTGGGCTCCTAGATTTCCTCTTGAATCCAGACATTCAGCATTGTTTTCATCACACTTGGACTTTGTTCCACTTTTAGTAGCAGCATGATGTCAGTCACATTTAAATCAGATGAAAACCTGAATTTTTCATATTAATTAAAGTTCAATGGATTCATTATAAAGAATAGATGAAAGGAGCAGCAGTGACAGGGGAGTCATGTAGGCCGGATTTTCTGCAGATTAGCTAAAGCTCGTATGAACTTCCTTCCTAGCTTTCTGGAATGTTTCCTGATTTTTTGAAGAGATTGACAAATAAAGTTTACAATAATAGCACAGGAGCAATTTCCTCATCATTTCCATAATATAAAGAGAAGACAGAAAGAGAAAAAAAGCATGCTTTCTAGAATGTTTCTTGAACTGCTGTTAAACACACAAGGGCCAAACTCACCACAATTATTATTCTCCTGGGTTACAGCACTGGGTTACAGCAGTGATGAATTTGGCTTTGGTGTGTTTAGGTGTGGTGCCCTGAAAAAGCACAAGTAGAACCTCTTAGAACTGTCAGTTTTTGGAGATTGCTCATAATTGTTATTTACAAAAGAAACCCCCGACATTACTTTGTTCCACATCCTCACTCCACAGTTAGCCCCTCAAAGGACAGCATCTCACAGCACTGTTGGCATTTGATCACCTAGAAACCTCCCAATACTCCTTTAGCATAAAGGACAGTTTTCTCACCTCCTCAGGATGACTCCAAAGCTGGGAAACCCAATGCTGGGCTACCAGGGCCCTGAGCTACCTCAGGTAGCTTCATGGGCAGCTACATAACACATCTGTTGGGTCAAGCCAGGAAGTGCTGGTGTACCTAGGTGGGACAGGAGAAGAAACCCCACCCACCACAGCCTTTACAGAAGGTCCCAGAATGACTTTTTCAGTACTGTAGAAATACTGGATCCAATCAAAGAAGGCCACCCAAACACATTGCTCCATCTAAGCAAATACAAAACCAAAAATTAGATCAAATAGTGCACATTCAAGCAAGTTACTTGAAGGAATAATGTCAGGCAACCATCACTCTCCCTTTTAAAGAGGTGATGTGGTTTAAGCTGGCAGGCAGCTAAGTACTACATAGCCTCTCACTCCCTCTCCCCAGAAGGAATTGGGGAGAGAATTGGAAAGGTAAAAGTCCAAGAACTTATAGCTTAAGATCAAGACATTTTACTAGTTAAAGCAAAAGCCACTTATGCAAGCAAAGCAAAACAAGGAATTCATCTATTTCTTCCTATCAGCAGGCAGGTGTCAGCCTGTTCCATGAAAGCAGGGCTTATCATGTGTATGAGTTTCTTGGGAAGACAAACACCATCACTCTGAGCATCCTTCCATTCTTCTTTCTTTATCCCAGCTTTTAATGCTGAACATGACAACACATGGTATGGAATATCCCTTTGGTAAGCCTGGGACAGCTGTCCTGGCTGTGTCCCTTCCCAGCTCCTTGTGCACCCCCAGCCTCCTCCCTAGCAGAGTGGCATGAGAAGCAAAAGAGTCCTTGGCTCTGTGTAAGCACTGCTCTGCAACAGCTAATTTAAGTCACTTAGAGACTCTACCCTATTTCTTTAGTCTGTACAGCTACCTGGTATATATCCCAGCATGACAACTTTTAATATATTAAAAAGAAACCCAGACTATTAGCCAAGCAATGAGCAAAGCAGTGATGTTTCTAAGTAGATTAACTTCTTTCTCCATCTCTGCCAAAGCCACATGCACTTTGCCTTTTTACAAATAGCAACGCTAGACTGAACATACAGATATGGGTATTCTTAACTAGTATTTCTGCACAGGAACTGGTAATATAACATCCACTAGAACATGGTTTTAACATTTACTACTACCTTTTCATTAAAGCTGTCCATGAGAGAGTCAGCAGCAAGGTCCAAATAGTTTAGTATTATAGGGAACATGAAGAGAAATTCTCAGCAGGAGGCTAATGTCACACTCCATTGACTCTCCCTTGTTCCTATCTAGATTCCCCAAATTGCCTGTTTTAAGGAAGTAACTTGTCATTTCATAAAGATTTATAGACTGCGGCTAGCTTAGGGTTCTGATCTAGCTCTCTAAGATATCTTGCCTTGCATTCCCCTCTGACATCAGGGAAAAGTACCTGTAACCTAGGTCATGGTTTTCAGGCAAGTCCACTTTTCCCAGAATGGAAGAGTTGGCTCGCTTTTGGGGATACGCAGTTCCACAAGGGCACAGAACTGATGGACAAAGTTGTAGAAAATGTTGGAAAACCATGTCAAGCCCAAACAGCAGTTCTCTCGGATATATCATCTTCAAAATTGACTGTAAGGACACATTACAGAGTACCATGAGAGTCAGGTTCTCCCTACATGCCTACCTCATTCTTCTGGTGAGATAATCATGACATTGTCACATGCACTCTAATGGCAATATAACATGAACCATTGTGAGTTTACTTATTCTGCCTCTTAGAGGAAGGCCCAGAACCTCAAGAAGCACGCAAGCAACTTCCTTCTAATTTGAGATACAGGTCCAGGTTCTCCCATAACTTTCTACAACACAAAAATTCAAATGATCCTTCAGCTACATGGTAAACACCAACTTTCTGCATTGTTATCTACTAAAATTTTATTTACAGATGCTGTAATTAAGCAGCAGTATAACATATTTCTGAACAATTTGATAAAAACTTGGATTATGTTCATTTTCTAGCTAGAAAGAGGATTACTACTTAGATTTTTTTTATTTTATTTTATTTTATTTTTTTAAGAATCAGAGCAATATCTATACCAGTGAGCTACGCAAAGAGAAAGCCTACTGACTATTTTATTAGGGTTTGAGGAGTTTTAGTTTTACTTACCATTATTTATAGTAGGTATTCTAAGTATGGAGAAACATTTTTATAATGTCATTCACATTGAAAACTGTCTAGAGTGTTCTAAATGATGGGTAATGAAAAACAAAGTTGAAAGTTGCTGGAAAGTGTCTAGCAGGTACTGTTGGAGTCAGTTCAGGCCTTAATGTCTTCATTTTGGGCCAAGGGAAAAGAGTAAACAGAATACTAATGCAAGTTGCAGATGGTACTAAAATCGGTAAAGGTTATCAACCCCGGTGAAATAATGCAAGAGGACCTGAATAGGTTAGAAATATGGGCTTAAAGCAAAATTATGTTTAGCAAGGAAAATTGCAAGCTAATCCCAATAGAGAAAAATAATTAATGTTGAGTAGCAAAGGAACAAAGGTAAAAAGAACCTGAAAAGCAGGTTTATTGAAAGAGATATAGGGTAAAAGAAAACTTAGAGATAAATTTGCAATGTGAAGCAGGGAAAAAAAAAAAAAAAACAAAAAAAGAAAACAAAAAAAAATCTTTGATCTAAAGGCTTAGGAAAAAATCATATGCCATAAAATGTGATGAAACATTGTAGCTGTGTGCATGGCAATACCTGACAGACCATCTACAAATTAAAGCATCTCTGTACCAGAGAGCAGCATGTAAGATGAGAGGACTTTTTTTTTTTTTTTTTTTTTTTTTTTCCTTTCTAGGAATAATTGATTTATAAGGACAGAAAACAGAAGTTCATGAAGAAGTAATGTGAAAGTGGGCACACCCATCCAAAAATAAATATTTTCCTCTTCTACTGATATTTTCATTGTAGCTGACCAATGAGAATGAGATGAAATTAGAGATAAAAATCAAGATCTAGTAGCCAGTAAAACAGCCACTTATAGAGAAGACAAATTTTAGCACGCCAGGCATTTGAAGTAAAGATCAGGCAACGTTAGAGCTGTGTAGTAATGAACTTTGGTAAAATTGGAAGTTAAACGGCTAAACACAGCAGATCTTTTACACTTGTAACCTGTGCTACTTCCTGTACCACTTGATAAAATGTGATTTATAGAAAAGCATGTCTCAAATTCATTAGAACTCCTGAAGGGACTTGCTTCAGTGTTTTCTTGTGGGGTAGAATATTTTGTTTCTTTCTCTTAGGAAAATATTCTTCACTGAGGAGATGTTTGGGCACTGGCACAGGCTCCCCAGGGCAGTGGTCATGGCAATGAGCCTGATGGAGTTCAAGAATTGTTTGGACAACTCTCCCAACAATAAGGTCTGCTTTTGGGATGGTTCTGTGTGGATCCAGGAGTTGGACTCCATGACCCTTGTGGGTCCCTTCCAGTTCAGGATAATTTGTTATTCTATGATTGTTTGTTTGGTTTCTTCTGTTTTGTTGTTGTTGGTTTGTTTCTGTTTGTTGTTTGTTTGCCAGGTCTGACCAGTCTAATTAATAGAACAAATATTGCAGATCAGCTCTACTACCTAATTAATTACTACTTCGTCTAAACCACTTTAGAAATAAAAGAGTAGTAGTATGTCCCAAGGGACATACTACTGTTCAGAGATTGGTCTTTCTTCCTGTCCTTGACTTTCTCTGTATCTGTGTAGATGTTCTGTCTTTTAAACTTACCTTCTATACTGACATCATGGAGATAGTAGTGCACATTTTGATAAATTGTTCTCACCATATGGAATTTCCTCTATCAGTGAGATTTTATATCATGAAATATTTTCTGTGTATATACCGATATTGCTTTATAATTTAACTCTATTGTTTTCTCAATTAAACTACTGAAATTTGTTTCCAAAAGCTCTTAATTTTGATTTTTTTAATTAAATCCTTTATAGTCCAGAAGACTTTCCTCAGTAAACAGTAATTTTCAGATTGGTCTAATTTATATGACTTTTTTAATCCCTCTAATATATCCTGTTCCTATCATTTCAGTGAGAGATTCCTATTTTATGTACAATACTTAAGAATGATTAATGCGTTTCATTGTTAGGAACAAAACTTTAATAAAATCTATCTTAATTTCTGTTATAAATAATAACTGCTTCCATTGAATTATCTAAAGTCAATTGAATTGAAACAAATATAATTTACATGGAAAATATATATATATATGTCACTTGCTGCTGCATTTTTTATGCAAGGTGCAACATTCAAATTCGTAATTTTTCACTGGCAACCTAAACAATTTACCATAGAGCAATAACGCAATTATACCTAGGAATGTCTGTGCTTAAGGTCATTGCTTTTTCTACTTCATGTTGAATGATCATTTAATGTCCTATTAAAGGAACAGAGATTTCTGACAATATAGGTATGAAGCAGACAGAATGCTCTTTTGCACACTTGTCCTTGGGAAAATCCAATCCCGCTCCTGCGTCATTAGACAACAAAGGAATCCAGAAGGGGAGTTCAGCTGCAGTCTTGGGATGAGAAAGTTTTTCAGACAGACGGTAGGGGTTTGACACATATTTTGACCCCTAGACCTCTCTCCAGGTCTGTACAGGAGACCATCACAGCACCGTTGAAGTACAGTTCTTCAAGCAAGCCACACACATGAGCTCTGGCTTGGGGAACATGCCTGAAGCGTAGGATCTGGCAGCAAGGCAGAGATGTACTGCAGCCTGTAAAGTGACAGCTAGGGTGCACTGATACATAAGTGCCTGGCAACTGCTCTGATTTATTGCAGTGGCTGTTATGGCTCTCTGTGAAGCCTAAAATAATCTATGAATGTTTCACATTTTAATAGTATTCATGTTGAGGGCCTCTGTGTGACTGCAGCTATATGATAACATATGCCCCAATTGGATCTGCCCTTTGTGTACAAGATGACACAATTTGTGCATAGTTAGCCATGAGGGAGACAGAGATTACCCATTTCCAGTGCAGGCAATGCTGGGTCTCCCAGCCACTCATATATACTAAAGAGAGAAGTATTCTCATTCTTAAAAGCATTTACACCCTCAGAGCTTAGCAGATGGGATGTTCTTGCCCTTCAAGGCAAAGCTCTGCTGTCAGAACAGACACACAGAGGAAAAAAATAAGTAACAAGCAAAGAAACTAGTTAAGAGTTTAATGGGATTTGACTGGTTATTACATTGCCATTAGTCATTATTAACCTAAATATTCAATAACACCATGGACCTCAAGCAAGGGACATCATTAACAGTACATACAGTTCCTAGCAAAGCAAAAAGCTGTTCAAGAACATCACTGTTAATAGAAGTTGAGGACTAAAAGAGTTAGGAAATATATGGTTAAGACCACTCACAATATTAATTCCTTCCCCTGAAGCCCATGTTACAGAATGGGAGCAGCTAAGGAACTGGGGTTGTTTAATCTGGAGCAAGGAAGACCTTATTTTTCTCTACAACTACCTGAAAGGAAGTTGTGGGGAGTTGGGGGTCAGCCTCTTCTCACAGATAACTAGTGATAGGACTAGAGGGAATGGCCTCAGGTAGAGAAAGGGGAGGTTCAAGTTGGAAATGAGGAGAGTTTTCTCCTCAGAAACAGCAGTCAGGCATTGGGATGGGTTGCCCAGGGGTGTTTAAGGAAATGTTGGATGTGGTACTTAGGGACATGGTTTAGTGGGTGACATTGGTAGTAGGGTGATGGTTGGACCAGATGATCTTGGAGGTCTTTTCCAACCTTGATGATTCTATGATTCTATGCTGCTAAGCAATCTTCATTATACATATTCTCTTTACCCATCCAGCATATTTCCAACCGCACTTCTCCAGTCTCCATCTCTGAAACAATTCCACTGGCTGCACATTCCCTCCTTACTTTCAGGCAAGAAGTCTTGTACAGACCACCCATGCTGCTCTCCAGCAGCACCTCAGTTTTAGTCCTCCTTTTTCCAGGCATATTCTGACCTTTCTTTCTCTGACATATTCCTTCCTATCCAGCTGTTGTTTCTCTCATCTTCCGTTTCAAAGTATTCCTACCAACAGTTCAAGTGCTCAGCACTTACAGTAATGGCCATATCTACATTATTAAGTGAAGTAGGCTACAGCCTTGAGAGCAAAAGGCATTGCACTGCTAAAATCCATATGCCCAAGCCTTCCACTCTGAACTTTCTCCTCAAAAATCAGGATCGTGTCATCCTGCCATCCCAGTAATGCTGCACCATCTCCTAAGCCATGCAGGAATATAGCTTGGGCATCCTGTGTTTCTCTCCAGCTTCTCCAGAAGCGCATTTATTTGTATAATTTTCTTTATGGATTTTTTGTTTATTTGTTTGCTTGACATAAATGCCACCCTTCTGGACAAATTTGAAGCCTCTGCATGAAATCTGGCAGAAACACAATAGCTGCAGATCTCCTGAAAGAAAAGCCTACTGACATCTTAAGATGCTTTTCCCACAGCCTGGCTCTCAGCAAAGACTGGGTTGATTTGGCTGAAGTTTTCCAACAGTCAAAGGCAGACCCATAGCAGAGAAAATTTAATCCCAAAATGTAGTGTGGTAAAAAGCCATAAGCAACTGAAAATAGACTTATATAAAGAGAAACATTGGGAAACTTTGAAAAGTGCTTCTCCTAGTCCTATTAATAATACCTTTTTGAATGGTCTGATATTCCTTGATCCTCCTATAAAGATTGCAAAAGATAAGATTTTACAGACAGGCTCAATAAATGCCGATTCATGGCTTTGACTGTATATTTGCGTACTTCTCACCTGTTAATTTTTAAGATGGAAGGTATTGTTTCAGGAACCACCAACTTGCACTTTCTGAATTCATGTTGGTTCCCTCCTAGATTTACACATTTAGGTGTGAACTCAAAATTCAAATATCAGGGTCACTGCTACATACATGGATGCCTTTTTACTCAGGAGTCCACAGAGCAGAGTCTTATGGTGTGTATCAGGATTTACTGAGCACATTCAGGGAAGCTGCCAAAGTGTTTGGAGTGCTTTGGAAGCAGAAGAAACAGCTGGTCCCATCAAAGTGATCACATTCTTGGGCATTAATTTAGAGTCCGAGAGGATGGAGTGATGTTTGCCAGGGAATAAGCTTCATAATTATAAAGGGTTCGTGACTCAGAAATCACAGATTAATCAAGGTATGGCTAAAGCATTTGCTTTGTTAACTAGTCATTTGAACCTTGAAGAAAAGGGTATTTAGGCAGCATGTAACCCCTGATCTGACCAGTTCTTTCAATGGCAGAAGCTATAGATGGACTGATGTTGTAAGAGCAATTGACTCTGAGTACTGGAAGCTGTTCTATGCAGTCTCAGTATATCAGCAAATAATAAGTCAGTGCTAGTGGAAGAATGAATTATTCATAACTATGTATTGTGAAAATACATTTGAATGTGCCTGGAAGGTTTGCTTCTGAGGAACACATGCTGGAGTTATGCAGAGATGTGTATCAGAAAAAAAAAAAATAAAAAAAAAAAAAAAAAAAAAAAAAAACCTATTTAGATTAGATATAAGAAATTATTCACTGTGAAGGTGGTGAGGCACTGGAACAGATTCCCCAGAGAAGCTGTGGATGCCTCATCCCTGGAGGTTTTCAAGGCCAGGTTGGATGGGACTTTGAGCAACTTAGTCTCTAGACTAGTGGAAGGTGTCCCTGCACATGGTAGGGGGTTGGAATTAGGTGATCATTAGGATCCCTTCCAATCCAAACCATATTATGATTCTTGTTATGGACACTTAAACTTGATGTATGTCTGATTGTTTTCTTTCCTTCTGCTGCTTGCACCAGCACAGAAAACATCCCCTTCCAGCTTGGAGCCATAGCTACCATTGCACCATTACAAAATTGTTGCCTACTTTTCTTTCTTTTTTTAACTATTCCAGCAGCTGGAGTTTTCTACTAAAGGATCAGTTAACAACACACTGATTGCAAATAATCATCAAAACAAACCCCAAAATCTTAATGAATAGAGGTGGCATGTTTATCTTTCACATTATACTTCTTGTGAAAAAAAGAAGGAACATACACAGCCTCTACCTCTCTCTCTCTCTCGTCTTAGGTTTTTATTTCCATGCCGAAAGCTATCTTAAGACATGAACTTTGGGAAGGCTAACACACAAAAAATGACTTGATTTATAAAAACACCAAATTCTGTAGAGGTTTTTTGTTTTTGTTGTGTTTATCCCCCTTTGAGGAGACATCAGGGTGTACCGAGAATACAGCAACATAGGTATGAGTAACGAATTCAACCACGGGCGAGACAACTGGAAAGGTCTGGGATGTGTAACAGTCACTTATTAAACTACATAAACTACAGATTTTTTTCTTTCTCCATAAGAGATTTTGGTAAGCAGAGCTACACATTATAAGATGTGTTTTAATGGAAACTAACAAATGTGTAATTTTTTTCTTCTGGGAAAAAATAATAAAAAAAAAAAAAAAAAAAAAAAAAAAAGGTGTTTATTAACCACACAACAATCAGAAGTTTACAACCTTACTTTTCACTTTATCAAATCCTTTTTATGGGGTGCACTTTGCTAAGGGAAGGTGAGAGCTTCTGTTGTTACTCTGTCCACACACACCACCACCACCACCCCCAGCCACACCCAGCACATAGTAATTAAGCTTATATAGGTCAGCATATCAGATATAGAGATCCTCTAAGAACACACAGCTTCTGAAATTCACTGGATTCAAAGACTATACAGAACTGTAGACAAAGTACACTGCTAATAGCAGGTGCTGTAAAAAAAAAAAAAAAAAAAAAAAAAAAAAAAAAAAGGCTTTTAATTACTGTATATCTTTCTTTAGAAGCCACCTTCAACCACCTTTTCCTTGTGAGCTGCAGGGGAAAGCAATTAAATGTATGAGAAAGCCACCTTTAAAGCTACACAAGGAAGCAATTAGTGTAACAGAAGTGTTAGCTTGTACACAAAGAAATACGGTACATGGAATCACTGGAGGCTGGCTATTACTTCAACATAATTAATACAGATTTTAATTCTTAAAATGTGTGAGACTGCTGAAAGGTGAAAGTCATAGCTGATCCATGTTTATTTCCAAGTCTCCTTATGACAAAGGACTTAACTCTTTACACAAAAACACGTTGATGCCTGTTGGACATATAATTCACACCTTATCTATATTCTCTTTACATATGTAAACCAACCCCAAATATTTTATGATTCTATGATTCTGTGAGCTCCTTTATTTCTAAGGGGCAGGAAGGCACAATGGAATTGAATGGAAATTCCCAAAATGGTTTCAGTGCTTTTAGGACCCAATCCTTGGTCAACAATGACATGTAAACAGAAAAAATCCCAGTCAATATGAACTCCACTGAATTTAAAGACAAAAATATTACTCAAACAAGATCAAAAAATGTTTCACTCGATGGTGTTTTGTAAAGGATACACAGGTTAATTTGACACTTTCTGTTGCATTAGATGGTATGAAACTTCAATTAATTACTACTTCTTTAATTTAACTGGTTCGTTAAGAACTGATTGTAGAACCACAAAGCAAGTATTACTTCTTCCTTAGTACCTGATTTGGCTAACTTCTACAGTCCAAAGTATATGATCCTTTATCAAAATTAGATTTTAACAAAGACATTAAATGGTTAATAGTAACACACAGCATCACTAAAACTCTAAAATAAAGGAAGTTTTCACAGCTTTCAGTCATATTATTCTCCTCTAAATACCTCAGTGTTAGTCCTTGTGTTTTCTGGTGTCCTTTATTATTAGCAGCTTACTTTACTACTAGTATTATTTGAAGTTAAGAGCACAAGTAAGATGTTTCTATAAATGTTTGATTTTATGAGCTCTCATGCATTTTTCTCAACCAATTAATTAGTCAAATTGCCTTCTTGACTGTATCTCCTTGCTTAATCTAGCTTTTTTAGTTTTGTTATTTAGTGTACTACCTTATTCCATTAAAGACAAAGTTCAATTATTTGTCCTTTGAAGCTCAGAGTGCCTTGTGTAAAATGCCAAGTGCATTAAAAACAGGCCACCCTTGACTTTTGCAAGGAGATATAGAAGGATAATAAGTTAGTTTAATTTAATGGAATTTTGAAATTGAGCAAGTGTATGTATGTGTGCATGTGTATGTTTATGAAAATACCAAAATAGAGATGAAATGTTGTCAAGTCATCAAGAGCACTTTTTTTTTTTTTCTTTTTGCCATTTTCAATTTTTTAATCTTAAAAAGTAGCAAGAAAGAAGGAAAGTGTTGAGGCTAAAACAAAGGACAGAGAGGCAAGGGACACTGGACTTGGAGAAAAATGTATACTAGAACATTTTGCTAGCATTAAAATAGAGCTTCATTGCCACACAAGTGTAAATGAGCACAACATTCTAGCAGAGAAGAGCTGCGTTTTTGCTGACTACTTGGGGAATCTGCCATTGTACCTCTTCCAAATCCTGTTCACTGTCCTTATCTATTTACATTTCCATTTTGAAGACAACTCTCTATCCTGTCATTTGCCTCCACACTGAGACTGAGCCCAAAAATGATGGCAAAAAATACTTGTGTACAGCCTGAGACTGTGAAGAGAGCTTGGTAAACTTTGCAAAGAAATGGATCTTGGCTATGCCAATTTAAGACCTAGGGTGAGAGATCTCTGCCATTTGTAGAAAAAGCTTGAGATGGTAATGTGTTAAAGGGGTCTGGAGGTTTTAAAAGTGGAGAAAGCAACTTAAAAGGTGAATGTGGCACCAATATAATATAGCAGTCACTTGATGAACTGGAGCCTTATGTGAGCCGTAGGGCAGACCCTACACATTGAGCCCTGTTGTGCAGCTCTTGGTGGCAGGAGTCATCCAGTTGGAGCTAGAGCTGCTTTGATGAATAAAGGCAGCAGAAGGGGTGCAGCTACAGCAGCAATTAGTTTCTGCAGAGTTTTTACAAATCTGTTTAGAAGCCAATTGTCTATGGCAGGCATGTTCAGCATACATGTATCTCTTCCTGTGTAAATGGCAAACTTTGAGTAAAACAGAGATTAATTTAATTAAGTTTAAGCATTTCAGCTTTTTTTATTTTATGGTTACATACATAAGTAGAGCAATCACTGAATACAAATATTGCATATTTACTGTGGCATGATCCAGGCAATTACTACTAAAGTATTAAGGAAAAGCATCATTTCACTCTTTTAATTTTATTTTATAATTAGGTGGGAACCATATTTTGGTGAATACATTTATAGTTAGAAGTTATAGATTATGTCTCTTTTTGTTTTGGAAGGATGATTTTAGCCCTGTTGCTAAAAGCCTGTTAGCAACAATAAAAATAGCTATAAAAAGGCGTTTATAGCTCTTGTACTTGATTTTCTTATTGGTTTTCATCAAATATTTCACATTCATATGATGTATGCAATCTACTAATAGTAACATACACCTTCAAGAGTGATTTTAAACATCTGGTTAAAAACAGTTTTTTATGTACTCAGATTTTTTTGTTCATTCATTTACATGAGTGTTTTGCCAGTTGTTCATTATGCCTCTGACTTCTGTCAGTTTTTGTTCTTAAAAAATGATTTGAAAAAGTTTAGAAGGAAAAACTAAAAGCATAGCAAAGAAAAAACTACTGGCATCTCTTTTGTGTGCCAGAGTTTTAACCACTTTGCGTGGAAAGACTTTCCTGACTTCCGTTTCAAGCAAACATTTTTGTACACAGTATTACAGGAAGGGCTGAATGCAGTCTACTAAATGCAACAAGGTAAATGTCTGCACGCATTTTACATATACCATACTATTAAAATCAATCTGTTCAGGTTAGTTTCCATTTTGAGGAAAGCTGAAAAACACAACCACCAGTTTCTGTCACGTGCTGCATCATATCAATTAAAAATAAATTAAATTTCATGCAAAGGACACAACTTAGAAAATCTCAGCAAACAACAACAGAACCTTTCCACTAATGATTTTCAGTCATCAGAAGTGGAGAGAGACTCAGACAGCAGACAGCATGGTCCCAGCATGCTTTTTGCTTTTTTTTTTTGTTTGCACAGTAGCTGTCAGTTGCAGCCCTGCAGGTAGTAGAACCCAGTGGGAAGAGGGGCGGGACAGAGCGATGCTGCCTGAACTGACAGCAAATTTAAATTACTGAGCTTTCTTTTTCTTTTTTTTTTTTTTCTTTTTTTGGTTTTTTTTTTTTTTCTGTATTTTTCTACTCTGCGACAAACTGCAAAGATTCTAGTACACGCTAATTTAACAACCCTGCTTCATCCTTTTTTTTTTTTTTTTTTTTTCCCTTTCTGCTTCCAGGATAATTAAAAGAGAAACCTGTAAAGGCAACATTCCTTTAAGCAAGTTGGTGCTGCAACGTGCTGGTAAGACGAATTTAATTTTTTTGTTCTCTTCCCCATCTTTTATTTTCCTTTTTTGGAGCTGAAAGCTTTTGTATATCTAACGCAGTCATAAGTGTGGTACCCCTGCTGTGGAGGGTTAGGATGTAATGAAAAGGTGTAACTGCTTGATATGTGACCTTCTCCTATTACTTAAAATGGATAATAACAGCTTTCGTGTCTGTCCTCATGATGCTTTTCTCTCTGTGAATTGACTATTTGCTCAACAGAAGCGGTTCTGTGATTGTCGCACTATGACAATGAGGACTTGATTGTTTTTTGGGTGCTGTTCCATGCTCCTATCAGAAAAGATACTTGAGTTGGGGGGGTTTGTGTGTGTGATTTTTTTCAAACGCTGCCTGAAGCACTGACACGACGGGGGTGGAGATGGGGGTGGAGGAGATGGTCTTGGGTATTATTCTGCCTGTTCAGCTGTTTACTAGGTAGAGAAGTGCAACACTGAAACTTTTTTAAAAATAAATAAATATTTTTCAGCTTGCATTGAGTGAGATCACTGTCTCCAGGATTTATTGTATACTGGGTAAAGTTCTTGCTCTCCCTTGCATTGTTCTTCTGGAGAAAGGGGGGAGGGATGTTCTACTTCATACCTTGCCATAGCTTTGTAGCAGCTAATTGCAACGAAGTTACAAACTTTGAGATGAAATACTTGCCATTGTTTTTGCAAAGAATGGGTTTGATGTTCTGGATAGTTTCCTATGAATGCAAGCCTGCCAGATATAATCAGACCTGTACTATAAATGTTGTAATTCCTGCCTTACAAATCCCCTGATTTTTAGAGATCTGCTTTCTAGTCTTTTCCTGACATTAATACATATTTTTTTTTTCAGGAAAATAGAGATGTTCTGGCTTTTCTTTTTTTCAACCCTTATGAAACTTGTAAGATGAGTTGGTTTTGTTTTGTTTTGTTTTTATTCTCAGACTTTCTACATATGATTCTGACAGGTATTAAATGCTACAACACCTACTAAAATCAAGAGGAAGGCTGAGTTTGTCCTGTATTTAAGAGGAAATTGATGAGTACTCCCAGGACTGAATCTTACGATTGCTGAAATCTCTTTCTTTTCCTAACTGCAATTAATTGCCATTACACTTAAGAAGTGATCCTGAATGTTTTTACTGAAATATTAGGATAAACCACATAAATAAACACTACTCTTACAATTAAATATTCACAGGTTTGTGGCTGTACTGAGGAAAACTTTTTGAACGTAGGACACGATTTTTCACAGAAACATAGTGGAGCTGGAAATCCAGTGTCATTCAGTCCTCTAACTTCCTGAAAGCTATTTTTCTTAATATTTTAAATGACTTGTCTCAAAAGTAATCATCTGCAGGGTGATACTTTGAGGTTTCCAAATTTAAAGGTCTATTTTGCTAAATGCATGCCATGATTATAGGGGTGAAGTTGTGTAGGGAGAAGGGAGATAAGTATCAGGGATTGAACACAGGCTTCCTTTCTTTTCCCTGGAGAGGAGGATGTGCCAATGCCATATGGAAAGTCACATTCTTTCACAGGAACTTGTTAGGGCATAGGGTTAAAGGGTGCTGTACTTGCAGAGGTTCGTCACTCCCTGTTTCAGCCTTGATTTCAAGCACTGTGATACTTTTTCTGAAGATTTACTTCACTTGTGCATAAAATGCTGGTATCTTGGGAAATGAGGTCATTGTAGCTCTCACACCTTACTTTTGCCCAGATAACTTGCATCCCCTCCTCCCCAACACCAAGACCCAGAAAATTAGGCTTTGTCCCTTGTAATCCTAAACTCTCATCCATTTATAACAGGAGAAGAAAAGGATTGAATTCAGCGTTCTTGTTATGGAAATAAGTTTTTATTCACTCTGTATCAACTGACAGTTAGAAGCGTATCTGATGTAATATGAATAAACTGTAGGCAGTTGACAGTAAATTATGCAGCTATAGTCTCACATTCTCTTAGAAACGGTGCTTTTACAATGTTCAAGTGGCTTAATGGAGTGAAACAACTGCCAATAGGCTCATTTGAGTTTGGTGATCACCCAAAGCCATGAGAAGTCCATAGTGGTTGATACCCACTGCCCAAGGCTGGCACCACAGTAATGGGAAAGGCTGAAAGAAGTCGGGCTTGGGCATAGCCAGGTGTACTCTGTTAGAGAAGCAATGCCAAAATTACTGTTATGAGGCAACGGGACAGCAAAGTACAGCCAAGTTTAGTGAAAAGACTTTGTTCCTAGAGCATTAAAGGAAAAAAAAAAAAAAAAAAAAAAAAAAAAGTCACCTTTATCTTTAAGAAATAATAAACTACCAGTCTACTTTCTATTTGAATGTAGTCTTTATTTTTTAATTAATCTTATTTTTTTTTAACTATCCTGTGCTCTTGAAGTTCTTGTTGGCTTCTAGCAATACTCTCCTCTACCCAGCATCTGGAAATTTCTTGCTGAATGAAATTGCTTTCAATAAAAAATAAATAAATAAAAAATAATTAAAAAAAAATGCAGAAAACTTGCTGTAATTTCCTGACAGTATCACAGAAATAAGAAAACACTAGACTAATAAAAATGATAATCTGAGTTTACAACTGTTAACAAGATTCCTGAATAGAAATGGTGCTATTATATGCAAAGACCTTTTATCATCAGTAGAGGAATGTAGTATAAAATTATGAGTTTTATTATTAGGGCCCTGTCACCCAATCAGAAATCAACCCATAATCTTAATTTATGAAATGCCATAAGTTTTGGCATCTTCCCTCCCCTTCTATTAATAAAATATTAAAGACATTTTATAATTAGAAACTTTGATAACGTAGCTATGAATTTTCTTTACAGGAAAAAAGCTGGCATAATTCTGTATTTCTTCCATATCTCCAGCTCTCCATACAAAATCACTGCAAGTCTGAGTTACATATAGCAGATGGAACTGGGGTAAATCCCAAAGTTGCTATGGGCAGTAATGATAGGATTTCATGGACTTCTTTCTTCTGAGAGAGACCAGATTCTCAGGCTTTCTCAGGATGCTGCAGAAGAATTTATGAATATGTTATGGCACCTCTTTCATAGAACAATTTGGGTTGGAAGAGACCTTAGTGAGCATCTAATTCCAACCTTCCTGGGACTGGAACACCTCCCACGAGACAAGGTTGCCCAGAGCCCCATCCAACCAGGTCTTGAACAATTCCAGAGATGGGGCATCCACAGCTTCTCTGGGCAGCCTGTACCACTGCCTCATCACCCTCAAAGTGAAGAATTTCCTCCTTTTCTAAATTTACTGTCCTCCTTAACCTAAATCCACCCTCTTTCAATTTAAAGCCCCTTGTTCTACAACTACACTCCCTGTCAGAGGGAGCTTTTCTGTAGCCCCCTTTAGGTACTGGAAGGCTTCTCTGAGGTCTCCCTGGAGCCTTCTCTTCTCTAGACTGAACAACACCAACTCCCTCAGCCTGTCTTCAGAGGAAAATTTCCCTGAATGTGATTATTTATCAGTGTTACATTTCTGAATTGAAGCATCAAAAATGCTTAGATTTTAACGTATGGCAATATTTTATTTCATTCTAGTAATAACAGACTTTTACCTTTCACTTATGACTGCAAATGGCTATTTCTCCCCCCACATGTAAATGATTTGAAACATTATGAGGGCCTTGCTGTGTTTCCATTTGCTTTAACGGATTAGCCGTGGTCCTCTTTCAGTAAGAACCACTGTGGAAGCTCTACATCACCAAGGGAAGCAAGACAGCTGTAGGTTTGCTCAGTGGCTCCAGTCTCTGGTCCTCCCACATTACCTGATTGATAACAGATTGGGCCAACACTTGCCAAGATACACTCCTTCCACAAGCCTGGCAGCCAGTCATACATCCTTCATCTCCTGGTGCTGTGTGCATGGTTCACTGTAGACTCCTTGGGACTCTTGAACCTGTGCAGGGTATATGAAACACTAAAAATAATCTCATACTTCCTAATTACTTTCATCACCCCCTAGGCAATAGAGCAGTAGTTATCAGGTCACTAGATATGAATTAAGAATATAAATAAATATTTTATTCTATTAAGGTAAAAAGTAAAATGTTAGCAAGAATGAAACAAAGCTAAAAGAGAAGCAGAGCCCCAGAGAGTGCAGTTCTGGACTATAATTATCACACAAAGTCTTCCTTGGCTGCTTTGCCTCTCCCACAGCCTGCAATGTTTATAACTTAGCTCCCAACCTAAGGGTGATGTGCTCCAAGAACTCTTAGAGTTAAGTCATTCCTACTCCTGTTGTTAAAGACACTTACTGTCACTTCCATGGGGAAGGTAACAAAGGGGCAGCAAGCCAGAAGTGCTGCATACACTTTTTGTTTGTTTGTTTTCCCAAATAGAAATTGTCAGCCACCTGTATATCCCTCATCTAAATGTCTGCTCTCTGCTCATGGTGTTTGGACACCAGAGGTAGGATTCATCTCACCCAAATTTATGTATTTATGCTGTATACACCTACATCTGAGCTAACCACCTCAGGGTCCTGTTACAGTCAAAGGAAACAAACAGGCGCTTTCAGGGAGTGATTTATCTGACCTATTTTAAATGACTATGTTCTTTGAATCCCACTGTAGGACATCACATTCAAGACTCAGATCATTTAACCTCCTCTCCTCCTCAAATTTTCTTAATTAACCATACTGTTGCATTGCTTAATTTAGACATCTTCTCATCATCTGCTTAGATTCTCTTGTAACTACTTCATGAACACACAGTGCTTAAAACTCTGTAAATTATATACCTTGAAAAACAGTTATAGTACTATTGACTTACCAAGCCTCATATACCTGGCAGTGGACTTAAAACAAGGCTAATCATAGTGAAATTAGGACCGGGTTGCATAGCAGGGTAATGTTGCTCACGTATATCATTAGTCCTCAAGCACTGCTGGGGGGATGCTGACAGAAGTGCATTCCAGGCAGCATGTTTAATGTACAATTAATCTTGTTCCTCATGGTTACTTTTATTAGGCTGAACTGATCTAGTGAAAGGAGCTGTTGTGATTGTTTTATTTGTTCTACTTTGCAGACCAGTAGCATTTAAAAGCTATGCTGTAATGCTTTAACATATGTGAGTCAGAAAACACCGTGAGTACGCTGAAGTCCACCTGATTTAGGCACCTGCATTTTAATGAGCTGATGTTCCTGATATAATTTCCCTTACCCAAAGGAAGCTCAGTGCATTTGAAAGCTTCCAGACAGAGATCGTGCCTTCTTAAGTTTGTACAGTTAAGGCTCCATTTACACCACTAAAAATATCTGCTACCCTGGCTCCCTGCTGTCACCACATAGCTCACCACGTCTCATGCAACCATCTGTGGAGGGGCTTCTTGTGTCATCTGGGTCATGTGTGGGACCCAGGTGTTTGCTTTTGTGCCCCAGTACATGGCATGAATATTTGTGGGTGATGTTGGCAGGTTCACAGACCACTTGAACAGAGGGATGTAAAGAAAATAGGTCTGGAGCAACCTTGTTCATAAAGCCTAGAGAGTGTGAACCCTGAAGATGACCATAGCCAACATCACAATCAGGTCTTTATACAATCAGAATGTGATTAATTCCAAAATTACTTGTGTCAGTACAGAAATACATATTTATACATATATAAATATACTGTATAGCTGTCGGAGACATGAGAACACACTAGAGAGCTAAGTCATTCAGCAGTACAGACACACTATATGTCAGACAAATATGGTGTTCCTTAGGACTCATTTCTCCCTTCACTTAGGTAATCTTCAGTGTCCTAAAGATTGGTTTAAGTTAGAAAAAAATGAATTCTACCATTCATTAAAAAAAAAAAAAAAAAAAAAAGTTGATCATCAGGCATGAATGAGGTAAGTCTATGATGAACCAGAGCTAGGGTCTGCAGTGTTTTGCAGAAACAGTCTTCAGTAAAGCAAGAACAGTGGCCTGTTTTTGAAACATGAAGAAAATGTGACAATAATCAATAGAACTGCTGGCAAAAATAAGAGCTCTCAGCACAAGATTTTATGTATTATACTTTTGCTATTTTCAGTGATTAATTTATATGCACTGTGCAAACCACTGACACAGTAAGTAATCCTGAAAGCCTGTTGTCTGTGTTTTGGATAACAAGAGGTAGAGTATAGATTAATAGTGGCTCTTAATCAATCTGATGCAGTCAGTGTTTTCCATAGGCACTCCATTTATAAGCCACTCAGCTAAAATCTTTCTTTTGCCATATCCTAAGTCACCAACAATTATGAAGGACATATGCATACTAAATGAAGCTTTCGCGCTTGAGTGAAGAACAATAGCAGCCTATCCAGTGTCACACAGCAAGAGAGACCACATTCACAGGACATTAAAGGCTGGGTACTCTTGCTGAACAGGTTTACACATTTAAGCCTTGATCCTGCAAGGACTTACACACATGCTTAACCTTACACACTGCGAATGAAATCCTGGGCCTTTCAAAATCAATGTCAAAACTCCACTAACTTCAAAGGGCCACTCTGTGAATAGCCTTTTTGGCTTCAGTGCAGCCACACGGAGTGTAGAAGCGTGTGACCTGATCTCCCCAACCTTGTTGCTTGCGTGAAGCCTTAAGAGATTGAGGGAGCTGCTAAGTGTAACTTCCAAAACACCTCTTCTGTCTCAAAACAAGCCACAAGCTTTCAAAGATGTTTTCTTGTTTGATCTGTGTTCTTTAGTGGTTTTGCCCGAACCCCATGGTAAAACCTGCCAGAGTGGTTTCTGCAGAAGAAATCTGTGAGCAATCCTTTCCCTGGCTAACATTGCACTCTGAGAGGGTTGTTTTCTTTCCAGAAGATCCAGTCCCTAGAGTGAAGTGGTTATGATTAAATTACATCTTTATTTAATATATATATGTATGTATATTTATATATTATGTATCATGTGATTTAACAGGAAATCTAGGAAATATCTACTGAAATAACTTACAGGTCAGAAAAAAAAAAAAAAATAATAATAATAATATATGAATTTTTGCAGGATTAAAATGCAGCTTTTTGTCTCCTTGCTGTTGGCATTTCAGAAGAACTAATGGTTTGTTGACAAGCTGGGGAAGAGAGACAGTGCTGTTGGTCCCATCTTCAGCATGGATTTTTATGCACAGCCAGCCAGGTCAATTCTCTGACTGCCTACACAGTCCTGCTGGGTCTACATGTGATGCAATGCTCACCCAACCCTCACACTGGCTGAGCTGTTGAGGTTAAGGGAGTCTTTGGAAGACCCAAATAACACCAAGATGTATCCTAGCTCCATCAGCAAAGCTCATGCTTGTAAATCCAAATCTCCCAGGCTTGAGCAAAATGTTTAAACACTGGCATGGGGATTGCAAATTGTGCTAGGAAATAGGAGAATCTTATCCACCATCTCCCTAAACTGAAAAAAAAGATTAGAGAGGATGGTTATCCCAGAATAATCATAGTGTAACAGGGAGGAAGCATTCTTTGGAAAAGAGATTTATAAAGTTTTGCATCCCAGTTATGCGTTAGGATAAGCCCATTTTAGTATTTGTGTAAACCAAATGATCACTTCTCCACTAAATCAGTGGCATTCACTTGAAAAGAAGACTAGTGTGGGTAATCCCAGCAAAGATTTTTGTTTCCATTTCAGCTTTTTTCTCTGACACATTTCATTGCTCAAGCAATGAAAAATTCCACAGACTTTACTCTTTTTGGCTTTTACTGCTAAGGTATTTTAATTTTATCTTCATCATGCTTCTGTACAAATGGGCTTTACATATTCCCAGCAAAATCCTGTGTGAAATTCTTAACCATAGAGATTACAGAAATTTACTGCTTCACTGGCACGGTCAAGTTGCCACAAAATTGCATTTGTTAATGTAGCTGTGAAAACACATGACACCTGCCATCTCTTAGTATAAGGACTTTAAATATGGCTGGGAAGAATTTAAGAATGCCTATAAAATGGGGTTTGCCCATGTCAGTTCAGCTTTAGAAAGGAGAGTGTGCTATAAAATCTTCACCCATAATTGGACACAAGTGACAGCTTTACTTAACTAGTGTTCACAAATGAACGAGCAGTGAAAATGCTCTGCCTTTCTCACCCCAGAAGAATGACCATGGCAGATGTTAACACCATTGAGAACAGCTTTATTGTAACTACAGGTGAGACAAATGGGAGATTTATTAGTCTGGGCATTGAGGGAAGGCGAGGGAGAGTAAAAGTTGTATCCAGTGCTGTTCCAAAGACATGCAATGCACATTGCCAAACACATTGCACGCCACACACAGTGCTCTAAAACAGGGCCTACGAATTCATGTGCATGACGACATTCTTGTTTGTTTATCAAGCACCCAGAATCACAAATACACGTTTCTGCTTTCTTTTTTTTTCATGCACTATCCTGTACTCATTTAAATTTGATGCAAAATCTCTGACTTCATTGATGATACAATACAATCAATGACTCCAAGGCTGAGAACTCAGTGACCTGCAAAACAGCAAACAACAATGAGGTTTCTCTGATGGAAGTCTTGAGATGAAACCCGATCCAACATAAGCAGGATCCCTCCTATTCATTTTAATGAGCTAAAAATTGGTCCCTAACATAATATGCATTCAACAGTAATCTGCAGTGGTTGTTCAGGCAGTGATCCAGTAAAGCCCTTAATTATGTGCTTAAGAATATGGTATGGGAATAGTCCCAAAAGAAGCCACTGCAACCACAACAATGTTTTAAGGTCTCCAAGTAAGTAAATGTTCAGTTGCTGCAGTATGATGCTTGTTTTTTTGTTGTTGTTGTTGTTGTTGTTTTTGTTTTTCAGTCAATGCCCTCTGCCAAGCAAACTAACAAGTTTTCTTCAATCCAACACATTGAGATGCCATAAATGTATTGATATTCAGATTTGTACCTAAATTTTGTTGTTGCTTTATACTCCTTTATGCCCAGAGACAGCAAAACACTTTGCTGCAATTTTGATATGGATATAGATAGGAATATTTACAACTTGAAATTCAAAGCTCCCTTCCTTTTTAGATTCAGGGTACACTTGCATGTGGTGCTGCTGTCTGCTCATCAGTAGAATAACTAGAATAAAATAAAATATCAGTAGAATCAGTAGAATAAGTAGGATAAAATTTTATTAAGAAAATGTTTGCAGTATAGGCAGGAAAATATTATATTCTGTAGTTCAAGTAAATTCTGTTTGCCCCAAACTCTTGAAGCAGATGCTTACTTAGAAGACCTGCTTAAAGGCAGTTTGAACTTTTGTGCCATGTGGAGCACATACAGTTTAACTGCTTCACTTCAGCTCATCTCATTTAACTAGGGGGTACTATATTTCTGTATTATTTTGCTTTCATGAAACCTGTGATATTCACCAGGTTTTTCAGGTAATACTGTTTACAGCAAACACTGCCTATGGTGTTTCCAAAAATTTCCTGCTGTCAGAAGTGTGAGGGCCAAATTGAAAATATTGGTTTGGGAGAATGTAATCTTTTCTGTACAGACTTTGGTATTCAGTGTAAGTGCCCAATAGTAATGATGTCCAGGCATAGGGCCAAATGTTAAAACTGCCCCCAGAGTGGATATACTCATACTCTGCAAGAGAAGCAGTAAAGTATGCTCATATTCTGGCCAGCAGCATCCAAAAGCACAGCTCCCCATGAGCATAATTCTTGCCAGGAGTATGAATAAGCTGCATTGAGGCTGTGCATTATGGCAAGTGCTGCATCAGGGACTGCTAAGTAACTCATAAATAAGCAGCCTCTGCTGCCCCCAATTCTTGTATCAAGCTTCAGAAGGCGCTTATATAGCTCCAAGTATGAAAGGCTTGTACAGTGGTCTCAGTGGGCTTCAAGAAGCGCCAAAACCAAGGTGGCTACTTTCCATCTCCTGCTCCTTCGACTGGCCATAATTCTCCTGGCAAGCACATACATGCAGCGCCTAGAAGGATTTGGCTTCTACTCTTCAGCTCATATTCATCATTTGGGTTGCTTCAGTGAAGTTATGAATCCAGGATCTCCTGTTATGGTAGGATAAAGACTCCACCATAGATGAAATCTTCATTAATAAATGAATTATGAATAAAACAAGAAAAAAAAAAAAAAAAAAAAAAAAAAAAAAAAAAAAAAAAAAAAAAACTGTCACACTTTAGTAAGCCCACCAACCATTTTGCTTTGGGCATACAAGTGTATATATGCCCACATCAGAACTACTTTTTTTACATTAGTGTTCATTTCACAGAATCACAGAATCAGAATCACAGAATTGCAGGGGTTGGAAGAGAGCTCAAAAGATCATCGGGTCCAACCCCCTTGCCACGCAGAATTACCTACAGCGCATTGCACAGGATGGCATCCAGGCAGGTTTTGAATATCTCCAGAAAAGGAGACTCCACAGCCTCCCGGAGCAGCCTGTTCCAGTGCTCCAGTACCCTCACCATGAAGTTCTTTCACATGTTGATGTGGAACTTCCTGCTCTCCATCTTGCAGCCATTGTCCCTTGTCCTATCCCCACAAACCACTGAGAAGAGGTTAGCTACATCCTTCTGTCTCCCACCCCTCAGATATTTATACACATTGATAAGATCCCCTCTCAATCTTCTCTTCTCAAAGCTGAACAGACCCAGGTCTCTCAGCCTTTCCTCATAGGGAAGATGCTCCAGGCCCCATATCATCTTTGTGGCCCTCCGCTGGACTCTTTCCAGGAGATCCCTGTCTTTTTTGTACCGGGGAGCCCAGAGCTGGACACAGTACTCCAGGTAAGGCCTGACCAGGGCAGAGTAGAGGGGGAGGATCACCTCCCTTGACCTGCTGGCCACTCTCCTTTTAATGCACACCAGGATCCCCTTGGCCCTCTTGGCCACCAGGGCACACTGCTGGCTCATGGTCAACCTGTCGTCTACCAGGACCCCCAGGTCCTTCTCAGAGCTCCTCTCTCAGCACGTCGTTCCCCAACCTGTACTGATAAGTGCGGTTGTTAAACTTGAGACTATGAGACTTTCAGCTCAGAAAAATCAGAGTAACCTCTTGAAATTTGTTGAGCCTCTGCCCCAGAACTGCTTATGATATTTCTAGAGCCTGACTTTAAAGATGATAGAAGTTACTGATCCAGCATGCACAACATTTGCATAACACAGACAAAAAACTTCTAACCAGGAATTTCTATATTAGAGCTAACCATATTCTTTAAGGTTGTAGTAAAAGTAAACTGCATTATTACAGCGAAGTATCCTTTCTTGTTTTAGAGGTTTCAAACTTCCTTATTTGTAAGCAGTAGTTCAGAGGAGTTTTGTGCAGACAGGTAGTAGTCAATATAAAAAGAATATGAGCATCAGACCTCTATACTCTTCTAGAGTACGCCTGTAGTAGAAGTTCCCCCAGTTCCAACTGCTAGCCAACAAAGATCCAGATGTTGCTTCTTTGCACCAGAATCACAAATTATCTGTTCAAATGAGCCAATAAAATGATTTCCTGGAAACACATATTCCATTTCTCCTCTCCATCTATCCACATATTCCATTTCTTTTGATATATTTTTCTTGCCTTTCAGGACATTTTATAATCTACTGCACAGATGCCACCTTTTGGAAAATCATGGAAATATTGTCAGCAGATGCATTTATCTAAATAAAGAGCTGTGTAATTCAGAGAAAGGACAATCAAGCATTTCTGTATGTAAAAACAAGCTGACCACCATAAAACCAACCAATATTGTCATAGTTTATTTTTTTTTTTGTCCTTTTCTTTCAATGGTAAATATATATATATATACACTTTAGTGCTGCAACTGCTTATCTTTCTTTGAATCTAAGACTGAATATACAGAAGCAGTTCTTTTTCTTGCTATTTCCAATCAACTTCAAACTACTAAAAACCTCAGGCAAGTCTTTCTCATGAGGTCTGATTCAAATATTCCTATGAGTTAGTCTTCAAAGCTTTTACAAGAACAAATATGGTAATCCATGAATCTTACTAGTGTTTTATCTTATCTAAACTTATATTTCTGCACAAGTTTCAGAAAATATGTTAGGAAAAATTAAATGACATTGAAGCAGGACACAAAACACTTCAAATTGAACTAATCTTCACACAGTGCAAAACTAGTCTGAGGAACTCCCTGTTTCAAAACATTCTCCATGCCTTGCCTTTTTTTTTTTTTTTTTCTGGAAGGGAAAACTTGATCTCAGGACCAACAATTGAAACAGAAGGTAATAAAACTGTTTCTGAATGTTCTGGTGATAGTCGTTTATGCCACAACATTGTCCATGCCTTACCTGTGGGTGTGCATCTATCATTATGTCAGTAGTATGGAATAAAACAGTCAAGGACAACCCTATAGTCCCAAGGCCCATTGACACACCATAGCTCACATCCACCTGCATACACTCCCTGAAATCCCAGACAGCCTGGCAACATCATAGAATCATAGAATGGCTCAGGTTGGAAAAGACCTTCCAGTTCCAACCCCCCTGCCATAGGCAGGGATGTCACCCATTAGACCAGGTTGCCCAGGGTCTCATCTAACCTGGTCTTGAATCCCACCAAAGATGGGGCATCCACAGCCTCGCTGGGCAACCTGTTCCAGTGCTTCACCACCCATATGGTGAAGAATTTCCTCCTGTTCCATGCAGCCTCACTGTTGGGAACAGCCCCAATACTTGCTGTCCCTCAAGCCAGGTTTGGGCATTTTGATGGAGTTAGCTGGTGCAACCCAAAGCTCTGCAGGGGAGCACATCATCAATTAAATATTTACAAATGATCCGGCAATAGTACTTGAGCCACAACCCTGGCCTTGTTTTTTATATTTGTACACAGTACAAACACAGAACAAAGGGAATCTCCTTTCCAGAGAACTCATCTTCTCTGATTTGAACTTCAGGTGGGTGCAGTTTCACATCTTGTTAACCACGTTATTAGGGAACTTGAAAAGAGGAGAAGGAAGTAATTAGTAGTGGGTAACTGTACAGACTAAGTAGGGCATTTTCAAATACAAAAGTACATCCCTAACTTGTGTAACAAAAAATAGAGTATCCTCAGGACATCCTTGAACCACAAAGTTTTGGAAGATAGGGAAATATTGCTTTGCTCTTGCATCCTGCTTTAGACATACACTTTTGGCCTCTGATGGAGACAGAACAGTGGGTTGAATAGACATCTGGTATATCCTGCAGCAACCATGGTGCAGAATCCTTTTGTAACATGAAGGGGTGTGGGCAGAGGCAAGGAAACTTTTCTCCTTCTTTTAGCTGTCTATTGGTACTGAGCCACTGAGACTTGATGAGGACTGCTGGAGCCAAACTGGCTTTCAGACCAAACAAACTTGCACATCTGTATCTATCTAAATAAACACACCAGGTACTCATCAATACACCCTTGTCTAGGAGCAAATTGGATTCTGAACAAGCATCCAAAGATATAAAAGTGCAAATACACTAATGCTGTCCCTTTGGAAAAGTCATCTGCATACATTTAACAGAGCGGGGGGAAAGGGGGTATAATTCAACTCACTTGAAATGTCACTTTAGATAATTTTTCTAATTGAGTCTTAATATTTCACTGCTTCCCGTATCTCTCAAAATGATTATTAACAAATAAACAGATCTTTCTCAGTTGTCTCTGAAATAATAATGACAAAGGCTTCATTGCATATGCAGGAGCTTCAATTCACGTGAAAATTATTTCTGGCAATACTGCATGCAGCATAGCATCATGCAGACACATCTACTAATAATACCACTTTTTTCAGTACATGCTATGCAAGCATCTATGGCAGGGCATGTTCCAGGCCCGATTCTATCAAATCAACAATACACAATGCCAGTGATTGCTATGTCAGTGGAAAATAAAAACATACGGTATGCATGCAATATGATGATGTAAAAATGCATGTAGAGACCACATCTATTGTGCTTCCCGTCTGCAGGGTTTTGGCAGGCTTACTCTGTAGCTGACCAGTTTAGAATTAACAGGGTCAGAAGAGATGTCCCAGAATTTAATATAATTTGGATTTATCAATGCCAGACTCCTCTGGGGAAAAATAAGTCACTTTTCCACAGCATAGATAAGTCTTCCCAGAATATTTCCCCAGACAGATTTTCTCTTCTGCATCCCTATGCCAACTGGAACCTTTTGATCTTAACATCCTTAGTGCCAAATTCTTTAATGGTGTAAATGAGTGAAACTCCACCTAAGGCAGTGGAGCAGATCCCATTTACACCTGCAGAGAACTTGGCTTTGATTCTGTAGCCAAGGAGAGATTAAAACCATTGGTTCTAGCAGATTTGTAAGCCTGTAAAAAATGCTCTTCATCTCCTGTTGCAGATACTTCTGTTATCCAGCCCAAATGTGATAGGGAAAAGCAACAGAAAATGCTCTTGAGGGGCTGAATCTTGGTCTGGGAGGGTGATACATTGGAGAATTTAACTGAATTTTGTGTTTTTTATCATATAATCGAGTATACATTGTTATCATTTGGATTCTGATCTCTTCACTTGTTCTTTGTGCCACTTTTTTCCAGATCTAATATGAATCACTTATTCCAGATTGCTCTTTGAAGAAGACCTCCACTGATATATCTGAGATTAAATGAGTCACTCATGATGGATTGTGCTTCATGGCTTTATATACCACAGAAAATTATGCATTTTGCACTACCTTGTAAAATAACCATTTATCTAAGTAAACATATTGACTCCTTTTGGGTTCATATGTAAACTATCCTGGGTTGTGAATCTTAATTTAGCAAGCTCTTGACAGGCAGGAAAAAGGACAGCTAACAATGATGGAGAAGAATCAGTTACTTGAATGTCAATAGAGGGAGTTTAAAAAATGAGCTCAAAGTAACAATCAATTTGTTCTCAAGTGTCCAGTCAGAGATAGAGGCTAGACAACTTCCATCACCTTTATATGCTGATATTCTGATATGGAGTCAATTCAAACAAAACAGAATGTGTTAGAGAAATAAATGAGGCTAAATGTTTAGAACAAAAAGGAATTGTGGGATATCATTCTCCAGGGATCCAATCTCTTTTCTTTCCACACTTGTTGTAGGTAACAAAGCAAGATAGCTCATTTCCTCATTTGTTTCACAAATGGGGTATAATAGCCTAGTTCCAAACCCTTTGGAAAGCCCTGTATTTGTCTGCCTAGGGAGCAAGAATACAAGTTAGCACTAAAGAAGTCTCACTCAGCTTTCAAAAAATAACAGGTTGGATTTTTTTATACTTGACCATTTCTACTTGCAACCCCAGATAGCACTTAATTGATGCACCTTCCCAATTTCTGTTCTCTTCACATCCTCCTCCTGCAAAGTATTTACACCCTTCTCACTCATGATCGGGTCTAAGATGCTGAATGCAGCATTGACTTCAGTAAGTTCTGGATCAGGCCTGTAATCACTTAAAACCTCTGACTAGCTGGCTCTAAGTATTTAGGATAAATCAACTCAGAGACAAAGGAGAATATCAGAGCAATCTTATATATTACTGCTTCCCCAGTGGTTTACTCTTCAAAAAGTCCATTGTCCTATATGTAGTGTAAAATAATTCACCATGGAGCAAAGCATTGTATCATGATACAGATCTGGGCAGTGATTGAAATAATAACAGACTGTTTAATTGCTAAATTACAGTGGTGATATTATGAAATAACATATTATATCCGCATTTATAATAAATTAATCCATCATGATTAAAGGTCTCTCAATGAATACCAAATGAATTAATACATGATTGGCCTTTATAAGTATAAGCCTTTAAAATTATGCAGTATTCTGCAAGCAGCTAACAGCCCACAGAATAAAGTTGCAATGAGAAAATGTGTCACAGAAAACTTTCCTACATTTCATGTGAAACACCTTTTCTTTCAGAACATTTTTGCATTGAATTTGTTAGCAATTATGACAGATAGCTTTTTAACAGGAGAAAATATATCCATAATCACACAATGTTTGGGGGAGAAGGGAAAATTACAACAATATGACTAATTTTATGAAAGACATCTGTCATTTTCTACTGTTGCAATACAAGCTGTTTAGCAAGTACATTTAATTAACCAGATTTCTCATTTTAAAAAGGAAAGAAAGAAAACAAAAAAAAAAAAAAAAAAGCTTTTACAGCATGTCAGGATCATATCCCTTGAATATAGTTTATTTAATGTGTCCAATTAGACTGAATCATCAAATTTTCTGAATCTTAAATATCTCAAATTAATTTGTTTCCACATTGTTTTGCTATATACCATTTTGCAGCTATTTGTACTGTGAAGTAGATGTTTTTATTGTTGATACTATCATTTTGGAGCCTCTGCTTAGAACCGACACTTTTGTGGGTGCAGCATTGTACATAAAGAAAAAAATCTCTACAAAAAGTTTCTCATTGAAAAAGAGACATACAAAAAAGTGAAAAGAGTTCTCCCAGAGAAGGAAGGCAGAGAACAGGTGTGTCTGTCCTAGGTCATAAATAATTCAGTGCAACAACTGAGTCCTGGTCTAGTGTTCTGTCAACTACTAGACTACGCCATCTTTTTGGCTTAGAAAAAGTACGCTTGTAAATTAACAGTAAATTCCCACTTAGAAATGTGAAATTCCCTTTGTAACTCAAAATAGTTGCAAGCTTGGTAGGCTGGTCTTTTTTTCTTTTTTCTTTTCTTTTTTTTTTTTTTTTTAATGAGGATAATATGGTGCATGTTTCACAAAATGTGTGTTGTTCCTATTTTGTGGAGCTGAAACCATAAATAAGGATGGTCTGTAAACGAGCTTTTATTGGTAATATAAATATTAGTATTTATGTTGCATTTTTCCAGTGACTAGAAAAAAAAATAAACACAAGCAAACATACAAAATATTCTGAATTTACTGGTGTCAGTGTATAGCCTGGGATAGTTCCACTGACTGTATTTTAAAGTAACTAAGGTCAAAATCCAAGCAGAAAGCTTCATAAGCTTCATCCTTAATTAACACATAAATAATATTAAAATAGTTGCTTGTAACATAATATCATTTGCTTAAGCTGTTCTCATGAATGCTTAAGTTGGTAGAAGCTACTCACTTCCAAAACAAATTCTCTTGGTACATTTCTGATGTTAATGCACCTTCTGAATTCTGCTCCTGAAAATAAGAACAATCTGAAAATTAATATTTGCTGCTCTTGTACACAGGGGAAGACTTCCTCCCTATAAAGAAAAAACAATACTTGCAAAAAATATCCATATCCATTGCTGACCTGTACAGAATTTCACTGAAGAATTAAATGTCTCTCCTTTTTTTTCTTTTTTTGTTGTTGCTGTTTCATTTAGAAACATTTACATAGGTTATGAATGGAAAGCACAACATTAATCTGGCAAAGTTTTATTACCCTGACCTCACAGTAGATTTAGGAAGTTAATTGTACATAATATGTTTCTGGCATTTAGAAAGAATCGCTCAATTATTAGTGTGAATAAAGTTACTGAATTTGGGGAATAAGTCAGTCTAGAAGATAATAGATTGCTTACTGGGGTGGAATAATCGTGCTGAAAAGTGGATTGGGAAAACTGATGGTTGTTCTCATGTACACCCACATATTGTAAATCGACTACGTATGGAACCTTAAACTCAGCATCTAGTTCTTTAGACTGGGGGTTCCTTACACTTTCAATTGCAGAAGAGATCATTCCAGCAAATGCCCCCTATGTGCTTCATGGGGCTTTTAGGTGAGCTGCCATGGGGAAGGGTCAGAAAGCCAGCAGAACAGTACCAGGCTAAGTGCTGATATGTGAATTTAAGTGTTTGTTTTGTTTTGTTTTGTTTTGTGTTTTTTTGGCTGTGGTGTTTTTACCCTACTGAGCAGCTAAATTCCACCACCCTCTCACTCCCCCTTCTCAAAGAGAGAGGGGAAGAAAATATGATAGAAAGGGCTCAAGGGTTGAGATAAGGACAGGGAGATCACTAACCAATTACTGTCATGGGAAAAACAGACTCAGCACAGGGAGATTAATATAATTTATTGCCTATTACTAAAAGACTATAGCAATGAGAAACTAAAATCAAATGAAAAACACCTTCCCCCCATCCACCCTCTTCTACATCCTCCCCCCAAACAGCGCAGGGGAACGGAGAATGGGGGCTGTGGTCAGTCCCTGATGCTTCGTCTCCGCCACTCCTTCATGGTCACTCTCTGCCTCTGCTCCACGTGGGGTCCCTCTCCCAGGATGCCACCCTTCCCAAACTGATCCTGCGTGGGCTTCCCACAGGCAGCAGATCTTCAAGAACTGCTCCCACATGGCTCTGTACCACGGGCAGCAGCTCCCCCCAGATCCCCTGCTCCTGCGTGGGCTCCCCTCCACGGGCTGCAGCTCCGACCCGGGGCCTGCTCCTGCGGGGGCTCTCCATGGGTCGCAGCCTCTTCCAGGCCACATCCACCTGCTCCACCGGGGGCTCTTCCACGGGCTGCAGCATGGAGATCTGCTCCATGTGGGACCCATGGGCTGCAGGGTGACAGCCTGCTCCACCAGGGGCCTCTCCACAGGCCACAGGGGAAATGCTGCTGCCTGCGTGGAGCACCTCATGCCTTCTTTACTGACCTTGGGGGCTGCAGGGCTATTTCGCACTCCCCTCTCTCCTAGCTGATGTTGCACAGCAGGTTTTGTTGTTGTTATTTGTTTTTTTCACCTGTTCTTAAATCTGATTTCCCAGAGGCCCAACCAGCATCACTCACTAGCTCAGCTCTGGCCAGCGGCAGGTCCCTTTTGGAGCCTGCTGCAGCTGGCTAGCTGGCTCTTATTTAACATGGGGCAGCTTCTGGACTGTTCTCACAGAGGCCACCCCTGCAGCACCCCTGCTACCAAGCCCTTGCCACATAAACCCAATACATTGTCAGGGACTCACTGCGTCACCGTTATCAAGACACTCAGGACTACAGTCAGGCAGCATGAAGCACCCGTATCTGTTCAGGGGAGAGAGCCGGATGCTTATGAATAACTATGGTGATGCCTTCATAAGGCAGCATCCAAAGCTGTGGTTACAATTCAGGCCAATTTAATATGACCCTTAGGTTCCCTTTGCTTTAATTCCTCATCTATGAAAAAGCACTTTCTAAATGTTCCGGACACATAAACACAATGGAGGTTAGTATGAGAGGACATACGAATACCTGTGCTATGCAGATAGAAGAAATAAGTGCATTCAGACATGAAACAAATCCATCCCTGAAAGGTCAGCAGCAGAAAAGGAGTTAGAAGCTCAGGAGAATTTTATCTCAGCAAAAGCAATAGGATCTGAACAGCTTTTAAGTGAGCATAGACAATCCTGCAATTAATGGAGACATATCTACTCAGTATTATAGTACAGCCGACCTGCATCCTTGGCTTATTAATTTCTCCCTCTAGTACAAGTAGGTTGACGTCTTCTAAATTAAAAACAGTTCCGCCTTAGGAAGAATTGCCAAAGAATTTGTACGTTGAAAGTCTCAGGAGATGCAACACTTGCATGCTGCCTTCACTGAGAAAGAGTACATGCGTATCCTTCAGGAAGTGTCATCTGCCAATTATGACAGCTACACATTTGTATTCAGTTATGAATTCAAAATTTACCACTGTGGCTATTTAACACAACAATTCCCTGGAAAATCTTTGGACTCTGTGCTTGCATAATAATAATAATAAAAAACTTTCAAGAACAGCTCTTCTCCTTCCTCTTTTCTTGTTATTATTGTTTTGTACCCAAATAATTCTACAGAGGAATAATTTAGGACAGCACTTGGCAGGGTTGTTCTGGCCTCTGTGCACATAGGAAACTTGTGAATCTCTTGTCATAGGGGACAACATTTCTAACTGGGTGAATTCTGGAGAGTTGATTTTATTACTCTGTAGAGTGAAAGAGTAGTCTGTCACCTGGGCAAGTATGACAGCTAACTGGAGTGGGACTCCAGATACTGAACCTCTGTTCCTCACTCAACTGCAGATGTCCTGAATGACCCTAAATAAATAACTTAATCTGGCTGGTTCTTCAGCTTTGTATAATGGCAAAATAGGACAAATATTTTTTCTTCTCCAAAGCACACTGTGACCCAAGCTGTCCATAACTGAGTTGTTTAGATACCTCAGTGTCAGCTCCGTCATGTATTTGGTCTGCAAATATGCATTGCTTCTGAAGGTGAGCCACAGCAGATGAAAGTCCACTGAGGCTCTTGGCTCTGCTGCTTCCAGGTGCATTCCCTTGTGACAGCTGAGGTGGTGGTAGCCACCATCAATGTTAGCTCATTGAGTTTTTAAGTCAAGAGACTGAGAAGGAAACAAAAGGCTGTAAAACTCTCAAGACAGAAGAGAGTATTAAATATGAAAAACACCTGTGATAGAGAAGCAAAAATCAGTTTCTCATTTTTCTAATTTTGGACTATTTCAGCTGATTTCAACAACTGTATTTAAATATCTGTATACTCAGATCAAAAGTTGATCCAAAGAGGATATATGCATGTCAGATTTTTTTTTTCTTTCTTGGCTTCTCTGTTCATTGGTGGTGGGTGGTGAGGGAGAGGAAGAGAGTTTTGATTTGGATGGGAGTAGGGATTATTTTAGTAGAATATTGGCTTCTGAGAAGTACACTGAAACAAATGAAAGAGATCTGTCGATAGACTTGTACCTCAGAGAAGGTGAAGCAACGTGGTGCTTACTGCATGTGTAATAATGGAAGATTTATGAGGTTATAAGAATAGAACACATTAATCTTCTGCTTCTCATTAATCTCCCAGTAATAAAATGCAATGGTCAAAAAAAAAAAAAAAAAAAAAAAAAAAAAAATCCTTTATGCTGGTTTCACCATAATCTTACAAAGTTTTTAAAGAGTTTCCTAGAAAAGAGACTTTTTGCTTCTTTTTCTCTCAAGTTCCTGTGCTATCCTATATGGAATGAAGAATACATCTAGCCAAGCTATAGGCTCACAGTAACATCCCTCATCATCATAACTTTGTTTCACTTCTAGTTGGAAGTCAGCATCCATTCCTAGGGAGCTGGCTCCTACCTTCCTTTCTTTTGTCACTTCTCCATAGCTAATGAGATATGAGTAACAGAACTGTATTTTTTGATTGTTATCTGCTGATTAGCCTGAACACCACGGGTAAGTGAATTTGCATTTGTAACACTGAAATGAAGCCAGTTACAGGAATAAGTGTGAACATCAAAAATATCAATAATAGTAAATAACAATTAAATAATAATTAAAAAAAAAAAAAAACACACTGGTGAGATAAGCCTCCTTTAACAATACACATTAAAGAAAATTCAGCAAAAACTTTAATCCATCCTGAACTCTTTTTGTAACATGCAAGGTTTGCAGAGGTGCTGTGTGATGCTGAAATCATCCACATAGCTTGGCAGTATCTTAGTAAAATAGATTGGGCTTACCATTAGCCACTTAATTTTGTTTTGTGTCTGAATTCTTCCACTTTGGTGTACTGCTATTCAGTAAATCTGCTATTTTATGATTTTCAGTTATCTTTAAAAATATCTTTACAGTACTGGAGACTCAGACCAGAAAGAGATCACAGACTCCATGGAGTCATTTTTCTTCACAGAGTAGTAGAAGTAGCACTGTTACAACAGCAAAATTGTATTCTTTCCAGGGAGTAAATATATTGATCGCTTACTTAGCAGAACTAGCATACAGCGCACATTACACCTATATTCAGGTCCTTGCACTGACTTTCAATTTGCTTTTGGATGTTGGGCGTGAGGTATAAAGCCATGTTTTCTGTGCCTGTGACTGTTTTTCTTCTTATTCTCTCCTTCCTGTGTCCTGCCACTAGAGATCAGTTGGGATCCATCTGCTAACAGACCCCATTAACTCAGAGGGACCCAAGCTTCTACTATACAAAGTACTATATCCTGCTGCCCCAGTACCTGATATAAAGAGTATTTATTCAAATGTTTGCCTGGTAAATGAATGAATACTGAGTTGGGAATCACAGAATCACAGACTGAGGTTGGAAAGGACCTCAGGAGGTCATCTGGTCCAACCCCACAGCTCAAGCAGGGCAGGTTGCCCAGGACCATGTCCAGGTGGCTTTTGAAGTTTGGTAAACCACAAAGTAAAGTGCTTCTTCATGCTTAAATGAAATCTGTATTCCAGTTTGTACCCATTGCTTCTTGTCCTGGCACCAGGCACCACTGAAAAGAGTCTAGCTTCATCTTCATTGCATCCAGCCTTCAGGTACTTACAGACTTTGATGATATTTTCTTTCTGTGATATCCACCCAAGCCTTCTCTAAGCCTAAAAGTCACTCTCAGCCTTTACTCATTGGAGAGTTGCTCCGGCCCCTATATTTAGATATATATAGGAATTCACTATTTGACATCATTCAGTCTGTTTTGCAATAATTTTTCTTGTTGGTCCTCTGTCTGTGATCAGACATTTGTATCATTGTAGATTTTTATTTCCCAAAATGAATCAAATACGATGGGGTTTTAAGTTATCAGATCAACTTGCATTTATGTTAGCAGTGACCGTGTGCTATCCAGATATATGGTTCCTCAGTTGCTGCAGTGAAAAGATTGAAGTTCTCAACCTAAAACCAGCATCAGTGAAGACTTCTCTGACTGGCAGTATGAGCAAAGCATTCCCAGATCTTAATTCAAGAGAAATCCTTCATTTAAACAGTCTTTGCACCAAGGCATTGGACAGTCACTTTGGGGAGCCTTGCAGCTCTTCTGCAAAAATTGCTTGTGCTCTTGAGGGAAATGTAGAGCCTTAAATACTCTGTGCTATCAGCTGAGCTTCTCACCAGCACACACATTTTTAAATGCAGCTGAGTGGATCAGCAAATGAATGTTTGACTAAGCAACTTACACTTGAAGTTTCATTAGTTTTGCTTTGCCTTTGAGAGTTTTGTTCACTCTAGCCATGGTTTCCCTCATGAACCAAGATGCCTATGATATGGGATTGCTAATCAGTATCTCCGTGGAATTTAACACACACGGATAAAGAAATTCTGCCTGGATACAAGGTTTTGTATTTCTGGTAATACACTGATTGTGCTGGTAAGCAAATGGTGGGCAGCACCATGTAGCACCCACCCAGCTCTGCTCATTTGACTAATTCTGATGAGATGACAACCACTCTGCACTGAAGCATCACTTTAGCTTTAAAGTAGCTTTTGAAGTTAATATTTTAGAGGCTTTATTTTCTTAATATTTAGTCAGTTCCTAGATGGACACAGCCTGTGTTTCTGTGGCTTCCCTATAGGTTACAGTAAAGCCAAGATGTGTGCACCACCTCACTGCATCCACTGTGTGAACCCACCTTCAGCCCATGAGATAGCTGGAAAAATTTTAACTGTGAGAGTTTGCAACAGGAGATACTGCATTGAAAAATGATCTCTTTTTAAGGCAGTATAGTGATTTTGACAGAAATTTTACTCAAAATATCTCATGTGAGTAAAAATTGGTCACCTAGAAATGAAAAATAAAAATAAAAATAAATAAATAAGTGGCTGGTTACTGTGATACTCATCTAGGTTGTGGGAAACAAGGGAGTTTCAGAGTAGAAAATAAGTTCAAGTCTCCCTCAGCAGGAAAAGCTCTGTCTGGTTACATTTTCACCCTAAAGAAAGCAATAATAATCCCATATATTTTATGAAATTCTGAAATGAGCAAGCGGTTCCCTATCTAGCTATTCCACAGATTGTGAATGTTTGTGTAAAGTCAATAAATAAATAAATAAATAAATAAAACTTTACTGTTGAGCCCATTCCCTCCAGAAAAAGATTATATTTTGTCTTGCAGATAGAGATAACCTTTATCTTGGTCTTCTTAGAAAACAGGGCTTATGTGATAACAGTGCTTGTCCTCCAGGCCACCCTAACTAATAACTTCTGAGCCCACAAGGAGACTTCAGCCAAGTTTTCCAGCCACTCTATATTTTATACCATCAATTGGTTCTGTACACATGAAAGTCAGGACTGTTCGCAGATTATGATGTCTCTTGCCTTCTGAGATTTCATGGGGAGGACTAACCCAGGCATTACTTTCGACAAACCCCAGGGACAACAGGGATACAAACCAGCAGGATGTCAGGCTTCATTAATTCTGTATTTTGCACAACAGTTTGGGCGTGAGGATGTGGATTGGCAAGGGAATAAATATCTTGCATTTGGAGGACCCCTTGAAATGGCATACAAAGCAAATCCTCCTCTGCTCTGCAGAGTTTACTGGGAAATTACTGCCCCAGTATTCATCATGGCTTATCTCCCATGTGGTGTCCTTTTAGTGCTTGCACACCCAGTCCAATCAGACCACCGAGCTGCTGCGTTATCACAACCAAAAGCCCTCTCCTCCTCACTCTGCGAGAACAGATAAATAGGAATCAGGTGTGTTGTATCCTGCATGTTAACTGAGTAAGTGCTCCCCAAATCTGCTTCTTCAGCTCTTGCTTTTATCTTGTCTTTAACACCAAGCAGCCACCGCTGATAACAAGCAGATTAAAAACACTATCAGATTAACATTTTTATGTAATAAATGGTCAAGAACCTCACATTAAAAGAGTATCTTTCCTGGCATTAAGCATCCTTCACTCACCCTGGAAGCCTTTATCAGCTTGAACCTGCTCTGCTCATTGCATAATAAATCTCCGAACCCTGATTTCATCATAAGGAAATTCTTCACGAGGACAGCAGGGAGCTAAATGGATGACTGTGTTTGAAAGGAAAATCAAGCTAAAAGATTAAAGAGCTGGTCTTCTTTAGTTTAAAACTAACTCTATGTACTAAATCTTTTAGCTGGGGGATTGCTTAGTTTGGATATTTTATAGTGTGACATGATTTTTTGCTTTTTTCCAGGGCAGTTCAAGTTTAGCTCAGGTCAGATTTACTCCAGATAGGCTTTTTTTAATTAAAATCCTTCTCGCCCACCCTTTTTTTTTAACTTCAGAAAAAAAGCTTGCTTCCAATCTCCCTCTCCAAAATACCAGTACTACTATTAACACTTATGGGTTTTTCTCACATTTTACTTATTTTATATTTGAAAGAGTTTTCTGGCTTCCTTTGTTTAATAACAAAGTACATCTCAGGCCAAAACCTGGACTTCTAAAAAAAGTAGAAAATCTGAAAAACTACCTTGATAAACATGGCCATGGTAAATGTTCCACAGAAAACCCTGTGGAAAATGAGCAAAGATCATTTTGAACCCTGTCAAATGGAAACATGTTTGCAAGTTAGCTTGGGCAATGGTAGTCATAGAAGTAAATGTACTGAGAACATTAATCCTTTTTTTCCAGGTTAAGCCCTGAAAAAACATCACAGCTGTTGCCACTAACTTGCATTATTCTGCTTGCAAGGGGAGCAAGACTGGGGGTGAAGAGCTGTATTTGAAAAAGACTATAAGCACAGCCCCAAGGAGTGAGGGCAGGGAGTGATATGAAGGACTAATGTGAAACTGCTGCACCTTTTATGGACAAACAAACCTTCTGAAATTCTGCTACCTTTAGACAAGCACCAGAGCAACTCAATGAAAAAAATAAAAAAGAAAAATCTTTCTGGTCAACTAAATAAATAGAAAATTGTCTTGCACAGACACATTTATTTTTGTATAGCATATCCATGTTAAAATATGATTACTTAATGAGGTTTTCAAGAGCTCCTGTCCCAGAAACAGTTTTATATTCATTGAGTGTTCTGTTGCTCTTCAGTATCTTCCTTGAAGATAATCTTCAGTCTACTTTAGCTGTACTTTAAAATAAACTAGCTGCCAGAGTCCCATGTTGCTTGACTCGTATTGCCTGATAGATTTAATTTTCAATCCTGAGATTATTTTTGAAAAACATATAGTGCCTGAAGGAATCTAAACTGAGCTTTCTCTTCAGGATACTGGACAGCTTCTATCTTTTATTACAGAGCTGTACAATACTCAGACTTGATCATTAATAACTTTCCTATACACTGCTCTTAAAACTGCATGTAGACTCCAGTATATTGCCACTTAATAAAACCTTTTTTTTTTTTTTTCTTTTTCTTTTTTCCCCAACTCAAATGTTAAAAGCCACCTTTGGGAGAAGAATAAATCCTCATCTGTGAAGATATCTCCTTTTCCATTTGGTTGAAAACTTATCAAGGAATCCCTTAAGGAAGCACTGTTTTCAGTCATATCCCAGATTTAATCAGGGCAGGTGCCCTAACTTTAACAGAAAAAAAAAAAAAAAAAAAAAAAAAAGGTTTTGTTTGTTTGTTGTTTTTTGTTTGTTTGTTTCTACTAAGCTTACCCTTCAGATTTTTTATCCAAATTAGCAAATCTCCCACAAGCACATCAATATAAAATGGGTAGGGATGAATAAGGAACCCAACAAAAAGTTGTTTTGGCATTTTAATAAAAGATAGGCTGCCTTCAGTTATTGACAAGTAAATCCTGCAGCAATGCTCCTAGGGCTGGATTTTGTAGCCTATATTCACACCATTTAAAATGTGTCTTGAACTAAAATCTACATCTGTCATATCAATGGAAACTTTGCATTTGATTTCAGTGGAAGCAAGAGGGATGCAAATATTTCCCAATGAGTGAGCATCATTTTAGAGGAGGAAGAAATTATTAAGTAATGATTACTAATACCCATTAGAAGCTCATTTTTAGCAAAGAAATAACATCTGATGCACTTGACAGTACTTTAACCCCCTAGCATTTCAGAATAAAATGGTAAGGAGCTAAGCTTTTGTTTGCAGAGCACCTTTCATATAACCAGATTCTGAAGTATTGTGCAAACGTAACTGATTGCATGAACAATGCCATGATTCACTGCAGCCAAGAGTAAAGTTCAGCAACAGCTGAGGCTGAACAAAGCAGCCGCATAGAAAAAAAAAAAATCCAAACAAAAGGGCATGAGGCAATAATGATTCTACAGAGTAGACTCTTTTATTTTTAGTGTGAAAGGATATTGGGGATGGAATAGAAAGGTTAGCCATGGAGATTCCAGCAAGTAGGAACATAAGAGGCTACACGACCAGGCAGAAAGCAATGATTGGGCAGGAAGACCAAACAATAGAAGTGCTCTCAGCACCAGATGCCAATTTCCAATAAATTCAAGCATCACATAGGGTTTTAGCCACATGACTCCTATTGACTTTAATAGGAGTCATGCAGCTAAAAACCCTCATTGCTTGGAAAGTTGCTTATTAAAAAGTGAATACGAAAAATTAATTCAAGACAAATGGGCTATTCTGAAAGACCTGGCTTGGAAATACTATGAGTTATGCCAGCAGAGAATTTGGCCTGATAGTTGCATTATTACCCCGGACACCTTCTTCCACTTCATATCGTACTTGTGCCTTCTCCAGCATTAGTTACTGGATAAAGAGGAATGTGAGCTCTGTTGATGCTTTGGTCGACTGCCAAATAGAACTTAATAGAGTTAATAGACACTAATCCTGATTTACAATTTTTTAGGATTTGTTCCATAAATTACTGTGGCCACTGTATGATTAAGTAACAGTTTTCAAGAGGAAGATATAAAAGTGTGGTACAGACAGCTGGGTGCACCCAAGGTTACACTGTTCCCTATAACTTGTATGTCTAAAATCTATTTATAAGATATTCTGTATTTTTGTGCTCTTTTACCAGTAGCTGTCATACACCAACAAGTGTTGTCCCATAGAAAATATACCCTGAAAACAAATTTGCAGATATTTTAATCTCTTTTTGAACTCCCACCTTGTTTATCAAGTCACATGAGAAAGATGTGGTGGTTTGAGCTCAGGATCAGTAAAACATTTTCATCTGAAAGGTTAGATGATTAAAAAAATAAAATAAAATAAAATAAAATAAAGGGACGGTAAATCTTCAAAAGTGCAATAAAGAATCTATAGTTTTCCATCAAGCCATCCTTAAACTACCTGGTTTGGAAGATCCTCACGATGAAAATTAGCTGAGGTCATTCTTGAAGTTATGATTATCAAATGTGAAACTACCATTTCTAAAGCTTGTTCTTGATAAACTGAGAAGAGGAATATATCTGGACTCAGATATCTCTTGTTTCCAAAATTCCCAAGTGCATGATCCCATTTTTCCCGCAAGCAACTTTCCACAGATATAGTAGTCCAATGCAACCTCAGCTTTTTAACATGCAGATCTCTTATCTGAACTGCTGCCTAATCATTTTCTTGAGGAGGGTATTATACATCAGGTGCAAAACTATGATTGCAAAAAGCAGCTGAATTTTCCCATATTAATCCATCCATGCCATGTCAGACAGAGTAGTCTTTTTAAGGTATCAACCTTATGCTAAACGCTACCTTTTAAAAATACAAATCAGGAATGATAGAGGAAAGCTGAATTCTAACATCTATGCCTCAGTAGAGCTAACAAGTCCTCTCCTTACTCAATTATATGCATTCCAAAATATAACAGGTTTCTATACTGAAACAAAAAATTCTTAATTTTTTCTCTCTTTAAATGTATTCACCTGCTCACCTCCTTCTCTATAGTAGGGAATGGTCAATGCAAATTTTTCATCTAAGAATATTCAACATCTAAGATAACTTTCAACTACAGTGCATTAGGGAGACTACAGTAATTCAAGAAGGAGGAGCTCATACTTTATCCGTCAAGTTTCAATTTCTAGAATATTTTTAAGAAGCATCTAGGACCATATTGGTTAAGGATATATCCTGAGAGTGAAAAAAGTAGGACAATTGCCATGATTCCTTTCTTTAGACATACCATAACCCCAGGGAAGTCAGCTGAGTGACAAAAGAATTAAAGGACATATACATGTGTGAGAGAGCATAAAACATAGTCTCAGATGATGCCGATATTAAAAATCTGAGACAGGGAGCTTCAAAAGGAACATAGAAATGAGTCTGACTGGTATTATCATGTCCAACAAATGGATGGTGCACTTATCTGCCAGGACATACTGACATTTCTAGCAGCATAAACAGTCTTTCAGTATGGGATGTAGGAAGTTTGTGAGGTAACAGCAGACAGAAAAAAAAAACCTGCATCACCTGTTTATATTCCTGAGACAACACATATGAAGAAGATTTTAAGAACACCCCTGTGCATCTACATTTGTTCTGCTGGTCATGCTTTACAGCAACATTGTTGACCTGAGCTGTCCCATTTCAAAGCCATCTGGGGTTCAAAAACAGGTATATCCATGCCTAAGTCCAAGACACAGTGAGCAGACTACAATGTGAGACCACAGCTGACTAATTTAACCATCACTGAATTCAGCAATAGTGGAATGGACATTTTTCTCCATGCATTGCCTAGACATTAAAACACTTTCCCTAAAATGTGAGCAGAAAATGTCTAGCTGTTGGCTGGCAGGTTGTTTTGGTTTACAGTTCCTACTCTTTGTCCCCTCCATTGAAAGTGGGCCAGTATCTATGAAAAGGGCAAAATTCAGGGTCAAAAAAAGGGGGATGAGAAGTAGCCTCATTGTGTAGTATAGAAATCAGAACAACCATAAGAGGCAAGTTCTGAATTTCCCTGAACTATTTTTGCTCTCATAGAAAGCTATATACTACATACTAGTTTGCATGGAATGGACTTACTATTTCTTCTTCTTACTATTTCTACCTCCTTTCAAGCATCACCATGAGCCTCATCAATGTGCAAACAGCCTCACATCCAGATTTTTGGCCAATCTGAGGAAAGAAATAATGACCTGTAGCAATTCTGTTCAGACCTCAGCTATTCTCTCCACTCTTCCCACTATTGTAAATATAAGAAATAGGAAGGCACAACAGAAGAAGGCTTTAAGCTGCTTTTCCCTGCTTCCTAGCCTTGCAAGTCAAGGCAGGAGCCCCACTACATTACCATTGCTCTCTGTCTTTTGTAATGATAACAGAGGTAACCAAAGAAGGAGGTCACAGAAGGCAGGAAGCAAGAGGAAGGAGGTGAGGTCAGAGGATTTCGTTAAACTTTGCTGTACTGGATTCTCTTGGGACGGTTTCAGTAGTTCATCTCCACGCAAAGTACCTTGTCACTTATGGTACATATACAAAAACTTGCTATATTTTGTCACTAAATGCGGGCTGCAGAAAGTCCCTCAGGTAGGTGAACGAAGATGTTGTGTAAGTGCTTATTTTTCAATTCACAGTTGTGATGAGAAGCCTGAAATGTTTTGATTCTTCATTTAAGATGCTCTCCCCAAGAGATTTCAAGGTCCTCAACAGAAAGATAAATGTGTTCTTTAAATATACAGGAAAAGAAGAAAATATCCCAATAAGCCATCCCTTGGCAGTCGAATTGAGCAAAATACTTTGCTGTCCTAAGAAGACATCTTCCTTTGTGTCAGTAAAAATGTAACCCTTAAGAAAATAAAAATACTAATAAAACATTAAAAAAAAAAAAAAAAAAAGAAAAGAAAGAAATCAAACCAGATAAACAAAATATTGATTCTCCAGGGTCAATAGACAGAAAGATATCTGATGTCCAGGAATATGTTAATTGCAAATCAAAGAAACATAATGCAATGAAGTCCTCTGCAGATTTCAGCTGACACCTGCATTTAGTTTTCTTGTGTTTTTTTTTCCACCTTAATGAACATATGGAGACTGCTCTATAAAGGGAGCAACGTGTCTCTGTAAGTAGTTTTGCACAGTTGCTGAAATGAAACAGAATAAGCGGCTGTGTAAACACCTTTCATTAATCACGCAAATTCTGCTGTGACACTTAAGTTAGCAGTTAGATTATTAAAAGCCCATGTTACTGGTTTTCATGTTCATGCAAATGTTATGCTATTCCAATAAAACATTAGGAAAATAATGTGTCAAAAGGAAATTAATCAGTCACCAGTGGCTGGCTTGTTTTTCTATTATTTTTTCCCCTTTATTTATTTATTTATTTATTATGGAGAAATATTTTTAAAAGCTAAAGCCATCATATCCAAATATGTGTCTAAAATCAAATAAATGAATAGAAATATGGGTGTCCATGTTTACTATGCACAACAGTATGGAGATTCTGAGAGATTTTGTGAAGATGAGGTGCCCCAGAACTGTGGACCCTGAAGACCACCTTGGTATTTCCAGGATTCCAGCTCTATTAAAGACCCAGAAAATTTGAAAACTACCACTTGGTGTGATAATAAGGCTAAAAGATAAGATTATAAAAGAGCAGGTTGTGATAAAAGAGCAGGAAAACTTCTGGAACTCAGGTACTGATAAGTTTGTGAGTTTTGTATTGTCCAGCTTACATAAACCCTCTGAATCTCTGTTATTCTTAACTACCTTCATCATATCCCAGAAACAACTTTTAAGGTCTTAAGCTGTTTGCAGGGGGATTTCTCAATTGCCAGATTTCTGGAATTTCCTGGGAAGTTCAGAAACTTTTAAAACCCTGAGTTGCTCTAGATTCCTTGTTTCTACTGAAGCCCGCATGTCTAGACTCTACCAAAGCTGAGCAGAAAGCCCTTTCAATAACACCTTTGCTTTGAAGCCCCCCAACACCTTTGCTTTAAAGGCATTTAATGCACACAGGCTTCCCAGACCCTCTGAAGATCCAGACTTCTATCAGATAAGCTGAGAGAAGGCCAAGATCATTTCTAATAGAAACCTGCTTTAGTATAATTTTGATAATTTAAAAAGAGAGAGAGATTTTCTCAGAGCACCATATTTAAGAATTGGCATTTTTCCATAGAACCCTGCCTTGCCAGAAAATTCACAGCTGCAACAAACTACTTGAAAAAGTGGATGAGACCAAATGTCAGAACACAATTAACAGTCTAGCAGTCAACAGAGAAATTTCCATTTAATGGGATGGAAAAGAAGAAGAAAAAGAAGAAAGAGAAAGAAAGAAAGAGAGAGAGAAAGAAAGAGAGAAAAAAAGAGAGAAAGAGAGAGAAAGAAAGAAAGAGAGAAAAAAAGAGAGAAAGAGAGAGAGAGAGAGAAAGAAAGAAAGAAAGAAAGAAAGAAAGAAAGAAAGAAAGAAAGA
>CM021765.1:5420698-5540470 GCA_011076525.1 Nettapus auritus
AGAAAGAAAGAAAGAAAGAAAGAAAGAAAGAAAGAAAGAAAGAAAGAGAAAGAAAGAAAGATACTTTGTTTATATTAAATTATCAGTAATTCTACTGAAAACGACAGATCTAATAATGGATTGCATGATATCAATGTGAAGAAAAAAAAAAAAGGAAACTTCTTATTACAGCTGCATGTTTGTGTTCTTCAGAAAAGGTCCATATTAGATAAATTCAGAGTACTTAATGTTACCTTGGCCATCTCTAAAATATTCTTGTTTTTTCTGCACCTATGATTTTTGCTCCCTTTCCACATATATAAACATCAAAAATATCCCAATCTGCTGTGTTATCTAGGTAGTTAAGAGAACTGACAGCAATAGTTCAAAACTAGATTACTGCCTCTTGAGCCTTTTCCAAAGAAAATGAAGACTACATTGTGGTAATGATAGGGAAATATCTGATTTCAGCAAAGATGTATGGTTAGCAATCTTCTTGTTGAACAAATGTCACAAGACAGAAAACCTGTTCTAGATTAGTGCTGTGGAGCACTAATGTACACATTCCTGTGACAGGTAATTGTGTGCAGCTATATGAGGTTTGCCTTAGAAGTCAAGGTAGGTTGTGTCTGTTAGTCTGACTGCTGGTAGGCAAATCTGTACCTGCTGTATGTAAGCAGTTGAGGAATATTCCCTGTAGTCTACTAGGTAAACTGACTGTTTTACTACTTGACAAAGGATCTGCTCACTTATGCTTGGAGTATATCTCTGACTGTTTGTTTATGCAAGACTAATTTATGCAAAGTTGTGCAGATAACCTCTCTTGTTCATCAAGCTCAAGGCAGTTTTGTGGTTTTATTAATTTTATTTAATTTTTATTATCCAATATGTAACTCTTTTATACCATATCTGAGTGGCCCCACTATTACAGAGAGAATGCGCCTTCACAATATGACTCCTGAATTACCACATGCATTGTGGACTTCCTTGCTTTCTTCACACTGGCAAACTTGTCCTTCTGAGGCAACCTGGAGATGACAGTCTGGCAAACCTTGTGAATGGTTTTATGTATCATTGCTCAAATATGTTGAGTCTATGGCAAATATTTTGAAGGCAGACTACAATGAGTATATATCTCTACTCTTCCTCAGTGCCAATGAGATCCACAGAAGAAAAGAGTTTGTCCTTTTCCCATTTATAGTTTTAGCTTTTTAGTTCAAGCTGTAATTTGTATTTTGGAGTTTAACTTTGCTAGTTTAAGCATTTCCAGGCAGTTAAGCTAGCACCTCTGAAGGTCTTTTTGTTACTTCTGTTTGAACTCCACAGCAGACAGGTAACTTTGACTTTCAGAAATGACTTTCACTCTAACTCCAGGTCAAATACATGTAGATTTAAGTTCTTAGGGCATTAACCAATCAGACCTTAGACGTTTCAATACTGGACCTCATGGATTTTTTTTGAGGCAGTTCACCTAAATGTACAGAAGATCACGCATACAGACATAGGGAGAGCCAGGCACACCAAATTCAAAGCTACAACTGACAATATAAGATTATCACTCCTTACCTTAGGGACTCAAAATCAATTTCATTGTAGTCTATATAATCCAATATACAAGTTCATACTTCTAAAACAACTTATATTATTTACTATCCTGTGACATACCAATGGTCCATATTTCCATTAACAAGACCTACATACATACATTGGAGGTAATATATATCCAAACTCAGTGTTTTAAAGCATTGGCTCCAATCCTTCCATATGATTTGTCTTTAATTCATATGGAAAAAGAGATACTATGAGACAGTTGAAAGTCATTTTATAAATTCAAACAGAGTCGATGCTGATTTATGCCATCTAGACTGCTTACAATAAAATAGGAAAAAATGGCTATGACATTCAGCAGACACTGCTTTGCTTTCTATCTTTCCTTGTTAATACAATTAACTCCCACACAATCCCTGGTAACACACCCATTAACCCTGTCCAAACAAGAAGAATAATATAGGCTTATCCTTCCCATCCTCTCTTTCTAGCAAAACCCTGAAATATACTGGCACCCATTTAAAATCACCCCTAAAGCCATTCGTTTCTAATGATTCAAAACTGACAGATTTATTCATATACTTCACCATACATGCTTAGCCCTGGAGGGCCATGGAACATTTTCTTCCTAGATCCTCAGGGAATTTATGTAAATGGTAAGTTCTCTACTTAAGAGAGTTTCAGGAGTGGAATAACAAGGATAGTGTAGCTCAGGACTGAGGAACTGCAATGCAGGGGAAGATTGCATAACACCTGCCAATATTAAAACTGGATCTTGCCACTATAATGAGCACCCACCTTTATGACAGTAAATCTGCATTAGAGAGCTTTTAGGGTTAGGTTATGTCAGTCCTCTTCAGACTTGCTGCTGAAGGCAGAATAACTGTCCTTCCTGACACCAAGGCTGGGCATAGCATTCATACTCAGAGAAACAGTTTATGCAGTACAGCATTTTACCCTGATTTTTTGTTAAAGACCAAATATTTTATGGTGGTGTATTTTTCAGGTATTCACTCCCAAGCTTAATTGATTAAAATCAGAATTTTGTAAAAGATTAAAGGGAAAAAATATTGTCTGCTAATGTGGGTGGTAATTTTGTACTCCAGTTCAGTACAATCAGATGACTCTTTTTATCTTCCTCAGAGCACATTCCTTCCTTGTGAACTGGATATTCTTTTAAAGGCAGTGCTTAGAGAAGTTCTCAAGGAAAACCTGGTTTGAAATTGTAACTTAAGAATATGCCAGACATCCAGAATGATGGAGAACTGAGATGGAGAAGGATGAAAAATTTCTAACGCACTTGGTGATTAAATTCTGGAAAGAGGTTCTCTGAAATGCTCCCTTGATATCGAGAAAGACAGAATAAGGTCAACCAATTGGAAGTATCAGTTGTGATGTGAAGAAAAATAGCGAGAAAAACTTGCAATTGAAAATAGATATGAAAAAATACGATAGTCCAGAATTAGTGAGGAAGAAAGGAAAGATCTCACATAGATAATGGAAGATATAGAAGTCATGGTAGAGAAGATAATTTAGAAGAACTTTGAAAGATTTAGAGGAGGAAGAAATCGTAAAATATTTGAAACCAGTCCTCACATTATTTCTACAGTTAGAACAAATGCTCCAGTCATCGCAGGTAAATCATAATCTGAGACAGCCAGAAAATCTTCTGAATTCTCTCAGGGAGGACAGAAGGTGTAAGTATTTCAGGACATACCACACAAAGCTTTTAAAAAAAGGCAGGTATTAAAACCTTTCCTAAAACAGGAAATATACAATACAGATGGATTTTCCCTTTTACACTTATCTTTTAGACCAAGAATGATGGAATAGCAGAAATTAAAAAAAAAAAAAAAAAAATCGTCTGAATTTACTAGGAAACACATGCATCCACAGTAGGGTTCATGTCACCCAAATTTAGAGTACTACAATGTAGATGTCTCCATTCAGGCTGTTCACACTAGGCCCCTCTTTATACTCAGTAGAGAAAGTCAAGCATTTTTAGGATATAATCTATTTTAATATCTACTGCAAGATGAGATTAATTGGTCCCCAGAAACACCTTCTTTTAACTAAACCGAGTCTAGACTGCTGGTTCAGGTTAGATGTCTGTGTTATAGATATCTACATTCATTTGAATGAATCTCATGCAAAGAGGCAGCATTTTACTCCAGAATACAGTTCTGTTCAAGACAAACAGCATTTTTGCTTTCAGATTGTTGAGTCTAGTGATTAATGGTCTGTCTTTCCTGTTTCTTCAAGGCTGTTTATATAGGACCAGTAGTTTCACTTCCTTTGACTGTCTTGAGGAGGGAAAGAAATAATTGCTATAAAAATGACTATCTTTAGGCTACTTTCACAGAGCTTTGCCAGACAGAAGTCTATTTCAATCCACTGGAGAGACAGACCAAATTTCTACATACTTAGGAAAGCCAGGGGGGTCCAATAGTAAAAGTCTCTTGAGGATTCACAAGTTTGGGAAACTGGTCTGTGGAAATCATAAGGCAAAGCTCAAGAACAAACATCCAAACTAGACAGGCTGCTTTAAACTTCATTTTAGATCTAGAACGTACAAAGTGATACAAGGCAACTAAGAGAAGCAATCTAGGTGTAGAAAGCATCCTAGAAAATAACCTATTTTTTTTGTTGTTGTTGTTTTGTTTTGTTTTGTTTTTTAATCATGGTATATTATCCATAGGAAATTTTAATCAATGTATTTTGGTATTACCAGTGAAATACTCAACAATATAGTGAGTATAGAATTTGGCAGGAAAGGAAATATATTCTAAATCAAAACAAAACAAATAAAGTATGTAAGTACATAGACTAGAGCTCAAGGTATCTTATTCTCTCTTGAAATTATATCAAACCAAACAAAAACACTTGTTGAAGACATCATGACAACACATAAGCACTGCAGTCAACATTTGAAGTTTAGAATTAAACTGGACACTTACATTTGTGCTCTGTACAGTTATCCTTAAGCTTTTTCAATAGGAGACCTTCTTCAGACAGGTTATGATGAGGAGATCAAGGTCTGACCACAGCAGTATGGCAAGTGGTCTGGGTTCATGTTGCCTTGCTGTCACCACACATGAGCAGAGTCCTCAGATCAAAAGGAGCAAAAGATGAACAAGGGGGAGAACACAATGCTGTTCTTCATATACATGATGTACAGCTTCTCAAACAAGACCCACTTTAGGCCTCTGAAAAAAAGACAAATGGAAAAGGTAGAGTTGGTTTCATTGCCCTGTATAAAATTAGTTAAGGTAAATCTGAGTGTTACCTGGTTTACATCTGTTTTCCTAATTCTGTAGAATTCTTCCTAACTGTAACTGATTAAAATGTTCAGTAATATATTTGTGTTAACCTTACAGAAAAACAAGAGGAACTTTTAAAAGTTAATTTTATATCACTCTGGACTAAAATAACATACCTTTTAGAATGGGAAGAAATTGGAAGCTCTCAGAAAAGCAAAATAGCTATTATTAAAATGAATCAATTCCTAAGATGTACCATCTACATATATAAATGAGACAATATTTTATGGATTTGACTAATTGTTTTAACGAAGATAAGTGCTATATGAGTTTTCTAAGAGGGGCTATCTCAAAGTTGCGAACATATTGATATGCTGTCAGCTCACTCAAGTGTTATGAACTGGCAAGAATGAAGATTTATTCATAAGATATTGATTCGTGTAGAACTAGAATGGTGGAAGAAATGTATTTCTCAGGTGGATCACTTTCTTCAAGGTACCTTGAAATCCCCAGCTGCATATGAAAAGACTTATCCTCTTGCATCTCCCCGGTGAAGTTTAACAAAAGCAAGTGCCAGATTCTACACCTGGGGCAGGACAACCCTGACTGTACATACAGGCTGGGGGATGAGAGGCTGGAGAGCAGCCCCTCAGAAATGGATCTGGGAATTCTGGTCAACAGCAGGTTGAATATGAGCCAGAAATTTGCCCTGGCAGTCAAAAACTTCCAACTTTATCCTTGTGTGCATCAGGGACAATATTTCTAGCTGATCAAGGGAAGGGATTGTACTGCTCTGCTCTGCATTGATGCAGCCTCACCTCAAGTACTGTGTGCAGTTTTGAGCACGACAATATAAGAAGGACATAAAACAATTAGAGAGCATCCAAAGGAGGGCAACAAAGATACTGAAGGCTCTAGAAGGGAAAACAAGGCTGAAGTCACTTGTTTTCTTGAGCCTAGAGAAGTGACTGAGGCCTCATGGCAGCCTGTAGCTCCCTCACGAGGGGAGCAGAGGGGCAAACGCTGAGCTCTGCTCTCTGGGGACAGCGACAGGACCCAAGGCAACGGCATGGAGCTGGGACTGGGGAGGGTCAGGCTGAGGGTTAGGGAAAGGTTCTGCACCCAGAGGTGGTCGGGCACTGGGACAGGATCCCCAGGGCCATGGTCACAGCACCAAGTCTGTTGGAGTTCAGTAAGTGTTTGGACAACTCTCTCATATATATGGTCTGATTTTGGGGTGGTCCTATGCAGAACCAGGAGCTGGAGTCAATGATCCTTATGGGACCCTTCCAATTTAGGATATTCTATCATACTATGATTCATTCTACCAACCCGCTTTGTTAAAATAAGAAATTCATGACTTCTGTCTATGAAACATACAGCTGAATTTCTGTCAGTATATATTCATGTTGCCAATTAACACTTCTCTTTTCAGAGGAGGATCTGAAAACTTGACAACAAATTTGAAGTTGCCAAGATGTGATTAAACTCACTCTTTCCTAATATTCACAAAACAAAAAAATTATAATAAATATTAGTCAGAAGAATTCTTATTGGTGTTTTTATCCCTCCTAAGCATATGATATACAGAAGATAAGAAGGCAAATTTCTAAAATATATATGATTTAAATTAAAAATGAGATGTAAGGCAAGCAATGAAAGGTTGAGAAAGGCTGAAGAAAGCAATATGAACTGGAGCAATGGAATAACAGAGATAAACTGACTATCAATCTATATATTTTTTGTGGATTGTTTTAAATAAATGCCCCACAAATGGCATGTGACTTCAGCTAACATCCATTGTTATCTTAGAAGTGATGCATTATGGCAGAGAGTTTGTAGAAGCCAGAGTACCCAATAACCTTTTAGATTCACCTAATGCTTTAATATTTTGTCCATTAAATAGTCTTTATAGAGAGGTTCACCTTGTGCAGATTCAGTGAGATTCGTTTTTATTGTTTGGAGTCAAAATCCAATCAAACCTACCATGCTTTCTCCTTATTAAGAACTGAGATCAAAGGTAGATGGGTAAAGTGACCCATCCTCAAATCCACTCTGCTGTGAGTATTTTCACTTCCACAACAATCTCTCATCTCTGGCAGATGGGGAAGTGATCCTTGCCATAGCCAGTCACCTAAGCAGACTTGTGTGCTTAAAAATAATTGTGCCCCTGCATTTCTTTACCCATCCTTCCGTCAGTTTGGCTAGAAGTCAATAACACTAGGAAAATTCACAAAACTCAAGTTCCACCAGCCAAATTAAATTTGTCACCATTTCTCTTCAGGACTTTGATATTAAAGATATATGAAAAAAAATCTCAAAATATGCAAAATAATAATAATAATTTTAAAATGTACTTGATGAGATTTTTAAACAGGTTCACTTGCTTGATTTGTTTCTAGACACACTCATCCCTCCCGGCCCCCGAGCCCCCCCCCCCCCCCCCCCAGAAATCAAATATAAACGTTTTCCATTAAAAAGGAAAAGACAAAACCAGGATTTGTTCCCAGTTTCCTGTTAGTCCAAAATCTCCCTCCCATGCTGCTTCTACTCAAAATAACTAAACTCCTGTCTTTGAAGCATGAAAAGTTTATGTTATTAAATAAAAAGCATCTGTGATTTTGAGCTCTAACTCATGTCAAAACTTAAAACGTTAATATTTAACTCTGAGTTCAGCAAATTTTATTGTATGGTTCCTAATCAATGCAAAATATTTTATTTAATTGCTAATTGTTTCTACAAAGATTTACATTTATGCTTCATTGTAACCACAAGAATTATCCCACTGAATCAATGCAGTTGATCTTGTGCTTAACTTTATATGAATATTTGTGAGGTTTGCATCTTTAAGAAGGGTTGTAGCAACAGTGCCAGGCATTTATTACCATGTCTGTATGAGAAGAAGTTGGATTAAGGACTAAAGTTTTGTTTGTTTGTTCGTTTTTGTTTTTGACATTGTAGGATTTTTTTCCTTTAGCAGTGTTTGTCCTTAGAACTTAGCTCAGCTTTTTTTCCTGTTGCACTCACTCAGGGCAGCTATTATATCATAGCCAGGAAAGATAATTGAATGAAGAATTGATTTTTATTGCCCGTAATAAAAAGCAGTTCTTATTACTTTTACAAATTACTCATAATTACAATTGTCTAGAGAATGTCTTATCACCCTGAGTGGAGCTGAAATAAGCTGGATGCACAATGGTACTTCTGTGTCTGTGATTTAAAACTTGTGTTCTCATTAATGGCAGTGTAGATTAGCACTATGGCAAATTTACTTCATATCATTTTACCGGACACATTCTAATACTGTTGGGGAAGAATCTTGAGCAGACATTCAATTTATTTCTGAGTGGCATCATTTCTGTAGGAGCATGTGCACTGAGTCTGAGAAGTTTCTTTAATTATTAAGGAAGCGGAATTGTGCAAGTTACACTTCAGGAAACATTTTGATTATGTCTTTTAGAGCCCAGGTGCTGGAAACTCTGAAGTGTTATAACCAGGTATCAGACTTGTTACATTGCAGACATGCAAAGCTAGTTTCGACATTAAGATTGCACTGATTAGGTTCAGCAGATATATATTGAATGGCCTTTCGTAAAGTCTTGTCTTTAAATTTCACACAAAAGTAGGAGTAAGATTGCATCTGTCACATCTGAATTCTTTTTTTGTTTATCATGCAGTAAGACTAATATATCTGGCTTTTCTTCTTTCTTCTTCTTCTTTCTCCCTTATTTTATTTTATTTTATTTCATTTCATTTTTTAATTTATTTTTTTTTAAGTAGAACAGGTCACTTTCATACACCTGATCTTACAGGATAGAGAAGGAAAAGCTAGAATTAATCACAACCTCTCTCACCTCCCTAAAGAAAAATGAATTGTTAAAAATCCCCTGGGCAATCAGTCTTCATTAACTTCTATTACAGAGTTTTGTGCCTTGTTTAAACGTGCCATTCTGATAAATCAAGGTATTGATCTCACTTGATTATATAGAAAGTGTCTTCTAAGAAGAATGAGAACCAGTTTTGGGAGGAGAAGTTGATTTTTCTTCTGTGACAACATGTTGTATGGCTGAGATAACATCTGGCCTTCTTATACATAACGTGTACATGGATGAGGGTTAATTTTCTAAGAAATGTTTTAATGCTAAATTAAATTCACTAATTTTGTTCATGTTATACTTGATATTTCATGTGCATTAACTCACTCATTTAAAACTTACTACCTTTAAGGCAAATATTTATGCTTACACAAACTGTGCAAACTAGGATTCATTATTATTTTTACTACTTAACTAGTACCATTAATTCACTAAAACCTGCCTAAGGATATAATCAGCAATTTAAAGAACAGTTCATACATTAAGCTTGCATACCAGATATCTAGACATAACCTAAACACACCATGCTACACAAGCCAGCAGTTTATGTAGGCACGTGCTGGGCTTCTGCAGTTACTCAATAGCACAATTAAATTATCAAGCTGTTTATTAATGTATATGGTATTTCTAATGCTCTTAGCCTGAAGCTTTTGTACGAATAAGAACCTTTCATTTCCTGCATTTCCCAGAAAAAAAAAGCCCCAGTTTAAAGCATCAAAATTATTCACATACATATACATATAAAAAATAATTAAAATAAAATAAAATAAAATAAAATAAAATAAAATAAATACAATGAATAACATACCTAAGGCTACTTTAAGGCCATCCTACCTAAAATTTCAGTGAAGAAATATGCATTTAGACTTATTTAATAAAATCCTGAAATGTCATTCTACACTCAACAGGATAATTTTTGGCTGCTAATGTTAAGGGAAACAAAATTAACTATAACCTCAGAAAGGAGAGCTCTTCTAGCCCACTTAGTCCTGGGAACCTTGGAGGAGATAAACTGCTCCTTTGCTGGATTCAGCAGACTGCTATGGACTCTGCAGCTTCCTCTGAGGTTTCCCATTGTTTCCTCCCACTCTTCATCCCTGCCACATAGAACATCTGAGAAGACAACCCCTTATTGTTCCTCATGGACATGTGCCAGCAGGCTCTCAAGTAAAATAAATCATTTATATGCCATCATATATATTTAGATTTCAATCTACACTACAGTCCAGACTCCCCAGTTGCTTGCCCTCCAGCTTGAGCCCAAAGTGGTCTAGGTAGGCAAGCTGGAAAGTTCTTCATGGTGTGGTCACAGAATCACAGAATCACATAATAGTCTAGGTTGGAAGAGACCTACAAGATCACCGAGTCCAACCTCTGACCTAACACTAAGTCCTCCGCTAAACCATATCCCTAAGCTCTACATCTAAATGTCTTTTAAAGACCTCCAGGGATGGTGACTCAACCACTTCCCTGGGCAGCCTATTCCAGTGACTAACAACCCTTTCAGTAAAGAAGTTTTTCCTAATATCCAACCTAAACCTCCCCTGGCGCAACTTTAGCCCATTCCCCCTCGTCCTGTCACCAGGCACGTGGGAGAACAGACCAACCCCTACCTTGCTACAGCCTCCTTTCAGGTACCTGGAGAGTGCGATAAGGTCGCCCCTGAGCCTCCTCTTCTCCAGGCTAAATAGTCCCAGCTCCCTCAGCCACTCCTCGTAAGACTTGTTCTCCAGACCCTTCACCAGCTTCGTTGCCCTTCTCTGGACTCGCTCAAGCACCTCCATGTCCTTCTTGTAGTGAGGGGCCCAAAACTGAACACAGTACTCGAGGTGCGGCCTCACCAGAGCCGAGTACAGGAGGACAATCACTTCTCTGGACCTGCTGGCCACACTGTTTCTTATGCAAGCCAGGATGCTGTTAGCCTTCTTGGCCGCCTGAGCACACTGCTGGCTCATATTCAGCCGACTGTCAACCAATACTCCCAGGTCCTTCTCTGACAGGCAGCTTTCTATCCACACATCTCCCAGCCTGTAGCTCTGCTTGGGGTTGTTGTGCCCCAGGAGCAGGACCCAGCACTTGTTGAACTTCATACAGCTGGCCTCGGCCCATCGGTCCAGCCTATCCAGATCATCTTGCAGAGCCTTCCTACCCTCAAGCAGGTCGACACACGCACCTAACTTGGTGTCATCTGCAAACTTACTGAGGGTGCACTCGATCCCCTCATCCAGATCATCGATGAAGATGTTAAAGAGGACTGGCCCCAGTACCGAGCCCTGGGGGGCTGCACTAGTGACCAGCCTCCAACTGGATTTGACTCCATTCACTAAGACTCTCTGGGCCCGGCCACCCAGCCAGCTCTTAAACCAATGAAGCATGCACCAGTCCAAGCCACGAGCAGCCCGTTTCCTGAGGAGAATGCTGTGGGGAACGGTGTCAAATGCCTTACTGAAGTCAAGGTAGACCACATCCACAGCCTTTCCCTCATCCACCCAGTGCGTCACTTTGTCATAGAAGGAGATCAGGTTCATCAAGCAGGACCTGCCCTTCATAAACCCATGCTGACTAGGCCTGATCGCCTGCTTGCCCTGCAACTGCCGCATGATTGACGCCCAAGATAATCTGCTCCATGAGCTTCCCTGGCACTGGTGTTAAACTACCAGGCCTGTAGTTTCCCGGGTCTACCCTCCAGCCCTTCTTGTAGATGGGCATCACGTTTGCTATCCGCCAGTCAAGTGGGACCTCTCCCGATAGCCAGGACTGCCGATAAATGATGGAAAGCAGCTTGGCCAGCTCTTCCGCCAGTTCTCGCAGTACCCTTGGGTGGATCCCATCCGGTCCCATTGACTTGCGTACATCCAAATGCTATAGCAGGTCGCCAATCATCTCCTTGTGGATTGTGGGGGCCACATTCTGCTCCCCATCCCCTTCCAACAGCTCAGGGTACTGGGCGTCCAGAGAACAACTGATTTTGCTGCTAAAGACTGAGGCAAAGAAGGCGTTAAGCACCTCGGCTTTATCCTCATCTCTGGTAACTAAGTTTCCCCCCACATCCAGAAAAAGGTGGAGATTCTCCTTAGTCCTCCTTTTGGTATTGATGTATTTATAAAAACGTTTTTTGTTGTCTTTAACAGCAGTAGCCAGATTGAGCTCCAGCTTTGGCCTTTCTAATTTTGTCCCTGCACTGCCTCGCAACATCCTTGTAGTCCCCTAGAGTGGCCCACCCTCTTTTCCAATTATTATAAACCCTCTTTTTTCTCCTAAGCTCAAGCCACAACTCTGTTCAGCCAGGCCGGTCTTCTTCCACGCCAGCTCGTCTTTGGGCACGTGGGGACAGACCGCTCCTGAGCCATTAGGATTTCTTTCTTGAAGAGCGCCCAGCCTTCCTGGGCTCTGTCCTTCAGAACCACCTCCCAAGGGACTCTGCCAAACCTCCTGGACTGCTTTCTCTGGGCTGTGTTGTGTTTCCAGGATATATCTGGGAAGTTAAAGTCCCCCACAAGAACAAGCGCTGACGATTTCGCAACTTCTGCCAGCTGTCTGTAGAACTCCTCATCCGTCCCCTCATCCTGGTTTGGCGGTCCATAACAGAACCCCATCAGGATGCCTGCCTTGTTGGCCTTTCCACTGATCCTAACCCATAGCGACTCCACCTTATCATTCCCAGCTTCAAGTTCAACAACATCAAAACACTCTCTAATATAGAGAGCCAGTCTACCACCCCTTCTGTGCTGCCTGTCCCTTCTGAAGAGCCTATAGCCAGACATGGCAGCACTCCAGTCATGAGAGTGGTCCCACCACGTTTCCGTGACGGCAACCAAGTCATAGCCTGCATGCTGCACAATGGCTTCCAGCTCCTCCTGCTTGTTGCCCATACTGTGCGCATTAGTGTAGATGCACTTCAGTTGAGACTTTGCCTTCTCCCCCAGCCTAGCCACTGTTCCCCCTGGCACACCTCCAACAAGCTTTATTTCATCCCCGTCCCCATTCTTACCCAATTTAAAGCCCTCTCAATGAGCCCTGCCAGCTCCTGGGCCAGGATCCATTTTCCCCTTGGGGACAGTTGGGACCCGTCTGCGGCCATCAGGCCGGGTGCCGAGTAAAGCGCCCCGTGGTCAAAGAACCCAAAACTTCAGTGGTGGCACCAGCCTCTAAGCCATGTGTTTATCATGTGGGCTTTGCGTGTCCTCTCTGAACCCCTCCCTGCCACTGTAGGAATGGACGAAAACACCACCTGTACTCCCACTCCGTCCACTAACTGTCTCAGCCCCCTGAAGTCCCGTTTGATAGCCTTCAGGCTTCTCTCGTCAATGTTATCACTGCCAGCCTGGACTATCAGTAGTGGGTAGTAATCGGAGGGGCGAACCAGGCTGGGAAGCTTTCTGGCAACATCCCTGACCCTGGCCCCAGGGAGGCAGCAGACCTCTCTACGGTTAGGGTCAGGCCGACAGATAGGGCCCTCCGTTCCCCTGAGAAGGGAGTCACCCACAACCATCACCCTTTTTTCCTTTTTGGTGGAAGAAGTCTTGAGGCGTGGAGCAGACTTCCTCGCCCTAGGCTTCCTGGTTAAACTTCCTTACACATCCTCATCCACCGCTCCCTCGAGCTCCAGGGCCTCAAACCTGTTGCATTTCCTGCATCGTGGAGCAGGGACCTGTTTCCATTCCTCTTGAACTCTTAGGTCCCCTCCCTCTGCCCGACAGCGACTGGGCAGGGGGTCCACCCCCATGTGGGGAGTCTCATCCCGGTGCCTCTCCTTCGGGCCTTGCAGGGAGTTGCTCCACCAGTCTATCTCCCTCTCACATTCCCTGATGGCCCTCAACCTCTCCACCTCCTCCTTGAGCTCTGCCACCAGGCGGACCAGGTCGTCCACCTGCTCGCACCTCACGCACACGGTATCTCTGCCTCCTTTAGATGGCAGCAGCAGGCTCTGGCACTCCCTGCACCCAGAGACCTGAACTGCCGCATTTTGGAGCGGGCAGTCTGTCTGGGTGCCTACAGACTTTATAGCGCAAGCTCTCTGCTTCGCGAGGACCATAGTGGCCTAGCTGGTGGTAGACAGCCGTTAGGTGAGTTGTTCTTATGGGCGGGGGGGGGAATGCTCTGCCCTCCCTGCTCGCCCTGCCTGCGCGAACTGCCGCGCCGCGCCCTTTTAACGCGCCCCGCGCTGTTTGCTCGTCCTGGTCGCTCGCACTCCCTAGGGGCTGCTTTTGAACGGCCGGGGAGGGGGCGCTGCTGGCTCCGCCTTCGCTTCATCAGCGTCCCTCACAGGGCTGCCGGGTCGTGGCGGCTCCCTGGGCTGCCTCGAGTGGCCTCGATGCCGGGAAAATAGCCCTGCCTGTCCCGATCACCCGCTCCGCTGCAGAACACGTCTGCTCCGGAGCCGATCGCCTCAGCAGGTGGCTACGAAATGGCGGTGGCGCCCGATTTAAAATGGTCAATGTGCTCAAGATGTGTTTTTACTTGTCCTGTAGATGTAGGTAACTTCTCTTGTCCTGTCAGTTGGCCCATCCCAAAACTACCTATTTTGCAGACCTCTACAAAAGAACCATAATTATGAATGTTTTCCTGTCCCCTCCCAACTTCTTGTGCACCCCAGCCTCAACTCTGGCAGGGCAGTATGAAGAGCTAAACATGCCTTGACTTAGTGTGAGCACAGCACTGCAGCAACTAAACCATCAGCATGTTATTCTAATTGTTATTATAACTGGATGGCTGGTCACCAGGAAGTGACTTTTGTCAGCAGGGCAAGGCTGAGTGTGTAATGGAATTTCCAGCAACACCTCAAGGGCTTCTCACCACCCCTCAGATTCAAGGGCTTCTCACCACCCCTCAGATGCAGCCCACTTCCAAACTCAGACCTGGGCAGTATCCTCCAGTATATGATCTTCCCAGACCTCTTCCACAGAGCCTGCCTCTGGTGAGTAAATTTGTGGTGGAGGGGACATGGTGTGGGAGCATGCATCTGGGAGGCACATGGTTCCTGCTAAGGGACCAGACTATGCATGTGGCACTCTGGGCATAACAACAGCAGGAATGTCATATCAGATCAGGTTCTTTTTTTTTTTTTTTTTTTTTTTTTTTGGCTTGAAACTCCCTTCCATTAGTTCAGTAACTGATGGCCTCTCCAAATTGGTCTGGACCTCTAGGCACATAAATAAAGAAACTCCCTTTAATAAGACAACACAGTAGCTAGCTGGAAATTCTCCAAGCAAGCAGTTGTGTCACGACAATAAATGTTATTGCCTGCCTTTGCCAGCTGCATGCACTTAAGTGTTTGCACCTCTAAAAAGTCTGGCCATCTCTGGCCTGAATAGATGACTCCAGCCTCCAGTGTCTTCCTGTTTCTCCCACTCTCAACAGCAAAAGTTTGTCTGAGATGACCCACCTGGTTCTGCCTGTCAGAGCTCCTAACAGACAGAAACCTATGATCCAAAAGACCACAAAATCAATTAGTCATAGAATTACATCATTATCCAGTGATACATAGCAGCATCAGCTTTTTTTCACCCCATTTTCTCACTTGTATGTCTAGAATCCAGTCATGTACCACAGAGTCACCCAGCCCATCAAATTCCATTTTCTGCTGATGTTCCCAGGCCTGATAGTAAACAAAGTCCCTTAGAAGCTCATCCTGTGTCAGATCACAATCCTGCATATTGTCTCCTTGGCAGGATCTTGATTGTTTCTGAAATCTGGGACTACTTCTACAAATCCCCTACATTGGGTAGTGGTTTTACTAAGCAACTGAACAGTGGCATGGTAACAGCGTAGTATGTCAATGGGACATCACTCTGTTTCACCCATCTCTTTCATGAATTTCATGGATTCTTCTTGAAAAAGTATATTCCTACAGTAAAAGCAGGGCAGCTCCATCATGCTCCACTCCATCCCCAAGAGCATAGACAGATTACGAAAATGCTAAAGGTACTCAACCACTTCTACTAGACTCCCAGACATTTGCTCACAGTTTTCTGACATCCTGCTCTGTGTATGATCTCCAAGGTAACACAGTCAGGTTTGGGCTCCAGATGCAAAGTTACAAAAGCTGACCTGCAGGTAGTTGTCTGAGTTGTCCATGTCCAGTTATTTATGTAGTGTATTATCTTCTGTCATCCTGATCATGAAACAGAAAGACACGGCTGTTTTCTTTCTTTCTTTCTTTTTTTGTCTTTTTTTTTTTTTTTTTTCTTCTTCTCACAGACATATCTAAAGAAAAGATATTGATCCTGGAGATCTTCAACATGGAAATTCCAAAGAAATTTGTCTGTTCAAATGAACAAAGAACAAATGTCATGGCAGAGAAGCTGCAAGAAAATTAGAAGACTTAAATGAGAGGCTGGGCCCAGAAGGTCTGTGAGGATTGAGTTAAGTCAACTGGCAGCAAGCTGGCGTATGTATCAAAGGAAGGCAGGCAGGCAGGCAGGCAGGCAGGCAGGCAGGCGGGCAGGCAGGAAGGAAGGAAGGAAGGAAGAGAATGTCAGAGTTACTTTAAGTGCCAGACAGTGCCAGAGCTATTACCATCACACAATGTGGTAAGGGAAAAAGTCCAGTGTGTGGCCCTTTAGGATTTTTCTCCACTGATGTTTTTTGCACTGCATGTTTTGGACTACACTTTCAGTCATTAGAAAACTGGGGCTAGTCTGGCTCCTCCTTCAATGACTGTGGTATGTAGGGACCACATGTACATTTCTCTGAAACATACCATGTGACTTATTTTTCCCTCAATTATGTAATAATACCTCTGTGAGCATAATCATTCCTTGTTCTTAATGTTCTCATAACGGATCAACATCCACTGTTTATGAAAAAATAAATGTGTTTCAGCTGTTGAAGTTGTCTGCAGAGTTTTAAATTTCTATTTTTTTATTTTTTTATTTTTTTTCTGTGCCCTACTGAATTTTCATTCCCTTTGGGTTTCATTGCTAATAAGCTTCTGTCCCACTTCAGTGGGCAAGAGGAAATGCAGTTTTCACAATCTATTCAAGACATAGCATTATAGAATCCTAGAATATTCTGCAGTGGAAAGGACCCACAAGGATCATGAAGTCCACCTCCTGGGTCCACACAGGACCACTCAAAATTGGACCCCATGTTTGAGAGCATTGTCCAAACACTTCTTGAACTCCTGCAGGCTTAGTGCCATGACCACTGCCCTGGGGAGCCTCTCAGTGAAGAACATTTTCACAGAATCACAGAATTGTAGGGGTTGGAAGGGACCTCAAGAGATCACTGGGTCCACTCCTCCCCCACACACACACCCCAAGCAGGATCCCTAGAGCAGACTGCCCAGGTAAACGTTCAGATGGGCCTTGAAAATCTCCAGAGAAGGAGACTCCACAACCTCCCGGGGCAGCCTGTTCCAGTGCTCCATCACCCTGGCTGTGAAAAAATTATTTCTCATGTTGTTGTGGAACTTCCTGTGTTCAATTCTGCGGCCATTGCCCCTTGTCCTGTCCCCACAAACCACTGAAAAGAGGTTGGCCATATCCCGTTTAAAATATTTTCCTGATAAGCAACCTGAACCTCCCCTGTCACAGTGTTATGCCATCATATAGATACTTTATATATCTTTACATACTTTTGCATCCCATATTTTATATTTTTGCATTTTGAGGAAAGCACTTAATCATTGTGAAATCTCAGTAGTTAAACTGGAAACACTTTTCAGGTTTTCAGTCTCTTTTCCTCAATAAAGGATACTCAGTCTTCCACAGATTAAGTTTCATCTTCTTTCTGTTTTCCTCTACTCCAGACCTTCATTTTTTTCTCCCTAACAAAATTGACTTATTGGTGACAGTGGGTGACACTTCTGTGACACTTATTACTGCCCCCTCAATGGACTGCTCCCTCCTCAGTGTGAACTCTGACTGTGCTAATTCATCCATACTCGTATTCACTCATAGTTAACCTGTACTGTGGCAAGTACAGCTGGCTGAGAACTGAAGTCTACACTTTTTCAGCCTTTATGCAAAGTAGGGTAGGTAGTACCTCAGTTTCCCAGTTCCTCCAGTGACAACACTGTCTTGCATACAATGGGACTGCACAGAATTCAAGAGAATGAGAAATCCCCCCCTTTTTTTAATGTCTGTAAAAAATTGAAATATTAAATTAGGCTGGTACCTTATTCCTTGCTATCATGAAAAGTTAATCTTGCAAAAATTGCCATCTGCTTTCTCTACTCACAAAATTTCTTCTCTACCCCTAACCAGCAAGGAAAGAGTGATACTATACCTCATTTTGTGTAAATTATTTATTCTTGCACGATAAAGAGGTAGGATGTTGCAAGTAGATATCATTTTTTTTTTTAATAGGCTGAACCATCTGACAACAGAAATAAAAATTAAATTTTAAGAGTTATTGTGTCAAAATATTTATATTTTTTATTCTTTCCTTCATCCTCACTGACCCCTTGAAGGAAAAGTTCATAAAAATACTCACCTAATGCGTATCCAATTATTTCTCAAATACTGGTCTGAAATGTATTTCATGTTCAGTTGTGGTTAGTGTTTTAATTAAACTTTTGCAGTGTATCTGCATGAAAATTTAGCCAATGAGACAGACATACTTGTTCTATGGGAGCTGATTGACAGAAAGAAACCGAATGACTTGACATGTTAGTGAGACTCATTAATCTTCTTCAAGTATATACTGGGAAAACATGGAGTTCTCTCAACAAGCTGTTACCAAAACAGAATTTCTGTTTGAACAGTTGGAAAACTAACAGTACAAGTGGAAGTTATAAGCAAAGAGTGAGATGCTTTTGTTTGATAAAGCACTGCAGTTTGAAGGGTCTGCGACTGTGTGTAATGTACTTTAATATTTAGCACAAGGTGATGCTTGTTAGAAAATAATCCGTTATCACTTAGGTCTGAAGTTTTATACTCTGAGTACAAAGCAAGAACCTAGCCATTGAAATCATGCTATGAGAATTGATCTATAGGTTATTATATTTGTTTAATATTGGACATATTCAGTTTTTAAAGGTATATATAATGTGTTAATATGATAAAAATATGGAAATGTAGATGCCTTAGATGTTGTGTAATAGCATCTGCAGGTATTTCTGAATCAGAACGTATTTCTGAAGAAGTAAATAAATTAGGAGTGTAAGAAATAATACTTTCATTTAGTACTTTCTGATCAGCTTCTCATGTAGACAGACTTTTAACACTCCTCATATGCTACTTGCATTGAGACAACTTTTTGTGTTCTGTACACTGAACTATTATCAGAAAGGGCTGAGATTTCAGATTTCTTAAATTATTGAATAGGTAATATTTTAGCTATAGGCTGCAACAGAAATTCCCTGCAATCTACTCTTATCATTTTATTAGATCTACTAAGAAAAAATATATCATTTGGAAAAAAAAAAAAAAAGGATTTTTTGTTTGTTTGTTTGTTTATTTGTTTTAACACAGATTGCAGAAAGTCATTCCAGCCGAGGTATATTGAGTAGAGCAGTGTATTGAGGTATTTTGGGGCAGATACGTACACAGGTACATGTATATTTATGATGTGCCCCGGAAATTCATCTCTGATCCAGATGCAGTCAGTGTAAAGATCCTAATCTTTCAAGGGAGTGTGAATGAATATCATTTTTACTGCCTCTAAACTCAACAGGATGTTTAGTACATGACAGAATTCCCTCAAGACAGAATAATACTCAAGAGCCCAGACAGGAGTGTCTATAAAGAGGAAATGAGGTTAAAGTTCTTTCCAAAGGTCTCCTTCACACTTAATAAATATAATTTATGTACATCACAGGTAGAAAAGCTAAGATGATCTGAAAAGGTGATTACAGGTGGTCTGTGGACTTGCCTTTTTTTTTTTTTTTTCCTTTTTTTTTTCCCATTTCATTTCTCTGGAAATATGAATGGGACTGAACTTACAGAATTCCATGCTATTACTTAGTTTTCTGATATATTTTTCCATTTGTAAAATGAAGGACACTTTTTACTCATGCTGTAAATAGTACAGGCAAATTAGATGCTGTCAAAATCCCCATGAAACATTCAGAGCAGCATCAGCATCTACTTTGCATCCAATATACTGTAAAAAAAAAAAAAAAAAAAAAAAAAGTTTCCACTGCTTTCTCACTGGAGAGATTTTTATGTACATTCATTCTATTTGCAGAGCTTTCTTTTCCAATGCAATGTCAATTGAATGGTTATACACTATAAATCTTAGCAGGCATACAAACATACAGAGAAATAATACAGCATGGGACATGCATATTGGAGCAAAATTGGACATCCTTAATAGAAGTTTCCTGGTAACAGAACTGCTGTAATATGAATTTTTAGTCACATAGATTTAGCGGGCATGCTCAGGATGTCATGCTCAGTTCTGAAATGTAAAGCTGACAGCAAGATACAATGCACAATAACACTGAGTATTTCCAAGGGATAACTCTGCCGCATCTTCCTTGGTCCTCTAGTAACATAGCTGTCTGCAGTTCTTCACACTTCCAAATTTAAGCTCATGAACATGAGCTTCCACCCAAGATAGGTAAATGTCATTTATATGAAATTTATAAATCAGAAGAAAGACACAGCTATTTTTAGTGATGTTCATCTACACTGGCTACATCTTTTTGGGACATTCAGTTCGGTTATTATATCTTGCACTTTCAAAGACCATCAAGGGTCTTCAGCCACCTGGAATCAGCAGGACCATGAAGGTTTTCGTTACTTTGGGAAATTTAGTCCATGGTTTCAGCTGAGCATAAACTCATATATATATAGGTGCAATTCAGGCTTGCTTGCCAATGAGAAATGGGTGATATCAAAGGAGTCCCTTTACAGATTTGATTAGAACTTTTTGGACAATATTTGGAAAAATGCTCAATTTAATTGATCCTAAATCTTTGCAGAAATGCATCTGGTAAGTTTTTGTTAGACAGGTTTTATAAATTTGAAATACTTAAGAGGAAAAAAGAGAAACTAAATTAAAGTAAAAAAGGCTTTCGTTTCACAGACAATGATAGAGCAAAATGTAGTTCATAGTTGCTCAGAAATGTCTATGAGGACACTTGTTTTATGGCATCTTACTAGACAGATAGTAATTGATGCATATTTTGCTGATATCACAGCTTGGATGAAATTTTGTAAAGAAAATTAGTCAGTTTTCAGTACCAGTTCTGCCTGATTTGGAAGGTGTTTTTATTATTTTATTCATTTATTTATTTATTCCACATCTCATGCCAATGCCTAATCCTCTATGTGACACACTAGATACCAAAATCAGAGTTGTTAAGAAACTGGTCATTGCCATCCAGTTGGTCCTTGCCACCACAACTGGACAACTAAAAAGTGTTGAATGTGTCTTCTCTGGCCCATGCCAACATACAGTCTTGAGCCCATTTTTTTTTGTCTAGGCTTTGTGTTGGCTCCTGTCATTCATTTATTATGATGCATGTTGGATTATTCCCTTCCTACCTTCCCCTTTCTCCCACATGCTATTTTCCTCCTTTGATAATTCAGTGTTAGTGTCTAGACCTCTCCACCATGAAGCAGAGTTTTAAATTTATTGTGTGACAATCATTCAGTACTTTCAATGACAAATCATACAGGAAAATAGTCCTATTGAAACACAAGATTAAGAGATAAGGATTGGTGCATCTGAGATATAGAAATTTGGATACTCTCTCTGAGGCTCTTTCATATGCACCCAAATAACAGAGGAATTCTGTATTGTTAAAACAGTTTCAGCTAAGTACAGTGCAGCCTGAGCTGGAGTACAAATGGAGAGTTGGAAAGCAAAACAAAACAAAACAACAAAAAGAATCTGAAAACAGATGTATTTGTAACCCAGGGACATTTCAGGAGTCAGCAGATGTGTCCTTAAGGAATTAGAGGCTTCACTTGAACATATTTAAGAGAGAATTTGGCTTGGACCTTAGTTCAGTTTTTGCCACTTGTCATTTCTTATGCAATTTCTATCCAAGGTTTCAGACCAGTGCTCTGTCCTTATCCCTCGTTCATCTCCCTGATCTTCCATATATCTTGTGAAGCATAGACAGGAGCACAGGAAATGGAACAAATGTTTATGTTAACCCATTAATCTACATTCAAACTAAAAAAAAGGGTGGAAGAAAAGAACAAAAATACCAAAAAATTGGTACCATGATGAAAGCCATAGAAGCTCGAAGGTAGAGCTTATGAGAGAAAGAAACTCTTGAGTATTTCATACTAAGACCATTTCATTACTTAAGAATCTAAGGTAAAAGGGTATAAGACAGCAGAAGAGGTGAATTTTCCTGACATTTCAAGGAAGTTAACTGTGAAGCTTTAGGCACAAGTAATGTAAATCAAACCCTTCGGGAAAAAGGCTGACACTAATACCAATCAGAGAAATAAATATATTTTTTAAAAATAAAAATAAAAACAATTTAAAAAAACTTTAAATTAATATCCATATCTAGGGTGCTTGGTATTGTTAACATAGCCAAAATATTTTCAGAAGCATCAAAACTCCATATGCAAAAACAGTTACCTGAGAAACTGCTGTTGAGTTCCTATAACATTTTCATAGACTGGCGGTAGAGGCTGTTATGTTAATTCAGAGAGTGCAGAGTAATGGTTTAGTTATTACCAAATAATTCCTGTATTGCTAATTACATGGAGCATTTTGGATAAATTATTCATACACAATTTAACCTTTCTAAAACAAATGTTTTTAATCTGTTTTTTATCTGTTGTAGGCAGCCTCCATTTTGTTCAAGTGCATGATCCCAGGGTAAATGATACTGATGCTAACATGGGGTATTTGGGGAGAAGGATATTTCAGCTATCCATGTCTTCTGTATTTAGGGGCATCTGGTCTGCTAAATTGTAGCACAGACTATGCAGTAAGTAGATTCAGCAATAAAACCAACAGTAAATTAACCAAATATTGTCTTTGTCACTGTGATGGATCATCTACAGTTAAAGATCTGACACATATTACAAGTTAGAATGAACTATTCCTCCACTCTACTTTCTCTATTTCTCTGTTTTTAAAAGCTCATATGCCCATTGGTCTAGAAAATCTCTAAACTGTTAGTTGGTAGACTTTGTAAGTCTGTTTTCACTTGACATTTAAGTTGTAGTTGAGATATTATGAAAAGCTGCCTAACTGTCTAGGTGCTTAGCACTTTTGCAGCACAGTATAAATTATCTTATTTATACTACCGATGATTTATATGTGCTTTTCCTAGTCTTTGGAGTTTTGCTGCGATTAGAATTTCAGTTATTATTTATTTTCACATCTCTACAAAGATAAAAAGTGCATTATTTATTTATTTCTGTGTCATAGACTCAAATGGTTGGGAAGGATCTCAGAGGCCTTTTCATCTATCCCCCTGCCCTAAGTGGCATCAGCAGCAGATGCATTAGTCCTGACAGATGTTTGTTTAAGGTCTTTCTCATAGATTTCCAGTGATGGAGTCATCACAACTTCCCAGAAACCTGTTCAATGTTTCCTTGTCCTCACTCTTTAAAAGGGTTTTTTCCTAATGTCTATACATGAATTCTCCTTGCTTTAGTCTAAATCCATTCTCTCTAATCTTTTCCAGAACTGGCCTGAGGAATAGATTTTTTTTATGCCCCTTTCTGACTGTAGCAGTCATTTCTGTAGCTGATGACAGCTAGCATTCCAATATTATGTTATTGCTTCATTTCATTCACTCTTTTCTCATAGACCATATTTTCTCTATTTCTCTAGACCTTGTTCCAGTGTCTGATGGCACAAAACACTTCTACAAGTCACATGCAAAAAGGTGGAGGGTTACAGAAACCCATGGAGATCAGGACACCCAAGCTCATTCACTGTTTCAGGTCTTGGACAAATATCTTTATCTGTTTATCTGTGCTTATTTTTCTATCTCCATCCTATAAGATCTCTGGGACAGAGATTGTCTCTCTTTCTACATTTCAGTCTCTGCTGGGACTTCTAAGTGGTATTTGAAACCAATTAATAATTAATAGCATAATATTAATAATAACATTATTAATAATAGCTTATATTTGTAATAAAGCTCACATTTACAGAGATAAGCTATTCCTATTTTGTTGTGGAAGCATGCTAGATATAAGGCCAACTATATCCTACACCAGGATTACTTTTAACCAGAGGGAGAATTTCTGGCCTATTAAAGAAAATGTGTTTCTGTTTTTTTTCTACCAAGATTTTAACTGAAATCTACTAGTACACTCAAAAAGAGCAAACTGTGATGGTAAGGTGCAAAATACCATGTTTTTATAATACAACTGCAGACTTAGATACAGAGGGGACCCTGTTAGGTTTTAGAGGATTTTTAATGGATTGTTCCTCTGGCTGAGTTGGCAGTATAGTATCTGATTCTTATAAGTTTAGATTTCATCTTATATCATTACTTACGTCTGCCTATGCTAGACCTAACTGCTAGGAAACATTCTCTGATATTCAGTTTGCATGTAGTTTGGTTTTTGTTGTTGTTGTTTTCCTTTATTCATAGAAATGCTCCATTAAAGCTTCATTTTAAAGGATTCCCTATTGCATAGAAACTAATGCACTTTTATTTTTCTAGCATTTGGTATTAAATGCAGATAACAATCTTTTCATTTTGGGGGGAAAAGGTTATTATTTCTCTTTCTATCACATGTATATTTGTAAATAACATATAAAAATTATCTCTTCTCTTGTAAGATTGTAGACACATAGTGCTTTGCTACAAAGCTCTGTAATTTTCCCTGTTTTTTTTTTTTTCTTTTTTTTTTTTTCTTGTTGTATGTTTGGTGTGTTTCTTTTTAATACCCTGCATTTAAAGTTTCACATCTGCAGATCTGAAAAGGAGGATGTAAAATAAAAAGCACACAATGTTCTCAGGGAAACAAAAGAGGAGTGAGTGGCTTTAGATAAAATGATTGCCTTGTACCTCTGACACTTATTATTTTGTTTGGTGGTGCTTAAGGCTTTATAGGAGAGAGTCCATTTGGGAGAGACATCCACACACTGAAATTGCCCAGTACAATGGGCTACAGGTTAGTCTTTGGCTGAAGAAAGAATTAAGAAAAATTCAGATAGAAATGAATGTTCAATGTTAAGCAATGAATACTGCATTCCTGGATTGATGTTAAACGATGTGTCATGCAGCTCTAAAGCATACCTTTAAAATGAAAAGATAGTATTTCCTCCATGTCCTGCTCGCTTATTCTCACTCAAGCATCAGTGACAAAATAGGGATTGTTTCTCTGATTCTTTCCAAAACAAGGCTTTGATTATCCTGAGCTGCCAGGCAAACTAAACCCCAGGTATTATCACAAGGCAGACAACATGTTTTCAACATGAGACATCATTTACACCGAATGCATGGTCAAAACATTTATAGTTGACCTGGGCATAGACAGAATCAAAACCCAGGCACCCAGGATATTTTTCAAAAATATTTCAATTTATTTATTTATTGCACATTTCAATATAGACCTTGAAAGGCATATTTTCTACAAAAATTACAAGGATTTCTCAGGGAAGAGCTGGTCATTTGTGTGTGGAAATGATGAATTATAATATTTCATTATAGTAAACATAAAAGGAATTGCAGTTTTTCTTACAGGTCAGTGAAAACAAGGTTAGTAGAACTTCTTGTTGAATAATGAAAAAAAAACAATATATTATACATCCACGTAAATCTTGTCTGATTCAATATTTGCTTTAATTAGGCTTGTTGCAGTGATCCCTTCAGAGATTAGGATTCCACTGAAAGACTTTCTGTACTTGTCAATTAAAAGAAAAAATAAATAAAATAAAATAACCCCCCCCACCTTTTTCTCCCTTTTTCTTGCACAGAAAACAAAACAAAACAAAACCAAAAGGAAAAGCAAAAATTCACATTTTAAGTATAAAAATAATATTTTATCATTGACTAGTATTGAAAAATAATTCAAAGTATAGTATTCTGCATTTTTTCACAAGGCTAATCTAATGGACAGAGAGTTTAAATGATTTAATCCAGATAATGTGACATATTAAAGGGAGGATCAGGACTTCAATGTAAAAAAAATTTGCTTTTTTTGATCCTGGGAATATATATTTATATTTATAAAATAAATATACCTTATATTTAATAATAGCATGAGAACTATCTGCTGCTACTGTTTGTTTTTTGTTATTAATGCTACCAATCGGGGGGGGGGGGGGAGACCCCTTTTTTTTTTTTTTTTTTTTTTGGTGAAAGACTGAATTGGTCTGAAAATGTTTTATGCCAGAATTTTCTACAGAGTAAAAGCTCTCAAGAGGGAGTGAAATTGGCAGTCTGACTACATGCATTTCTACTGTGATACCATGTCTACAGAACTGCAGAATGGATTTCATAAGCTGTCTAGTTTTAGGGCAAATCACTCAGGAAGACTATCCCAGAAGTGAGGACCTCATATCTCCAAGGTGTCAGGCTTTAAGTACTGTTCTGGCTCACAGCTAAACCAGAGTTGGAGGTGTCCCACAGAGGGCTGAGGCATCTAATTTCTTTTTGCTAACTTTTCCTAAAAATTTCCAATCACTGTTAGCATTAAGGATATTAGAAACCTTCTGTTTTCCTCTTCTTTAGTTTAAGATGATTACTGAATAAGCACTGAAAATATCCATTAAGCTAACTTACAAAGATTTGTTGCCCTATGAAATAGCCTGTCAGAGCTTTAAATAACACAATAAAAATTTCACCATAGTATTTTTTTTCATACCATTGCTAGGATAAGGACTTGTAACATTCATAATTTCAATATCAGGCAGCACAGAATAAAATCAATAGATGTATTTTTTCTAATGTTTCCAGAGTATTCCCCAGGAAATATATATACTGCTAGGTAATTATCTCTGCTTCTTTTTGGTGAGTAAAGATTCTGCTTTGGAATTAAAATCCTTGCCCCTCTAGATATTTAGATATTTACAGGTCTGACATTGAAAAGTATCCTTCTGGTACATTGCTTTTTGCATTCCACTTTCTAAACACACTCTGTCAGAAATACCAAGGGACTGGACTTTCTCCTAGTGGTCTTAAACAAAGCAAATATCATAGACATTGTCCATCCCTTGTCACTCTTGATGTATAGCAAAAATTGGCAAAACAATGGAGATAGAAACAAAATTGGAAAGGTAAGAAAAGGAGAAAGGAAAAGAGCGTCTGAATGAAAGCCAAAGGTGTAGAAAAACACAACAACAACAAAAATACATAAATAAAAAGGAAATAGACTAATATAAACAGAGAAAACAGCTCAAAATGAGAAGAGAAAGATGAATGCTGCTTATTTTCAATGTGTTAAAGGAATGGTAAAATTAAAGTGTATAAGTTCAGAAAAATAGTTGAAAGAAGAAAAAATAAGCCATAAAATGATGGGGAAAAAAATAATAAAAAAAGAAAAAAGAAAAAAAAAAAAAGAAAGAAAACCAAGAATTGTAATAATTCCAAGCATCTTATTTACAGGAAAGTGCTTGTAAATATGCCTTCCATATGCTTATAAATATTAATGTTACATATTGAACGTATAATAAAAAGGCAAGCAAGGAAAATGATCTAGCTTTAATGTGAATGTGGTTTTCTAAGCTGTGACACTTTTAACATTGACATAATACACCAGGAACCTAACTGAGCATGAAACTTAAGCATATGATGAAATTTAAACATTTCAAGAATCCCATTCACCGTAGTAGGTGATTAAACCATGTATACACTTAAATACATTGCTGGATTAAGGTTTCTGGGGACTGGTTAAATTGCAGCACCTACAAAAGAAGATAATGTTTTAAACAGCATCAATTTCTCTCATTCAAAGTCTTTCAATGACAGCATAGGTCTCTATGTAGATATTTGGGATTGCTTTTCAATTGTTTCTCTTCCCATATTAGTTCATTTAACTGAAAATGAAAACCAGCTTTTCAGGATAGACTTTTTTAAACTGTGATGCATCTTATGGTCCCACTGTCATTCTGTTCACAGAAGTTTTAATTAAGAAAAAAAAGATTTAAAAGAGAAAACTGCTGTAGACAGAGAACATTTTCAGCACCACACACTGAAAATTAATGAGAATGCAACGCTGAATTGAAGGGATGGGGCTTGGAAAATGTAGAGCAAAATTGCACATACATAGGATTATTACTTCAGTACATCCACTAATTAATCATAAAAACAAGGTGATAGCAAATACCAGATTTCCTTGTATATGTTCTTGTTTGCTGGCAGATAACTCCTTAAATCTTGCTTATATTATGACTTCTTTGACACAGCACTCAGATAGGGATATATCAGTTGCATCAGTGCCAAATTGCACAATTAATCTAAGGTGACCTGAGTAATTCAGCTAAATGAGGCATGATCTGAATATGACAAGGTAGAAGACATGCAGGAAAAAAGAGAGCAGAGCATGATAGGAGAGGATCTTAACTGAAAACAAGATGCAAAGATTCAAATTCACTATTTCCCTGCACTTTTTGTATTTATTTGCATCTCTGTGCAAAGTGGATGTTACATGATACAAAAGAACAAGTAAATGAAAATGCCTCTCAGTGGTACTGTTCAATGGTAAAGTAGGACAGGGCTGTAATTTCACACACAGGGACAAGGCTATGCTAAAAAGCAGCCAAAAAAAAAACAAAACCAAAACCAAACCAAAACAAACAAACAAACAAACAACAAAAAAAAAAAAAAAAACAAACTGCACTTTAGCAGCTCTATCTCTGCTCTCTCAGACCTCTTCACTGTAACTTCAAGCCTCACTCTCACAGATTTGTATAAAGATGACAGTCAATTGAATTTCCCTTTCAACAGCCCTAATAGCTCGTCATCTTTTTTTCTGTCTGATTCATTTGTGTCGTTCTATGGTACCTTTTCTCCTGCTGAAAAACCTGCATAAGACTTTCTTACCCCATCATGCCCCGAGCACCTTCAGCCAATGTCTCACCAGAATAATTCAATACCTCTGTTCTAGCAATGCAGCTTTTGCAGAGCTGCACTATAACTCAAATTTTTGAAATGAGCTAAGTTAAAAAAAAAAAAAAAAAAATTTGTAGAAAGAAATGTGACATGTGGGAAGGAATAAGGAATTTGAGGAAAACTAGGAAAAAGCTGAAAATATTCAAACTTTTGTGAAAGCACAACCTGAGAGGCCAAATAGCAAAAAACAAAACAGTGCTGAATGACAAGCAACTACTCAAGGTAGAGAGTTTAGTAAGCTGTCTAAAATTAGTAAAGAGATAGAAAAGTCCTATTTTGTGAATCACAGTGCTCTAATCAAAAATCATTATTCCTCTTTCTACTGATGTAGCGTTCACAGGAACAGATAATTCCTCAGGTTTTCTGCAATGGGAGCAGGCATACCCTACAGCAACAGTATTAAATACCTTGGGTGATGCTGGGACATCTTTTAGATGATTGTCTCTATTCATACTGTTGTTATTAGGATAACAGTTTAATTAAGAGTAATTTTCAAGCTATCTCCTTACATTGCTTCAATAAATCTTATCTGCTAGTTTGGGAGAGAGCAGGGGGGTGGAGCTGTTTGTTTTACAATCCAAGGTAAAATTTACAATTTACAGTCCATCCCCTGCTGAAAACATGCCTTTTTTCACATTCATTTCAGTAAAACCTTTTTTTTTCTTTTTTTTTTTTTTTTTTATTTTATGATGAAAGCTCTTGCAGTCCATTATAAGCTGTTACCAGAATCCATTAAACATGGCACAGTAAAACTGCAGAACAAAGGACAGAATCTTTGCAAGATACAGTATGTTCAATTAATTATTCCATTGTGAATTAGAGGCAATTAAGATTTAAATCTTTTTCACTGATTTGTGCTAGTTTATCTGTGATTGAGCCAGTAGATGAATTGCATAAAAAGGCACAGGGAAGAAGAAGTGAAACTACTTTTTTTTTATTTATTTTTTTTTTATTTAGCTTATTTTAATTCTCTTAAGGTCTGAAACTGTACAAAACTTTTCTCTCACTTGAGAACTTCAGAAGACTCTGGGAATGACTGAGGTGAAGAAGACTAGCTCTTAAATACAGAAATTCATTGTATATGACAGGAATGGGCTTTGGGCAAATATGAAGTGGTTTTTGTGGAGCTTTGCACTGTGTTCTGGAGACCATGAGGGTCATAAATATTGCCTGTAAATAATCCATATGTAGAGAACTTCTAGGCTTTTAAAATTCATATTCCTATGCAGGATTAAATGCCTTGAAGAAGGATATGATGGAAGCAGTTCATCTGCAAGTCAAACTAGGAATTTTTGTTTTCAAAGTGAAAATCAGGTGCCTAAATCACTGAGCTGTGAGGAAAGAGACCATAAGACTCCCATTAGAAAAGGTTAATAACAGGCTGGGAGTGGAGCTAACACACACTAACTTGTTTTTTCTGCCAGTAACACACTGTTTCTCAGCTACTTATCTGACCCGTTCACAAATCTGCCAGCTATACATTTCCTGAAGAGACAATTTTTCCATCAGATACTTTCCTTTTGGTGGACTGTAATTTATTCAACTATACCGACCCAGCTCCTGAGCTGCAACTAGAAAGCAAGATCATGATGCTGCACTTGACAAAAATATATGCACAAAGGCAGTCCTCAAGAGATTTTACGTACAATGGGTAAAGTACCCATAATAAAATGCCATTATCAGGCTTTTTGTGGACTGAAATATTTTGAATGCAAAGGGAATTACAATATTTCCAAACACCGGAATGACCTCAGTTTTGCACTCTCTGAGAAGTCACTAATCCCAACCAAGCAAATATTAAAAAAAATATTCGTTACTTACAAGATGCCATATTTATGAATGCAGAAGGAAACAGGATACTCAAAAAAATTGATACTTGGCCCTCAACAGCTATGAATCAGTCAGAACTTGTAACTATCCAGTGGCTGTTTAAGAAAGTAAGTGAAATAGTTCACATCCCTTTAGGCAGTAAAATAACATGTTAATAACCATGCTATAGCCCCTGCTGTTATTCCTGCTGCCATTCTCAACACTCAGGAATGGAAATGGCCTTAATTTTCTCCCATTGAGGCCAAGTCTTCAGATCAAGGGAGAGCTGCTTTGACATGTCAGTGTGAAGAAAAGTGTACTTGCCATGATATACATGGCTTTCAGAGCAAAGCAAAGATTTCAGACTCCAAAAGTTAGCAGCGTATGATGTTCTACCATCACTAAGAGTGCATACAATAGGATCCCATCTTTATGGATGTAAAGTGCATTTATATATAGCTATCTGTTCTCAAGACAGAGATTTTGCATGGAAGGATTTTAAATAATCTCTGCAACTGTTTCTTCACTTGCTTGTTTTTCTTCCTCTCCACCTCCTAAAGTGTTAGCTCCATTTTTCTGAAAGTAATGGGCGTGGGTATAACATAGGTGCCAGAGTAGGAAAGCACAGATGGATCCATTAGAGCTTGAGTGCACAGACCTACCCAGAGCTGCTGAGTTATGTAACTACTTCTCTGCACACACACATTTTAGGACCACAGCTGTAGTAAAAGCATTGTTCCCTCATTAACATTTTAAGTGCAAAGAGCAGTGCTGTCTTGCTGAAGGACCAAAGTGTGAGCATCATGAATTGCACTAAGATTATATATTACTGTTCCTTTATGCTTCTGTAGAGGTGCTTTTATGTTAGCTTTTCACAAATAGTTATAGCTACTATACTTGCACCTATCTCTTTTTAAATACATAGACTTATATCTGTATATTCAAATATGATTATCTATATATGGTATGTCTATATAGTACATAGATCAAGATATAAGAAATAAGTGGTATGGTGCCCTAGATGAAAATAAATTCTTATACATTCACTAATTTGCTTTTATGTATTTAATATATTATATTATATATATATTATATATATATTAATATATATATAGCAAATAACTTTGCAATTGCAGAATATATTTTAGGATAAGTAATGTGTCATTTCATAGACACACTATAATACTCAGACTAAGAGTAAAGGGTAGGATTTTGGACGTTTTCAGCATTGGTCTTTCAATATACATTGGTGTGGCTACAGCTCCTACAATGTAAATAGAACATAATATAGTAAAGCAGAGTAGAGTAGAATAGAATAGTTCAGTTGGAAGGAATCTACAAAGAGTCCAACACCCTTATGACTTCAGAGCTAACAGAGTTAAATAATATTATTAAGGGAATTGTCTAAATACCTCTTGAACTCTGACAAGTATGGGGCATCAACGACCTTGCTAGGAAGCCTCTTCCAGTGTTTGACCACCCTCATGGCAAATAAATTTTTACTAATGTCCAGTCTGAACCTCCAGGGCACAGCTTTGTGCCTTTCCCTCATCTTCTGTATGCAGTTTCCAGGGAGAAGAGATCAGTGGCCTCCTCTCCATTTCCCCTCCTCTGGAAGTTGTAGAGAGCAATGAGGTCACCTCTTGGCCTCCTCTTCTCCAAACTAGACAAAGCAAGCCTCTCCTCATAGTGCATGCCTTACAGCTCTTTTATGCCAAGCTCTCACCAGAGCTGCCAGAGACAAAAAGATGTGCCTAAGCTCCTCTGTGAGCTTAGGCCCTGGAGGGAAGAAGGGCCCAAGAAGTCTGGCTAATATTCAGGATTACCTTCTCCAAGCTCAAGAAAGTTTCATCCCAACAAAGAGGAGGTCAGGCAAAAATGTCAGCAGGCCCATATGGATGAATGAGTAGCTCCTGGTTTAAGTCAAACGCTAAAAGGAGGTATACAGAGGGTAGAAGTAAATACAGATAACTTGAGAGGAGCACAGAGACATTGTTCACACATCCAAGATGCAGTTCGGACTGGGCTAAAGGCTAGTCTGGCCAGGCACGTCAAAGACAATGAGAAGGGCTTCTAGAGGTACATCAATAGCAAATGAAAGACTAGGAAAAATGTGGGCATATTGATAAAAAAAAAAAAAAAAAAAAGGGGACTTTGTTACACAGGCCACAAAAAAGTACCTAATGTATTTTTGTCTATCTTTACCAGCAAGACTGGCCTTCAGGAATCTCAGGTCCCCAAGGCCAGGGAAAAGTTTGGATCAAGCAGATGTACCCTAGGTAGAAGAGAATCAGGTCAAGGATAAAATTATAAAAAGGTTGTCAAAGAAATTAAAGAAGTGAAAAAATGCATTTAGAAATTAAAAAAGTGTATGTACCTAAATGTACATTTACATATAGTTTTTTTTTGGTTGATTGGTTTTTGGTTTTTGGTTTTGTTTTGTTTTGTTTTGTTTGCGGAGCCCATTCCTGGCAATGTCAGTTGAAAACACTCTCCATGAACCTACGAGCCTAGACAACTGGAGGAGCTGAAGCACTGTCCAATTACCTTACATGGAATTTAGACAACAAATTGTTATTCAGACCACAGCAAATAACAGTACATGGTATTTCTGGATTAATTTATAGGGAGAATTAAGAAGTCCCTCCAGCAAAATAACTTGCTGCAGATAGTGGTTTTAGGCACCTTTAGAAGTAGACAGCCACTGAACTATGACATACTAGAACCTAAATTTTACACACACCTCAGTTTAGTTGGCATATGCCTTCTCTGAATTTTACCCTGCATGCCTATATAAATATCTTGCTTGGGGTGTGATAATTGAATATTGGAAGATGTGCGTCAACTCTACATATTTTCTATTATCTGACTATGTAAGTTAAACAAAATACATACTGTGTGTAAAAGTATATTACATGTTGCTTTGTATCATTTTCTTAACAAAATAAAATATAATAGAAGTCAATTATTTCCCTAAACTTTGCTTTTAAAATTATGTGGAAAAATGGTTCCAGAAAAATAATGTGTGTTTTAAATCAGTTCCCCTGCAAGGGCTATAGATCTCTGGCATCTCAATGACAGTCTCGTGTCTTCAGTTAAGCCTTTGCTTAAATACACATGCTTGGGTCTTCTTTCATTTCACTGGAGGGAGCTAATCATTCTGCAGCAGGAAATGCAACCTACCATTTTCAAGTGTTCTCACTATAAATCTCAGAAATCTTGTTTTGAAGCATCTTATGGTCATTTTAATTGTGGTCACTCATTCCATATCACAATGGCCCCACAGAGTGTATGTGTTTTATTAGATCATTCCTTCAAGCTCTGACTGGAGCTCCCAAAAAGTGCTTGTAGTCTGAAAAATGACAGTGTGACTAAAAATGACATTGTAAGTTCCTATATGTCTTCTCCCTATGGATTCCAGATCCAATTTTCTCACTTTATGAGTGAAAAGATGCGTATTTTCTTTTCTCCTACTTGCAAACACAGCCTGTGATCTGAAAAGCAGGGTTCTTTTTGCCTCTTGCCTCGTTATCAGTAATAAAGATTCTGCAAGCAGAGTTCTACCTTTGTAATGATGAGAATACATTCTACTTTGGTCTTCATTCCTAATTGTACTGTGTCTTTTCTCTGTCAACAGGATAAACATAGTAATGAACAATGTGTGAATAAGAAGAGGTCATTTTTACAAATTTATATATCTCAGTACAACAGCATTTCATAGAGATTTCTTAATGTGTCAAGAGAAAAATGATATTTGAAGGGCTTCAAAGATTGTTTTTGAATTTCTTGGCTTGAAAGATCAATTTGAAATAGCATCAGAGCTAGACTCTAATGCCAGGAGAAGACCAACTAGTTATATGATTATAAGGAAAGAAAATCTAGAAGAAAAAAAAAAAATATATATATATATATATGTTAAGAAAAGGATAGTACTTTGGCTTTAAAATGTTGATGGTTTTGATGGCATCATTTTTATTGAATCACTCATCATTTTTCCCCATATTTTTGATAAACTAGTGTGGAGAGCAAGTGCTTCCCTTAGGGCAGTGCAGGGTAGCCAACCAGGATCACTCTAATGGGATTACAAGTGACATTTCACTGGCCCTCATTCCAGGTGGATGTTTCTGCATCAGCAGTCTCTTTTCAGTCCTTCTCTCATCTCTCAGAAAGCCAAGAAGCTGTTTCCAACAATTACCTTGACCACATCTGAGGAGGCCAAACTGTAGTCAGTTCATATTACCCTGTTATCTTGCCACTAGAGTTGAGTGAAAACTGGATTTGAGAGCAATAGAGGAGAGAATGCAAAAATTAATATATCACATTATTATTAACAATAAAACATCACACAAATATAGTGATCATAAAGTAGTCACTAACTAATAACAAGGGGGTGTAATACAAATCCTCTAATCTTCTTGCTTCACATCACACTTGCATTTTATGGTAGATTGCACAAAATGTTCTTTGTGCTCCTGCAGTTGAAAGATTTTTTATTTTTAATGTGTATATTGCTGTTAACCTTACTGTCTCTACAAAATCTCATAGTTCATTGCAAAATGCAGTGTAATGCACTTCACCATTCAGATTAGATATGGGTGATTATAACACAATAATCGTGTGCATGTGCTATACATCTATACGATCAAGTCATTCTTTTTTAAATATTAAATGGCCTCTTGGGGCAAAAAGTAGGTTAATCAAAATAATACTGTCAAGTAGAGAGTACAGACCTTTTTATAAAAGAAAATTAAGTAGAACTGGTAATTATAACTAGTGTACAACCTTTCAATGTAGTCAATAAGAAAGTCAATTTGCTTAAAATAATGAGGTATTCTGGCATGAACAATCTGTTCATACTTTGTTCCCAAGAGCCTCCAGAGGGAATCAGAGCCCTAGCTGACATTTGATACTTTCTGTCAATTTATCAGCTCTGTGTCAGTCTGAGTTTGTAAAATGGTGGTAGGAGGATGCTTGGGGACTGATGCAAAACTCAGAAAGCACAGTTGGTTTCTAGTTCCTGATCTTGTCCTTATTAAAAATAAATAAACTCCTCATATTTCCATCCACCCTCACTCCAAAATTGACTTAGGATATTTAGATATGGTATTAAACTAACAAGAATAACTAGGGTAATAATAATAAAATATGCTTGCTATATTTGGAAGAGACAATGAGATCTTAAGCTTCAAGCTTCACTAATGGAGATTCGTTTGCAAACTAATAAGTATAGCAGAAAGCAAACTACCTCTCATTTTCCAGTTAGCTCTGAGGTCATTCCTATGCTACCAGGGAAGGTGTCAAGTGCCAGTCTTAGTAAATCAAGGTACTGGATGGTCTATTTGCTGGTCAGTTCAGAACAGCATTTTCTATATTCAGCAGTTTCTATGGATTTAAGCCCAAACCACGGAGGCTGGAGTTCCTTTCTGCTGCCTTCCCTCCTTCCATATTCACTTTAGGAAGCTGTTCTTGGAGGATAGAAACAAACAGCTAAGTAATCTGGGAAAGTCTCAGGGTCACAAAAAGTCACAGTTATGACAATTTTTTCTTCTGTTTTTGATACACTGCTGAGACACAATGTGTAGAAATTCAGACACCCCCCCCCAAAAAATCAATGGTGCTCCATCACAAAACAGTATTATTATGAGAGTGGTCTGAAAACAGGTATCTGTACATATGCCTCATAAGGGTCACACCTAATTAATGGCTGTGGTTAATGGATGTGGTTAATGAGAATTCATAATGATTAATGAAAATACTTACTGGTCCATTAAGATGTTGGGTTGCCTGTTCAAAGAGTTTACAGAATCATCATCTAACTGTAGCCAGTCTTCAGATCACCAAAATCAACTTGTCAGATGATGAGAGGCAATTGTCTGTTTTTTGCCAAGACTGCTAAAGCAGCCCACCAGAATAATTGTCATTACTACTGAGCAAGACAAATAGCTAAAGGAAGGGCAGTAGCTGGTCCACAATCTTACGTCCTGCTCAGTTAGGGCCAGGTGAGAATGTCCAATTGTCTTGTGCTGAGGAAGCTCGGAGTAGGGACAAGACAAGACATTTCCACCAACAATTTTTTAAAAATGACCCCTGATACCATGCCTATAAGACCAAATAGGTAATGCTGCATTTCTTCAGTAATGTCAATGTTGCTTCAGTATTGGTGATCATATTGCTTTTTTCTTGAAGTATCAAAAAGCAGACAGACCTCACCTATGGCCAAAAAAAAAAAAAAAAAAAAAAAAGCTGAAAGGACAGTAAGGTCATTACTCATTTCAAAGTCTTGTTAGCTGAGCAAAAAAAAAGTGTCCTTTACGCAAAGACTTGTGCACATTTGTAAACAGTTCAGGGAGAAGTCACAGATAACAGGTACTCAGGAGTAAGCTAATTATATATTAGATTTTGGGCTTCTTGCACACAGCCTTGCCCAGATATCCCAGCTGTTGCCAGCTTGCATGGAGCCCAATTCAGGACAAAGGACGTGGGGAAAAACAAAATCCTTGTTTTCACTAGTTCTCTGTCAAACCTGCAAAAAAAGCTGCCCAGTTTCCCTTGGCATCTGATAAGCTGCAAATAGGTCTGCTTATCCTGGCAGGGCAGAAGGTAAAAGAGTTTGTTTTCCCGGGCTTCCCCACAAGCAAAATGGGAAGGCTCAGTACATTACAAGCATTCCCAGGAATATGTAGAGCCATGCAAAATTGTGCTGCATCTTACCTTTTCTGCATGGATGAATAAACTCTCTGTAAGATATCCGTTCATGAAATCACAGCCTTCCTCAGAGACATTTCTATGCATGTTCTGGGCACAAATATGGATGCAATGTGTTCATTGAAATGGAAGTGCTCTGCACAGTCACTGCACCCAGAAATGTCCCTCAAGGAAGCTTTGAAAACACCTGATCCCTAGCATCATCTAGCTTACTTTGAAGGGAAATGTTTGCTTTTCAGAAGGGTTTTTAATGTCTCTCAGGGGTGACTGTCATTCCCATCAAGGCCTCTAGCACTGCCTTTGGTTTGGTTAGCTCTTTCCAAGTTCTTTGCAACTTTATTTAGCAAGTTTTCTCCAAGAACACTCTTCAAGAACATTACAGCTGGTGTAGTAAGTAGCAATAGTTATGGGACAAAGAGCTTCCTTTAAATGACCCTAAGTGCCAGGTCCAACCTTTCCTTAAACACACCCACAGACTCTACCACCTCCCTGGGCAACCCATTCCAATGCCTAACTACTCTTTCTGAGAAGAAATTTCTCCTAATTTCCAACCTGAACCTTCCCTGGAGAACTTCCCTGCCACAAGATTTTACAAAAACACACCTGACTCCTTTTTAAATAAAGAAATGTTTGTAGGCTGTGTACTTTTCTATAGTAAAGTAAAAGCAAAAAAATAAAAATAAAATAAAAACTTTAAAGCATTACATTTTTTTTCTGTTAGCATCTGTGACTTACGATGGCTAACAGAAATTTCTGATGCTGCCAACAGTATACATTGCTTCCACTGGAGCACAGAGAGCCAGTTATTTTTCTGTGTCACATTGTCCCATCAACAACAGTAGTCTGACTATCTCCTCTGAAAACATGCTGTCAACCTACAGCAAGTTGCACACCCTCTCCTAATTAATTCCAAGGAGAGGCTGAAGTTTGACAGGAATTGATGTGATAGTGGGAAATATTTCCTATGTTCACTACCGTGGGAGGATTAAGAGGGAAAAGGTTAAACCTTCTCACTATTCTCACATGTCAAACGCAGACCTTGAGTCCTTAAAAATGCAGAGTAAGTGATGGAATTATTTTCTACAAACACTTGTCCAGTTATTTTTCAGATTAACCCCATCTCTTGCTATGAAATTTCAAAGAGAAATAAATGCTTTGGTTACATGAAACTGAAGTTACAGGGGAAATCTTCATGCAGTATACATCTGGTAGTGGATTCAGATTCCACCAACTAATTTGGTGGTGTATTTATACCTGTAAGAGAGTTTATGTGCAAACCTAGAAGGGATTTGAAGGCTTCTGGACAGCTTTTACCTCTATCTGCACATACATATATAGCTGCTGACTGGGGGTTCTTTGATTCTGGAAAACTTCCTGAAAATGCCTTTAATGTGTTTGGTTCTTAACAGGCTATGGGTCTCCACTCATTGGCACTTGGACCCCATTTAAGTTTCTCAGCTTGAGTACTGTAAATACTAATTGAAAAGTACAAGCTGCTCTTGAAAATGCTTACAGTGTAATATATAAGAAAGAAGAGCAAAAAAGTTTTTGTCTTTCATTATGTGAGTACAGCACAGTGTGGATTTTCTCTGACCACACAAGTGTTTCTGGATGTGCACAGACAGGTAAAATATTAGTTTTAGCACCACCAACTCCCTTTGTAGAGAGACAGTCAATACTTCCAAGAGTCTTAGTCTATTTTAGACAACTACATTTCATGAGATAAGTCTCCATCTGATCTCCACTGACTCTCTTGAAGCCTAGATTCTCATAGCTCTAACACCTCAGCTCAGACATACACATTCACCTTTAGTTAGAGGAACACCAATTCATGTTTCTGACCTGGTATTTTTCTAAGCTGTAAGATGAAAAATCTGTTTCCTCTTGCTAAAAATATAATTTATTCTGTTCCCTTTGGGTGAGTGTTCTCTACTCCTAAGGAAAAACACAGTTCAACCTGTTCATCTTACAAGGGAATGTAAATGTAGAAATGGGAATGTAGCGGCAAAGTCATGCCGCTAGGTGTAACTGATCATGGACACACCAATCCTAGTGTGTTTTCAGGTCTTATCCACACAGCAAAATTGCCCCTTGGTAGCAAGCAGGCTGATTTCAGCCTTCTACTGATTTCAGCCTTCTACTGCTTCCCTACTCTTTCCTCTCCCTCCCTTTTCCATTCCTAATATGTAACTTTCTATGCAATTACCTATATGGAATTGTGACACTAGCTTACAAAACTTAAATGTCTCTTCATCCACCTTTGTTGTTAATAACAGGTTAAGTGATTTCACTTGTCCACTTTGTGAGTCAGTACCAGAAAGCCCACATACTTCCATTCTCCATCTTATGCTTCTGACAGCCAGTGAATTCTGCCTCTTCATGGCATGATGAACACAGGCATTCAGTACTAAAAATCACTAACTGCATCCACAATTCTCTCAAGGAATGTCTTTCACTCTGCTAGATTTTATTGCTCAATTATAGCGCAGTCACTTATATTTTGCTGTACATCATCAGAGGCTTCTTATCATATGTGGCATTTGCTTATTAAGCTTGAGATGTTATTCCCAGGATTCAGGTAAGGGTTAACATCAGTAGGAGTTACATCCTCATCCTGAAGAAATGTCTTTCTGAAGCATAACTAAAATGATCATCCCATGTTAGAAACTTGCTTCTTGAAGAAATGAAAGCAATTGTCAAATAAAAATGAAAACTTCCTAAATTTCCAGTTAAACTAACATACCAGGCATGCATTAATTCAGGTAGCTGTAAAGCTAACTAAATCAAACTATTTCACTTTTCTTTTTTATAAAGAACACAAAGATTCCCCTTTGCATTTTCTATGCAGCCTGAATATTTAGTGTAGTCAAAATGCTGAAATACCCAGTGACTGATTTGTGAAACTGGAGATAACGTAAAAAAAGTACAGGCATATTTGCTGTGTGTTGTCTTGAAATATCTCTTGTAGATTTGTCAGTCATCATTGCTTCAAAGACACATTCACATTTTCCACATTTCTTGTGGGACCTAACACCTATACTAACCATGCTGTGTGGGGGAACTTTGACTTGTGTTGGACCACTGTAAAAATTAATATCAAAGCACTGAACATACTGCAATGGGAAATGCTTGTTAATGTGCAGTTGAGGGGAGAATTGAAACTGACCCATCTTAATGCTGTTGACAGCACATTTGTCTTGGTGTCTTATTGGTTTTAATTTGTCATCTGATAAATGTCCATTTATGTAATGGAGAGTTAAGTGCTCATTAGTTTACATTTAGCTTTGTGTCTAGAGTCAAGTCAGGCTGCTGAAACTGATGTTACATGAAAGATATTAACAGTCACAAAAGGTTATTTCAATAAAAATATCTGAAAGGAAATATTGTATTTGTAACTGTTTAAATAAATTCATAATTTGGATGCTTGATTGACTCTAATGTCAACACTATATTTTTTTCTTATTGTTTTTTTGAAGATATCAAATGTCACCCTTTAATTTCTAAGATTTTTTTACATGAAATGTCAATCAAATAATTTTTTAGAAATATGAAGGTAAATCTATAATCTTTATTACAGGCAAGCATAGTGGGTGCTGAAAAACATATGTAAAATTATCAATTTATTCTGTTGTTATATGGTGTCTAGTGAAAAGTCACCTATCTTCTGCCTCTCATCATCTCAATTATTATTTGTGTTTGTTCAGTATTTCAGTGGAGTTATCATTGCTATTTACAGTGAATAAGTTACAATAGAAGTCATTATTCTTAGGGCTTTTATCTGAGACCTGCCATATCTGATGAATAGCAATAGATGCATAGACATCTGGGATAATCTAAATGCATTCTTTGAGGTTCAGTAGATCTGGAGAGAATTTCCCTTCTGAAATGTTTTTAACAGTGAATATTTTACTATCTTTCCCTAAATATCTTAATGAAATACACTCAACTATTCTCACATTTTAACATTGGGTGAGAAAATGCATAAGATTAAATTATATATAGAACCGTAGCCTGGGCAGCCATAGAAATGTTTCTAAACCAGCCCTGCCAAGCACATCAGTTCTATACTCACCTATTAAAGCCACCAAATCTGTTAAGATCCAGTAAAACACCTTTGCCAGAATCTCCTTGTAAATTTTGGCTTCTTCCACCTTGCAACAAGTTATTACTTTGCTGTACATGTGAACTCTGACTTCTGCAGCTGAAGTTAAAATAACTTGAGTCACAAAGCCATTTAAATACTTGAAGATATGGAAGAGCTTAGTGTGTGATGCACTACATTACTGACACCTTAAAACAATACATGTTATGCTTTAAAAACAATCTTAGGCCAAGCTACACACTGACTTCAAAACCATTCTTCAGCTGTTAATCATATAGAAAAAGCCAAGATGCTTTTGTACAGCTTTGAAAGGTAAAAATGAAAAAGAGGGACAATGAACTGCAGGGAGAATTATTTTCCATATATTTTTGAAAATCTAAGAAAGGGGTTTCATCCAAATGACCACTCCACTTAGTACCATACTGCTGAAGTCTTAACCTCATCTTTCCCTTTTATTGAACATGGTTGACATCTTTCATAAAGTACCTGGTTTTCACTGATGAAAAACACAGTGTAATAGCTACATGGTGGTGTTTTAAATCCCACAGGTCAGTGAATGCAATTTGTGCCTTATGTTATTAAGCCACGCTTAATGAGTATCTGTATTAGCTTTCAGATCAGGACCTTTGACTTAATTTCTCTACTAGGGAGATCTCATTTTAGTTCCAAGAGAAGCCAAAATTTCAAAAACAAGGAGGAAAGCCACAGGACGGTTATTAAGGACAGGGGGAAATATGAGAAATCAATAATCTATTCTTATGTTCTATCTCTGTGCATTACTTGATCTTGATTTTTAGGTTGAAATAAGAGGGCTTGTTTCTTTTTCTGTTTCTGTGTTTTTGTTGTTGTTTGTTGTTGTTGTTGTTAGTTTGTCTGTTTGTTTTCTTTCAAAAGGTGGTATATATTATGCTTTTTCTTCATCTCTTCCTTCCTATTGGCCCTATAGGAAGACCTTAATGGTCTTATCACCTTTCATTCCTTCATTTTGCTCAAAGTTGTTCATACCAGTTTTCAAATATTTCAATACATTTTAATCACTTCCTAAAACTGAAACGGGTGCAATAGAAAACAGCTTTAATTTCAGTTACAGCCTTAAACATATGAATTTCTAGCTGGTATCTGCAGCCTATTCATATATGCTTCCAAAAACGAATATTTTTATTACTACCTTTGAGACAGGAATGGAAAAACTAGAGCTCACAAATTTTCATAAGTCCAAAGAGTTGAGATTTGAAGACAAGACTTCTGTCTGTTTTCTAGAGCAAGACCCCTTAGGCTGAACTTCTAAGTGCACAATATTCCTCAGAGAAACAACCCATGTCACCTCACCTCTTATCAAGTTTCAGTCTTTCAGTAACACTCACAATTTCATGAGAAGTCAGGACTTCTTCAGAGTGAGGGGATCAGGTGAGGTTATTTTGTTTGCTGAAACCAAAATGCAAAGACATATTTTCCAATGAATGAAAACCTTGTCCATTTCTTTATAGCCAAAGTACTTAACAACAATTCTTTGTTATGGATTTACCTCTGATAGTTGTATGATATCATAAATGTAAGATACAATATGAGATTTTTATAATTTTAAGACTGTATTGTTTACCTTGAAATACTGTTATATTTCTTTCTTAGTGTTATTTAAGTGCAAGTCATTTAACGTATCCACACCACCATCAAAGATTATAAAAATGTCATCTGGATAATCTGCACATAATTAAATGGAATCGACCTGCACATATAGTTAGATGGAAAAGTAGTAAATAAGTACACTGTGGTATTTGCAAACATCTTAAGTTTGTTTTTGTTTTTGTTTTTTAATTTCAGAGACCTATAAACAAACCTCACCCAGTCCATTAATTATATGTTGGCAAAATAAATTTGCTTCTGCATCTCAAGTTCTTCTGACAAATATCAAAAAGTAACTAAACACTTGAGATACAACCTCCAACATCAAATAATGACTGTCCATAGCAGAGTTTTCTGTATTATAAAATATATGAACTGGGCAATTAGCTGGAAGTAAACAGTCATTCTCATTTTCCAAGAACATGCAAACAGGGTGGTATCTCTTAAAACAAAATTATTATTCCCAGCTGTAAAACATCAAATATTTTTAAGGAGCAGTTGAAAATGAAAGAAGTGTCTCCAATAGTGAAGATGATCTTCTTAGAACATAAGTGTTTTCAGACTGAAAATTTTCCACATTATGGATAGCAATAAAATCCAGATCATATATAAATTTCACAGATTTGATTAATATAAAAATAAGTAAAACACCAGAAGAGGATACTCAGAAGGAGCAGAAAGTGATAGCAAACAGTGAGGACTCTTACAGTAATAACACATCGACTGCTGCAATATGGAAAATAATCTCATGTAAAAACTAGAGATTGTAGCACAAAGGCAAGACTAGACAAAGAAAGCAATTATGTTCTTATCTGCTGACAATTGCAAAAGGAGAAGTCAAGTGTAATATCATGTATTAGAAGGCAAAGTACCAAACATGAGGCCACAGCCGTAATTTTTACTTCAGATGTGTAATTACATGAAGTTGTAAGACAACACACAAAAAAAGAAGTCCTTTCCCTTCCTTTCCCCCCCCCCCCCAACGATTTTTTTTTTTTTTTTTCCTCCAGGTTTGTGATTAGTTATTTTTAAATCAGTGTTTCTTCGGGTTCAATTCTGCATGGAAATAAGTTTAATCAACAGATATGTTTCTTAGTTTTGCTCTGTAGAAGTCTGGTGGATTGATTATCTTTCCCTTTATCCATGCAACAAATCAAAGGAAAGCAGAGAGCGATTCAAGTAAGAAAGATTCAGTCACTTTGAGTGGGATATAAGTTGCTTCATTTAGAATGAGAATTCCAGTGATCTTTATTGGTAAAACAGGTTGCATACATAGCTACTGCGAGTTTAGTAAAAGCTTATTATAGATTTTATTGTTCTTTATTCTATTCTCTTTGTTGAATAAGAAAGCTCCAGCCATAAAATCATCCATTTATCTTAAACTGAACAGATATCATGATGAATTAGCCCCTCTTTTGGTGGCAACAATTAATATTTTGCCAATTACAATTGCTACCTTCAACTGTGATCGTTGAAGGAAAATTCACAACCCAAAAAGAAATAGAAGTTAATCTTCAGAAAGCAATCCTAATAAAAAAATGTTGTACAAAGTGATTTTTTTTTTTTTTTTCATACTTCCTGCCTGGAAATGAAGCACTTATTTCCTCCTCCAAGCTTCTTCTTGTTCAAGCTGCTAATCTGAGAGTTCCATACAAATAACAGGTTTTGACTTAATATAGCAGTTTACATAGCTATCAGAAATCTCCTTGACCAATTCACAAGGTGTCTCTGACAGCTTCTCAAAGACTGATAAACAACCTGACATATGTAGTCTGTTTAATGATGTAGGAGAACAAAATAATTATAAGTTATTAGAAAATATCAAGTTTTTAGTAAAGTTTTTTAGCAAAGTACTAGTAATAGTGGATCAGGATAAACATTTTAATTACTTCAGCATGAATTGGATTCAAAGACAGGATTTTAGAGGAAACTTGCATAAGGTACTGACTGTAAACATATAAATTAACCAAGAAATAATAGGAAAATTGCATCCATTCAGATAAAGTTGGGATTCAGGCCCCCATCTGTGGGTACAAACAGCACCAGTAAAAAGGACGGTTTCTTAATCGTACAAGGACCTGAATCAACACTGAACATATTGAGACTATACAATGCCACTGCACAAAATACAGTAACACCAAGGCTTTCAATTTTACAAAATAGCAAGGAAGTCTTTTGTGTGTGTGTGTGTGTTACTGTATTAATCTAGAGGCCAGTGACAAGGATAAGACCCCAAAGCACTAGTCTCAATACAAACATAGAAGATAGAGACTTCCTGGGTCAGGAGTTTAAAGTCTAAATATAGCTCTTGATTCATGGAGGGCAGGGTAAAATTTTCTGCAGCTCAGTCTGGCCAGCATCAGTTTAGCATGTGCATCACATTCTTTTTTTTCCATTCTGCTTTCCTAAACCAATCAGAAAGGATCAACTAAGAAGCGCAGTTCAGGCAGAATAGACTTACTATTTTCATTTTCTTCTACATAAATAATGCAATGTTATTATGGAAAGAAATAGAAAAAGATTATCCTCTTTTTAGTTCCAGTCCCTGGATGAAGTCTGAGAAATATATTATTGTATTTTGCAATGTTACACTTGCAGAGAGAATTTGAATATCAATAAGCAGCGAGATTTTAAAATGGATATTTACATATAATATCACTGTATGTTTACATTTAATATCATATTGAATTTAATTTTATTATGTTCAAGAAAGCAATTGGGTGAAGAATAAACACTGTGGGATGTTATCTCATTGAAATGCAGAATCAATATGATAATCAAGTTGCTGATATAAACTCATAAGAAAAAGCTTCTGACATTTCATCTAGGAACCCTAATTTTATATTTACAATGTGGTGTGGAACTATATACTGCAGTCTTATTGTTTAATTATGAAGATTACTCTTGTATCATTTTTTTTTTTTTTCCTAATTGCTTTTACTCTCCTTTCAAATGATGGAAGAATAATACTGGCTTCTACCAAAAAGTCATGAAGCCTTTAAAAAAAAAAAAAAAAAAGATTTAATTAACAACTATAATGTGAATATGTAAAATAAAAGATCATCCAAAACATATGCCATAATCCTTGTAAGAAGTATGTTTTTCTTTATGAGTTACAGCAGTTAACATGTATTTCCAATGTCCTAAACAAGTGTAAACTAGTTAAAGAAATCAGATTCCGTATACTTCATTTTCTTAGCAAAAATATATTCAGGCATAGTGACTAGTAAGTATAAGTTTCATGCTGTATTTTAAAAAAAGTCATTTCTCTTCCATATTTTTGCTATCATTTGACTCATTTATTTAACAAGTATAATAAGTCTTTTCCATGTGTATGGCCAAATAAGCCTCCAACATTTTAGGGGGTGGCATGGTATAACATGTTTACATTATCCTATATCTACCATAATGAAAGTGGAAATCTTTTATCTTTATGGTGCTTAAGATGAAGCCATAGACCATATTTACCTAACTGATTATGTTTCGCCATTTTGTAAGATGTCTGGTATATAGGGTGCTATTTCAGTTGCATTGCTCATTACCACTGCAGTAATAAATCTGACATATCAGGTCTGTCTGACTGTTAACATATGTAGTCATGTTACAAATTCCTTCCCATGACTGGGACAAGCTTCTTCACTATACCACTGAGTATTTCCATGCAATCTAGTATTTCAATTGAGTTTTGAAACCTCACTTCACTAACAGAATGACCACAGCACATAGATAACTGTTCCTCAGAAACTGTTCCTCAGAAACTGCACAAAATGGATTTCCCTGAAGTTCACAACCAGCACCCATGGGTAGATTTATTGAATGACCTTCATAAGAGTGTAAGCATCATCCTTCGACATTCAGAGCCAACCAGTGGTACTTGTGTGGCAAAGTACCAGAGCTGGGAACTTGCTGAGGCTTTGGGGCAGGGGGACTGCACACAGTGAGCCTGGCAAATAGTCTGCTGTGGCAGGAGATGCTTTGTGCCCTTGAAGGTCTGAGCACTGGTAGGACTATGATTCAAATGCACTTACATACTTACAGAATCACATTGGCTAAAGTTGGAAGGGACCTCTGGAGACCATCTGGTCCAACCTTTGATCAAGCAGGGCCACCCAGAGTAGGGTGCCAAGCATCATGTCCAGGTGGCTCGTGTAGATCTCCAGAGAGGAGATCTCACCACCCCTCTGGGCAAACTATACCACTGCTCCATTACACACACAGCAGAGAAGTGCTTTCTGATGTTCAGATGGAACCTCTTGTGTTCCAGTTTGTGCCCATTACCTCTTGTTCTGGAACTGGGCACCACTGAAAAGAGCCTGGCTCCATCTTCTTTGCACCCTCCCTTCAGATGTTTATAGACAAAAAAAAAAAAAAAAAAAAAGGTGCTCCTCTAGTCCCTTGATCATCTCTTGCACTGGGGTGCAAATACTCCAGGTGTGGCCTTACCAATGCTGAGAACCAATTTTGACCTGCCTGTGACTGTTCTGAGCAAATAGTTCACTCTATCCTTCTGAATAATCCCATGAGGCAGTATTACACACAGGGCAGAAGTTTAACCCTGCTACACACCAAGCAAAAATGACAGTGACAAACTGCCTTTCACATGTCCTCAGAAATGTGAGGACACTGCACAAAATATATTTCCCTGTCTGAATTAAACAAGCTTATCCTTTTGCAAGCTGTTCTATAAAAAGTTATGAGTCGAATGTCTCTAAAACTGATATATCATTAAAGCCTCTGCAATATTCTTGGCATTGCCACTAGTAATTTTGTGAGTTAGGATTGATTGGGTCTCTATTCAAGAATAAAAAACTAGTGGTGTGCCAAGAATGTTGACAAGGAGCGATATGAATCCAGTCTTGTCTCGGTGTTACTGCTCTTGCCAGTCACTACCTTACTATTAAGATAAAGCAAGTTACCCTGGTGTGTAAGCTACTGATTGAAGGCTGGATAATGATTTCTGGATTTCTCACTGCAGCTGCAATATTGGAGAGAGTTTGGAAGAAGATGGATTGGCAAATTGGAAAATCACATTTTAGGATGTGCACATAAAAAGCAATTTAATGAATTTATATACCTGTTCATATATGTTCGTCTCCCTGTCTTTCATTGGCACAAATAAATGGCATATACTCTTCATAAATAGATGTTCATAAACATGCCATCTCTGCTTGTTTGTATGGCATTTTAGGCATGCAGAGATATTTAAACATAAAAAAGACATTACTTCTATTCTGAATTGTTCTGTTAGAGTGATATATATATCAATATTTGGGAAATATTTGTGTAGCTTACATATTGTATATCTGTAAACACTGTCTGCATATATGTGAAATTTATATGTGGACGATCCAATCCCTTAAAATATTTTGTTCTTGTAAGTGACATTTGGATCTGTCACGGTGTATATTTCTTCTCTAGATATAGCAGAATTTATTACATTTTTTTTCCCTTGTTGGCTGTCTGATGAGTTCTGGTTACTACAAGCAGGAGCTGTGCAGGGGGAAAAGAGGTTATGAGATTCCAGAAATTTATGTGTTCCAAGTGAGAATGAAACTAACACTGTAAAGATTTTCTGAGAGAGAGAGAGACAGACAGTCTTCATAGGAGAATAACAGGGAATTCTAGTAGGGTGCTAGAATCTGATTCCTCTTATAATTAATTCAGACCAGGAATCTGAAGCTCAGTTTCCACACTTCAGGTTCACCCCCTAACCACCAAGCAATTGACAGTTTTGGAGTGACATTTGCTTTTACTTCTGTGAAAGCTTCTTTCCTATCAAAACTGCTATGTGATTCAACAACTCAACATTTTTTTTTCAGGAAAACTCCACAAGTCTGCTTTTTCTTCAGTTGGATGTCTCCCAGCTTACTTCAGCTTCATCCTACAAGCTACCTGGTAGAACAAGGATGTTTTCAGTGTCCCACATGCCTTTACAAAAAAATATCAAACACAACAGAGCATGGACTGAGTTAATATTTCTTGTTTCAACATAATACTTTTAAAAATGCAGACCGTGTCACTGCTGCTGTCCCTTTGTATTTAATGGTCAGCAATAAGCACCTAATTCATATGAACTCTTTTGCTTGGATAGAATTAATCTTCTCCACAGAATCACAAAACGGTTCTTCTAGAGAGAATTCTGGAGGAAACACAGTACCATAGGAATAGAATTCCCTAAAACCCTCCCGCAGTTCTTGCAGGATTCTGAACCTTTTGCAGCTATTTTTTCTGTTTTTCTTCTTATTGTCCTAAAGACGTATATGTTGGGATATTTTTTCAGATGCTATAGACAATAAAAATTATAACATACTCACTCAGAGAAAAGGCCTACATATAAATGTTTACAATGTTAAGTATATACTGAGTTTAAAAAACAAACAAACAACAAAAAACAGTTTGTATCTACATTAGATAATTGCATCATGTTATTCTGCAGAACTTCTGAAAAAAAGTAAAAAATAATACAAAGCATAGAAACACAGCTGTTTATCCTCCTACTTTATTATTTCAGGTAGAAATTGTTGCTCTCATTTTATGGTAAACAGACTATTGCTTTTATTTTTTTCTTTCATTTTGATATTTCATGAGCTTATACACTGAATTCCCTAAAAATGGAGTGTGGATTTTGTTGTTGCTGTTGTTGTTTTTCAATATTATCACACAACAATGAAATCAACACTGATTTCCTTATTAGTCTTGCACTAGGTGGGTGACAGAATAGTTCCTTTAGCTTTGTTCAACATATCTGCAACAAGCTTTAGTGTCAGAGTCCAATTCTTCAAGTAGAGATAAAAAAGTGAATATACAAAATCACATGAAAACAGAAATAACTAATACATTGTTGACAACTTTGATCATTATGACAGCTTTTGGATTTATTTTATTAATTGGTTGCATTAAAAGACTCTCCACTCTAATTTTTTTCCAGTTTTTAATTACTGTTTAATAGATTTCAGTCAAAACAATATTTTAAATTGTACTGCCAGAAATTTAGAGTTTGATGTGAAATTCAGAAAGGTAAACTAATACACAATTTTCCTGTCATGTTTGGGTCTGTGTTTCATAAAATCTTATGTAGGTTCTGTTTATGTTATATATAGCATACTTATATAAACCAGCATCCTCTACAGACCTCAAAATCCCTTGTAGACTATATGCAAGTAGTATTATCTCCATTTTTTTGCACTTGGAAATTTAGGCATAGAGGCTAATCTGAAGTTCTGTTTAGCATGAAAGCTTTTCATCCAGGGTTTTATATTAGCCACATCTCTCTAGTGTGTTAGTATTTCTAAATAATAATACACATATTATACACAGAAGTATTTTTTTTTTCCTTTGTCGTATACATAAAAACTGAGGAATAAGGAAGAAAAGTTAGTTTGTTAAAGCTGGGCAGATGATGTGTGGCAGAATGTAAACCCAGCATCTTAAATGCCTCATTCTCATCTAGCATGGAATCCTGGTTTTATTCTTACCCTCTTGCTTAAACCAAGTGCTTCCCATTTGCTTGTTAAATGCTGACAGATATCTTCAGATCTGAAAATCACTTCTGTTGTGAGGAGCTTATTGTCTGAATAGACAGTGTGAAATGGAATGCCCAAATCCCCATTCCACCTAAATTGGGACTAAGGCTTCAAAACCCTAAATCCCACTCAATGATCCAATCTGCCTCATTTCCAGGAGAGGATGCCAGTAAAGATATACACATTCATTAGACATCTCCTTACTTAGTACCTGACTTCAGTTACCCAAATTCTCTCAGAAATACTTGCTGTGCAGATTTGGAAAACATCTCTCACTGTAGTTTTTCATCTTATTCCTGTTTAGTCAATCATGTAGGCTGTGCTAACACGCCCAGAGAAACCTCAAGGCTGGAAATGGACCAGTCCACAATAGTGTGAGAGCTACACATCTTTGCATAATATTTGGATATGAAGCATTGTGGATGAGAATACCTTCTATTCCTCCAGTTACATTCTCACTCAGAATGCTCCAAAATCTCCAAACTGGCCATTCAAGGCTGGACCAAACTGCATTTTATGAAGAAACCATCTCTCCCCACACATCGGGGAGAGTAACTTAACTGAATTAATTTTCTCCTCTTCTCCGCTTCCTTTTCTCCCCAGGTTGAGATTCTCAAATTTTAGTAAGACAATTTTACAGTGAAATCCTACTTTCAAATACCTATCATGAGACTCCAAAATCTCATGTTTCTGCTATTTTCTATTTTTTTCTCTACTAATATTTCCTAATGTAATGATTTTGGAATAACTGTTTTTAAAGATTTCTACCCAAAAGCCTTTTGTAAAATTTTGAAGGTGAGAGTGTGGTTAAGCATTCTCAGCCTGTGGGATTTTGAACCTATACCACAGAATACCCTAATTAGTCAGTTTAGGAGTATTCTAAGGAATGAAATATCAAAATGGGAAGTGACGAGAAAGCAAATCTCTTAGGCAGAGCTAAGAAATGCTAATAAGAAAGGACAAGAGGGACACAAACAGCTCAGAATTTGAAGGGAAAGAGCCCAAATTTGAAGCCAGGAGAGACATTGAAAGGAGGAGGATCCCTGTTATCCAGTTCAGATTCCATTGATGTTTTCTGCTTATTTTGCTCCTTCTGACTTCAGAAGGAATATAATATACAAATATTTTACAATGCCATTAATTTTCTGCTCAAACTACAGCCTTCTCTTTTCAAATGTGTCATATCAACTTATAAATTAGTGATCATGAAATTGTGGCAAATAAAATGTTAATGCAAAGCTTTATCTGTTTTTACACTGATTTTTATTAATCTAATATACTCGTGCTGATGCCAAATAATAAAATATGTCAGTTTTTTATTGATTTACAGTGTGAATTACAAAATATCACAACTTCAGTTTCTTAAGGGTGTGCAATAGTGCTTGAACTCAGTTTCATCATTCAGGATTAGTCATTAAATTACTGAGATAATGTTAAAATTCCAGTCCCCCATATGTGCTGAACAACTTGTATAGAGTAATGTGTGGTGTAAATGAGGTAAAACCAGACCAAAGGCTGTAAATCTTCAGGAGTTTAGTATGCAGTTAGCAGCATGTAGGTCCATGAATGTGATTAACAGTCTCATGCAAGAAAGGCAGCTCCTCTAGCTGTCAAGACTTTCACAAAGCAAAACCCAATTACACATAAACAGATCTTGAATTCTCCCTCTGGGCTTGCGTTTCTCTTAGCTATAGATTTTCATTCTTTTTTTTTTTTTTGTCTCTTTTTTTTTTTTTTTTTTGCAAATGTAATATTTAATAAATCTAAAGGTTGGTATTTTATTGAGGAATTCAGACAGTGTAATCCCCTGGGTGGCTTTCTTTGATCATATGTGGCATATTTTAAATTGAATATATTGACAGCCTATTATAACATGTTTTGTCTTGTAAATTAATTTTCAGTTAGTTTTTAATGTATGTCAAATACAGATTGTAATCACTTCTTGTGTTTGTGCTTTAATATCATGACTGTTTTTCTCATGAAAGGACAAAAACCTTCTATAAAGAGCTTAGGGCTACTTTCAAGTAAGGCATGACATTTCATCTCAAAGGACATGAGTATTAGGTCACGTGGGACAGAAATCATGTGTCTTAACTTGGCCATTTAAAATTGCTTCTCTAAATCTGAACTACACTTGTTCCCTGCCTGGGATACAGAAAGAAATGATTACCTCTAAAGAGATATTAATTTTCTGCAAAATTGTTAATTTTGCTAGAAGAGGTGAATAATAATTACATAATATATATATAATAATAATAATTTTGCTAGGAGAGATGTCCAGTGATAGGACCTGCAGGAATGCTGTCAAACTGAGGCAGGGAAGGTTTAGGCTAGACATCAGGAAGAGGTTCTTCACTGAGAAGGTTGTCACATCCTGGAACAGGCTCCCCAGGGAAGTAATCACTGCACCAAGCCTGTTGGAGTTTAAGAAGCATTTGGACAGTGCACTTAGTCACATGGTCTGAATTTTGGGATAGAACTGTGTGTTGCCAGGAGTTGGACTCGATGGGTCCAACTTCTGGGTTCCAACCTTATGGGTCCCAACTTGGGATATTCTAGGATTCTGTGATTCTATGATTCTACGAATTATCATCTGAAGGTGCCTATTTTTTCTCTAGGAACTCCAGAGAAAGCCTATAGTCTAATTTGGACCTGAACAACTCACATTTTATACATGTAGAATAGAATTCAGTTGCTTAAAATAGACTTACAGAGTCATTTGAGAACCCTCTGGCATCTAAGGCATGCACACAGGGTAGCAGATATGACACGGGGTTTACAATAGGCCCAAGATCTTGCACAGTAGCAGCTAGAGACCAAGCAAGATAGTCCACCAAATATAATCAATGCTGCATATCTATTAGAGGAGCTGAATCTTATCCTTAATTTTAGGTGACATGTATTCCACCTCAAGAGTCTCTAGCAAAAGGATGATGGAGTAAAGGATAACATTCACTCACCACTGCTAATTTAAGGTTAATATGCTCTCTTTCAGTAGGACTGAGGTTAAGATGCTGAAATTTAAGTTCGACATACAGTTGTGTGTCTATGAGTTGGGTGGTTAAGCAAGCCCTCAAGACCACCAGTTGTAAACCAGTTGTTCACACTTACACACCTGTTGCAGATAGTGATGTTCAAGTGTACCTTAGCCATTCACACATACTGGTGGCTACAACACAGGACCTGTGACAGCTACGAGAGACTTGTGCCCACCTGTGCTGGTAGCTGAAGAGCAGACAACACACTTGTGGCATCTCCACTAACCCTGATGCCAACTCATGCACACAGGAATTGAGGCCCTCTTGATACTGCTGATGGAGTCTATATCATCATAGTGGAAATCCGACAAGAAATACCTGCAAGTTGTCAGATGAATCACACCTTAGAAAACTTTTTATTTTTATTTAAATTTTTATTAACTAGATCTCCACTAACTGTCTGAAGGGTCTGGTAACTAACGCACATTTAGTTGCCTCACTCCAGAACTGAATCACACCCAATATCAAAACCTGATTGAACTTTGCTTTGTGTGACGCAGGCTTCTCATCTAATACTCTCTAGACAAGTAGCTACATTTCTAAACGTGTTTTGTTTTTATCCATTGTCAATAATAGAAAAAGGGAGAAGAAAGACCAGGGATTCCTGTTTTGGTTGATAGTCATTGTGATACCTCCACTGAAAGTTGGTCTAATCTCACTGTCTTCAAAAGGTTTACTAAATGAGGCAGCATTCCGTCCCTAAAATAGCTTTTTGGTTGTAGAATGACTCAGAAAAATCACTTATCTCCATAGCACCTAAGAAACCAGTTGAATTCTGGCAACAATTTTAAAGGAATTCTCTATTATCTGCTCAAGTGAACAGATTTAAAAGTAACTGAAATCACAGCCTCTATTTACACAAGTACTTACACTGAGTCTGGAGGGACCTTTAAACTAGCAGACAGAGGCAGGATAAGGTCTAATAATTGCAGGCTGAAATAAAAAATGTTCAAACTAGAAATAGAAAGAAACTCATTTATTTCTTAATTGTATAATGAGCTAACTTACTGGGACAAATTATTAAGTGTCATTGTAGTTCTTATATCAAGATCAGATGTCCTTGTAAAACATACATCTTATTTTAACAACATATAGCTGAGCTTGAGGCAGAAATCCCTGGATGAAGTATGGCCTGTGCAAAGAAGGAATTTAGACTAGACAGAGGTCGAGCTAGTTAATCATAATGGTCTTCTCTGGCTTTACAATCTATGAGCATATTAATTTCAAGAAATAGGCAAAATGTTCACATGAAACTTAATTTTTTTTAGGGTCTTTAACCCCAGCTTTTCTTTGTACACTAATTTCTACCCCTATTTGTTGTGTAAGAGACTGTAGCACCTTAACAAATAAAGCGAGAGTTTAACTCATCCCTTACTTGAAGTACTAGGATTTATATTCATTTGAAATAGTAGCCAAGCAGAAGAGCAGTCACTTTCACATTTGCTTTCCCTAATATTTCATGGCAGAAAACCGAACTATTTTCAGTGACATGTTCTGTTTAGGTCTAGTTAATACCAAAGTAACATTGTAGAAAGGAACTTTGTTTCATACCATCAATAGAGTCCTGTTTCTCAAGGTTTAGGTGACAAAATAATATCTAGACAGCCCTGGAGACTTTTAACTATCCCATCCTTACCTTACAGAGAAGTATTATATTTGTAGGACAGAAGATCTACCAAAGGCTCAACTAACCATAAAAATATTACACATAAAATAAGAGTATCCTTATTCCTTATATCCTAAAGTGGCTAGGCATTTTAGCAGTTCTGATCTCACTAGCTATATTATTGTCTGAAAGAGTGAATTTGTCTTTAATCAGCAGTATCTTAGTGCCAGTGATCTAATGGACACAAGTAAAATCATATTAAAGTGCGTATATAATGGACATTACTATTCTGTGGGTTCTAAAGATGTCTGTCAACAAACTTCAACATTGACTTATAAAAGAACAATGACTTGTGATGCATACAGAGGACAAAAGTCACATGACAATAACTGGAAACGTGAAGAATAATCTATATGTCTCTTTTTATGTGAGCTCTACATTGGAAAAGAGAAAATTATGAAAAAAAAAATACATAGACACTACCATTACCAATGTAAAAAGCTTTTTTTCAATGTATCAGCTTGGATAAATTGTGATCAGAAAGAAGAAAATTAGAAGAAAAAAGAAGAAAATTATCTTTTCTTCTTCTTCTTCTTCTTCTTCTTCTTCTTTCAAGCACCTTATAATCTGGTCCATTTCTGTATGTGTAGTATTTTCTGTCAGCAACAGTAGACAGCATTTTGGAGTGTGGATGCATTGTGAAATCACTATGCATTATATTCATGGTTTTGGATACAGTACTTTTAAATTTGTGACTTGTGCTGCAGAATACTCAAGAATATTCTATATTCTATAATGGAAATGGGAATCCAAAAAGAGGTCTTTTTCACTGCATGTATTTGATCTTAAAAATACGTATATGAAGGACCGAGAGAGTGCATTTGTCACTATAACTGCTTTTTATTTTCTGGTGAAAACTTGGATTTGAAGACAGTGCTTCATTTCCTGTTAATGTCAGTGGTCATTCTAACTATGTAAAAACAGCAATACATCAGTTTTCATTGTGAACAGGACTAGATTGGGAAGAGAGCAATTATAATAACTTAATTTCTAATATTTGATTTCTTACAAAAATAAAACCCAAATACTTTAGTTTCTTTTCCTGTAATTGTTGCCAGAAATGTGTATCTTTGTGTCTCCTTGGATTTGTCCCACTGATATCATACTTCATTCAGAACAATTGGTAACAGTCTTTTACTGGTGGAAATATGCAACATCTAGGATTTGGGGGGCAGTAATAAGCTGAACCATTCTTCACACATTTTAGCTTCCTTCTGTTAAGGAAGTCTTATGTTCTTTGTGGGAGAGAATTTTTATTCTTTTTGTTCATTACAGACACTATACAATCACCAATTTACCACTCTGCTGATTTCCCATATGCAGTTCTGGTCACCCAGATGTCTTCATGGCGGATGATCATGCAGAAATTAATTTTATCATGTGCAGTAGGCCTAAAATGAGATGAGTCAGATTTAGCTGCTTCAGACATTCCTTTGCTGACAAATATCTTTATATTCAGTTTTTCTGTGGATTGTTTCACAATATAAGGGCCCATCATTTAGAAACTACAAGTAGATCATGGAGAAGTAGCATCAGCATATAATAACTTTGCATTAGTTTCCTTATGTTCACTGAAATATACCTATACAAATATTATTGAACAATTAGGTGCATTTAACCATTCCTTTTTCAATTATGTCTATGTATAACTTAGTAGCTTATGGTAAGGATCTCAGGAGAGAGATGGTAATTTTGTGCTAAACCTCCTCTTGCGGGCTAAGTGGAATTAGACTCCAAAATTGTCCCAGCACAGATTAACATTTTAGTTTTCACCAACCCATTTTTATTCTGATGTCTAGCAAAGTTTTCAAGCCTGAATTAATACAAGTGTTTGGAGTCATAAATCTCATGGAAATCAATGGGAACTAGTTGTCTAAATGCCTTATGGTTTTAAGTTTTATGAGCATACAGCTCTCAGCTTTTTTGGTTCTCATTGACCCCCACTAGACTTTATTTTTGTGCTTATAGCTGGGCAACTGGTAACATTCATTGCGTTAGACTAATATTTTTTTTCCATCCATTGCTTTTAATTTCTTTTTAATTGTTCCCTGTCAGTTATCACTACCCCTAAATTAAATATGGGTGGAAAAATATTTATAAAGAACTCCATCCATCATCAGAAAGACAGTTCTAAAAGTAAGTCCACATGGTTTGCTGTGATACAGACCTAATAACTGGCTTTTCAACCTGCAATAAATATTCTTTTTCCTGTCCTCTTCTGATTGCTCCATAATTAACACTTGGGAGTCACAGATTTAACAATCTGACAGATATTTATTTAAAATACCTTCTGCTGCATATATTAACATTTCTCTATCTACTTTTTTAAAGCAGCTTTGAGTTTTGCAATAAAATCAGATCCAGAGTTTGGTTATGTTAATAGCCTTGCATGGCGGTGGTATAGATCAATTTGGAAAAAGAGATGAATCAGTCATCTGCAATATAATTGTATGTGTTTACACTGTAGGAAAGTTTTTAGCATAAAAACACAATAGAAACATATGACTCACATTAATATCACTTAAGCTGGATAAATTGTGTAGGGAAGTTTGGTGAAAATGAGGATTTAATGCTCTCCACATACACGTACTGATAGCATATATTTATGAATTAGCTATGTCTTTCTCCCTAACCTCTATAAAAAAGTAGAACTGAAAATAATTACAACATACTGAACTCCCCGATCAATGAGTGCAACTCAGCCCCTCAAAAAGAAAACCTAAGTGACCACATATGAGGTCAGTTTTACCATAGTTCTGGATATCTGAAGCATCTCTCTACTAAAAGTCCAGAAACCACTTGAGAGAGTAGAATTTTCAGTCTCCCTTCCCTTCCCTTCCCTTCCCTTCCCTTCCCTTCCCTTCCCTTCCCTTCCCTTCCCTCTTTATGTCAGGATTCCCCTTTCATGGCTAACCCTATTACTGTTTTACTCTCCATTTATTGCCTTCCAAATACCAAATAAGTAGTTATGACCACAAATAAATGTACAGACATGTGAAAACAGCTTTATTTAGCTATTGAAATGTCCATGTAGTCTTATCTTGACGCACAGCTGACACTAAAGCTGTGTGATTGACAGTGCACCTTATAACTGTAACTTTGGGGATACCTGGCAAAGGCACAATTTAAAAATAAAGCATAAACTTCAAGAGATTTTGGAAGGCAGCTAGTGGATGCCACCACAACACTACTATTAATGTCAATTACATTTTTGCAGTAACATTGCCCAAGCAGCTCTGAGCACTTCAAGCTGTGGCTGGCTGAGCAATCTGGGGTACAGGTACCCCACTGGGATGGCTACTGAGGTCAGCACATGGGTGCCTGCTAGGTTGTGTTGGGTCTGTTTGGGATGGAGTCACTTTTCCCTGCAGCAGCCCACACAGTGTTGTGCTCTGCACTCATAGCTGGAACAGCACTGGTATCACTCCAGTGTCTATTGGTATCCCTTGTGTCTATTGCTGCATAGTGCTGGCACAGCATCAGGACTCCCTCCAAGAGCCCAGGAGCCAGCAGGCTGGGGGTGGGCAATTGATGGGGAGGGGACATTGCCAGGGCAGCTGACCTAAACCAACCAAAGGGATATTCCATAACACCAGATGTCACACTCAGCAATAAAGGGGGCTCTCGTAGGGAGGGCGATCCTCCTGAACAACCAGTACGCATTTTGAGGCCCTGCTTCCCAGGACGTGGCCAAACATCGCTCATTGATGGGAAGTAGAGAATAATTTTTTTTTTTCTCTCTGTGCTTCCACGCGGCCTTGTTGTTTCTTTAGCTACTTTTTCTCCCCATTCCCTTTCCCTTTAATTAAATCATTCTCATCTTAAACCTCAAGCTCTTTGTGTTGACTTTTCTCCCCCTTCCTCTTTGAGGAGGCGGGGAGCGAGAGAGCAGTTGTGGTGGAACTCGGCTGCCCATCCAAGTAAAACCACCACATAGATGCACCCAATGCAGCACAGGGATCAGGAAATAAAGGAAATGTGTAAATATTTGTACTGTTCACGCTTGCTAGGGGGTGTGATGCTGAGTCTGTAAACCCACCCTAGATGTGCCTAGATGAATCACTATAGGTTAATGCTACCCATAAACTTTTGTTCTTGTGTAACAAACAGTATTAGGACAGTGACACCGTTCTTTCTTTCATATCTGTCACAGGGTAAATCTGTTAGTGGGGTACTAAGAGCCATAATCACAACAGAATATAGATGAACGAGATAGAGAAAATACAAGTTACTGATCTGTCAAGGTGCACAAAACCTAATCCTGCTGATTCTGGTAATTTTGCCACTATCTATAGAGAAGTTAACTGGAAACTTAGCAATGGGTTTTATCTGTCCTTCATGAGCATGTGAGTTAAAAAGATGTCAAAGATTAAACACTTCTTTTGCCAGCAAATTCTTCGTGTATATTCTTTGTGTGCATACAAGTGTAGGTACATCTAGAATGGAAGCATCTCTTATACAGATACTCTAATTCTATTGTCATCACAACAGTATCTGGGCAATTTCAAATCAGGCCCTACGATCTGTGATGGAGATCTGCAATTAACAGCTCAACTTTTCCCAGGAAAGAACAGAGTGTGAACTATAGTGCATTGTTTGAGAAGGTTTTATTTTGTTTGGGGTTTACTTTCAACTTATAGACTGAGATGAACACTGTTTTCAAAAATAACAAAGTTGCAGATGAAGGAAATGATTTGTTTATGGTATTCTTTATCAAAGAAGTGTCACAGATAGATGGGTTTTAGTCAAATATTAGAGTTTGCAACCAGTTCTCTGATTTAGCTGGGTAATAAGTATACTCAGGCAACAAGACAGCTTGTTGTTGGCTGCATATATCATGCTCAAAAGTACAGAGGAATCTCAACAAAGCCACTTGTAATTTACACTCTCTAAATTGGATACAGATCCACCTTTTTTCCAGCAGTAGCCTAGCAATAACAAAGGTTTTGGGACAAATGCCTGGTTTTGGTTGAACATTTCTTGTTGTTGGCTATCTGCCACCACAAACACAGAGGGGATATAATAACAGTCATTTGGAGTTCTGTAAACCTTGTCATCTGAGGACCACAGGATGCATTACAAGTGTTAATTAAAGCCTCACAACATCCATGTACCCATGCATAGCATATTTCAGGTTGTTAGGCTCTCCCTGTGACCACAGCGGCTCACTAACTCTATTGGTCTTGGGAGACTTCAGACCCTTTCACACCAGAGACATAAGCTGCATCACAGCTGCTGCACTACCTACCCAAACACTAGCATTGTGGTTTCCACCCTACCTCTTTAAAGGAAAAATAGGTAACATTTTCAGAGAAACAGAACCCCAAGACTGTAATTACAGCAGAGCTTTAATACTTGTTAACCTGTGTTTTTGGGATAATGTTTTATTAGCAGCTTCAGAAACAGCAGCTTATAAAATCACTAAGGTAAGTACAGAAAGAAACAATTCCTAAATTCTGAAAAAGCGCACAATACCTCCCCATGCTGCTGACTCCAAACAATAAAAAATCATGAGTTCACTCCAAGAAGTTTTTTTAATGTCTTTTTGTCTGTGAGACTTTTGCTTCCTGCCCATTTCCTGAGATATTAGAGTTCTAAAGTTCTTTGGGGTGGGAAAAGGTTTTTCCCATAGCCATAAAGAAATGAAAACGGATATTCTTTTCAAGTCACATAAGTCATTAAGCTAGGGAAAAATAAATAAATAAATAAATAAATATTACAAGGCCTTGAGAATTAGTGGTGTTGCTTGTTTATATCGTTAGTATTATATTATTTTCTTTTAACAGTTTGGAAAATGCAATCAATACCGAACTCTTTGTAGAAAGAGCTTTTTGTCTTATTTCATTCTAATAAGCATCTTGCAATATATGTCAATATACCTCAAATGATGATCTCAAACAAAATTCCATCTGAATGCTGTTTTCATTTTTTCCTTCTTGTGCATATTTGTTTAATCAACTGAGTGCATGTAAATAAGTCCTGCACTAAGCTCTAGAGAGTTATGAAAGTGAGGATGTGGTACAGTAGACAGCGAGCTTTGCCTTGTTACCTGCTGTTGGTGCAGTTCTCAGTTCTGATCATCATTGGCACAAATCCCAGTGAATCACCCACAGGTACAAGTATCACATGCCAATAACAGTAAATATTCTCCAGACAGCCTTGTAGAAGTGTTTCTTCACCTTGAAATATAAATGTACAGTGCTTTATGTCACCAACAGTACACCCTAAAAGACTGTTAACTCCCATCCACCTTGTGATCACAGCAGAAATCACACAGTGCTCTTAGTGTAGACTACCATATAGCACAGATACATAAGAGATAGCTTTACAATGATCATTTGGATGCCATAACAGCCCCACCATGGTAGCCTGGAGCTTGTCTGCCCTGCTAAGAGATCTCTTCAAGCCATATTGCACATGTAAATAATAGCAATATTTCTTCTGTGCTCAGAAGTCTGTGCAACCTAAGGGTGGTCTGAAATGGTTAGCTGGTATGCTTTATAATTCCAGACATAGAAATAACAAACAGGATTTTCAGAAATTGGTTCCTCTGACATTGTTATGATGAGTATATTTAAATAGTGCTACGAAAGACAAATTTTTACTTTATAATTAGCCATAAACCACAAAAAAATTGTATAGTCTAGGAGCAAATATTGCTTTTTTTGTGTTATCTCTTGGTGATTGGCATGAAAGTTATGAAAGTTTCACTGGGTAACAAAACATAATACCTAAATGTCTTGATTTGTTTTTAATGGCTAATAAAATTTTCAACTCATGACGTGTTGTATTTTTGGTTATGACAGGGAGGAGGCCTTCCAAGCAGTCTTCAGCAAGGTTGCGAAAAAACTTCAGTTGCCATTTTTTTTCCCTGGGAAGATTTATTTGGAAATGAGATCTAAACCACTCTCTTATTCCGCATGACTGTTATATCATATCTAACATAATATTTGAAAGTCTCCCAGCCACATATCCAATAATACTATTAATTTTGTTATGTATTTTGTGTTCAACACTCCCCTGAATTAAAGGTATATGCAGTAGAATGTTTGCTTTGCACTGTAAGCATTCAGAAGACGTTTTATATAATACATTTATTAAAGTAAGCAAATTCAAAGAGACATATACTATACATGGAATTCTTCTTGCTCCTGTGGAATTGTGATTCACAAGTTTTAGACAGTACCTGGAACTCCACATACTTCACGTATTCACCAACCATAATTTTTCAGGCTTACTTCATTACTGGTAATCACAGTCTTTCTTTTAGCATATTATTTGTTGCTCACTGTCTTTCATGTAGAGTTTTTCAGGAAAACTAAGCAACTTCTAATTTCTTCTCCTCAATTAGCTCCAGATCATCATCATTTTCCCTACCCACTTTATCACAGGTCAATGGTAAATCCTCTTGGTGCTCTCACTCTCATCTCACCCTTCCTTATTTCTTTTTCTCCTCCCGAACTCTCTAAAGGATCTACAAGACCCAGCTGCTGAAGACAATACCTATAATAATTCAGACATTGCTATATTCTAGGAAATATTTAATACAAACACACCTATCTAGGTAGTTTAAAACATCAAACTACTTTTACCAAACACAAATTGTGTGAAAAATATATAACACCCACTGGAGTGGGAAGGTCTGGGGACAGAAGGGAAGCATCTGAAAGCAGAGCATTCGACTTTTTAGTACAAATGAATATATATTTTTTGTAGTTTTTGACATTGTCTTTCATGATGTTCTCACAATGAAAATTGGAATAGAGAAAGTGCAAAACTGTAAAACTGTCTGAGTAATTCATCAACAGTGGTTTGTTGTCAAATAAGAAGGAGGTAGCAAGCAGAGTTTCCAGGAAGTTCAGCTCTTACAGATTGTGAGAGTATCCACTGAAACCTCAACAAGGTACTAAAGACTATATTCACTGAAACTGCAGACATCTCAAATCCCAGAGGGACAGAAAGCACACTGAAGGACAGTATAATATCTCAAAAAGTTGTGGTTCTTTGGCGAGTTTTAGATCTGGAAAGATCCCAAAGAATGGAATGGCAATTAAAATGTTTAAAAAGTTTGACCTGTCAGGACAGTTTATGAGATCTGGGTTTATTTAGATTAAATATTTGAAGCAGAAGAGGAATAACATTTTTGCTGCTAATGCAAAGGACACAACAATGTATCACAGGCTTACACCACAACAAGAAGATTCATATTAGACTTTGGAAGCAGCAAAGCAAAGCATTGGAAGAGGTTAGCAAGGAAGGGGGTAGAGCCTCCACCAGATTAGACAAGTATCTACTCTGCAACATGTAAAGTGAAGGTGGTCCCAACTCAGAGAAAACAGATGCCCCACTCACTTTTATGTTTCATTGTCTCCAGTTCATTAGTGTTTGACTTTCTATGAAACCTATACTTTATTTGTTCTCACAGAAAGCCCTTTAGGTAGGGAAATAAATGTTATTATTTCATTTTTTGAAATGAAATAAATGAAATTAAATGTGTCTTTAACAGAGGCACAAAGAAGCTATGTAGGCCCAGATCCAAAAGACACATATGAATCTCACTCTTGTTGACTTGCTTATGACTTCCTGTAAGTCAATATCAGAAGCAAGAATTTGCAGCTGGACTGCATCATTGTCCTGCGTTACATTTCATGTCCCAAGAGGAAAAATAAGGTAATTCCTCTCCTCTTGACCTAACACACTAGCTCACAGGTTAGAAACACCATATATGAACCAATAGATTTATTAAGTACAATCTGTAAACCTATATACAGGTCTCCTGGTAACTTTACAGTGCATTTCAGCTTTGATCGTAATTTAAAAGGTGACACTGCTCTCCTTTCAAAGACTTGTTTCTCCAGAAAAATGGGATAAAATGTCTTTGAAGCTAACAGCCATCAGGATACTACATTAATGCTATATTGACTCAGCCCTTCATCATTCCAAAGCATATAAATTGAGTTCCATGAAGGCAGGTATGTGATCAGACCTTTCAAGGGAGATATCTGTATGCTCATTATCATCACTATTACTCCACGTGTCCCAGAAAGGCATCATTGTGGGACAAAGCACAGAAATATGAGACTTGGAAAATCATACTGATGTTCCTATCATAACCTTGGGCGTGTAATTTTCCCCACCTTTGCCTCAATTTCTGCTTTTAGAAAAGCAGAATAATGATACTTTTCACAATATATTAAGATCTGCAGGTGAAAAACCCTGCCTGAGGGACAGCTATTACTGTTGTTATTATCTACGTTTTACTTAGGCAAAATATTTTCCACCTTTAAATGCCAGGATCTTACATCTTTAAAAAGGTAACTCAGTAGAATTGGGAAACGGAAATATTTAATTCCCATTCTAGGGAAACAGAGACACACAAATCAACCATGATAGCTAGATCAGGGATCCAATTTGCAAGTCAGTGACTTGAGCACAGGCTTTTCCAGGTGTTCTCCCTGGACATTAAAGATTCAGTGGCAGTTTCTATGAGAAAGATGATCTATGCCAATATCCATGGCTAGAATTTTTCCCTTCCTCTCAAATTATGTGGAAAACAGTTTGCTGATAGTTGGCTGGCCTGCCTGACACTGCAAAGGTGACCATGTAGCAGTAAAGCTGCACAGATTGTACACTTCCTTTCATCCTATGAAATAGCAACATTTTTTTCCTTCAGTTTCTCCAGGCATTTAGTTGCAGGATAGAAGGATAGACAGTACTTGCTGCAAGGTGTCAGGGGCTTGGAAAAGTCCCAGGGGCAAAGTATGCCGATTCTGAAGAGAAGAATTAATCAAATGTTGAAACTGGTTCAACATAATGGGACATAAATATTCCTTGTTCTGCACTGCACCTTCTTTTTATAATCACTCTCTACACAGAGACCAAGGGGCAAATCTAGCATAATGTAGTAATTGACAGTTTAACTGCTGTCACTACATTACACACTAGACAAATCTTTTTTTGTTTGGTTCCTCTTCTCATCATCCCTTTCTTTCTACCTTCCTTGCTTATGAATTTCTTTTTCTCAACATTTCATTCACTGGAACACTCTTCCTTTGACACACAGTGAGTTTCATTACTATTATGAAACCCCATTCCATCCACCAAAATGACCAGTGATAAAATATCTTTGACATTGATGTATCAAGATAACTTTTTCACTTCAAGAGATTAATTAAAGACTGTGATATTCAGTTTTCCAGTTCACTGTTTCAGGCTGTTCATATATCTTAACCTATAACAGTTTAAATATTCTATACTTATCTTGTGTGGAAGGCTACACTTTTCTTTGAATGCTTAGATCTTAGAGGACATATAAACATAATATAACATTGGATCTTGTACAAGGAACTTCAGATGGTCCTATCTGTGCTCATAAAATATTTTATGAATTGTCTTACTAGAGGAAGGTGTGAATTGGACTATATTTTCAATAGCATTTCCTGTGCACATGATCCATCAAAGGTTTTCAATTTCAACTGCCATAATAGTCAAAGACTCCTTTGCATAATCCCCTTCTACTATCCAAGAATCAATGTCAAGTAGCAACTCCAATGTCAAGAAGCAACTCCAATGGTCTCCTGCATTAGCCAGGGCACTGCCCAGCTCTGCCCTCCCCTGTACAAGGCAGACGTGTGTATACTTGTGTGAGCCCAACAATAGGTCATGAAGATGTTTAAGTGACTAGATTATCTCTCATATGAGGAGAAAGCTGGGACTGTTCAGCCTGTAGAGGAGAAGGTTCAGAAGAATCTCATCAATGTTTATAAATACCTGATGGAAAGCAGTAAAGAGGGAGCTTGACGCTTCTCTGTTCTACCCAGTGACAAGAGAAGAGTCAATGGGCACAAGCTGATATATAGGAAATTCAGTTTAAGCATAAGAACTATTTATTTATTTATTTATTTATTTATTTTCAGTGAATGCCACAGAACACTGGAACAGGCTGCCCAGAGAGTTGTAGTGTCTCCATCCTTACAGATAGTCAGACCCCAAATGGATACGGTCCTGAGCAACTGCAGTAGGTGACCATACTTTGAACAGGAAGGACGGATAAGATAATCTTCAGCAGTCCCTTCCAGCTTCAACAATCCTATGATTCAGTGACTCTGTGAAATAAGATATTTTAATGTGGGGAAAAATAAGATTTACTTTAACTGTCTCCCCTGGGAACCACTGTACATTACCATATCATACAGGAGTAGTGGAGAAACAGAGACTTACAGGCTCTGAACACCATAGGAAACTAGTATGATGAGACCAGTGTCTGAAAGATACATCCTGAGAAGCAGAGTTCAGCCCCTCATTATTGCAGTTCATTGTGATATATAATGCATTTTCTAAGTGTCTTCGTTGCAAACTAGATTCAAGCCTACATATGAAGTCCAGATAGTTCCAAGCTGAAAATGGGAACCCACTGGGGACACTTACAGTGATAGGCCAGATTCCTCATCTTCACAAAAATGTCTCTGAAGCAGGATGGCTTCCTATGTACATTCTGGTTGGGACTGTACAGTGTGAGGAAGATTTCTTTACAGAATACCAGGTCAAACTGAAAAGTACATCAGAATTTGACTGTTATATTAAAAATAACTTATAAAAGAAAGCTGAAAAGCCAAGAAAAGGAGCTCTAAGTCTAATAACCTCTTTCTTGTGATAGATGGAACAAGTATTCAGGCCAGAGCACAGAAACTGACATTTCACTGTAAGAAGTTGTATGGACATCCAATGTAATTTCTTTCAGGTCCACTAAATAAATAAATAAATAAATAAAATTTAAAGTTAGAAAAAGAAAGGAAACAGTAAAGAGATTTAAAGGTTGTTAATAACACAATGCTGCAATTTAGACTTCCTTTACAAAATTGTGCCCAGTATCTACTGTCTCATGATAAATAGAAGCAGTATCGTGTGACACTTGTGAACAATGGGTGAAATGGATATTAGAAAAATCTCATTTATCTTCTGCTTTATTTCTTGATAGAGGTCCTTGTCACCATGGCTATTATGTGACTAGCCCTAGAAAGGCCACCTCATTAGTTTTCTTTATCAAGATAACAAGGTCTCCTTTAAAGGGGAAGCACTTATATTTTTGATTCAAATACAAAATAGACTGTTGTGTGAATGTGTTGCTACCTCTGTTTTCAATGCTTAAATATGTAGGTTATTTCTATAGCTATAATTCAGATGAAATTAACACCCCTGTGATGAAGAAGGTATCCCTGGAACTGAAATATAAAAGTGAAATTTTGTGTGTGTATGCATGCATTTGCCTCTTCCATTTATTTCATGCATGTGATATTTCTAAAATAAACAAACATATACTAAGAAAAAATAAATAAAAAGAAAGCAACTTTCTGTAAATTCTGTAAATCTATTTTCCCCTTTGTCTCTTCCACTCACAAATACATCTTCCTCTTGTCTGACAACCACTTTGAAAATTTTTCTCTGTTGCCACCAAAGCAACCATATGAGTGTCAACAAATCAGTAATGATTTAGAATATGTCAAAAGAAATTCAACTTTTTTGTCTCATTTCAAAAATCTTAATGACAGGTAGATAAAGTTGGACAACACCATCTCTATTGGCTTGCTCCGAGTTTTGATGTGTATTTTTCGCAGAATGAAAGAACTTGCGTCCCTTCTGCAGCAGGCAAGGCAAGGGAAGAGTAGCATTATTGCCACAAGACCTGATAGTGCCAAATATTTGCATTAGTCATGTCTAGCTTTATGCATAATTAAGAATATTTGGGATTTGGGGGGTATAGAGGATCAATGATTACAACATGTTATTTTTTTTAATCTGCTCTGAATTATGATATAATAGTAATTAACTCTCAGAATACACTGCTAGCTTTAAATAGGTGATTAAATGTACTCTCATTTGATAATTTACTAGAGAAGAGCCTTAGAGGTAAGAGGACACTGAATGGATCTGACAATACTATTAGCTTACTGTATAAATCACACTGACTCATTTCACTGCATTTTAAATGAAGATAAAATACTAAAATAATATAAATAAATAAATAATAATAATAATAATAAAAAGCTTTACAACATTAAATTTAGGAAATTTGAGACATAAGATCAGAATATGGAAAGTTAAGGCTCTTTTAGCAGTAATGTATATCAGATGTATGTTTTCAGTGACCCACCTCAGTGATAGATGTTGTATCTGAACCCATTAAAAATACCCTACAATTATGGGCCAACTACATTTTCTAGACACATGGAGTCAGAAATTTCTGTTCTATTTACAGTTTTGATTATGACCTTGCAGTAATGAGGGGTTTTGGCTTTTCCTTGAGGTTGTTGCATGACTGACTGCAAGCCTTCTGTGAGTATTTTCTCCATGCGTTATGTTCACTAAAGAAATGGAGCAGTCGTATTCCAGAAGCTCTCTGTGAAAGCACCAACAAGAAAGCATAGATTCCACTTCAAACAATTTGCTAGTACAATGTTTGAGTTAAGAGATACAGAAAGAGTTCAGCAAAAGATAAAATATATCATTATGTTGGATGAATGGTCATTGACATTATGCATCTCTCCTGCTTGAAAAGAACAACCCCTAAAGAAAGATAGATTTAAACTGATTGAATAAACCACCCATGCAGCTTTCCTTGATGAGTTACTTTCATCTGGATTGAACTTGTGTTCCTTTAATGTTGGTGTTTTTACTCCTCTGTTATCAGTGATTTTCTTTTTGGAATTTCTCAGTGCTTAGGAAATAAAGTTGACTGAGATAGGAATGGAAAATGAACACTCTCTATCACTTCTTTTCTCAGTCTGTTCCTACCTTCCTAATTGTTCAAATTTCTTCTTTAGGAGCTCCTTTTATTTTACGGTCCTTGAAAGTTACATTCCTATTCCATTGGAGCACAATCTTCCAACTCCTGTATAAGCTTTGTGTCATAAAGAACTCTATTACATCACTAATACGTGTAACATTGGTTATTATATTGTGTAGGTCAGCATGTCATTAGTAAAGGATGCATTTGAGCTAAAGAAATCAAAGAAGCACCTGAACTTACAATATTTTTTCTTTCCTAAATGAAATAGCCTACTGGGACTCTGAACACTAGTGTTCAGGCCAAAGTCACAACAGCAGAGAAAGATGAGAGATAGTGCAAGTCTGTTGGAGCTTTGTCTAAATGGACAAAGCAAAGTGGGGGAAAAAAGCTGGGAAAATGCAATACAGATGTGGGAAAATTGCCTAAATGTGCATAGAGTACAGCTACATGGTGGCAAAGCTAGGAATAGCTCAGCTCCACAGAGTCCCAGTTTTGGGCATAAACTAGCAAGTATGGTGGGTGCTCATATTGGGAACCAATCCAATTTGTTGATGTTTCATAAACCAGTCTAGAATTAAATCTGAATAAATACAACCCTGGGTTTAAAAGACACTTGTTTGAAATAATAATGTGGTTGGAGAGAGGGAAGATATTTTAAATGTTGTTACCTGGTGTTGCATATATTGATCACCCCCATTGGCCTGGGCAACAATCACACAGAGATAAACCTGGGAGATAAACCATAGCCACTCGTTACATAACAAATCTTTATCTATTTACCTCTCAGAACATTTGATCGATCTGCTCTGAACTTTGGTCTTTTCACAATCATAAGTATTATTGTTTCCCATTCATAGCAACTGCAGAAATAGCAGGGATACTGCTGATGGAAAGACCGTGACCTTACTTATTACACCACCTGTGTACTCTTGAGAACCCTATAATTGAAACATTACATGTTGACTCAATTTTTCTTATGATGCAATGTAACTTCTCAAGGCTAGAGTTTTCAGTCGTGGATTTTCAGAGTTGTATCAGTGAAACAGATTTTAAACCTATTCTACTCTGAGAGAAGCTGATCCTCCTCAAGAAACTCTCCATCTTTCCCAGATATTTTACTCCATTACAACCAGAGTTCTAAATAATTCCTTTCTGTCTTATAGTCCAGTTTATTCTCAAATTACATTTTACTACAAGGCTTTCAATTAGCCGTTAGGGAAGGATTCAAAAGTATAGGTGGGCCATTCTAGAATATCAACACTGCAATTTTTGTTCAAAGGGATTCAAAACTCCCTCAAAGGCCACTCTACCTTTTTCACAGCACATATAGATATAAACATATCCTCCCACTATTATTGCATCTTGCAAATGTTATCCCCTCTGTATCACTTCTCTCATGCAAAACATCTCATGTAGCAGCTACCTTCATCTCCTCTATGCAACTCTCTCCCCAAAACAGGGAATGAAGAAAGTGTCTAAAAAAGTGCTCATCTGCCAGTGGACATACACTTCTAGAGATAATCTGTGCCATTTGTGTCTCCAGGAGATACCTCCTGACAGGAGACCATCATCATATGTAGATTGTCCTCCAGAACATTCACCCAATGATTTATTGTGAATGACAGAGCTGGAAATGTGTCCTAATAAAACCTATTAATCCTGTGAGGTGAAATCAGTATGGAGAGCAAATTTGTTTCCAGCTTGACTAACACACTTGCCTAAATATATGTTTGAGTTTTGGCCCTTGTCCTATCAGATGCTTGAAGGATGCCAATAGCCAGAAGACATTTCTCCCAGTGAACTCCACAAATATTTCCCATTTACTGGGGCTTGCTGTAGTCTCATATATGCAGCTGGGAAGTAAGGAGTATTGAGTATGGCTCATCTATCTCCAACAGCTTCCCACTCTTGGGGGAAATGAGCTCTCTTCCTAGCAGAAATCTCAGTGATTAATGCATTTTCATCCTTAGCCCTTTCAACAGTAGCCAAAAGGTGGGAGGTGTTTTAAGGACAGTTGTTTCTTTAGCTGTAGAAAATATGTTCCCTCTAAACTGTTACATAAAATAGTCCAAATGATAACCAAGTGATGTTTTAGAGCTTCTGATCACCCTGGCCTTACCCCCCCCCCCCCCCCCCTTTTTTTTTCCCATCACTTTATGCTAGTTAATTACTTGCAAACTGCTGAAAAGCACATCACCTCCTGTAGGAATAGCTGGGGAAATATGTTATAAGAAATTATGGAGAAAGCTACTTACAGGTTAGAAAACACAGCTGAAACATTCCCAGATTATGGAAAGCTTGTTCACCAGGTAGCTGGAGATCTCATTAAAAAAGAAAAATGAATCATTGAAAATTGAGGATCTGGAAGCACTAGTTTTTCTAGTCTGATGTGATTTTTGTCCTGCCCTCCGTTACACAAAATCCCTCAATTGCAACTATAGCACCTTCTGGATTTTTTGTGTTTAGTACTGTTGAAGGTTTCTAGAGGCTTTCCAAAGACTTTTCAATGAGAGACTAATCAATGTAAAGTGCTGTGGAAGAACTGAACCCAGTTCTTGGCTCTAACAACTGCCGAACAGGTAAATGGGCACAAGTTCTATTTTCTCAAATATACCTAGGTACCTAGCATCCACTAGTTCCACAATGAATTATTCAAGAATCTAACTTCAACGATTACACTCTAGATCTCTTTATGACAAATGGGATGCTGTTATAGATCTTAAACTCTTTGAAACCTACTAAGGTAGTAGGTATTATTGACAATGGTTCTGAGTGACAATGGTTCAATTTCAATAATTCTTTGAAAAATTCATTTATTTTTAAGAGACAACATGTCCTTCCTTACCTAAAAATCCTGGCATCATTTCCAGCTTTTTTTTTTTCTCTTAATAGAAAGCTGTTCCAGAACACTGCCTCCATATTGTAGGTATTTTAAATAATGTCTTCTGAAAGAATGCATGAAAATTATGTTTGGCTTTGGTTACTAGAGAAGTTAACATAAGCTACTTAGGTTACTAGTATCAAAATGTTATTCAGATGCTTTTATTTATGTAAGTCTATACTAAGAGCTTGATCATGAATGGCTTTTGTTCTTCAAGTTCTTCTTGACCTCATAATCCTTTGGTTTAAATTCTTAAGGGAAAATAAAAGTGCATTAAATAAATCATGCTCTCTATACAAATTTTTCATTTTTTGCATAATGAAAGACTGGTCTTCCTGTTATGCACTGCTTGCTTCTTTCACTGAAACATTTCTTCACATCCAAAAATATATAAATCCTCAAATCTGGAAGGTCTAAAATCTGACAATGTGTTAAAATACTTCCACTGGAATAACTTAAAATAGGATGTACAAATTACTACTTATTCATTCAACCAGATTGTAAAAGAATTGTAAAAGGTAAAATCCATCCTGTATCTTTTGCGGGTCTATGTATAATTGCCTATTTGGTTTCTACTTTAAATAAATAAATAAATATTAAGAATAAGAGAAGTACCCAGAAAGTACCAGAGACATCCATGCTCTACTGAAGAGACAGCAAAGAATTTCAAATTTTTAAGAATACTCTGCCACCACAGTAGCAAAACCTGACTCAGGAAAAGGAATGTAGTATATTACCATGGAACTGCAAATGTAGCTCACCCTACCACAGTGTGGCTCATTTCATCCTCTGGAGTTTAACCCAGTTACCAAATAAAGTAAACAAATTGCTGTTATTGATGAAGTTAATAGTGCTGGTGTTACTAGTTAATCAATAGAGAACCCTATTTTCGGCTACCCTAGTGGTCATTCTCACAGATGATTATACTTAGGAGTATTATGGTCTGCAGTCAACAGCTGATGCTAATTATGGAGGAAATATTTTAGATGAAAGAGAGATGGAGTGGATTGAGCAAGGTCACTGAAGTGATTTGGGGATTATGTTACCCAATTCTCTCATCTCCAAGACTTACTCATCTGCATAGTGTATTCTTCCTTTGAAGACACAAGTCACAAATATTACTGTGAAACTTCTCTTTTACTATGGGAGTGTGGTGGTGTGTTGCTACCCCCTGCTGGCACAGATGTGGTCCAAGCAATTTCTCCACTTCCCCCATGTTTGTTTCAGAAGAACACTATGAATTGCATCATATTTTCTTGTCAGGTATATGAAAAAATAAGGCATGTGAATGTTAATTTAATATCATACCTTAAAAATGAAAATGGGAGTTTTCTTGTCTGTTTGTAATAAAATTTGTTATAAAACTAATAGAATTGTCAAGGGAGAATTTTCCTGGAGTGAGATTAGAGAGTTTTGGTGTTATTGGTTGCAGAGTGGTGGACTTCTGGGAATTCTTTGGTTGCTTCACATTTTTAAAGTATTGTGAGGGCACTTAAACAAGCTTCAAATTATGACTTTTTTCAACACATCTAAACCCCACCAAAGAGCAGCTAACAGCAGAAAGAGACACTAAGCCAGCAACTGTTCTTTCTTTACATTAGCCAAGTTCTACTTCGTACTATTCACACTATAAAACAGAATTTTCTGCTTTGTTACAGTTGAATAAAGTATTTTGACTTATAAAAGCAAATAAATTAAATTTAAAAAAAAAAATGGACAGTGATAAATCATTTAAAAAAGATCAAGTGATCAAGAATTTTGCCTATATGCTTGTTCTAGAGAGGAACAGTAAGTTTCATACTTACAAATGTAAATAATCAAACTGGGTACCTCCATTTCTGCTTTCCCTGTTTGATGGTTTAAATGGGACTGCTTTCAGGGAAATTATGCTTGTTCCTTTCTGACTACCAGGCTCCTCCAAAATTTTTAAACCCAACACCAAGGGACTGAAAATATCCAGTCCCCTCTGAAAACTTGGGTTCATTTTTCCATCATCACTAATGCACAGAATTAGTTCATTTTCTATGGAAAAAAAAAAAAAAAAAAAAAAAAAAAAAAAGAGCTATTAAGATGGAATTCTGGCCATATGGGAGTTACAAGAAGGTCTCAGAGCAGGAATATTCTATCATGTTAATTGATTACTGCAATATGTTGCACATGAGGAGAAGGAAGGAAAAAGAATGTTATGAAGATGTTCCATAAGGTCTCGTCTTTGAGTAATTCAGATCACTGAGGATTTATTGCCCAAGAATTTACTGCTTTTATTCACATTTGGCTCTGATTTAAGGATCTGATCCAGACTCTCCAAGCAAATGGTAGACAAAACCTTGACTGTACTTGAGAGAGTTTCTTTGCAAAATAAAGTTAACTATTACAAACAATACTCAGTTTATCCAGGAAAATCAAGTCTTTGCATCTAGCTGTCTGCAGCTGTTGCATAGCACTGGTTTAAATGATAGCCTGACATGCACTGTGACAGTTTCATGATCATAGCCCAAATAAAACCATTAAATTTTTTTCTTAATGACAAAATCTGATAACTTGGATTTGTGTTAGATAAGTAAAAAAAAAAAAAAAAAAAAAAAAAAATTAGCATGGGTAATCAACTACTCATAATGTATCATTCACATTTATTCCTAATCCAGACAGTGTCCATTGTTATTTCTGTTCAAAAAATAAAATTAAATAAAATAAAAACCTTCATTCTCTGTATTTGATCTTTAGCAGTACACATGCAAAAATATCAAAATGAAAATAACTATAGTGTAAGCAAAGGCAGAACATAATAGTTTCGGCAAGAAGCTGTAGCACAAGGTGAAAGATGGGTTAAAGTTGAGGCATGGTATTTCATCATCTTCTCTAATAATTTGGAATTTAAAGTCAGTTCAAATTACTATCACGCTATCACGAGACAGTTTTCAATAAAATCAGGGTGACTGGACTTATGAGCTATCTGTGCCATATAATGAAGCTTAACTGAATTGCTGTGGTCAAAGTACTGAATTAAAGGGATTCAGGAGGGGGACAAGTGAGGAGAGAAGTATAGCCTCTAAAACCTCTATAAATCTAGTCTTCCTCCTTCCTGCTGCCATCATTAGATTCCTACTCTGCCACTGAATAATCTCAGGTAGGGCTTTAGCATTTGACAAATGAAGGCAATTTGAGGATTTTATACTTGTGGATACATTGTAGGACTTACTGTGTGACTTAAAAGCATTTTTCTTGTAAATCAAATATTACCTTGGAAAATAACAATACTGGGAAATGAAACCAGTGAGGTGCCACTCAAGACTACGGTTCTGCTTTAATCATGTTGCTCTCTGAGAATTTAAAGCTTTTAATCATGCCAGGCTGCCACGTTTTGGGTTAAAATTCATGGGAATTTATGGATATTATTTTGGCCACTGGAGAGATCACTTACTAATATAAAAGGGACTCTATTGAAGTCATGGAAATTTTTTGCATTATTATTTTTTGAATGGACTACAATGACTGCCATGTTCAGAACTACCTGAATCTATGCATGACAAAGTTAATGAAAAATAAGTTTAATTTGCAATGATTTTGACTCTTTTGTTCTTCTGAATTTTGTTTTTGTGCTATGCATTCACAGCTGATTCAGAATAAAAACAGCATACTTTGAATGCTGGGTATCTTCATAGTAATAGCCTGTGTCAATTTTTGAATTCATATTCTAACTTTGAATTAATAACTGTATAAAAGAATTCTTACATCTATGTTTCTTTCAGTATCTGATCAAGACCAGTGTGGTCTTATGATAGGACACAGAACAACATTTAACTACTTAGAGTTTCATTCAACAATCTATTCTTTATCTTTCAGATGAATTATCAGATAAACACCTATGAGATAGCAAAATATAAATCATCAGAAACTAGTCTTATTTTGTTTTTCTCCTAGGTTTAAGGACAAACCTAAGGCTGACAACACACATCAAGGATAATTTCTGTCTCCCTATCCTTCTATTCATGTATGTGGTTATATAAAGCATTCAGAAGGTTCAGAAATCTATAAGGTCAGATAATAGACATAGCAAAACATTAGAGATGCGAAACCAAACAAGCTTCAAAAATTGTATCTATTAGTTGCTGGTGCAAATAAACATTGAGAAGATGTGCTTTAATTTTATGATCATGTAAGTTTGATTTTATGGAATACATTGCATGAAAGTCTAAGCTTTTACATATTCTTTCAGGAGTAATATTCCTCCTGTTGACAAATCTCTTAAACACCTTATGCAAACATCACTTTATGCAAATTACACTTTCAGAGGTGCCATGCAAGAACACATGCACCATATCCAAATCCACAAGAATGCCAGGGATAAATGCATGTTGCCAAGTCATGGGCAGACCAGAACAGCTTTTAAAAATCAGTCTTTCTAAAATGTAGACTAATTTCTTTATAACATCATTTTCCAGACAGATTTATTTCTGAGAATCATGTTTTGAGTTCATCCTAGTTTGTATTTCTGAATCCAACACTGTCAGATAGATATTAGAAAAGTCATCTTATTTCCCAGACACTTAAACTAACCTATTCATGGATATACACAGCTTGTAAAGCTACTTCCATATACCAATCTTAATGAGATTTTGCTCTCCAGCCTTCTAGTTATGGACAAAAAAATCCGATTTTGTGAATCCAGCATGTATGCTTTTAATCTGAAATACTTGAGCATTTCTGCCTCTCACTTTTGCATCTGAGAAATATTTTTTATTTTGTACAGGAAAAAATAAATAAGTAATAAAAATACTTTTAACATTATTTAATTTTCTGAACCTCATGTGTTTTCAGTTGTGAATGAACATAGACATCTTACTGAAGTTCCAGTCAAGCAAACAGAGCTTTCCAGAAAAAAAAAAAAAAAATGTTAACAGTAGTTGCATCCAAAACATACCCCAGTTAACATGGAGCGGAGGATATATAAGCTGTTTCTGGTGCCAGCACAATGCCAAACAATACAGTGTATTTTATTTTTCTCTCAAGGTGTTGAAATTGTTAAATTAACCAAATTCAATTAGTTAAGTAGAGTATAAAGGACTATATCACCATAATTGTAGTTGCTTAACCTTTAACTGCTATCAAGTTTTAGTACTGTAAAGTTGCTTATATATAGCCTGAGAGTTCATCTTCAGACTCCTTAAGGTGTGTATTATAGATGTGCTTACACAACTGCAAGTGCTTCAGCAACTAGAGTCAGCTGACACACATCCTGTCAGCTGACACATATTATAAGACCTTCTGCAAGCTTCAATCTTATTCCATTTGTAAACCAGAGTAAATAGTCTTAAATCAACATTGGGATGATTTAATACATTTTACTTTGTGTTTACTAGAGGTAGGAATGTGCTTAGTGTTGCAGTCAGTGGAAGTTTATCAAAGAACTGTCATTTACAGTGAACAACAACATATGAGCACCAGGCTAGATGACTTCCAGGGGTTCCTCCCAGTCATGTTCTTTTTTTTTTTTTCTTTCCTTTTTTTTCTTTCTCTTTTTTTTTTTTTTTCTGGGATTCTGTGAATTATGTGATTTAATGACTGAATTTCATTAAAGATTTGCAAATTGTGAACTCTAACATCCAAAGAAAGTAACCAGAAAAACTTAAGAAGAATAACCACTGTGTTGATGTAGTGATGCCTCTCACATGTAGGAACTCTTATTTGAAAGGAAATAATCATTTACTAATGAATATCAGTATACATAATATTTAGTTACTATTAATAAGGTGCCCTCACCAAAGCATTATATGAAAATATCTGCAGCCCAGGCTTGCTAACCAGTTATGTCTCTGAACTGCATGTAGCTTTTAGTGCTGCAAAAGAAAGACTTAAAACTTACCTGAAGCAAAAATAGATTGTTGAAGAAGGAGTATAGGAATGGAAATATTACAAAATTCACTGGTATAGTAGAGGCTATAGGGAGGTACATTATAGCCCCAAGATTTATAGCTTTAAAGCTCCTGATTTTTTATTGGAAAATTTATATTTTATAATAACATGTTGCTTTTTCCTCCCAAACTGTTGGCCTCATCCAGTTCTGAACAAAAGATTGACCTTTCCTGAACTATGACAGGCTAACCAAAAGTTAGATTTTCTAGTTATAGAAAGAGTAGCAAGCTACAAAAAAAAAAAAAAAAAAAAAAAAAAAAAAAGGGAGGGGGGGAACCAAACGATTCAGAGGATTTAGTTTCAGACCTGTAATATTTGTTTGTCTCACATTTATTCAGAATTAAAAATGCACATACTTTATAAAGTTAAGCCAAATTAAAATGGTTTAAATTTTGATTTAAAAGTGTCTAAAACTTCAGAATCAAATGGAGAAAACTCAGAGTGTGAGTTACAGATTTTTTTTTTTTTTCAAAGAAAACTCTCCATCCAGGAAAAGAAAATCGATTTTGTTGAGATTAGTAAGCAGACAGGTCAATTTACAGTAGAAGTGTCATTCTAAAGAATTTAAGAGCCCTGTATTGTCCAGAGTTGTTTGTTTGTTTATGCATATATATATATGTATATATGTATATATACATATGTGTGTGTTTATATATAATAGCTATATAATATATACAACAAATATAGATTTAATTTATAAAATAATGTAAATTTTTTAATAATGTAAATGATGTTCTCATCTAATTTCTGATGTGAGTCTGTCAAAAATATGTATTACCCTCAAAAGAAGCTTTTTTTCTTTTCTTCTTTTTTTATGTGTGAATTTATTTTATTTTGTTTTATTTTATTTAGCTCAGTTTAGCTTCCATTAAGGCCGTACTGAAGTGCCCATTTCATGATCTGGTTCTTTATAGTCAGGTAATGAAGAGGATGGATCTTAGGTGACAGAACATACCAGACAGAGATCATAAAATCATAGAATCTTTAAGGCTGAAACAGATCTTCAAGGTCATCTGGTCCAAAATTCCCCCTACTACCAGTATCACCCACTAAACCATGTCCTAAGCATCACGCCCAACCTTTCCTTAAACACCACCAAGAATGGTGACTCCACCACCTCCGTGAGCAACCTGTTCCAATGCAAAACCACTCTTTCTGAGAAGAAATTTTTCCTAATTTATGATGAGGCAAATGGGAATGGTCAGAATTGAATATACACGAAGTGAACAGCCTCTGGGAGTAGAAAAATGGCTTTTTTGGTCCATGGTTTGCTTAATTAATAAAGGAATAAACAACTCACTGGCATCACACCAAAAGTAATTTACCTTCTCACTTCTTTGTAGCTTTATGTGGGATGAGTAAGAATTGCCTTCATTTCCAACAGATCTTTATATTTACATGCTGTGATAAGTGGGTGTATTTTACGTAAGTGTTCCCCTGACCAAATGCAAATGGAACTTGAGCAGTAATGACAGAATATGGAAACAGTAGAGTTAACAGCATTAAATTTGTTACAAGGTCACAATCCCAGATACAAATCAAACTACTAATATCAAAGGGAATAAGAAGCTTGAGAGAACTTTAACGTCAACATATCTAATTTCATTTTATGAGCCTTTCAAGACACAACAGTGCATATCCAGACAAAAAGTAGTAATTTTAAGCCAGTCTAAGAAATAGTATAGGCCAATAATTTTGAGGTTAATATTACCTATTCTGTATTTTTCACCCAGGTATTGGGTTTCAAATAAGCTAAACTTCTTTTAGTGCTTATATGGTCTTTTTCTTTCAGATTCAGCCTGCAAAAATTGGAAACAACTGGTTTAGGCCAATTTCATGCTATCTGTATTCTAAGAAGCAGAGTACTAGAAATCTCCCAGGAAAATCCTTAGTACTTCAACTTTTGTTTTTTTTTTTTTTACTCTTTTCAGGCTGGATCATTTTATCTCAAGTAACAAAATTCCAAACATTTGTGCAACTCTTCATGGTTTATCCACATCTTTGGTCTTCTTATCACTATCACTTAGCTGAATGTATATTCAAGTAGGATTATATTCTTGTCCTGAATCAGAAACCTGTAGTTTATGACTGGGACAACCTGAGAAACTGCACATCACTATCAAACTCCTTTCTCCTCTGATGTGAATCTGGAGAGCACGTGCAGTGTTACTTTGTATTTGAGTTAACAAAACAAAACAATCCATTTTAAATATTGTGTATTCACTGGACAACAGTGATTTTCAGTGTCATTCCTATCCAAATGCTAATCATTCTCTACATTATGGAGGAAATACTTTTTGAATGTATATGTGTATCCATTGTCTCAGGCTTAATCAGGCCTTCAGTTCTTAGGCTCATTTTTTACAATGAGGCATCAACCAAGTCACCACAGAGATAGCAACAGTACAAATCACTGAGTATATCAATACTTTTTACTCCATGCAGTTTGCACAGGCAAGGCCTGCTTAGTACCTGAATTATAGCTATGGTCCTCAGTAGCTGAATAAAAGAAAGAAAACCCAGTCCTGTCATTTTACATGGGCTTTGTGAATCTTGCGATATTGGTGGCATGTTAAAATTTTACTTCCTAAATTTGGAGTAGAAACATTGAGTGAGTAATAAATTGCATTTTGAAACTGCTGATTTCATATTGCTCACTTGTAAGCCTGACTTGGAGCATGCAGATAGATCTTTTGAAAATGCTGAGAAAAATTACGTGTTACACTGTACATATGCTTTAACAATTTGTTTTATGGAAGTGCTAAGATTTTTTTTCTTGACCATTTTTTTAATGACTATTCCATCATTTCCTATGAACACACTTCCTTTTACTGACACACCTATGTGAATAATTTGGCATTTCATTCCCATCTTTGATGAGTTGGTTGTATTTTGCTTTTATCTCTCATATTCTAAGCCAATTCAGTCTTTGGTGATTACCTTCATCATTCTGCCTCTACTATGGTTCAGTATACAGACTAATTAAAATGTACAGTAAACTAGATAAGAACTACGTCCTTTTAATCTCAAATTGTTATCACTTCAGACCCCAAACATGTAACCGAAGGATCAAAGGCTGAATTTTTATCATAAATATAATTCAAAAACAAAGAAAATCTGAAGGATTTTCAGATAAATAATATCAGGATAAGTCAGTGTAAATCTATAACCATTTCTCTCACATAATACAGTATATTACAATTTATTTTGTACTTTTCTTTGTTAGGTCTACAAATAGAAATATCTCAAGGTTTATCCAGCTGAACAGGTAAGAGTCAAGTATTATCTTTTTTCAAATTATTTATTTTATTTTTCTACTTTTTAAAATATATGATAATAATAAAATTATAAGATTATAATTTAACTATTAGATCTTGTTTCTAATTTCTATAATTTTTTTTACTCCGATATTGCTCATTCTTTGCTATGTGTTTTTTTTCCTTCAGGAAATTATTCAATTACTAATTGCTTTTAGTTATTCCTAGTATGTTTAATACTTCTTGTTTTCCTTGCTTTAGCTAAAAAGCAAATTTATGAATAAAATATTAGTTAACTAGCCAAAATAATAATAATAATAATAGGAAAAAATCCTAGCTTTATGTGAATTTAAATATTGGGAAACAACGAAATTCATGGGATAGATCAACAGTATAAATATACAAAATGGGTTTTCCAGAGTTTTAAACACACTTTCTGCATTCTCTCTCCTTCACCTAAACATGCAAAAATGCATGCAATGAGATAATGCACACAACTTTAGTATAGTCTTCCTGTGATTACAAAAACTTTGTCCACACAGTTTAATCAATAACTGAAATGGAGTAGTGGACACCCAAATTGGAGTTAAATTATACTTTTTCTTTCTATTAAAAATATATTTATGTATATGTTTAATTACTGTTTACAAGGGCTGAAAAGCTAAAAAATAAATGACAGCTAGTTAAATATTTGTTTGACTATCACTTAGTAAATACATAAATCTTTTCTTCTTTTCTTAGATATTCAGCTCTTTTTAACTGAATAACAAGGAGTAGGTAAGTTACTATGATAAATGATTCTTTCCAGTTGCATATTCTATTCATAATCTTTTCATTCATTAGAGTTTTTAATTTGTTTTGGGTTTGTTGGTTTTCATGCTCACATGTATTTTTAAAGAAATAATTTATTACAGTTCATATTTCTTTCTTTTCAAAATTATAATCCAATTACTTTCTCAGTAAACAAGAATACCTCCTTTTTATGTGAAATGAACTACCAACAAATGTGGTTTCTGATTAGACAAGCTAATTTTGAAGGGACAGATGGAATCAAGCAATGAACTGGATAAAAATAATAATGGAGCATACCTTGTTAAATAACAAATGGAACAGACTTTAGAGACGATTAATGCAGGAGATACTTAATGCTGAGATATATTGAACAAGCTTTGTCTTATTTATTTGTTGCTATAAATCACAGTTAATTTCCTTAGATGGTGTAATGCTACCTAGCTAAAAATATGACATTTCTGTAAATGTATGCCATTGTAAGTCTTTTTGTTTTCTCCTACTTTGCCTGCAAATCCCAGAACCCATTCTACGAGTTTGACAGGGAACTGATAACATTTTGTGGCCCAAATTCAGTCACTTAACTTTCATATGAGTCCCAAATGTGGCAGTATTATTACTCCAGACTCCCAATGAGTGATAACACTGAAGAGGGACCCCCAGAAGCCACTGTGGTTGTACTGAGAATCTCCACAACTGCTTCCATCAAACACTTAATATAAGAAAATTTCTCACTTCCATAGTCTGAAAGAAAATAAAATGAAGTGTAGACTCCTATGTTGCACAAAAGTCTGAAAAAAAAAATACCATGTTAGTCATTACAGAATCACAGATTGGTTGAGGTGGGAAAGGACCTCTGGAGGTCACCTGGTCCAAGGCCCTTGTTCCAGCAGGGCCATCTAGATTAGGTTGCCCAAGACCATGTCCAGATATCTTTTAAGTGAATAAGTCCATTCTATTCCACTTGAATTTTTGTTTCCTGTATATAAAATCTTCCATGGATGGAGGTCAGCATCAATATTTTCTCTCAGACTACATGTATTTATGTGCATGCTTGAGCATATGCTTCTTTTCAGAGTTGCATGAGATAAAATAGTGTAACTTGTCAATCTCAACTGCAATCAAACAGGGGTGCAGAAATTTGTCTGCAGCCCTTTGATTTCAACATGCATAGGCACAGAAATCTGTGTCAAAGCACCTGATTTGAGGATTATGGCTTCAGTTATTAACTGTTGCTAACAGCAGCACAGAACAAAGTAAACTCTGGGAAAGTTTTGCCAATTATATTTCTTATGAATTGTATCCTGAATATATTTTAGATATGTTTTTAACTATCAAATTCTATCAAAATTCTATAAAAACTATCAAATTCTGCATATATTTCCTGTTTTTTTTTAAGTTTGTTTGTTTTACCAATTATATCTTCATAGCCTATATACCAAGTGTGCAGCTGTGCATAACTTTATTTCCACTGCTCTGGGAAATCCACACCTAGCTATATTGCTAGAAACTAGTAAAGACAGAATAAGTCTGTAGAATGGTTTCAAAATCAAGGTAATTATGATTTTTGTTTTTTTTTTTTTTTTTTTTTTTTTTTTTTTTTTCTCTTCATAACATGAAAAGGTCAGGTTTCTACATGTGTAACTGAGATTAGGAGAGAATAAAGCACCAGTTCAGAAGCTATAAGCCAAGGAAATTTTCATATACGTATATAAATATCCAGTATGGGAAACTGGTCTAAAAACATTCAGGACAAATATTGCAAGAAAGCATTTTATCCTATGTATAAGCATCATTTCCTAGCAATATTTTTTTTGCACTGGGTTTCTGAAAAACTGAATTATGCACAAGTTACCAAGCCCCAATTTGCTAGGCTCGATTTAGTTTCAAGTCTTAACACCAAAGCAACATTTTAGGGGGCTGTTGAAAAAAATGTATCAGAGCTAAATCAGGTGGACTCTGGGATATTTTTCTGTTGCTGGATATTTTCTGTTTGCTGGAAATAGTGAAGTTCTCTTTTTAAGATGTATAAGAAATGCTGTTTTTTAATAAAAGCTTTCTGAAGTAGCAGACATTTGAGGGGAAAAATGCTTATTGCTCTTATCCTTTTATGTTCTTGAAATGAGCATCTGTGTACATATTTCTAAAGAAGAAAGTTTGTAGTAAAAATGTCCCTGGCCCATATTAATGACTTTCCCCCAGAGAAAACAATCTTGTAAAGTCAAGTTTTGCTTAACTCCATAAGTCAAGGGTCAAAAATATCAGTTTTCATAAATTTTAAAGGTGTGCAATATAATCAAAATTACATTTAAAGATCTTTTGTACAGATATCCGTACTGTATATGTTCAGCTTTTTATTCAAAAGTGACGCAATTGGCAATTTAGTTATGAAGGAAAGCTTGTAGTTACATATCCCTGTACAGTGTGTCTGATGTCATATTTTGTTTTATCTGAAGATAGAGAAATTGTATGTAAGTTTGCCTTACTTTCAAGAAATATATATATATATTTATCTTCACTTAGTAATAATACTTCCTGAGCAATTTTCAAGACTCGTTTTCAAAAAATAGAAAAATATTATGTACAACTATTAAGAAATCAGTTTGACATAATACTTTTTCAGTATATTGTATAATTTCATTTGGTATCAAACATCAAAACTTACTGCTGTGAAATATTCAGTTATAACACTATTTCTTCATCAGCTGCCAACGTACTGGAAGGTCACTAAAGCAAGAAGATGATACACAGTAGTGTAAGAACTCTATTGTCAAGATTCATTTGATTCCTGTTGATTGGGAGCCAAGACGTATTTTGTTTAAACTCATGACTATGAACTATGTAGGAAAGGCTTCCTTTTCTCTGGAAATGTAAGGGCCTAAGTGGAGAACTCTATCATATGTTTTTGGGAACAAATGGCACAAAGGAGTCAACACAGGATTTCATGAGATGACCTAGGCACAATGGATGTTTAAGAATACCTTCCTCATTGGTATCTATGGTCCCAATCCAATGTTTATTGTAATTCACTTCATCATCCTCTTTCTGTCTTAGTTGGAATTGTGCAGGAACTCTTGTGTGACTCTTCCACTTTGTCTTGTGATCAGCATCACATAGGAAAACAACCCTATAAACATTTTCAGCATTTCCACAGGGAGGATTATGTCCTCTTGGCACAATTTCAGGTTCTTTTTCTCTTCCATGGATCCAGGAAAAATTGAAATAAAGTTGCCCATGTAGCCACCTTATTTTTTGGTAGCCATGTCCTTCTTTACAATGAGTGACTTCTTTACAATGAGGAGAGTTTTTCTGGAGAGAGATAATGCCACCTCAGTGTCCTCCTTTTAAATCAATCTTATCATCTTGAGTCTGAGGAGCAGCTCTCCATAACTCAATTGCAATAGCATGATGGTGTGATCACTTATAAATATGAGTAAGCATGTTCCCCCACTAGAATATTATCCAATCTTAATTTAAAAGTCACCAGAAAAACAACTTTAAAGGCCTGCTCATTTTAAAGACATTAATAGAAACATAGTAAACAGCACCATCCAACCATTAGACTTGAAGAAGGGAAAGGAATGATGGGTCCTTATCTCTTTCTTATAAATATTGTAAATGTAATTGCTTTGTACACAAAACAGGGATATCACAGGACTGTAATCCCTGTGGAGGGTCCACATGCTATTACAGTATATGGAATATCACAGAATCACAGAATGGTTGAGGTTGGAAGGGACCTTCAGAGATCATCTAGTCCAACCTCCCTGCTCAGAGAGGGTCACCTACAGCATATTACACCAGATCACATCCAGATAGGTTTTAAATATCTCCAAAGAAGGAGATATTTATGTCCTCTCTGGACAGCCTGCTCCAGTGCTCTGTCACCCAAACCATTAATGTTCTTCCTCATATGGCAATGAAAATTCCTGTGGTTCAATTTATACCCATTACCTCTTGTCCTGTCACTGGCCACCACTGAGAATCCACTTTACATTTATTTATAAATAAAGTATTAAGAGAGGTATTTATAGGGGTTGATATGATCCCCTCTCAATCTCCTCTTCTCTTGGTTAAAAAGGCCCAATTCGCCTAGTCTTTCCTCATAGGACAGATGCTCCCATCCCTTAATCATCTTTGTGACTGTATGCTGGACCCTCTCTAGAACTTCTATGTCCCTCTTGTACTAGGGAGACCAGAACTGAACACAATATTCCAGGTGTGGTCTCAGCAGTGCTGAATAGAGAGGGAGCATCACCTCTCTCAGCCTGCTGTCCATACTCCTCTTGATGCAGGCTAGGAACATACTTCTCCCATGGTCTCAAAATTTGTACGAACCCAGTCCTTCCACATCTATTTTTGCTGTAATCTTCAGCTTTACCCAGTGTTTCAATATGGAAATTCTTCAGTGCTATTTCTGAAGGCATAAAAATAATCTCCTTAAAAGTGTTTTTATTAAAAAAATGTTCCCTTTATTTTTAGCATATCAGTCATGTGGATGTTGTTTTTTCTTGGTAACTGGTAACTTATTTTGAAGTACTACGTATACTAAAACTTTGTTATTGACTTCCAGACACTTCCTCTTATTCACCTCCCTTCAAAGATTATACTGCCAAATCCCTCTTCTCTCTCATGTATGTATCTGGAAATCATCTCTAACTGCTTTCTCTCACTTACTAAGGCAAATTGCACCTTAGTGCTGATCGAGTCAAACTTCAGAGTTTCAACATCTGAAATTTCCATCTGTGCCTTTTTGTATCTTCCAGTCATCAAATCCACTGTTGCCAGTTTGCTGTTACTAAAGTTAAAATTAAGGTCAGGTTGGATGGGGCTTTGAGAAAATTGGCCTAGTGGGAAGTGTCCCTGACCATGGCAGGAGGATTGGAACTAGATGATCTGTAAGGTCCTTTCCAATCCAAAGTATTCTATGATTCTATGATTTTATACTAATGCTAATTATGGCCATTCCCATTTTTCTAGTTTCCTCCACTAGTACATCAGTTTCCTTTTTGCCATGGCTTCTGAATTAAAGTTGCTAGAGGAGTGCAATATATACAGGGTGATGCTGGGAGGCAAAGCCTAACTTGGAATATGAATCTTATATTACTTCAACACATGTCGTAAGATAGAGATGTAATAAGTGTGATGTCAAGATTTTTGGGTAGTGCTGAATAGCACCAGCATTCTTTGCTTATGAACTGTTACCTAATTTTGTGCTATTTCTCATCACCTCTGCTCTCAGTTTTCCAGTAAGGACCTCCAGGTGAGCTCTCGAGAGCTCCATACTTACAAGAAAGATGCCTCCAAAATTATTACCTTTCTGGCCACCTTACTTACTAGTGGACCTTTTATATATATATTAGAGTCCTTCTGCATTTCAGATGTCCTTAAAATATCAGAGAACCACAGTACAAATGGAGCTACCTTTAAGTGCTGCATATGTAGTAAATATGATTTTCTGAATCTCATCTTGTCTGTCTGTTCCTGTTTGGTTTTATTATATATATATATATATATATATCCGAATTATATTATATATAAATTATATTATATTCATATAATATTAATTATATTGTATAATTATATATATATATATGTATATACATTAATATATATATATTCAGTAAAGAACAAAAGTGAAATACTGAAGAGTAACCTAGGCTTGTGGTAAGACAGGTTTCAGTCAAGATAGTTTTTGCATAATTCTGCACTTTTTATTTGTAAGTCATATTTCCATTTCTCACAGGAGTTGTTGCCTTGAAAAAGATTTTTGCCCTCTTATTTCTGAAAATTAGATTCTTAAAGCAGCTAGTACTGGAGTCATATGTGATACAATTTACTAGTTGCAGTAACATTGCCTTTGATTTGAACGCTGCTTTTGGCATAATATTATGGGTAGGCCAGGGATTCATGCTACCATAGAGAAAAAGATTTAACGCTTAGGTTTTTTAAGTTTCAGCTGTCTGAAGACAACAGAAACAAAGTATATAGGAATATTGAGAGGCTAGATTTGAAGAAGTGTGCTTGCAAATTGAATATTCTCATGGAAACAGAAAGAGTGATGTTTTGTGGTTTTAGCCTCAATGAGTATGAGAGAAAAGGGTGGAAAGACATCTGAGTGCATGACACACAGTGATGGAAGAGTAAATACCATCCTGAGAAGGAAAAAGAATGCCAGAGGGAGGTTGTAGCAGGAACCAGCTGTTATTTCAGTCACTCATTGAATCAAATGTCCACCAGCATAGGCCTGTGATGGTGCTCTGCGACAAGGGAGGTCTCTGAGGAATGGCAGTGAATGACCTAGTCAGGCGACAGTGAAGATTTCAAGGCTCATCTGTATTTAATTAGCAAGTTGAGCAAAATCAACACATTTCCTGGAAAATCATTCTGTATTGATGAATCAGCATTTTCCACAAGAAGACAAATATTCTGTTGACAGTTTTGACCAGCTTTATTTTCAGCATCAAGGGATCTTGTGCCTCTCCTCTCTGTCATATCTACTCTGGTCCTTGATGCAGGAATTGTCATCTTTTGCACATTGCCTGCAACAATAGCTGGAGGCCGTAGACTACAGCACAAATTGGCATAGAAATCAAAAGATATCTGATGCGTTTTCATTTCTATGCCTATCTAATTGATGGCCTCTCTAACTTATGCTGCCATAGATTGATACTGTCACATCACAGATCAGCCCCAAATGAGTGAACCATATGCAACATTTCAGACTATTTTTGGCATTGCTGGCACAGAAATATACTGTAGCAAAACCTAGGTTACCATATGTAGATAGTTTGTACCCAGGCAAAGTGTAATCACAAGCAGTGACACTGCTTTCCTCTTTTTTATGGTGAAGCTGATTTAAATTTAAGTTTAGTTCCCTCTTTATTTCTCATTTTAATTTCCTCTTTTCATATAGGGGAAATTATGATCCTATGAAGCTGTCATTAAATGATCAAACAATATTGAACAACCTAATGAAAATCTTAAGCAAAAGTCATTGTGAATTAGGTATTTGCTAAACTGACAACACAAGCCTTTGTAAACCTGATATTGTTCTTATGTAAACTCATGAATGGAGACTTTCTCAAATAAATTACTTAATAACTTCAGAGAGTCATTGGCTGTGTAAATATATCCCAGGGGCGCATACTAAGATTCCTGAATTTAAATGTTCAATAGAACTTCATATTTGTAACCTTTACTAACGAGTTTTTCCTTATGAAATCATTATTACCATGAAAAAGTTAAATTTTATATCTAATTTCTTGAATTAATGTGGTTTGAAGACCCTAAGGGTTTGAAAGTTCTGTCACTGGAATGCATCATTTACATAATTTTCATAGCCCCAACCCTTTGCTCTCAACTATGAATGCACATTGTGATTTTTTTGCATGTTAAGGCAGCAACTTCTATTTTTCTCTGCACAAAACAATTAACAGAAGAATAACAGGTAATAAACATTTTTAATCCTTAATGTTACATCAGCAGCAAAGGGCCATATTTCATGCCTTCACAACAATGCTGTCTGTTGAATGATGCCTTTCTGGTTCCTCACTATGAGGATATTTGATTAGAAAAGGAAAAACAATAGAGTTATTTGAGATCAGTGGAGCTTTCCATCATTTCCTGCTTGATATACTTGTGAGCACACAGCAGCATGGACAGATTTTTAAGCAGACTAGACAGTATTTTCTGAACTCTGTATTATCATAGTTCAGCTATGATCTATGGGTTGTTTTATTCATATATGTATTTTTGTTTTTAATATATATATGTATTTTTTGTTTTAATGTAACTTATTAAATAGAAATTTCTTCTCATAAGCCCAGACTTTGGACACCAACGCAACACAAATTTCAACCAAAATATCTCTTGGTATTAACTTCTACTCTGCCTACTTTTACTAGTAATCTTTTTTTTACTGTAGGTCTTTGAAAACTCAGGGTCATAGACATATTGTAGGCATAAAACAAAAATGTACAACAGACCCAAACATGAAAACCATTATCAAAATAGTGACAAAGATAGACCTAACATGTGAGTGCTTTGGGGTTAGCATAACAATCACAGTGGAAACATAACTGTTCAGATAGTGTTTTGAACAGAAAAGCTGAACTTAGTTCCATGCAAAGGCAAAACGTGTTTGACAACAACTGCTTCCACCAGTGGTTTAAAACAGACCAAAAATAAATTTCACATTGTAGACACATCTACTGTTCCCCAGATTAACAATGTGCAATATAATTTTTATTATTATTATTGTTTCTATCTGTGCACAGTGAAAAGACCAAAACAATGTAATCTGTTTTGTGGCAAGGTTTTGATTATGATTCAATGTGAGATTAGGATTCCATTTTTAATTATATAATTTGCATCCAGTTACTAGTAACTAAAAGCTGTTGCACCTGGGGAAGAGTCACTAATTCTACTGATTGCCTCTTCCTTGGCTGCAGTGGGAACCTACACATTTAATGCACCAATTACTTCTGTATTTTCAACTTTTAAGGTGTAAGGAGCTCACTATGACCTTTTGAGGCTGATTCATTTGCCCATATGTTCTTGACTAGTGCAACCTGAGAAGCAATAAGTTAACCAAAGCATCCTCATGGGATCAGCAGAGATGTTGCAGGACATAGGGGAGTCCCATGGCTTTTAGAGTGGCCACCAAATGCAGTGCCCTATTGAAGATCACATAGTGCTATGCAAGTAATTAAAGTAACTTAATTAAGCCCTTGTGTCTCAAGTGTTACATTTTTATATAATAAAGAATTAACACAACACTTTTACACCAGCCACTGAAAGCAGTTTATTCTAACACAATTCAAAACGGAGGCACAACCTCAGAAACTTTTAACCAAACATAATTTATCCTGAACTGCTAAATACAATGCAGTAAGGTGAATGCTGATCTTTTTTTAAAGTCAGCTTATTGTGCCTCTGATTTTTCCAATCTTTTTCAGATCTTCTGTAAACACACACTCTTTGTTGTTTTTTTCTGTTTTTTTTTTTTTCTTTTCTTTTCTGTAGATGGAAAATCACATTTGTTTTTAATCTCTCTAGTCACAAAATGTCTAGAAAGAGCTCATAACTGCATTATCTAGATTCCTGTTATTTTCCAACAGAAGCTTCAGATGTCGTGTTATGTGTTAATGCTCTTCCCACCCAGGACCAAAAGAGTCTTAGGGAAGGAAACAAAGATGAACAATTTTGAAAATGTTGATTTTTGAAAATATTTTAATTGAAAATTAAATCCAAAAGTTACAATTTTTAGTGATCGGTGCTTAATGTTAAAAAGGGCTTAACTCAAATACCGAAACAGAACCATTTCAATCTAGCTTCTAACCAGCAGAAGTTTTCTTTAGTCCCACATTTTCTCCCAGACAAATCATTCTGCTTGACATAATAGAGGAAGCCCAGTGTGTGTGATCAACAGAGTAGAGTTTTAAATTTCCTACAAATCATGTTAGCTGCTAGATGTTATGTGCAACTGTAGGAATTAGCCATACTAAAGTTATTCATTTTGCACTCCAAACAAACAACCTCAGAACAGCTTGCTGGAAGGTCTGGCACTTACAATCAAATTTACTGATGACTTCCAATGTAGAAGTCAAAACGAAGTCAGCCATTTGAGGTTGCTCACTACCAACCTTGCCTTTCCACTAGCCAAATCACTACCCAGATGCTCGTAGAGCCTTGTTATTTACCATAATGCCAACATGTTATCCAGGTTAAAATGTGTTTTGCTATTGATCCAAACATACACTAACCCAATGGAAAATTTTATTAAGGAGTGTTATGTTGTTTGTGAATGCCAAAATTTGACTGGCTCAGGATTGTAATGGATTTTGAGACATTTGCTGCATGCTAAATCACTATGCTGTAAATTCTGGTTTATAAGAGATTAAATGAATCCAGATGTTTTATTTTTTTCTCTTTGCTTTTGCATGGCAATTTCCAATAGCCAAAACCCCAGACCAACACTTACCAAAGACTCCTGCTGATTTCTGTGTGTTCTGGATGCAGCCATTGGAAAACCTTCACATGATATCCATCATCCTGCTGAGATGCGAGCTGATGTTCTGACCCAGCATTGGTGTGCTCTTCAGACATAACAGTTTGTCTCTGATTTGCAGTATCTCTTAGTAACCTAGGTATTCTTCTTCCTGAGTCATTCCAGTGACAATGGAGACAAATTGAAAAGAAACACCCATAAAACTCAAATTAAAACATATAACTCAACTCTTTATGCCATATCAAGGTTTGACTGGTTATAAATTAACTATCTGGACTGATTTTAGGACTTTATGAAAATACATTGTTGCCCTGTAAACTAAAGCTCTGAAAAATATGACTAATAGTACCAGGACAACAGGAGCTACATATTCCATCTGTTTATCTGTTCTTGCCTGCGTAACACTGGGTTATGTATTATTTCATGACTGTTAGGGCACTAATTTTAGGTTTCTGGACCTAAGCTTCATCTATCCATCAAAAGATCTTGAAGGTATGCCAAACTTTTGTTTTGCTGTATCATGCTTCTATTCTCAGTTAGTTTTTGTTGCTTTGTTTTTGTTTCTTTTTTTTTTATATATATTTATTTTTATTTATTTATTTATTTATCTTTATGTTAGATGTAAAACTGGAAAAAATACCTTAACATTTCTCTTACTATTGTGATTTTATTTTTTGCACACCAGTATCTCTTGCTTCTGATAAATATGCAATCCTTAGGTATATCCTTTGCCTAGAATTGTGTCCTAACTTGGAAAAGAACATTCATGAACAGAAAACCATTTTTTTTTCTGTGTTGTCTGCCTGTAACTTTGAGTTTCTTTTTATTAGATTGTGTACATAGTAAACTTTTCCATGTCATTTCTTGCAACTATTGTGATTTCTGTTGTAACACATATATTTTTTATTTCTCCTATTCAGAAAAAAAAAAAAAAAGTAAGGTGGACTGTCAGGAAGGATTCCTTTTGTTCTTACACTGCTGCATTTTGATAATGTGGAAGTTGATCTTGGAGGTTTGGTGTGGTTTTTTTTGTGTGTGTGTGTGTGTGTTTTTGTCGTTCTTGTTTTGGAAATTTGAATCAACGTAACAGGTACTTGGTGCATAGAATGAGCTTGTACATTAATTAAAGTGGGAGAATCTCAAGGTATTTAACTCATTAAGGAGAAGTTAAGAACTGACTTGATCAGAGTCTAATACTTGCAGAAAGAAGACTTTCTCATAATCATTGACTCTTTAATTTAGCAGAAGAAGACGTAAGAAAATCTAGGCAATGGAAGATGAAGGCTGACAAATTCAGAAGTAAAAATGAGATACTCAAAGTGTAACACCTACAGTGATACACCTACACAGATGTGTTAGATATCTAACACATCTACACAGATATGTTTGATTCTTTACTACTTGTGGTCTTCTTAAAAATTCACTATATTCAAACATAATGCACTGCCTTATTGCAATGCTAGGCTGAGTTCCTGGTGTGTATTACGTAAAAGAACAAGTAGCTTTACAACAATCCTTGCTGGATATCACCTATGTGTATAGCTGGATGCTGTCACTCCTTCAGTTGTCTCCATCACATCTTCCATGTGGTTTGTATGCAAGACCTCCATCAAAGCTCCAGTTTGTATCTCTAAAGGATGCAAATGATACAGAACCAATAATAATATCTAGTAGGAGAAATAGCCTGTAAAGTACCAGTTACTAATGCTGTGAGGTGATTTTATCACCTTGTCAAAACATAACCTCTGTTCCAAAGGGTTGATTAAAATTAGACCATGAATGTGTATTTGACTCCTAAATGGAAAGGCCTTAGTAATAACAACCTCTACTCTTGACAAAAGCAGTGGGGTGTTTGCAACATGCACTTCAAGAGTGGGATTCAGACCAGTGGATTAGATATCTAATTTATGCCTGTTTCAGATACCTTTGGAAACAATTCTCTACTTAAGCGAAAATATTCTTCATACTGTCTAACAGAGAAGGGCTTACAGACTGAGATACTGTTTATTTAAGCTTAGGTTTTATACTCAAGTCCTGGTCCCAAATCAGCTCCTGAAACATCCTTTTTCTCTTCTTAAACTCTGCAATGATTCAAAAAGATTAACTCCCTAATTTATGTAATTACTTAGGTTTCATAGTAGAAGGTTTATAGAAGTAGGTTTACAGTAGACATCAGATGGCTCATTAATCCCTAACGACTAGTGGGTGCTGTCCAGTCCCAACACCTGACAGACCTTCTTTTTCCCTCTCTAAGCTCAGATCCCTCTTAAGCAAGGTAGTTGTTTCAAAAAAATCTTGGAGGGATTCATGAGACTAATTGTAGGCCTCTTGAAACTACCATCCTCAATTCTCCTTAGGAGAATAATTGTTTATAAGGCATAATTCATCTCCTGTTATGTTCCGCTATGAATTATACATTGGAATTGTATTCTAATGATACCTAATTTTCCCTATTGCCACAAAGTCAACCTAAGGAAATTAATTAGGTTTTTAGATACTGATACTGTCAATGTCTGAAGTTAGGTCAGATAAACTTTCCACATCTTTATCTTAAGATCAACATGCCAAGCTTCTTCATCTGGTCAGATTAATGAGGGATTAACAAAACCAGATATAACCCAGTAATATTTCAGAAGATACCCCAGAACAGTAGTAAATGAATAGTGTACTGTATTGCTTGCATCTTTCATTTACCAACTTAATACACACAGGACAGAAAGCTTTTGTTGCACAGTAGCAAAACAAAAATAAATAAATAAATAAATAAATAAGTAAATAAACATGCAGGTAGATAAAAAAATAAATAAAGGAACTAACATTTTAAAACACTGTAGAAAACATTTCTCCCCAAAAAAAACTTTAATATGAAAATAATACATCATATGTGAAGTGCCATCAGTATTTTTGGTGCTCAGAACAAGAATATGTTGTTAATGCTTTGGAGTGCATACATGGCATTTGGGTACCTAGCTGACATTTTAAGTGATTGAATGTTAGGAAGCTGCATCCCATCCCTGTTGCTGAAAATGTGCTCCCAGGGTTCACACCCTGGAAAAGCCCTAGCTCATAGGTAGAACAGCAAATAGATGAGGAGAAAGGGCAAAGATGTTATCCATAAGGTCATACAGCTTCTTTTCATTATGGGAGAATAGTTTTTTAAAGTCAGCAAAGGATTTGGAAGAGAATGTCAAACCTTTCAAGGCACAGATTTCTCTCTCAATAGGGAGCCAGAGTAGGGAAAAGTGGAGGTATTAAACAGTGTTAGGTTTAGAGCCACAGGCATTGAAACTATAGTTGATACTGTGATACAACCAAGAGAATGAGAAGGATGTTGGATGATGAAGAGGAAACAGTAGTAGGAGAAATATTATTCATTGTCTTGTATCGCAAAAGAGGTTAGAGCAAATTATGACAATCCCAAATGCCTCCAGATTCTCACCAAAAGAAAAACAGAATTGCATAGTCATTCTTGATCTAAATACAGTTTTGTTCTTTTTCCAGAATAACATCATATGCTGCCCTGTACGATCTACTTTGTTCCTAAAGTCAGCGGTCTTAAAGGGGTACAGGTGATAGTGGTGTCAGATGTATGAGGAGTAGTGAGGTCCATACCTCAATAGTAACTGAAGCAAGCTCTTTCCCATTGTGAAACTGTAATGCAAGTACATACAATTCAGTCAAAGTATGACTGACTCATTATATTGAAAGTTTAAGATCTTTCCCTACTTACGTCCTGAAAGCAAATGAATTTCATTCAACTCAGCAATTCTGATTGGGTTATAAGGAGTTAGAAGCTTTGAATTTTAGTCTCTATACAGTTGCAGAGGAAAAACTTCCTAGGGGTTGCTTCTACTAAGTAAACACAACATGAAATCCAGCTGTGAGTTTCTCTGTAGGTTTGGCTGTTTGTCGAAAATATCTTTTGAAGTTCTCAGATACATAACCCATCACACTAAAAAGTAACACCAGGTAGCATCTCCTGGCAAAGCTCATGTACTTGCTAATAAGAACTCCAATGTACTTGCTAATAAGGACTCCTGGAAACTGTAAAGTTGCTAGATAAAATTCTCAAATTTTGGAACTCTAAGGTTACTATTTGCTTTTTATTTCTACCATTGATTCACACTGTTAATATAAGATTACATTTATATTTAATATGGTTGAATTTTTACCCAAAACAGAATTAGAAAATAAAACATTTCTTACCATGAATCTTGTCATGACAATTTGCAATTGGCCCATTTCTAGGTTTTATTTTGCATTTCTTAGAATACACCAGAGCTACCAGACTGGGACATATGAAAATGTAATTGAGCTTGAAATGTCATCTTGATAGCAAGTGATACAGTTAATTTTGTTGGTAAATGTTGTGCAGTGCTAATTGCTAAGTCTAAATTTAACAACTAGTTTAGAAAATCTGCAGTGTAATTTATAATGGGTTATAAGCTGCAGGCTTCAGCTTGTGCTGACTTTTTTATTATTATTACTTGCATCAGTTTACAAAGATACAGCTAAAGAATTTTAACCAAGAATCAAGATGCGTGCCTAATTTAACTTCAAGTAAATTTGGCTATACACCTACTAAATTTCCTAACACTGCAAAATATATTCTAACAAATTAAGCTTTTTTCTATATTTTGTAAACAAAACAAAACAAACAAACAAAAAAATTAAACTGATATTGTCATCCTAGTCTTCATTAAATTCTTCAAAAGTTTCACTGATGTTGTTGTAGTGGGTTTACGTGGCAAGGTTTTGGTAGCAGGGGGCCATAGGGGTGGCTTCTGTGAGAAAGATCTAGAAGCTGCCCCATGTTTGGTAAGGGCCCCACTGCTGACCAGAGCTGAGCCAATAAGCAATGTTGTTTTTCACCTCTGTGAGAGCATATTTAAGACAGGGAAAAAAACGCTGTGCCACTCAGCAGCTGGGAGGGTGAGAGGAGTGAGAAACAGCCTTGCAGGCGCCAAGGTCAGTGAAGAAGGAGAGGAAGAGGTGCTCCAGGCGCTGGAGCAGAAGTCCCCTGTGGCCTGTGGTGAGGACCATGGTGAAGTAGGATGTTCCCCTGCAGCCCATGGAGTACCACGGTGGAGCAGGGTTCCACGCTGCAGCCTGTGGAGGAGACCACGGTGGAGCCTGTGCCCCAAAGGAGACTGCGGCCTGTGGAAGACCTCTGCCAGAGCAGATTCCGGGCCGGACCTGTAGGACGTGGAGAGGAGACCACGCAGGAGCAGGTGACTCAGCAGGAGCTGCTGCCCATGGGGGACCCAGGTTGGAGCAGTTTGCTCCTGAGGGATGGACCCCGTGGTACGGACCCATAACTGGAGCAGTTGTTGAAGAGCTGCTGCCTGTGGACAGCCCACGCCGGATCAGTTTGGCAAGGACTGCATCCCGTGGGTGGGACCCCACAGCACAGGGGACAAGAGTGACCGAGAAGGAGCAGCAGAGAAGAAGTGCTATAGACTGACCATAACCCCCATTCCCCTGCTACCCTGCGCCGCTCGGGGGGAGGAGGTGGAAGAGGGTGGATGGGGGGGAAGGTGCTTTTGGTTTCTTTCCTTTGTTTCTCACTTCTCTAGCTTGTTAGTAATAAGCAATAAATCTTACTTTCTCTCTATGCTGAGTCTGTTTTGCCCGTCGCGATAATTATTGCACAATCTCCTAGTCCTTATCTCAACCCTTGAGCCCCTTTCATCGTATTTTCTCCTCACTCCTCTTTGAGGAGGGGGAGTGAGAGAGCGGTTGTGGTGGAACTCGGCTGCCCATCCGAGTAAAACCATCACAGTTGTTTATCAAATAAATTGTTTGGTCCTGGCCTGTGTGTTTCCTATACTTTTAAAGAGGAATATTGCTGTATTTTGCCTTATGGGATTTGGGAATTCTAAATTAGTCACACAGATTTTACTTTGGACATTCTGCAATACAATAATTTTTAAGGTAACAAAACATTAGTAAAAAGGAAATAAACCAGAAATAAAAGATACTGTTAAATCTTATTTAATTTAAATTAATTAATTTAATTCCTCATACTAAAATATTTTGTATTGCAGAATAATAGGGTAGTTGAAGTTAGAAGGTACCTCTGTATCTCAATATGTTTAAACTCCATGCTTGAAGTAGAGTCAGTTACAGCATCTTCTCTGAGAATATGTCCAGTCTGTTTTTGACTTTCTCTGAGGATGGAGACTCTACAGCTTTGCAGCACAGCCTGATCCAGTGTTTGATCACCCATACAATGAAAGGTTTAAAATGGAATGTCCTGTACTTCAGTGTGAGTCCATGGCCACTTGTTCTGTCACTGAGCACTACTAAGAAGAGTATGGCTCCTCCCTATCAAGTTTTATGCACACTGATGACATACATCCTGAGTCTTCACTTCAAGCCTAAACAACCCCAGGTCTATCAGGCTCTTCTTTTGTGACAAACACTGACCTCTTAGTCATCTTCACAGACCTTTGCTGGACTTGATTTAGTATGTCCATGCCTGGGGAACCCAGCACTGGGCACAATACTCTAGATGTGTACAGCCAGTTGTGAACAGAGGGGAAGATTCACCTCCCTGGAGCTGCTGGACAAGCTCTGCCTAATGTAGGATGGCCTTGTTTGCCACAAGGGTGCATCACTGGTTCACAGTCAATTTAGTGTCACCCAGGGTCCCCCTAGGTCCCTCTTTTCCAAGCTGCTTTCCAACCAGTGGAGCTCAGCATATACTGTTTTATGGAATTGTTCCTCCCCATGTGCAGGATTTTGCATTTCCCTTTGAGGTTCTTGCTGGCTCCTTCCTCTATCTTACTGAGGTTCCTCTGAATGGCAGCACAACCATCTGGTGTATCTGTCATTCCTCCCATTACTGTAGTATTTGCAAACTTATTGAGAATGCACTCTGCCCCATCATCCAGGTCATTAATTAAATGGCTACACAGCACTGAGGTACACCTCTGGGGTGCTCCGCAAATGACTAGCCTCAAGCTGAACTTTGTGCTTCTGATCATAACCCTTTAAGCCTGACAGTTCATCAAGTTTTCAGTCCACTCACTGTCCACTTAACTAGGTATCAGCCTGTCTGAGGATGTCATAGGAGACGGTGTCAAAAGCCCTACTAAAGTTGAGATAAACAAACTCTACTTCTCTTCCCTCTTCTACTGAGCAAGTCATATCATTCTAGATGGCTTTCTGGTGGGTTTAATGCCCCCTTCCTCATTCAGAAGTGGGCCCACATTTCCATTAGTCTTCCTTTTGCTGATGATGTACTTCTAGGTATACCACTGTGGAGTTTCTTTTCTTCGATAACCCAAAGCAATACTCTAGCCTGGGGCTACAGCTTAGATTACAACTAAGAGTCAGGTTAACATGAGCTACCATGTTGGCCAGGAACTTTGGCTTCCAGAAATGTTTGTTATCAGTTTAAAAGAAAACCTTATGAAACATACTGTGTTACACTTAAACTTCAGTTGTACCTGTGTGCTTCTATATTCATGTTGATGTGTGTGTTTTAGTGTTTTCAGTGTTTTCCAGAAACCTTTCTCTATTGTCTGTTTCAAAACCAGCACTGAAAGTACTGGTTTTGTATCTTTCAACCTCATCAAGTTTACAAACTTTATATATATTGATGCAGAGAAAAAGGCTTTAAACTAATTGAAGTTATAGTCAAGATTCAGCTATGTCTCTGGAGCACTGCTAACTTGAGAAAAATAATAAAAATTTTGAAAGTTTTTGCTCCTTCAATAGAACAATATGCAAGATGTACTTAAGTTTTCATTCCAGACTCGGTTTTGTTTTGCTTTGTTCCACTTATGCTTTATCTCTTCTGATTTCTATCTTCTTCATGTACGTTAGTCCATGGTTAGTCACTGTTTTCTGTTCTGTTTTGTTCAGATCCTTAGATATGGTATTTGTAGAAATACTTCAGTATAAACTGCCATGTTTCACTGAAGCGTGTCATACCAGATTTGCATTGGCTGAATATTTGGCTCCAAAAACTCCCTTTGGAGTGGGTGAACTTCTCATTGTCATACCTGTGGAATGTGGAATATTGCACCAGTGCCTCAGTCTTTTAGGTAGAACTGAGATGAGAATTTTCCTCACCAAAATAATATTACAGAATAGAGAGAACTTGTTAACTGCTTTTTAAGCTATATAATATTTTTACACAGAATTCACTGCATCTCTCTAACATGAGGGAAAATAATGATGGAAAGAATGATCATAAAGTAAATAAATTTCAGCCCACTGAAAGAGCATTCTTGTTCTCACAACAGTTCAAATGTAATACAAAATATTGAGACTGATAATGATAGCTTGATTTTCTTCTGCATTGCCCCAGCATAGAAAGTGCAATTTTCCCATTATATAAAGATATCTGAGTGACAACAAAGAAATACTGTAGTTCAGTACCCTGCTTAGGATTGAACTTAGGTACAAATTGCCCATTCAGTACTGTGAGGAGCCAGTTATGTGAATTCTCTCCTACTTAACCTTTCTTTCCCTGAAACAATTCTGATTCCCTGTGCTTTGCACTGGTCCTCCTGAGCACTGTATGCAGAACATCAGAAAAACTCAAGTGACATTAATGACTACTGCCATAAGTTATCAGGGGGTGGAAAGGGGGTGCAAAGAACTGAAGTGTGGATCATACAATCACAATGGCAATGGCAGAAATAGGGGAGGGTTTTCTCCTTTTTAGTTACAGGAAGTGATTAATGAGTTGAACATTTTTAAAACCAATATATATAGCGACTTGTCTAGGCCTGGATAGTTTTTTCTTTCCATATTAGGTTTGCAATCTGACATTTCTCTTTATAAAAGAAAAATAATAGGTTAAATAGGTCAAAATGTTACTCTGCCAAAGATGAAGAGACTTAATAATGCCTCTTTCACAGCAGTCTTGTGCAAGATTGCTGTAGCATTAACAGTAACAAACTGGAAATAATACTTATCTCTTATGCTTTTGTTGTAGAAATAGTGACACCTCGCCAGACCTTTGTGTCATACACCAGGCAAATGAAATAAGCCTAAAAGCAATAAACTATATATTTTACCCTTTAATCATTTAAATGAACACGATTCTATTTCTAGCCATTTTCAGAGATTAAGGTTAGCTCCGAGCATTAAGTATGACTTTTAGTGTTCTCTACATACTGTACCAAAGGCACAATAAATTAGCTAAGTTACTACAGTCCATAAAATCATTGTAAATGTAATACATCTCCGTGGAAATAGATGAACTCAGTTAAGATTTTATATAACAAAGATGAGCCTTTAAATGATGAGTAATGTTTCTGCCATTTATGAGTTGAACTAAAGAAGGTTTTGTCTTGCATTTGTGAAGACAGAGTTGAGACTCAACTTCCAGGGAACTCATCAAATGGATTTAGAAGTTTTTGCATCAAAAAGACAAGAGAGGCAAATAGTCATCAGAGTTCATCAGACAAATTTTGTAAAGGTTAAAGAGAGCATGTGTGTCCATAAAGCTTTAGCATTGGGCATTAGAAAGAATTTTTTAATATACAGGAAGTCCTCAGCAATAGTTTTAATTTTTGGCGTATAGAAGAAGGGACATAAAAATGTTGAAGATATAACTACAAAACAGGTAGGTGGCAAGGAGTGAAGGTGGATACAACTGCCAGCTTCTGAGCAGTTTACATGTATAAGAAAATACTAAAACTATTTTTCACGTTTTATCCTTCAAACCCAATGCAGTATTAAAATAATGTGTTCAATAAAACCAGAGAGAAATCACAACAAATAATGTACAGTTTCTCCAGGCCCCTCCTGTCACTTCTAGTTGCAAAGCTCTTGTGCTTCTGTATATTCTTATTGCTTTTTAAAGCAATCTGGACTTGAAAGCAATCCAAAGCTACATTCTTACATTGTAAATTGATGTACATCATTGCTAAACCAGTCATTAGTGTGAAGGGAACCAGAAGAAGACAGGGAAGATATAAATTATTCAGTATACAGGGAAACCATTTTTCCATATGCTTCCATTTTTTAATCTACAAGATAAACATGTGCACACATACACACATACACATACATAGATACTTTCTATGAACCCTTCAAGCCTGAGTATCTTTGAAAGAAGTATCATACAAATATAATCAAAATGCTTAGCCCGATTTTCTGCACAATGGCATTACAGTAAATAGTAAATCTTTCTTCCTGAATGTCTGGAGGAACAGAAAAATATGCTAAGTCTGGCTGTAACTAAAAGGTACCTATGGTGATGTTTTCAAAAGCTCTCACATTTTGATCTGTTGATTTTATTAAGAACAAAATGTGTCTAAAATGAATTATTGTTCACGATTTTAGCCATCATATATCTAAGAGTATACATATGCATAAGAGCAACAATATGTAAGAGCAACAGCCCCCATCTGTGTCCATATATTTTGTGTTTTCTAATAGTTTTCTTAGATATTAAATAAATACTTGGCAATCTAACAGAAAAATTAGTTCTGGAGCTGGTAACTAATCTTAATTTAACCTGGCATAGAACAGGAAAATACCAAAGCTATATCTTGTAAAATGGATGTCTGATAATCTTATGTTGTAGTAAAGAAAATCAAAAATCAAAAATAAAATAAAATAAATAGTATCTTCCATGATAAAGGAATAGAAATGATAATTCTTTTAAATCTAATTTTCTTTTAGTAAAAGAAACCTGCATTTAATGTACAAGAAGCATTGATTTAAAACCTAAGTCAAACTAGTCAGTTCTGTTTCTTGATTTTTAATTAATAGTAGAAAATTTTTGCATGTGTTTTTGGTGACACAATGGAACATTTATGAAGCTGTGTCTGTCCACCTCTATTTACATGAAATATATGTTGTCCTACCATGAGTCACAAACCTCAGAACTTAAATTTGCAACAAATGTTTCTTAATAGCCTCCCTTTAATAATGCATCCATGTTCCTAATCAATGTGAGTGAAAAGTTTTCATAATTTAATAATGCAGGGGATACATTCAGAATTTTGAACAAGTGAGGATAAATCATGTTTGCCTGTGAATAACAGCTTTTATCATTTACTCAGTGGGATCATAATGTATTCTTTCAATCTCCACCAAAGGTAGTAGCAGGAATCTATTTTATAGATTTCTTGGTAATCTGAGCTGATGTTATACCTGTTACAGGACACTTCCAATAAAATAGAAACACAGCAGGATAAAAAAAGATACAAATGGTGTTTTTATACTAGTCAATAAAAGCATGGCTCTGTAGTAATAGAAAATTTGTTCATGAATTGTGAAGTAACAGTGGCTCAGTTGGTAAGGTATTAAAGTAATCTATGTCCTGCCATTGCAAATTTTTCTTACAATTGCACCTTTAATTTGCTGTCTAATTTTCATTGTCAATGAGAAAAAGTAAGTCAAGTATTTTTATGGACCATAACATTATCAAGCAGTTTATTGGGATGAGTTTTTATATCATAGATAATGCTCTGTAAGAACAAGGAAGTCTAGTACATCTGTATATATGAACTTATTTCTAATGACTCCAGTTCTTCTTTTATAAGCTGTATTTTAATGAGGTAAAATTTGTTTCCATTGAGATTCCAGGTCTACTGAAAGAGTGCCACAGAACCATTTCCAAAAACTTGAAAAGTCTAGGATGCAATCTGCGCTTTAATGCATGTCAACATCTACTTTTCTCCTTTTCACTGAAACTCTGCAGATTTCAGGGGTACTCCCAGTAGACATAAATGTTGCCAGTTGGGCTCAATTTGCAGAACAGAGACAGTAATATGGAAAAGAGAGATACAGATATGGATGTAAATTGGGTGCACCAGATTCTGATCTCAGTCAAACTGCTTAAACTGGGACTCGTCCCAGAATGAGTAGAAATTATTCCAGCTTATGGCTATCGTCCATAATCTGTGATTATCATTGCTGTGGGTATTGCATTTCTTTAAATCAGGAAATAAAAATTAAAGACATTGAAGAGAAATAAGAGTAACCATATGCATCTGAAATATGGGAATGAGGAATTCTGATTTTTATAAACAAGTACTCTTAAAACACATTATGTTAACGTACTGTTAAAGCACACTCAGTCTGTAGGAGAATGTTCTTTCTACCTTCTATAGGGAAAAAAAATCATGAGTGATATAAATTTTGCATTTTAGATCTCATTTCCTCTTTAGAATATAAATCTTGTGCAAAGGAAATACAGTCTCTATTATCTCTTAAAGATGAAACAGCTTCTAATATGGATAGTCTGCATTCCCTCTATCATGTTCCTGGGGGATAGGTTAATAAATAATGCACTAAATGTCATATTTTGAAGCCTCTTAGTTCATGGTGATGCTGCTTTCTTACATGTTTATTAAATTTCAATCTTCGTTAGTGGAGAAATTAGGTCCCTCTCGTATTAGTTTAGTAATGCAGAGTTTAAAAAAAAAAAAAAAAAAAAAAAAAAAAAAAAAAGCAGATAGCTTTTCACATTTTTATCATTTGTGAGTCTTTTCTTGATCCTGACTGTTCTAGGTAAACTGTCCATGGCTGAATCAGCTGAAGCATTTGTCAAAATTATTCCAACACAGTCCATTTCACAGATAATAAATAAATAAATAAATAAATAAATAAATATTGAGATTATATGCAGTATTTGAACAACACTGACCAGCCTAAGCAGTTGCCAGACAAATCTGGTAAAGCTTTTTAGAAAAGCTCTATTTTGCACAAATTACCCAGAACCTTCAGATCTGTTTGAGTTCCAAACAGAAAAGTCTGCAAATGCGGACTGTCACCCTGTCACCATCTCTCTTCATCTCTAAACTCCGCTGAATTATTGCTGTTATCTTTTTTAAAAATTTCTGTGTCCAGGGCCTAAATAAAGTTCAGCTGGAAGAACTGATGTTAATTTCATGTTTGCTTCCCACCTTTCCCAGAAGTAGTTTAACAACACCTTTCCCAGAAGTAGTTTAACAATCTAACATAACTGTAAGCAAAGTTGTTTGGGAGTGTAGAACTGATTTAGTAAATAACTAATCTCATGTTTTGTTTGTCCTGCAAGTTGATAGGTTTGAGTCGAAAGGCTAAGCAGAGCTTGGATTTCAGGGCACTATCTCCAAAAGTATTGTCAAAAACTTTACTGTGAGTTGAGATTTTGCAATCGAACTCTGTGGGGACTGAGACCAATGTTTATGATGGTCTTCACATATTTTGTACTTTCCAGGAGTTTAAGCAAAACTTTTCCTTCTGCTCCTATTTGTTGGGAGTTCCCATTTGTAGTTCATCTCCCCAGAGAAACAAAAGTGTTTGATGGTTAGGAAAAAATTAAATTAAATTAAAAATTAAAAAAAAAAAAAAGAAAAAAAAGAAAAAAAAGTAAACTTTGCCTTGAAAACATCCTAGAATAATTCAGGTGGGAAAGGACCTTGGGGGTCTCCAACCCAACCTCCTACTCAATGTAGTATTAAGTATTAGCCATGAGATTGCTTAGAGCTGTGTCAGGTATTGAAGTTGAATACAGGAGCAAATAAAACTTGGCTGATGGAAATAATGACCTAAAACTTCATATTGTCACATATATAAAAGTTAAGAAACAAATCCCCAACTGGGAGGGGCCATTTGGTTATAATTACTAACACAGAACTCTAATAGTACCAACATGTATAGTCACACACGAGAAGCTTGCAAAGTCAGGTGAGTACCATATAGTTAGATACCAGATATAATTAACCCAATAATTAAGAAATGGATCTTGGAAAACTCTAAATTTGAGATGATTTAATACTTTAGAGCCTATTTTGTAGAAAATAATAACCACCTCTGAGATGAAAATACTATATAAATATGGTATTCACCATGGCAAGATAATTCATTGTCTAGTTAAGAGAAATTTGGAATTTACTAAACTATTTTCTCTGGTAATGTATGGAAAAATATTTCTCTTGAAAAAAAAAAAAAAAGTGGAAATTAATACAGAAATTGTAAGGAAGGTCAGCTAGAATGAGACAAAGTGCCATTCAGTGAACGAACACGGGGAATGCAAAGATGTTACAAGTGGATCATGGGATTATTGGAGTGGTTGGATGCAACCATGAAAAAGGATGTGAGGAGTATTTCTGTTATTTGTGCCATTCGGCAAAGATACTGCTAAGACCTAATAGGGCATAGTGCTGATCACTTCTACATCATGAGCAGACACAAGCAGAGGCTGCTAGGATGAGCCCAAAAAGAATGTTTCCCTTGCAGAAAGACACAAAGAGAATTTGGCTTGTTTAGCCTTGCAAAACACAGACAAAGACAGGATGTGATTGTTCTCTATAAACTTGTAAAGTGGGTAAACACCAGGGAGAAGAACTGCTTAAACTAAAGAACAATGTTGGTTCAAGAACAAATTGCCCATGAATAAATTTAAGCTGGAAATTAGATAAAGTTTTCTAATCATCTGGGGAGTAAGGTTCTGAAACAGTCTTCCAGTAAGAATAATAAAGGAAATGTGGAAACAAGTTGTTTTTTATAAGGGTTTTAAATAGTTTTTGAAAGGGATTATATGGTGTGGGTGTCTGTGATGAGCAGATTGGATTCAGAGGCCCAGTGGGCTGTTTCCCTTTTTATAACTAGATATTCTGGTCAACCTGATTCTACTGCATTATATCTAACTCTTTGCTCATGGGTATAATGTTTGAGTGGATAGTCACACAACTGTTGGAGTCCTCCCTCATGGCCCTAAAACAGAATTAATAATTTATCTTTCTGACATATATTCTGTGAACTTGAAGGTAAAAGGCAACAGAAAATTAGAACAAATAAGACATTCAAAACAGGCCACTTGCTGTACAAAGCAAAACACAAAGAGAACAAAAAAGACATTTGATGTCCCCAAGAAAATGTGCAATTTAAAATAAGAAAATAGTCAACAGATAGTGGAATATGAAGAAACAATAAAGCAGTATTGGTCAGCATGATGGATAGCAGTGTTAGCACTTGCCAAGTTGTAAATATGTTAAAGGAGAGTTTTGAGAAGGAAAATGAGGTAACTTAGTATTTATGTGAGCCTGATTTAAAGCTTGTATGGCAGTGCAAGTGGAAGGGCAGAAGAGGGTGCTTACATGTCAGTGATGGAGTTCAAAGACAATAGTCAGCTTTGCAAGAGAGAGATGATATACAGCAAGACTGCAAGTGGTTGAGTTGAAGTATCACGAAAGTAAAGGGAGTGGTTCCTATTTGATACAAGTTAGAAGAGAAAGCCAAGGAAGGGAACAAGTAAGGAGAATAAGTTAGTGAGCAAAATAACAAAATTAGAAAGTGGTATCTGCAGTAGCAAGTAGCTATAGCAAGTTAAAACTGTGTGTGCTAAAAAAACTGATATCACAGAAACAGAGATGTAAATGAAAGATCCAGCTTTACTGGTGGGAAATAATACCAACATGTTAGAATTGTGAAAAATCAACCTATAAATTTTGAATGAAAGTGAAACTTGAGCCCAAAAATGAGACTTTAGCATAAAGATAATGCACATACAGGAAATTCAGGAATTCAGATGGGACATATAAACTGTCTAAAGAAGGGCATCACAGATAATTGCATTCTCTTTTATTCACAGTGAGACTCCAGCTCTCTGAGGACTCATGTTGGGATTTTTTAAAAATATCGTAATCTCTTATACACAGATGTAGAAATTGTCTTTAATAGAAGATAACACATTTCAAGGATAAATAAGTATTTGTTTAGTTTTATTTCTTCTGCATTTATAGAGGAAACAGATTAGTGTAAGACCTATCATTTAATTTTTCACTTTAAGTCTTTACAACCATTTTGAAATTTGCGGAATTATTTTCTTTAATAGATATGACTCTTGAGTATGAGCTTCATGTGCTCAATCTACTCCTTTTTTTCTTCCAAGTGATATTTAGCAATTATTGTTATTTAGTTCCTGCATGAAAAATTACAGGGCTCTGCTCTGTAATTATCAATGACCTTTCAGCGTAGAAAAATGCAGCTGATCAGATGCAATGGGACTGCCACAGGCAACTTAAGTATTTGGACAGATGTCTTAGGAAGAATGGCTTACCTCTACAGGATCCATCATCCATCTTTTGTTGAAGGCCATTGGAGATGTAAGATAGAGTTTTGGAAAAAAAAAAAAAAAAAAAAAAAAAAAAAAAAAAAATCATACTGCTACTTGTCCTTTTTTTAATTAGTTATGTTAAACTATGAACAGGAATGGACCTATTTGGAAAATGATGCAACAACCATTTATTTCTTTGCCGCAGACAACACTGGTTCATTACATCAATAAACAGAATTCTAACATTGGTATTTGTAGTGGCTTTATGTGGCAAGGTTTTGGGGCCATAGGGGTGGCTTCTGTGAGAAAGATCTAGAAGCTGCCCCATGTTTGGTAAGGGCCCCATTGCTGACCAGAGCTGAGCCAATAAGCAATGTTGTTTTTCACCTCTGTGAGAGCATATTTAAGACAGGGAAAAAAACGCTGTGCCACTCAGCAGCTGGGAGGGTGAGAGGAGTGAGAAACAGCCTTGCAGGCGCCAAGGTCAGTGAAGAAGGAGAGGAAGAGGTGCTCCAGGTGCCGGAGCAGAAGTCCCCTGTGGCCTGTGGTGAGGACCATGGTGAAGCAGGATGTCCCCCTGCAGCCCGTGGAGTACCACGGTGGAGCAGGGTTCCACGCTGCAGCCCGTGGAGGAGACCACGGTGGAGCCTGTGCCCCGAAGGAGACTGCGGCCTGTGGAAGACCCCTGCCAGAGCAGATTCCGGGCCGGACCTGTAGGACATGGAGAGGAGACCACGCAGGAGCAGGTGACTCAGCAGGAGCTGCTGCCCATGGGGGACCCAGGTTGGAGCAGTTTGCTCCTGAGGGATGGACCCCGTGGTACGGACCCATAACTGGAGCAGTTCTTGAAGAGCTGCTGCCTGTGGACAGCCCACGCCGGATCAGTTTGGCAAGGACTGCATCCCGTGGGTGGGACCCCACAGCACAGGGGACAAGAGTGACCGAGAAGGAGCAGCAGAGAAGAAGTGCTATAGACTGACCATAACCCCCATTCCCCTGCTACCCTGCGCCGCTCGGGGGGAGGAGGTGGAAGAGGGTGGATGGGGGGGAAGGTGCTTTTGGTTTCTTTCCTTTGTTTCTCACTTCTCTAGCTTGTTAGTAATAAGCAATAAATCTTACTTTCTCTCTATGCTGAGTCTGTTTTGCCCGTCGCGATAATTATTGCGCAATCTCCTTGTCCTTATCTCAACCCTTGAGCCCCTTTCATCATATTTTCTCCTCACTCCTCTTTGAGGAGGGGGAGTGAGAGAGCGGTTGTGGTGGAACTCGGCTGCCCATCCGAGTAAAACTATCACAGTATTACAGTAAACCTGAAGGTACATATACTATCAGGTACTATAGTCATGCATGAAGATTAATTCTTTCTGTATAGGATTTTGGCATAGCTATGAAAAGTAGGTGGTAAACAGGAGAACTTTTAATTATACTAATTTGAGAGAGAGAAACACAAAGACAAGGTATGATTCTGCAAGCCACCAATCTCAGGCATGCTGAATAGCTTGCTTTACATCCAGAACTGGTAGACCTTCCAGTGTCTTCCTGCATCATTGCCTACAGTGGTCTGTACCAATTTACAAGAGGAGGCCATGCTGATGAGAGAGGGCTTTTGTACTCTGCTCTGGAGACAAAATAAATAAATAAAATAAAATAAGTCATTGACATAAGCAAACCTGTGCTGGCTGCCCTGCCTGAGGGACAGTAAGGAGGTGACAGGCAGTAAGTAGCATCTGTCTATGGAAAAGCCTGGAACAGAGACTAGCTGTTGTGGTTTAACCTGGCCGGCAGCTAAACACCACACAGCCATTCTCTCACCCTCCCCCCTCCCTCTCTGGGATGGGGGAGAGAAACGGAAAAGTGAAGCCTGAAAGCTGAGATAAAGACAGTTTATTAATACAGGAAAGAATAATAATAATAATAATAATGTGTATGAAACAAGTGATGCACAATGAAATTGCTCACCACCCGCTGACCAATGCCCAGTCTATCCCCAAGCAGCTGGCCCCCCCATCCCGGCTAGCCACCTCTATATATTGTTTAGCATGATGTCAGATAGTATGGAATACTCATTTGGCCAGTTTGGGTCAGCTGTCCTGGGTCTGTCCCCTCCCATCTCTTGCTGCACCCCCAGCCTGCCCACTGGCAGGACAGAGCGAGGAGCTGAAAAGTCCTTGGCTTGGTATAAGCACTGCTCTGCAACAATTAAAACATCAGCATGTTATCAGCACTCTTCTCATCCTAATCCAAAACATAGCACTCTACCAGCTACTAGGAGGAAAATTAACCCTGTCCTAACTGAAACCAGGACACTAGCAAAGCCAAAATCATTAAGGCTCCTGATGGGAGCTTCCATCCCTGCTGTTTCTGAAGGTGAATCCACATGGAGCCACCTGGATCAGTGGATCTCAGAGATCACCATTGGTGCAACAACTAGATAGAATGAACAAGAGAAATCTTCTATGGGTCTCCCCAGCTGTTGCAAAACAGAGATTCACCCTTCCTGGGACAAGTCTTGCCTACTGTTCATAGGGTGAGCATCACATCACAATATTTTTCTGAGCTTTGGAACAGAATCAAAGTGAGTTGAGCCATGTGTGTTTACAGAGCAAGTATTCCTCAATATATTCATTCAAATTTCTTCTGAGAAATTTTGAAAGTAGGAACTTTCTACTTATCTCCATGACTGTTACTGCATTCCAAGTGGTATACTTTAAAAAAAGGATCTGAGTGCTTGAGATATTTATTTTTTGTTTTTTGATTGTTCAATCCAATTGGAACTGAGCTTAAAAAGTGTTCCTTTGTCTAGTGTAGACTAAGTTTTGTTCAGGCTGTGTATTATACTGATGCACATTTTTTACTGGAGCCCACCACTGAAAGCCAAGTCTACCACTGCCAATTTTTCATTGGTTACTTAGAACTTCACAGCTTTTATTTGTGAATTATCTGCCTTACTAAGTACTACATTCACTATTATTAATGAACATTGTGTTGCAGAACCACTGTACTGAGGCATTATCTATAATTATCTGCAAGTATGTATATATAGGTCAATCCAGGGTCATATGCATGTAAGATTTTCGTACCTATATGACACTGTGAAAAACCAAGGGTGCCTTAAAATCAGGCAGAATCAAGAAACTGGGAGACATCATTACAAAGCTCTGTGCCAGGGAGATTTATATATTCAAAGGATCTCTTCCATCCACTGAGCAAGTGTAAATGATGGGAGCTGCTCAAAGCACACCATTTAGGACAGAAAGTGTAGGCAACTTCTATCTCTGTAGTATATATCTAATTATGATTTTGGAAATTGACCAAGATCCTGTATCTAATATAGATACAGTATTCCATGCTAAGCAATTCAGATTTTTAAGAACAGCATGTGGCCAACTTCCCATTACACTTCCTTCTTAAAGATATTTTCAGCAGCCTCTTGTCTCCTAACTTTACCTCAGGCTTTACAACAGAGAAACAGTGGCTACTAAATTTAGCAGTTCTGCTGCTTTATAGAGAGGACAGCCATGCACATACTGACCAAACTATCTAGCCTACACCCTGCTAAGCCTGGAAGATCTCAGGAGATAACTCCTGACATTGAGTGGTTGTGGGTGGTAGGATACTGTTGAATGTAAATGAGAAGAGAAATCTGAGCAACTAAATCTTAATTGTGAATCACCACCACATCCAAACAGCACACTATATTAATTTATAATTAAATGTTAACTTTTCCCCTCGGGATACTTTAGCTTCTATACCAGTGCAGTTCATTAGCTAGTCACTGTGGTTGATCCAGTTATCAGTGTGCCTTTGATCATTTTCCATCTAACTGAGCATGTTAGAGTGGATACCAAAAACCTCTGTACTTCTTCATATTTGTAAGCAGAACACTTACTTCCTATACAAGGAACAACATTTACTCAGCCTCAGTCATTTCTTCTTATGACAGTCCTCTTATTTCATTAAAAGTGCTGAAACCTTCTCAAAATCTATGTTTTGTATCACAATGTTTCCTTCCATGAGCAAGAAAAGAGTCTCTTTTCCATGAAACTACCTAATGAATCTTAAAATGAACAGCTCTTGCTAGTGGAAATGAAAAACAGGTTAAAATAAATCTAGTTAAGATAACTTGTATATGCTACTGGTGTTCTAAATCTGAAAGATCTTCAAATAATTATATTGCTTTGCTAAAATATAGCACAACAAAATTCTTGTTCTGTACCAGACCTTTGAGAATAATGATGTTTGTGTCCTTCAGAAGGTAATAAAGAAAACACAAAGCTTATGGGAAGCTTGACCAAATTTAAGTATCTAGTTTCCAGTCCAGTTCCCTTTACCTTTGTGACCAATTGATTGAACTTTCATACTCAAAACAGCATGGATTTTATTTCTTTACAAGATATTCTCCTACTTTTACTTTTTAGTTTAAAAAAAAAAAAAAAAAAGTTTAGTACAAAAAGAAGACAAAAAAAAAAACACTAAATACAGAGCTGCAAATACTTTTCAGTGACATTGTCAACACTGATGATTTGTAGATGATATCTAGCTTGTTAAAATATACCATCGACTTTATAAAACATCAATTTCTCTCTTGAATTTCTCACAGCTTTTTCTACACTTAGCACCTAGGATTCCCATAACTGAAGGATTAATGTATTTTTAAACCTGTCTCTTTAATCTTTCAGTATTTCTTTGAGCATTTGTCAGAACTTTGTGCTTACATACCTTCATTAACTCCCTTGTATAGTCACTCAGTTAGGATTTGTTTAATCTAACTTCAGCCATCTAGAAGTCAGTATCTGGAGTAAACGAGCAATCTAAGCTTTCTGCAGAGACAGCTGATCTCTTGCTAGGATACTTGTCTGATATAGATGGAATTATTTTCTTCTGAAGTTGTTTATCTTTCTCCATTGAGTACAGGGTAAGCCTAGGCAATTACCTCAAAAGAAACACCAAATATTTTAACAGCTAAAATGACGAGATGAATTCCTCAGCCATCACTTTGTGCATGTGTCTGTGGTTGAGCTATGGGAGAGCAAAGGACTGTTTTCATTTTTAAGAGGATATCATAAGCATAAATATAACAGCAGAAGCAAAATTTAAAATTATCTTTGACTCATATCTTGAAATTAACAGTAGCAGAAATTGCCCCTCCTCAGTTCATGCATATCCCTGGAAAGTGTGTCTATGAGTGTGTTTTCTGTGTCTTGGATACAACTGCTGTGTTACTAAGCTAAGAGGCAATCAAGGTATTTGCCCACTACTCTCTCTTGGTGTGGCTTGATATTATAACTAATCCGGGGTGGTCACCAAAAGCGACCATCCCTCCTCCCAGTCCCTAGTCTTTCATAAGTATTCCCTCCCTTTTCCTTGCCTAAAGCTTGTTCGGAGAGGAGAATCAATGCAAAACTTTTCTTTCAGAGTTAGATTTGTTTAAAATCTACTCCCTGAGCTGGTCCACCGACTGGCCGAGCTCAGCAGGTGGTCATTGGTGGCACAGAGTATGGCTGGAGACCTGTGACTACCAGTGTTCCCCATGGGTCAGTGCTGGGTCCAGTTTTGTTCAACATCTTCATTGACAACCTTGATGAGGGAATAGTGTCTGCCCTCAGCAAGTATGCCGACGACACTAAGCTGGGAGAAGTGGCTGACGCTAGAAGGCTGTGCTGACATTAAGCGAGTCCTGGACCAGCTGGAGAGATGGGCAGGAAGAAACCAAATGTGGTCTAATAATAGCAAGCATAGAGTCCTGCACCTGGGAAGGAACAACTGGAAGTATCAGTACAGGCTGGGGAACAACCTGCTGGAGAGGAGCTCTGAGGAGAAGGACCTGGGGGTCCTGGTGGATGACAGGTTGGCCATGAGCAAGCAGTGTGCCCTCATGGCCAAGAGGGCCAACGGGATCCTGGCGTGCATTAAAAGGAGAGTGGCCAGCAGGTCAAGGGAGGTGATCCTCCCCCTCTACTCTGCCCTGGTCAGGCCTTACCTGGAGTACTGTGTCCAGCTCTGGGCTCCCCGGTACAAAAAAGACAGGGATCTCCTAGAAAGAGTCCAGCGGAGGGCCACAAAGATGGTCTGGGGCCTGGAACATCTTTGCTATGAGGAAAGGCTGAGAGACCTGGGTCTGTTCAGCCTGTAGAAGAGAAGACTGAGAGGGGATCTCATCAACGTTTACAAATACCTGACATATGGGAGATAGAGGGATTTGGCCAACCTCTTTTCAGTGGTTTGTGGGGACAGGACAAGGGGTAATGGCTGCAAGATAGAGCATAGGAAGTTCTGCACCAACATGTGAAAGAACTTCTTCATGGTGAGGGTGACGGAGTACTGGGACAGGCTGCCCAGGGAGGTTGTGGAATCTCCTTCTCTGGAGATATGCAAGGCCCATCTAGACACCTACCTGGGTAACCTGCTCTGAGGAACCTGCTTTGCAGGGGGGTAGACCCCATGATCTTTCAAGGTCCCTTCCAACCCCTTCAATTCTGTGATTCTGTGATTCTGTGAGTGGCAGGTCAGCAGTGGGAATGCATAACTTGTGTCAGCTATGGGAGGAAGAACCAGCTTGTCCCCACTTGCAGCCTTCAGTGATTCTCGATAAATGGCAAATCACACACTTTGTGATATTATTCTCATGACATGCATTATTTTGAGCTTTTATGGAAGATGTATATAGAATTCTAACTATAAGATTCAATGCCTTACATCTTAAGAGGGTTGAAATATTTTTTACTAACATCGTCTTAATCTTAAAATATTCAGAAATGTGCATTGACCAAGCTTCACACCCCTGAAAAGAGGTTCTCTTTAGTCTGGACCATGATAACTGACTAATGCAAGCAGCAAAACAGGCTGCTGTCCTGTCCTGGGTGTTATGACTCAGCTAGGTTTGCAGGATGAAATCCCAATCTTTCTTTATAAATGCTGGGGACACAGATGGGGGAGGGTGACACATAATCAAACAATGGTAAGAAAATGTCTCAAATTGTAACCAAACAAAACATGGCCTATGCTTATGTTTGTGCAGTATTTTGAAGATATCTTTTACTACTTATACAGGATTTTATATCATTAATGATCTGTCTTGTTCTTATATTACTTTTTATGGCTTCCATTCATTTCACATTGATTTTTTCCTGATTTATTAAAGGCCCAGTCTCAAATCCTAGACACTCTGCAAATTTAAATTGCTGTATAGAAAATAAAAATGCCAAAATCAGGCTGTGCTTGCCAAGTCATAACTCAGTAATATCTATCATCTATGAAAATAAAGTCCATAAACACTCCTTAATATAATAATATAATAATATGACATTAGCTTCATAGATCATAATCTGTAAATGCATAACTACTCCCTCCTCTGATGCATAAGGTTACTTAATACAGATGCTAGAAGTATTTCTTTTTTATAAGATTTAGTATAAAAGTGCTGATCAAAGTAAATCTTCAAAGCTTCCACACATTGAAGTATTTGCTGGATCCTGACCAATCTGCATAGAATCTTGACACCATACTTCAGACTGTTTACGTATTGAACTTCACCTTGGATGTATAAACAACACTGGATTGCCCTGAGCAAATGCTGCAGCATGAACAGTGCTTTCACCCCTGGGCTGCATGACACCAGTATGAGGTTGGGAAGCTTTTCATAAAATCAGCAGGAATTATTAGATGACTAATTGATTTAGAAAGATGGAAAAGGGTAAGAATAAATCTGATGAATTTGACTGACCAGTATTTCAGTTTTATGAATAAATTGTTCCAGCAAGTCACTTTTAAACCTTTGTCCCTTATCAGCAGGCACACAACCAGTTTTCATTATGAGTTGTAGGGCACCCATAGATAAAATGCATGCAATAGTGTCTTTCCTTCTTATGTATATGCAGGTAAATATAATATTTATCACATGCTTTTTCCTATTCATTTAGAAGACAGCAGAATATTTTGCAACATATTCCAAGGGGTTATGTACAAAACATTTATGTCTTGGTATGTAGTAGCGTAACATTGGTTTGAGAGTTTACCTTGCACAGTAAATATGACAAATAATGTATATGAATTATAATATAAAATGACTTTTCAGTTCAAGAGACATAGAATCATGGAATCATATAACTGCTTTGGTTGGAAGGAACCTTAAAGATCACCTAGTTCCAACCCCTCTGCCATGGGCAGGGATGTTACCCACTAGATCATGTTGCTAGGGCCCCATCCAACACATTTTAGGATTTAGATAGCTGCCAATAAATATAATATGCATGAGAATTGTAAGTATATCCATATTTTGAGCAGGAGAACCTAACATCAGGGATACAGGAATACGAGGATTCCAGTATTACAAGGAATAACACCAGATTTCCTTAGTATAATCTACAAGTGTAAGTCTATCTTGATGTTCAAGATATCTTTTCAATTTTTTGTAAAATTAAGGGTATCAATCAAGTTTAATAAATGATCATTTCTATTTGTAGAAAATAATTTCTCTGTGTGTTTCAATGAATATTACATGTGAGGAAAACAAGTCAAAGAAGCATAGGGTGGTCTTTAAGTAAAAGCTCGTAGCATCTTTTACTACCATCTCTTACAACTGTTTCCCACCTACTGTGGCTTCCCCTCTTCTTCACGCCTTCCACATGGATTCATCCTAGAAGGTGTCTTAGGCTTGACCGGCTTTGGTGATTCTCTCTGCACAAGATTCTCTCCCAGATTTTACAGCGACCCCTGTGGTACTCAAAAGGCTACATATAATATTAACTGTCATGTGGAGGACTTTACAGCCAGAGGGGAGGAACCCATGTGCAGCAAGTGTGTGTGGAGAACACATACACAACTCATATGCAGTTTTCTTCCTTCACAGTGGGACATTCTGCCTAATTGCAGCTCATTCTTTACCCAAGGTATATTGCAACTGGAAAAAAAAAATGCCAGGAGGTTTCTTTCTTCATGCTGTAGGTATGGATATATGTTGTGGTTTCTGCTCACATCCCTCTGCTCTCACTGGGCTCTGCTGCCCTTTAGCAAAGTACCTATTGACCAAAAGCAGTATGTCAAGATGCTGATGCTGTCAGCTTTCTTTTCATCTGAGTGTTGATTTCTGCAGTTGTTTGGACTGTGGTTCATCTGCAGACAAAGTTTCCCTTCTGTAAGAACCAACACCGTTGTCTCTATTTCTTCAGAAGGGACATTAAAGCTGTCCTTGCTGTGGAGTACTGCTCCACCCAGAGCAGGGCCAAAACTGAGATCAGAGGGGACTTGGCACTTTAATGCACATAGCCACAGCTGCAGGATGAAACATCCTTTCACTGTGTGAAGAACAGACATGCAAAGGTGTTATTTTTGTTCTGGCTGTGGAAAGAATTGAGGCATTTCATCTAAACTGAGTGTTTTTTCTGGAATCTAAATGTAGGTGCAATGCACCTCATAAATAACTAATAAATGCACATAATGCACCAATTAATGTAAGATAAGCAGATGAAGTCTGATCTGGTGTTTCCTGTATTATCCATCTGTTACTGCTGGAGATGGGGCAGCTAGAACATAAATCTAATTGTTAAAGACACCCCTGTTGGATCTCAATTTTAAGAGTTTTGTAATATCTCAGAGAGCACAAAGGAATAATCTAAAGGAAAAAAAAAAAAAAAAAAAAAAAAAAAAAAAAAAAAAAAAAAAGAAAACTGACATACTTCTTGTCACTTGGAAATGATATAAAATAAATATTTTATTTAGAAGGATTTAGGCCAACCTAAAATGCTTACAACTATTAAAATATTAAAATATTAATTATTTGTTTTTTTTTTGTTTGTTTGTAGTTAATTGACATCAAGATAACTTGGAAGTTAAAAGCAGTCTATACACAAGCACCAAATACTCAAAAGTTTAGGAAAAATTAAATGTTATATACATACATATATATATAAGATACATAAATGTTTGTATATATACATACAAAAATATCTCAGACCTCCTATTTGCAGACTTTGATTCGTGTCTTTGTGCCAAAGTTTTGAAATTAAAACAGTACCTTATAATGATTTGTCTTCTCCTTTTAAGCATACTACACAAATTTTTGATGCCTGTCAGAGTTTTTTATGACCTAGAAAGGAACTTCTCCATTTTAGGAAGACAAAAGATTACATGGAAATTATATGCACAGGTAATTTATTAGAATTCTGCTGCTAGTGTGAAATTCTTATTACAGCCAGGTTAAAGCAATAGAGAAACTACTCCAATTAACACCTGAGGACAAAGAGGCCAAATGAGTAGACAAGTGAAAAGCTATTTTTGTGTCCCTCTTTGTGCAAGGAGACCTTTGCATCCAATGATCTTTATAGATCTCTTTAAGAAAACTTTGTAAGAGCTTGCAATTTAAAACGTATCCCCAGTCATGGGCAGGGACAGACACCGAATGTAGTCCTAATGCTGAAATGTCAGCTGGATGTTGAAACTCCATTTATAGCTTCAAATGACCTGCAGAAAAATTGCACATGCAAATATAAGACTCAGTCCTGAAACAGAAGGGCTCAATTAGACATTCTCCTCTCCTATTGTACTTCTTCACACCAGCCAGGAATGAGTAAGGGGAAAAATGTAAGAATAACAAATTCTCAAACATTCTACATCTTTTTTCAATTGCTCCACTTATTCTTGCTAGGCTCTTATCTAAAACTGATCTGGTCTCAAATGAATTTAACTGGAAAGACTTGGTAATGCAAAGTTCAAGTTGGTCTGACTACAGATTTCCACTTAAAAGCATTCAGATTATATGATTGGAACTAACCATTAAACAAGAATTTGGCTAAAATAACAAGGAAAAGGTTCAGTTTGTTTAGTTACATTTTTTAATGAAAACATACTTTTTCTGAAATGTTTCATGGAAGATGGCAGTCTTTAAAAAAGTCCAACCAATACACATTTGCTGACAGTCACATCTGTGTGCCACAAGACCTTTGGATGAATGTTATCCATACAGATATTAGCCTTTAGTATTCCCATTATAAAAAAAAAATATGAAAAATTGGCAAAGCTTTTGGAACTGGAAGAATCTGTGAGCTAGGCTCTATCATAGAAAAATTTTGAGCAGTGAAAGGCAGTGTAGAGTTATTACTAGTGTCCTGCCAGTGTTTTTAAGGGAATTCCACACAACACGCTCACATGCATAAACGGAATACCTCAAAATTGAGATAGACTTATAGACCTATGATGCAAATATACCATTTTCCAAGCAGATGAAATCCATGCACTTCGACTTTGTCTATTTTGTATATCAGTAAAACATGTTGCTTAAGTCATTTATGCACTTTGAAATTAAGGTAGGAATTGAAATCTTTCTCTGTGGTACAGCTATTCCAACGGGGGGGGGGGGGGGGGGGGCAACCCCAACAGAAGTATTTTTCAGAACCCCAAGGATAAGTCTTCATAAGTCTTCTCTAGCAAATAGCTATGTAGACAAAGAGGGGGTGGACTCCATCAGGCAGAAAAATCACACCAACTCGTGAGGTGGAGGAGGATTTCTTAAGTTAGGGCTCCCAAGAGCCCCCTCTAGCACTCCATTATGGGAACTCTTTGAAGATCTGCACTGGCGACTTGGAGCCATATTCTTCAAAGGATACTGAATAGATATCCTGTTTAGACAACTTCAGCAAATAAACAGTAAGCCTATTAAAGATTCTTTCTCCTTCCCATAAATTATATTCTGTGAAAGAGTTTAAACAAGGGGTTCCACTGACAGGCAATGGGGTTCGTGGCTTTGAAATCTAGCACACAAAGACGTGGCAGTGACATTATCTCATGTGGATGAGATGAGAGAATCTGCTGACCATAATATCCAGGAAGAGGCTAAATGTTCAGGAACACACCCAACAGAAAATGATTGCACCACAGGAGGCATTCAGCTGTTTTATTTAAATTTACTGGGTACAGTTGCCCTTCTGCTTGACAAAATAAATATCTGTGACATGATAAAAGGAAAATTCAGGATGTTTACTATTGTAAGATCAGTATGGAGCTGTTAAAGCCAAAGGCAAGAAGAAATTTATCAGTTGGCCAAATAAAAGAT
>CM021765.1:5540570-5552410 GCA_011076525.1 Nettapus auritus
AAAAAAAAAAAAAAAAAAAAAAAAAAAAAAAAAAAAGCTCAGTCCCTAGATTAGATCCTTTTTCTTCTCTATTTAGGTTGCAATTTTTTATATTTTTGAGATGGGGAAAACAATCTGCTAAAACTCATGGTAAGTGCATTGAACTTATTGAACTTACTTTACACAGAACTCACTGACAGGTTTCAGGTGGAAACGCATCCTGTTCATTATCAAGCCAAAATTTTAATTGGTTGTATCAGGGTAAAAGGCTTTTCTACAGAAAATGTTAATCTGTATCCTATTGCACTGTTTGGTCTGCTGTACAAATCAGGGATTTTCCAAGACAATTTAGTGCACTGCAGATGGATTACAGTGCTTGACACAATGCCTTCAAAATATAACATGCTTTCACGCTCTTAAAATAACACGCTTTCATAGCTTTGCTGCTCTTCTTGCTGAAACAAGGAGAAAGGACTTTCTGTTTGTCTAATACAAGCAACAGTACCCAGCTTGTGAGATCAGGTGAGAGACTTCCTAGACGTTCAGTTAAACAAGATCTAAGAGGAGGCCCACAGATCTCAAAGAAATTTTAAATATCACTCAAATATCATTCAAAATTGAGAAACTGAGGCAATTTACCTACTATAATTCCATATGGGTACTTTTCTGTTTTTCTGTAGATTATGCTGTCCATTCAACTACACTGTCAGCTATCTGTTATCTGCCTGGGTCTAAGATTTCTCTTTTGTTTCAGCTAAAACAAAGTAAAAATGCTTTTTCCCCCCTTATATTAACACAATGAATGACATTTATTTTCATCGTAAAGAATATTTTATTTTTATTCAGGTCTGATAAAATGCTTCTTTTCAGAGTAAGAATAAAAAGAAATCTGTGATTTATACTAGCATGGGTAGATTGCTCTTCACAACAAGGACAGCTATAGCCTATATACAGTTGACTCTCTATCCTCTATAAATAAATAAATAAATAAAATAACTTGAAAAAAAATGAAAAAGAAAAGAAAGTAATGATCAAATATATTTGAAACAGTTTTCAAATTAGAGAGAATAAAGTTTGAAAACCTATATCTGGAGAAAGATTCCCCTGATATACATGCTATTAGTCCATTCAAATGCAATTGCTAAGATCTGAAAATTCTTAGAAATATAACTTATTATTCCAGACGGTGAATGAAACATAGTCCCATCTACTCCACTTAATAACAACATGCTTGTTGTGAAAAACATAGCCATAAGTGAAAAACATAGCCATAGAGCAAAAGCTTTCATAAATATATAAAGAGATTTGCACCTCTAAAGTATATTCCAACATTGATCCTTACAAAATCCCTTGAAGGAAATTAGGATGTAGTAAATCAACTGAAAAATTCTTTTGTTGTGACTTTTTTTGTACCTGTGACCACAGGGTAAGTGGGATGGTCGAGAGCAGAACAGGACTCTCAGTCCTCTATTCTTGATACTTGACTTGTGAATAAAAGTGGTCCACAGAGGTCAAGCATGTTCACAATATGAACATAACATCTTTGTTGATGAGAGTCCTGACTCAGACCTCTTCTCAGACCTCTACACTGAAATAATTGCTCTCTCTGACTATTTTTAATGTGGATTCCTATTTCAAAATCAAAACAAGGCTTAACTTCCTGTTTATTATTATTCCCTTTCTTTACATTCTTCAGAATAGATCTGTGCCTTTTTTACTTAATTGAATTATAGGCTTCAGTGAGTTTTGTAGTGATTTTTAAAGTATTTGTAAAATGCTTTTGTAAAAGTGAACTGAGATTCTGGTTTCAAGTTTCAGGCTGAAATCACTAAACTCTGTTTTACCGGAACAAAATATAATCAGTTTGTAAACACTTTGGGGAAGGACCCTATAACAGTACAGATGGTAAAGCATTCAAGTAGTTCTGGAGTCTATAAAAATAATTTGTTTTTATTACTCAGCTATTTCACAAGTAATGTGAAAATAGGTCTGTTTCTTGATGATTATAGTAAGGATACTTGGAAGAAAGTAATAGGGCATCTTCTCATTATTGTTCATGAATTGATGTTCCTCAATTATATTCTTTTTATGTGAATGTCTTATTTTTCCCCCTTTTTAAGGTTATAATTTCATCTTCAAGTGTCTTTTCCAAAGGGAATTAACACATATCATGCTTTTAGACAATGTACTGTCGCATAATTCATTGCTGCACTATCCTTTACTAGCAACTCAAAGTACGAAATATATGCAGCCAAAGTGTAAAGCTTAACTGCTAGCAGGTTTCTATATTTACAAGAATAAAAGCAGTTAAATGACTCAGCTGGCTCCTAATGTGGGTTATATTTGAATTTGGGGAGGGTGTAGGGAAGAATGGGACATTATTGCTTTAACAAGGTTTACTGCTAAACTGAACATATGTTGCTCATAATGTCACTTTCTAAATCAATGAAATTATCGTTATAGAACATGTCGACAAATTAGACATGTAAAGTGCAGGCTGTATGTGGGAGAGATGTAATTTGGCTCTATAAAAAGAAATTAAACAATAAAATATCAATGACAGATGTAGTTAGCTAAAGGTTTGGAGGTTTAAATACCAATTTGTGAAAAAAAATTATGCAGACCCAATCAGGGTACGAGATAAAAATACCAGCCTTCATGCAACAAGATGATAAAGTATTTGGACCAGATGTTCAGAGACCTTAGCTGTGCCCTTTATTTAACTGGCAAGCATGCTGGCAAGTTCTTAAATTTGTAAAATCCAAGTAACGAAGGTTAGCTCAGATGGAAGTAATAAAACAATCAAATATCAGGAGTCATTCATGTCTATGCACAATAGATCATGCTACAGTTCTGAACTCCACCTTTTAATATAACAGCTTAGGTTTTACAGAAATAGGCTTCTTGCATTATCTTTAAGAAACTTACCAAAGTATTTTTTTCTGTTCCAACTTTCAGTTCTCAAAGCAAATTCAGGAACTGAATGTATTTGATACATTTTAGATCTTTTTCCGACAGGTTTGCAGATTTTATAGCTCTCGAGTCTCAGCTAAAACTCTGTCATAACTCCTGGGTTATAGCTTTGTCTCACAACTGGTGTAAGGTTGTGGGCAAGGTGTTCAATACTAAACAATAAACATCTGTACATTCAAAGAGTGTCTTGCAGGTTAGGAGTTGACTTCTGTTTTAGATTCTTCTATTGACTTTGTGGGGTGATCTATCATTTTGTGCCTTGTTTTTTCCTATTCACAATCAGTAATGTGACCCAAACTAATATTTTAATTTATTTTGCTTGTTGGGCATAGGCACATTTTTAACTATATTGGAGCTGCCGCACACACCCCTGCTGTGGCAGATCAATGTTGTTACCCTCAGTCACATATATGGAGTCCTGGCTGGACCATGTTACAGCTACTGTGTGACCCTTGCACGAAACTTTCTTTTCTATAGGAAACAGGAGAGTAGATGTGGGGAAAGGCATTCACACATATACAGGTCTTACCAGAGTCTGAACTGAGGACATATCCCAAACTCAGAAATATTGGATACTTGCCTTTGATGCAGCCACTTTGCTTGGACGATGCCTAGCAGACATGGCCCTGATCTTGTTTAAGCCTTCAAGACATTGCCATAATATAATCAGCGGCAATTCTGAGGGCATAAATAAAAGATAACATTCATAAGGTTTTCAGAGGGATGACATAGTGTGCATAAAACATTTGAATACCACAGACAGAGCAGATGAAAAGGGATTGAGCTGTAAAGAAGAAATCATGCCTTGATGGGCTGATGTAGTTTGGCAGTAGAGGATTGGATACATCTGATCAACGTATGATTCTACAGCATACAGAAAGTACGTGAGATATCCATCCCTATTCTTCACCACCCTAACAGACAATAAAGAAAAAGATGCTTCTCAGGCACACTTTCTCACTTCTGAAAATAAATCTTTAAAACAGGTTAATATTAGCTGCAGCCTCAAAATCCTGTTTCTCACCATTAACACTGGAGAGAGCCTATGGTGATGTGGACATCTGCTGGGTAAACATGAAGAGGCAAATGAAATGTATCCCAGCCACAGTGACCATCATTTGGTAGCATTTCAGCCTGTCTTGGTACTAAAAAACCCATATCATGAAGCATTTAAAACAGTCAGAAAGTTAAAGAAATAAATAAAAATACAGAAAAATATTACTAACATGAAAAGTCTCCTGTTTCTTATCAGAATATTGGTTTGATCTATCCCACAATTTAGGAAATTAAATCCAGCAATATGAGTAGGAGAATATGCTCTTGTGTACCCTGTTGCTCTTGTGTAATGTTCTTTGAAATATGGGTTTCAGCACTTCTGTTACCATGGTGTCACTTTGAAAACACTTGTAAGGCTGCTAGGGACATTAGAACTCGATTAATTAATCTCTACAGAATGCTTTGGGTTACTTTCTTTGGCCTTCTCTCATGAGGAGCAGTACCTTCAGAAAAATGAGCAAAGGTATGTGAAAATTATTATTTGCCTGGAGGCAAGTAAAGTTGTCCTAAAAAAAATGTGTTTTTGTAAACTCACTTTGACCCTACTTTTTTTCCAATTGCCCTTTAAAAGGCAGATCTCAGCCCTATTCAAATGACTGTCCTCACTGATTACACTTTAGTGCACATTCTTACTCATTCTGGGCAAGTAGAAGACAGGGCTTTCATTATTTAAAAGCACTTGAATGAAAACTGAAATACCTTCCTTTAAGTGATTGTCTGAGCATAGAAGAGAGACAGGACTATTGGGTAGAAGCAATGTCTTTTCCTGGACAACCTGATAGATGTGAAAAGAAACAGACATGCTTTCAGGGGCTTTTGTCCTGGAAGGATTGTTGGTTTGTTGATTTTTGTTGTTGTTGTCTTTGTTGTTTTTTTCCAACACTATGAGTTATTTTAATAAAAGATATTACCTCTCCCTATAAACCTTGCCTCTCACCTTTTCATGTTTTTATACTGATCCTCCTTTTTTTTCTTGCTTTCAAACCTATATGGATTTCGAAAGAGTCCATATCCATCTTGTGCAGTTTCCAAGCACTTAAAATGCTCTGCCTGCAGAATTTATACTGTATATGGAGAGCTCTCAAAGAGCTGCACTTACATAACTGCTCTTGATTGAATGTCTTGTTTTCCACGTGTAAGCCCAACAGGCTGGAAATCAGGACTGCAGAGAAATACCTGCTTTCTGAAAATCATGAGTCTTTTTTTCCCCTCCCTAATTAATTGCTTTGTACCACTAGGGAGTTGTGCTAGAGATGCCAACTTGCACCAAAGTATATCAGTACAGCTGAAGGTGGATCGTGCTCTGCTGAAAACTGGACTTGTCACTGCTAGCAGGGATATTGGTTAGCTTGGCATATTTTTATTCCCAAAATTGTGCTGGAAGTATATTTCATTGTTTTTGTTCTTCCATGGACATGATTAGAAGAATGTTCACTTTTGTCTCTAAGATGACACAAAAAGAAAAAAGCTTCTGGGTATTCATATTGAATATGAATCATTCTGCTTGGCTACACAAATTGAAAATTAGCTATAATTCTTTGGAAGAAGGCAAAATTACTTTGCCTATTGAATTAATTGAAAATAGCACCTGTCCTGTTTTACCCAACTTGAACTATGTTTTTACCTGATAATTGAGGTTAGTTCTACTGTGCCTTTCCCAAACTGTCAGGGCACTGCTTCACCAAACCAATTTGACCAATCTGCAGCAGAAAGATTATGCCTAGAAGGTAACTTCTCCCCAGAATTGACTGAGTCTGATAGTCCTAGTCCAGAGGAAAAATAAGCAGAGAGATATCTGCCATCACGTCTTGGAAGCTATCCAATTAGAGTTTAAATATGTTTTCAAGCTATATGAAATCTCAAGACATCACATCTGGCTCACTGAAACAGGAAACTCTGGTGTCTGGAAGGTGTTCTGTCATTCTATCATCTCATTATTTCATCTCTGGGCACTGACTGCTGGCCTCTGGGTGCTGGAGTCTGGACAGACCTTTGGTTGGAGCCAGCATGTTTTTAACATCTGACCAAAGAAGTTCAGCAGAAAGCACCAATTTCTTACTACATCTCCATGGAACTTTTTCAGTCAGAGAACATGTTCTGTAGATATAAATGGCTCAAATGACAGAATAGATAATCTTCTTCTCATTTCACTGAGGCCTACCTAATATGGCTCTTATTTTAGGTTCTCAAGAAGGACTACAGCATGCAAGTGTCCAGTAATGTAATTTTCTGCAGTTATGAAACATTTTTTAGAATAAATCTGGGAGTGGGGTTCAATTAGAACTATTAAAACTTTTTAAAACTTTTTTTTTTTTTTTTTTTTTTTTCCAATGCAAAACTATTTCTAGTAGATTTTTTCTAGCTAGAGATGGAATGTACCTTTTTGGTAAAATTGCAAGGTTTGGATGCATGGAAGAAAATCAGGTGTTTTTTTGTTTGTTTTTTTTGTTTGTTTGTTTGTTTTTTTGTAGCCATAAAATGTAAAAAAGAGAAAACCTTCCCAAAAATACTTTAATTTCTGTGATTATTTTACATCAAGGCAAATAAATAAATAAATAAATAAATAAATAAATAAATAAATAAATTCTGGCCAGCTTTCTTTATACTATGTATTTTGCATAATGTACCAGACCTTTCCCCCATAAGCTACATAAGAAAATGTAAACTGCTGGTAAAAATTTAGGCAGCTGGCCTCAGTGGGACATCTTCCTTGGTCATGCCTTTGAATCTAAACACTGTAGACAAAAGGCAGTGGTGAATAAGTCACCCTTTTCACACTGGGCTCCAATTACATCTGTTGCTTTTTGAGGGAGGGCGTTTGAATTTTGCAGACAGTCCTTGGGCAGCTGTTAAGTTTGTAGCCATATCTGAGTCTGAATTCTCATGAATTAGAAATGCTTAAACTCCTCTATGATTCCCATATCCCACATCTATGGGAACCGTGAGAAAACTTAGACTGATTGATTAGACTCTGTGAGTCACCTTGCTTCTGTCAGGGATGTGAATCTGGAGAGCCAAAATAAGCTTCCTACAGATAGGGGTTCACTAGAGAACTTTCTATGGTGTTTAATAATAAGACTGTGCCCAAAGAAAACCAGGAAATCACACACTTTCTCTTGTCTGACATTAATAAAATTAATTTGCCTTCAGAGTAATAATGAAATGTTTCTCAAAGGAAACTTATTTTACATGCATTTATTTAATTTCTTCTTTTGAGTAGACTATTTTCTGCATATTCCACTGATTATATTTATAAATGCTACACTATTTTGAAATCTGAAATTAAATGGTTTTCAGGCATAAAAATGCAAAATCTGATAATAGCGTCTTGGTCCATTTTTCTCTCCCTCATCCTTAGTCCCATGACACCGGAATGTTAGGAGTTATTAATTCCGTGTTATTTATTGGTTATCTAAAAGCTCCATACTTCTTGTGATATCTTAATATATTAAGTGTTTTCTATGGAAATGATTTAAGTATTACAGGCAGAAGATTGTGATACTGCTGAAGCAGTTCCAAAACATGTGATCTCCAAGGAAACGGAGATCCTATTACCAGACTTGTTCCTACAGAAATTATCAACAGAACAAGATGCCATTGACTTCAGTAGGACTATTTCTAACATGTAAAGTTCACTATGTGAATTATGCCTAATTGTCTTATTTTTAAGCATATTAAACCCTATACAAATTTACCATGACATGAATCTTAGGCTTTTTAAATTCTCAAGAGCTAGCAATATGACAAAAATAGAGTTTTACAGCAGAAGGTCAGTTTCAGGTGCAAAAACACCTGTGGACTCTGAATGTGACCTGTCCAGGCATTGCAAGGGTAAACTGGTTTTGGTTAGCTTCATGATTTGTGTCTGAGTCCACCTTCATCCCAAAGAAATGTCAGAGACTCTCCAAGGTAAGGTAATAAACACATTTCAGCAAGCATTTTTACTATAGTAAGGAGGGAAATACAGAATAAATGATGAATTCTACTTCTTAGTTAAATATGTGGATTGTTATTCATATTTTCATTGGAGTATACACAAGCTTGGTTGCTGCTGTAACAAGTGCCCCTTGCCCTTTCACAGGAGGTCTGGAAGAGTATAAGAATGTACAGGCAGGTCCTCAAGGGCTATGGTGGTGCTGTAGCTATAGGACATCTTTGCAAAATCACCAGCGGAAGGAGAAGGACATAATTTTACAGTGCTTAGTTGAACTGGGACCTCTATGAGCTTGTTTCCAGGTGTTGTTTTTTTTTCTTAGTTTCTCTCACATGCTACAGTATATTGGCTTTCCAAAATCCTGCTGTATTAGAAGTATTGCAAATGATTTCTTAAATATCACTGATGGCTCCCTGAGGTATGTTCTCTGTTAAAATGTTCAGTCTGATTGAAATGACCAAAGCTATAGAGCTCCTGCCAGCTCCCAGAGGAAGCTCTTCAGACTCTAATAGATCTCACCTAGCAGTCAGCAAGCCTCTCTTTTAATTTTGCCCTTCTTTTACTTGTAGCCACTCTTGCATCCTAAGCATGCCATTTGCACTTTCTCTGTGTTGTGTTATAGATTAGGATACAAATGATTTAGCTTTCCATTGGTCTAGCCTTTTGTTCAGAAAACCGGAGGACAGAAAAACATGGCAGGAAAAACTTAGTTTTTATAGCTAAGCTTTAGAGGTATTCCCTAAATCTTCTACCTTACTCTGTTTTTACTATTTCCTGTTTTAATTGTCTTAACATGGATAGCCAAAGACTAATCCTATCAATTGCACACTCTAAATCCTACTACCATTGCTCAGGTTAAATCTGAAGTCTTGGTTAGAGATTGCCTTTAAAGACCTTTTCATGAAACATATCAAAGTCTAGAAGCTCTTAATTTCTGAAAGTTGAATTGAAAATGGAGGGAAAAAATCAAAAATCTGTTGCTGGATTTTTGTGATTTTTATATATTTTTTAAGGTAATTCTTCTGGCACTGTGATTTTATAAATGGGCTGGGAGATTTAGAAGCTTAAGTTTATAAAAGCTTTTAATGAAGGCAGCTTTACATTAAAATGAGTTTATTTGTTCTGGAAGAAAAAAAAATAAGCCATACATCTCTTTTATGATATTTTAAGTGAGTCGGTTTTGTTACTATAGGCTTTGGATAGACTGAAATTAAATTGTAAGAAAGAGAATATGAAAAATACAACTGTGGGTCTTGAGAATATTGGCTGTGGATTCCTAGGCTATCTTTATCTTTTACAGGACTTTTGTAGGTACAAAAGCATAGGCAGTAAGAGTTTAAGCATCCATGCAAGTGCAAAACATCTTAATCACACACATATTTTAGATATCTAAGATGACATTCAAGTTTGTCTCAACCCACATTAAGGTAAGGAACGAGGTTTGGCTTTGCTAGTCTGAAGAAGACAATCTACATCCAAAGATCTGCCATCAGCATAAAATGGGATTCATCCAATATTGAGTTTATATATTTTTCTCCTGACTCTGATCTGTCTTTCCTACGTCAGCTGTAAACTTCAATGAAACGGTTCTATTTGAATGTGTGTGTCTGGCAGAAGTTATTTCTCATCTTGGACAGCACTTTTGGATACTAACAAAATGCAGTAATGACTCACCTTCAAATGGAAAATGTTCTGCTTCAGAAAGCACAGTTGATTACAACGCATACTATACTGATCCAGGGCAAGTCTTGCCTCTCTCTACACAGGGTTCAGATAAAGATGAAAAATCCCAATGGTAGAGGAGGAAAACAGCATTTGAGAGAGAACATAAGGCTGTATGCACCTCCCGTATAGCACCAATAATATGATGACGCCAACAACATTTTTTCCTTAGTACTTTTCAGCCCTGAGAGCTAATCCTTCAGGAAGTTAACACCTCCTCAAAAGTCCTTCATTCTCTTGATTTTAACCATGCTTAGTGCCTTAAAAGATGAGGCACATTTGAATAAGATTTAAACACCCTTATAAAACAGTGTAAATGTAATCGTTGCATGTGACAATAAGACATGATAAAATAAATAGAAGAGATTTATTCTTTAAATAGTAGAGATTTTTCCTGTTACATTCAGCTTTAATTCATTCAGTCAGCATTTTCACCTCAAGTATTTGTACCTTTAATTATTTCAGTTATGAAATAGCTGCTGTTTCAAGAACATATGCTTCAGCAAAACATACAATCGGAATAACTTTCATGCAGTAAAACCAATTTGACTTATATGGAACTGAAATGCAAATAGGTAACGGTAGCATTAGTCAGGATGTTTGTCTATGCATGACAGTTGCCTTGTAGCCCCTGTGATAAAGTGAAAGAGCATGGCATTGTGACCTGCCTGTCTCTTCACCCATCATTAGGCTAGAATTGGTTAAGGTGTCATATATGCTGGCTGATGTAGCAGGATGCTGTTCAGAGTCGGTTGCTATGGGTCCCAGTTGCTAAATCCCTTTTTATTCCTATTCAGACTCAGGGTCTATAAGAGATGCCATATCCCTTTGTTAAAAACTACAGGCTGGCACCAAAACCTACAGAAATGACAGATATCATGTCTCTGAATAACTGTAGGAATCTCAGATATGTATTCTGCTGTACTTTAAAAATAAATAAATAACTAAAGAAAACCTAGTATTTCCTCTCCTTTTTAAAGAATGTACAGAATGTAGCAGGATTAAGAACACAGTTTGTGTGATATACCTCACAAGATTTACTAGTGACTGTAAGCTTTCAGTAACTATTATACCTCCCTAGTACTCTATACAAAGCTCTCATAAATCAAAAGGAGTCTTTGATATTTCAGACTCTGGTTAACTTAAAAAGAATGGTTCAGAAGAAACACTTAAGTACGAAATTGTGAGACAAAGTTAAACCAATGTAAAGGGGTTTCGTTTCCAATGAAATACTCTAATATGTATGTGATTAGTGTCTATAGTAAAATCATGCTGTTGGTCTTTGAGGCAGAGACAATGGTATTTCTTTTCTCCAGTTTCTCATAGTACCTAAATGAGATCTATCTTTTATTTGAAGCTTATTTTTGTTGGGAGTTTTCCATTTTCCTTATTTTTGAAATTTGGGGGTAGAAACTTGGGTACATATGTACATTTTAAGGAAGTAAAGAACAAGCATTTTTATTTACCTTACTAATATTTGGCCTTTCTATGGTTTCTGTTACATGCTCTTGATTAAGATCAGAATTTTCAAGTATCATTAAAATTAATATGTGCTTGTTATACAAAGCATAGTGTGTGTTCAGAATATCATGTTTTCACAACTCTAATTTGTCCTGTTCAACAACAATTGTGCAACAGTCTTCACAATCTCCACATGCCAGTTACCAAATTTCATTTGACTTGCCATAGAGTAAGATGTTGGAGGGCAACAAAGCTGGTAAATGGCTGGAAGGCACATCCTATTGAGGAGAGGCTGAGGACACTTGGGTTGTGTAGTTTGGAGAAAAGGAGGCCAAGAGATGACCTCATTGTTCTCTGCAACTTCCAGAGGAGTGGAAATGGAGAGGGAGGTACTGATTTCTTCTCCCTGCCCACCAATGACAAAACATGTGGGAATGGCACAAAGCTGCACCAGGAGAGGTTCAGACTGAATGTTAGGAAAAAATTCTTTACTGTGATGTGGTTGGAACTGGAACAGGCTTTCTAATGAGGTCACGGATGCCCCATGTCTGTCAGTGTTGAGGAGGCATTTGGATAACTACATTAATAACACAGTTTAACTTTTGTTTAGCTCTGAAGTGGTTAGGCTGTTCGACGATATGATCTTTTTATGTCCCTTCCAACTGAAATATTCTATTCTATTCTATTCTATTCTATTCTATTCTATTCTATTCTA
>CM021765.1:5552420-5593487 GCA_011076525.1 Nettapus auritus
TATTCTATTCTATTCTATTCTATTCTATTCTATTCTATTCTATTCTATTCTATTCTATTCTATTCTATTCTATTCTAAAATGGAATCAAAGGGACAAATAGTAAACCTGCAGACAGGAGAAATTGTTTGGTATTCTTTTTGTACAGAAACCATCTCTTTTCAATATTGTTACTGTTCTTATTGTTTTCATTACTATCTCAACATGTTCTTCAGGGCATTACAACTAAGAATTTCATAACATATAATGCTGTATGTGAAGTATTACAGTGAAGAGTTATACCACATCAAACATTTCTCAGTCTATTTCTTACAGGCATCATTTTAAATTTATAGTTCCATTACTTCCAACTGGGTTGCAGATTGACTACTGGTTTATGAAGTATTAATTCTTGTTTTATTTAAAAAAAAATACTGCTTTCTTATTTTAAAAAATCAATATATACAATAACAAACATTTTCCCACTGGGTTACAAGCAATTAGATTCCACCAAGAGAAAAGTCATCTGTCAATTGCAAACATTGTACTTAAAAACAAATCCTCAGTGCTGTCTGACTAAGCCAATGTTTAAGCAAACAAATATATTCAAATATTCAAAGATACAGTTGATGTAGTAACACTTTTTGCTGAGCTTAATTCAAAAATCATTGCAGTATAGTAAACAGAACACCCCCTGAAACAGAGATTAAAACAAGAGATGATAGAACTGCATATAAATGACAAAATAACCACAGGTATATGATTTTATTTCTGAAAGAGACCACATTGCACAGTAAACACAAGAGGTGGAGGTCAGGTAGCAAGAAAAAAATAAAAAAAAAAAAAAGTTTAAATAAAAAATAACAGGATGTTGCCAGTCTGCAATATGGTCGCAGTGTTTGACAACACTCAGATCATGTACCAGTCCAATAATACCTCCCTCTTACAAAAATATTTTATATTATAGATGTATATTATGTACAGACATTATGTTATTCATTTGGCTACATATTATTGATCATAAGACTTAAGGACAAAGCATAAGTTTATTTTATTTTATTTTATTTTTGAGTCTATAAGGCACAACTGAGTCACATTTTCATGGTTTTCTTTAAAGCCTTTTGGACCTGAAAATTCATAGTTTTAATAAACGATGAGCTTCTCTCTGTTTTCATGTGACTCACATTTAAATCACAGGACTTGGCAAGATTGCTAGAAATTTATAGGCATGAGTAATAAAGATCAGAAGGAAGATCCCTAAATTTGTTGTTTTTAATATGTCTTGGCCTTTAAATGTATACACTTTTATTTAGGAATCCCAGCATTAAGACTGGTGGTTTTGTTTGTTTGTTTGTTTTAAATTACACTGTCAAACCCAAGGATCCCAGTCTCTGAAATGGTGCTAAGTGCCCAGCACTGAAGTTTGTACTGAACGGTCAAAGGCAAACCTGCTAGGCATAATCTGTATGCAGTGCTGCTGCTCAATTGGCACTGGCAAAGAGAGGTTACGTTGCCCGCTGCTTGGTTTAATTGGAGTTAAGTAGATCTATTATGTCAGTGTGCCCCATACACTAGCTGTTTATTTTGATTAATGCATGCATTCCTGTGACTGAAATGTGTGTGTGAGAGAACAAAACTTTTAAAAGAAATAAGTGAACAGTAAGAAGATGTTACGTAGACTAAACTTCCCCAATAGATCACTGAAATTTAATGTTTCTACCTGGATGGGGTATCCAATTTCAGACTAGATTTACTGCTCAGGATGAGAAGTACTCAGCAAATTGATGTTTCATAAGATGGGTTTCTAGGATCTGAGGCACTCAAAATCACCAGTCTGGCTTAAATTTTATTACTTCTAATTTGGGACAAAAATAATAGTGAATAATCTATGAGTGGGCATTTGATCAAGAGGAATGTAAGGAATTGAATTGGACAGTTTAATAGAATAAGTTTTGAAATAAGACAGGAAAAGAAGCAGCTAAGAAGAACTTTCTTGAATTTGCTCAGAGGGATGTACAGGCTTCACGGGGTTTGTGATGGGGGAAAGAATAAAGGTTAGGGCAGAAAAATGAGAAAGACGATTTCTGCTGCAAGTATCAGATAGCAGATAGCGACGTAGTTTCAGAGCTGTCATCTCCTGGACTGTAACAAAAAAGGGGGTTTTACTTTGATAATCTCACAGGGGTAGAGACGACTCTCCTGGAGAACACAAGGGGTAGATGAACGTAATTGAAAGGAAAATGTGAGAACCAAGACAAAGCCTTTCCAGGCAAACTCCATGAAGGTCAGGTAAATTCAAGTCCCTTCCAGTGCCTGCTGATTCTTCCTGACAGTTACAAAGAGAACCTAGATGACTCGTTTATGCTAAGTGCTTAAAACCAAGGCATCAACCCTACACCATCTGTGAATGTTACTGGCCATGTGTGCTGCAGGAAATGGTTGCACTGTGGCCTCAGACTGAAGGCTATTTAGAGGAAGTCCTTTTGTGATCTTACTTATTGCACTGAAATACTCAAGGAAGTGTCATACCCTCAGCAGCCAGGATCTGCTCAGAACCTCATATCACACCAACCACATCTTCTGATGAGAAACAGCGACAGAGGGATTACCTCAGGGAGGTTGTTCAGGAGGTTAGGACAAAAAGAGACAAGTGCTTATTAGAAAATAAGAATAACAACCCAAGCTGGGATAATGGCTCGTAAGCTTTCAAAGTTTCTAGATGCTTATCCTAATGAAAATTGAACCTCTGAACCTTATGAGGTTAACTTGTCTCCACTTACAACGTCATTAGGAGATAATGTCAATGAAATGGAACATTTTCACAGGACAGCAGTTTTCCATTGCTAAATAAATGCTGAGCCAAAGCCAAGATATTCATTTTCAAAGTGGGAGATATTTACCCTGTAAACATGTTCTGTTCCAGTGACTTTATGTCTGTTACACCAAATTGCTAACGAGGTAGCTGCTGCCTGATGCATGTGGTTAAGCTAATAAGAGTTTCTCCATGTCCTTCTATTGAAAATATGTATTTTTATTGGATTAGAGAACATATTAGTTCAACATATCAGCCAATATAAAAAAGCTGATGCATTCCTCTGCAGTTTCTGGTATACAACCTACTTAAGTGGCTCCTCAGTGCAAACAGTTGGAAATCCCTGGTGTCATTCAACAGCTATAGAGTTATAAATGACTTGTCTTGCAAGGCTAAAAATGTGACATTTGTGATGCAGCACTAGCGCTGAAGACATAGAAAACAAAACTAGAGAATCCTGTTAATGTCAACAAGATTTGTAGAATGATGCCAAAGGAATATGAACAGGTTTTTGGCAATACAGTGAAGAGGAAAGGATGTGTGGGCCAAGGAGCTGCACTTTGTGTGGACCCAAGAATTTCCAGGTATGAACCTGAGCAGATTCAGGAATTTGCAGAAGGGCACATCTCTTCAAACTAGCATGGGCTGCATGGGTCCCAGGAGAAGGGCATGGATACAAGGGCAATTGTAGGTAGTTTTAATAGCTGCACCTATTAAACCAGACATGTATCAGAGCCATAGACTGACTTCTCTCCTGCTTTCATAATCACAGTGCTTGATGGTGGACCACATGGAGACAATAAAAAAGTTATCTGTTTGCTCTAAAAATTTCTCTGTGTTTTTGTTTTTGTTGTGGTGGTAGTGGTGTTTTTTTGTTTGATTGTTTGTTCAATTGTGTTTATGTTTAAAGAAATCAAACCTTAAATTAGGAAGTTCAAAAATTCAAGAAATTCCTCCTTTCTGGCCATATATTGAGGAAAACTCTAAAATTATCACTTGGAAAATAAGTTTTAGAGAGAAAAAATCCCATTTAAGATACTCACTTTCCCAAAGGCACTGAGATCTTAAGTTACAATGAAGTTCAATATGTTATTTTAAGGGTTAAAGTGTCCTTAATAATTCTGTGGATCTCGAACCTCATGCCTTAAACTTATTAAACCACAGTTTCTTCAATACTTAGAGCATATTACATGGGCCTGAACTGGAAATTGTGAAAAAATGCTGACTGTTATGGAATGCTTATATACTGCAGTAAAGCATCTCTTATTACTTACAACTATATTCCACGTTATTTTTACAATAAGGGCTTTTCCTTAGGCCAGAAATTTGTGTAGAATAACCTAATAAAGCCATTAACATATTGCATAGAATTTATAGCATGATATTACAGGTTTTTCTGCTGGGAACCCGTTCTCTGCTCTTTAGTGAAATTAGGATATTTTAGTGCTTCGGAAATAAGACAGTTTTGCGAGCACTAACCACCAAGGCACACTGTTATTACTTACTGCATTTTGATTTCCTGCTTGTGTTTTAAAGTCTCTCAGTGCTTTATTCTGTTCTGAAAATGCTAAAAATAAAGGGAGAAGGAAAATAATACTAAACAAATAAATATTAAAAAAAAAAAAAAAAAAAAAAAAAGCATTTTCCAAGAGCAATCCTAGGCAATGCTAAAGGGAATTTATATTCTGAGAAGCCTTGCTTTTCAGCATATAGACTTAGCTCCATGACAGTCCTTCCTTAGACCACATATGTTGATGATGATAAGCCCTACAGTTTCCTCCATATTCAGGCTACGTCAGCATGCTGTTTCTGTAGGTTTATTTCAATTCATTTTTATATAGCCTTGGAGCAGATGTCATCAGGATCCAATAATCACAGTTTATTGGGTGGACAGAAAGCAGGCAGTGAAGTCTCTATTGGGATCTTCAGCATCAATTTATGAGGTGCATTGCAAAACTAAAATCCATCTGATATCCATCAGTTTAGCTATAAATGTAGACATAATGATTCTGTCCACTTATTTTCAAATCAATTTAACATAACTACCTCCCAGAATTAGGAGACATGGATCACTGAACAGTTTAGGCACTAATATAGTGGTATCTACTCACCAGTGTCCAATTGCCCTGATTATTTTTGTGTCCCACTCCTGTATTAACTCCACATCATTATCAGCTATCAAAAAGTGTACATTTTTGCTGTTCAGGTTTCACTAAAATATCCATGCAATTTAAAGAGCAAAAAATACAAAATATTTTAATATAAACCATTGCAATTGATAAGAGCTTAATGTACCAGAATGCTTAAAATGGTTTGATGCTTTTAAGAGAAAAATGTCAATAATTTAAATTTTGGAAATTTGGACTCATGAAAATTTTTGACTGAATATAATGTAAATTTCATAAGAAAATTTGAACTCTGTTTTGATTACATTTTCTTTTAGTTTTCACCTATGTCTCATTGGCTTTTCTAGACTATAAGTGGTTTGCATCAAAGTGGTTATGGTGATGGTTGAAATGGGGTCAAATCTTAAGTTAGGCAATTTATTAGTGGAATTTATTTGAGAATATATATATGCATAGCAACATTTCAGTGTACACATTATTCCAGGGGAAAACTCAATTCACAATATGTAAGGAAATAATTCAGAATTCGAAGCATATGCTTCATTGGGTTAAGAACTGGCTGGATGGCTGGGCCCAGAGAGTCTTAGTGAATGGAGTCAAATCCAGTTGGAGGCCGGTCACTAGTGGAGACCCCCAGGGCTCGGTACTGGGACCAGTCCTCTTTAACATCTTCATCGATGATCTGGATGAGGGGATCAAGTGCACCCTCAGTAAGTTTGCAGACGACTGTGTGTGTGTGTCGATCTGCTCGAGGGTAGGAAGACTGTGCAGGAAGATCTGGATAGGCTGGACCAATGGGCCGAGGCCAACGGTATGAAGTTCAACAAGGCCAAGTGCCGGGTCCTGCACCTGAGGCACAACAACCCCAAGCAGAGCTACAGGCTGGGAGATGTGTGGATAGAAAGCTGCCTGTCAGAGAAGGACCTGGGAGTTTTGGTTGACAGTCGGCTGAATATGAGCCAGCAGTGTGCTCAGGCGACCAAGAAGGCCAACGGCATCCTGGCTTGCATAAGAAACAGTACCGTGGCCAGCAGGTCCAGGGATGTGATTGTCCCCCTGTACTCGGCTCTGGTGAGGCCGCACCTTGAGTATTGTGTTCAGTTTTGGGCCCCTCACTACAAGAAGGACATGGAGGTGCTTGAGCGAGTCCAGAGAAGGGCTACGAAGCTGGTGAAGGGTCTGGAGAACAAGTCGTACGAGGAGTGGCTGAGGGAGCTGGGACTGTTTAGCCTGGAGAAGAGGAGGCTCAGGGGCGACCTTATCACACTCTCCAGGTACCTGAAAGGAGGCTGTAGCAAGGTAGGGGTTGGTCTATGCTCCCACATGCCTGGTGACAGGACGAGGGGGAATGGGCTAAAGTTGCACCAAGGGAGGTTTAGGTTGGATATTAGGAAGAACTTCTTTACAGAAAGGGTTGTTAGGCACTGGAATAGGCTGCCCAGGGAAGTGGTGGAGTCCCCATCCCTGGAGGTCTTTAAAAGACGTTTAGATGTAGAGCTTAGAGATATGGTTTAGTGGAAGATTTGTTAGTGTTAGGTCAGAGGTTAGACTCGGTGATCTTGTAGGTCTCTTCCAACCTAGACTTTCTGTGATTCTGAGATATTAAGCTGGATGCATTTTAACACAGAAGTTTAATCTGTATTTTCTATGCTTATTTATTGGGAAGGCTTTAGTATGAATAAGATGTTCATCTGATCAAATGCAATGATGTAATTAAATTGCTTCTTGTTGAAACAGGTTTTATAGTGCTTATAAAAAATAAATATATAAATAAATGTTAGAAGAAATGTGTTCAGAAATGCTTTTTGATATTAGATGGAAATATTTTAGTGCATGAAATGCATTAACTCTTTAAATATGGCATATGAGTGTGTTTAGCACAGCACACCAGATTATTATAAATACAAGTTACGTAGCTCATTTGGCTTTTTCAGCCAAATGAGCTGGCTTTTTTTTTTTGTCCAAAACCTCATTAATATATATATTCAATATATATTCATACATATATATATATAATATATAATATACTATATAATTGTTATTATATATAATTATTATATATTATATAGTATATATTATATAGTATATGTATATTCATGAGATTTATCAGAAGTATCAGAAATATCCAGATCAGAGACAGAATCAGATCCGGTATGAGCATATACTGTTACACAGGCAGTCCAAGAAGCATAAGCAAATACTTGTTTTGCTACCAAATGGAGTGGGAAAGCTGTGGACAGAAACAGCAAAACAAGCCACAGTGCCCAATGCTTGTTTCATTTCTGTCTCCACTAAAAAGATCGATGTGATCAAATGGCATGATTAAAGGGATGAACAGAGGAGAAAAACTAGGGCTAAGCAAGAAAAGTACTTCTATTAGTTGTATATTTCCATGGCCACTGGGCCTCAGGATATCCACCAGAAGGTGAGTACTATCAAAGAAAGAGAGCTGTCAAGACAATCTCAGAGCTGTTACTGGTTATCTTGGGAAGCTTATGGGGAGGTTCCCGAATACTAGAAAGTGCAATTATTGTGCCTATCTTTAAAAAAAGGGGGGAAAAGGAGGATAGATTTGTCAGCTTAGCTTCAATTCCTAGAAAAATCCTGGAGCAAATAACCAAGCAAACAATTTGTAAGCCCCTAGAAGATAACAAAAAGATGAGTGACAGCCAACATGGATTTGTCAGAAACAAATCTTGTCAAACCAACTTAATTTCCTCCTATGACAGGGTAACAGGCTTTGTAGATAGGGCAAAAGCAGTAGATGCTATATGTCTTGACTTCAGGAAGGTTTTTGACAATGTCTCACCTGACACTGTCATAGTAAGGAAGGGAAATATTGGCTAGAATGAACTACTATAAGATGGGCAGATAAATGTCTGGGAATGTGTACTGAAGGACTATAGAGGAAAATAAAGTGTAATTATTAAGATAGAAGATGCCAAGTAACTGAAAAGAGTTCTAACTGCTTGGGGTGGTGAGAATTCAGAATGAGCTTCACAATGTGTAATAACAGTGTGAAACATCTCATATGACTTAAGGGAACTAACCAGCAGCTCTGCTGGAAAAGAACAATGATGGTGAATATGATCAGAGTGGATCCCTGAAATGAATACGATCAGCAAAGTGACACTTTTGCAGAAAAGCCAAATGCTATTCTGGGATGTACAAGTAGGGATAATATCTTTAAGATACATGACATAATCTTTCTGCTCTATTTGGTATAAATGAGGCCATAGTTGAAGCTCACTGTACCCTCTGCAGATCACATTTCAAGAAAGATTTGGGTCAGCTAAAGACATAGCAGAGTGATTAGGGGTGTAGAAACATGAACTATTAGAAATCAAAGAGCTGAGATTGCTTGCTCAAGAGAGAAGACTGAGTAGAGAAAGGAAAATAGTCTTCAAACACAGAAAAGATTGCTGAAAAGAGGGAAAGACTGAATTGTTCCACATACCTATTCTGTATGTGAGAAGAAGTAATGAGATCTAAATTGCAGAAAGGGATATTTATGTTAGACACTGGAAGAATTTTTTAATGGTAAGAACAATTAAGCACAGAAATAGATTGCCTGAGAAGACTGAATCTCCATCACTAGAGACTTTAAAAGCAGTTTAGATAAACATATGTTAGGAATAGTTCAGAGAAAGCTGATGCTGCCTGGGGCAAAAAAAAATGACCTCTTGATATTCTTTACACCCACTCTTTCTTTAATTCTCTGAAAAATTAACATCATGGTACACAAAGGTTTGCTATTCACAGTTGCAGAGATGAATGTATTTGCTAATGATGTGCACAATGGATAAGCAGGATATTGGCAGATGACAGAGGATTTTCTCTAGTTAAAGTTTACTCAGAGGAACTTCTGACAGTATTAAACGGGAAGAATAATAACAAACATAATTCAAAATACTTACAGACACTGCTGGATAAGTTAGCAAACTAGCCAAAACTACAAGACTTTGTGAACAAGACACAGGAAGGACCTGTTCAGCCCTCCTCAATTGTGAAAATAAGCATGAAACAAAGGAATCCACTCTAACACTTATAATGTTATCAGGTAAAGACAAAGGATTTTATTGATTTTTTTTTTTTTTAACATGGATTGTTAGATGAATTTGAGATATTCCTTAGTAGAAATACAGAATTCCAAATTTGTATTATTTTCCACTTACATAGGAATTGGATGACTAGATTGGTTAGAGATGAGAGGGAAATATTAAAATGTTAACAAAAATAATGGTATACCAGAAGTGTGCTCTACTTTAGAATTGAAGATCACATAAGCACACAGCATCTTTTTGTGGTTTAAAATGATGACAGAAATAAAGCCCTAGAATATCCTTAATTGGAAATTTTTGAGGTTACCTGTCATCTCAAGTAGTCTGGCTTGGAGACAGGTGTGTAGTCATCAGAAGAGCAAGAGAAACACTCAGAAACAGGTAGTGTGTTTGGAACTCTATAAGACGTTTCCAGTTCCCTGTACAATAAAAGCTTCTATTCTGGTAAAGGGTTTCCTTCTCCTCAATTGGTAACTGTGCACCATTATCAACCATCAGAGCCTACAGTAGGAAATTATTCCCTTCCAGCCATATGATTGATTTTAATCTGCTTAGTAGTCATTAACAGTTTCCTGAAGCATGCTTATATAGGCAGGTTTCACCAAATGACATCAGGTTCTACTTTTCAGGGAAACTCGTAGCATCAGATATGAATTCATCATAACTTCTGAGTTAACCAAGGTGTTATTTGGAGACTTTTCCATGATGTCAAGCCAAAGAAAACCTACGTGCACTGAAATGCCAGTGATTCCATGTAAAGAATACTGTCTTCCAAACCAACAAAGAATGAATCTTTTCTCCTAATTTCACAAAACATTATACAACACTGTTAGTATTGCTTGTTTGTTTAAGATGAAGAAGCAAGACCTTCCTACATGCCTAGAGCATCATGGAGAGAAGCTTCACTGTTTATATTCCTTATCAAAATACATATGTCTCGTATCAATACAAAAGGATTGTTGCATTTCCCCGAGCTGCAGTTGTCTTCACAAAGTGGATAATTGTGCCTCAGAGTCTCTATACAGTGTTGCTGTTCTTCAGTATATAAACTGCTGCACAAATAACTACAAGATTATCTATTTTCATGGCTTAGGTTTAGTCATAAAGGAAAGAAATTACTTGCACAATATTTTGAGGAGGAAAAGTTATTAACAGAGTTTAAAGGTGTGACTTGTTGAAATACAACAATGCAGCCTTGACAATTTTAAATCACTAGAAGTGACACTAAATAAAGTAACAGGGTCAGATCTCTTGTGTGTCTGAACTGGTACAGGTCCATGGAGTTTAACAGCACTGTGCTAATTACATCAGCAGAGAATTTGCCTTGTAGTTTCCTAAGGCCTGTCACATACAAAAATGTTTTGCACACAGACATTTATTCTCCATTTGATATCCTTGTAAGTGCTTGTTTGTGTTTATATAGATGCAGAGAGTGATGGAGGGATAGCTCTGTGCAGCTTTCTAGCTCTGGCATGCCTACTAGCAATCTGTGAGTTTTCATTTTGAACTCTGGTACCTTAGAATAAGCTGGAGTAGAACTAATAACTCTGCCTAGTGTCTCCGGGTCTAGGGAGATCTGAAATGCTTTTATTGATAGACGATGAACTCTGTTTGTGACAGAGGAGTGTGGGAAGGAGGGGGGTCCACTGCTCAAAAATATGACTATTGAACTGCTTCTATTGAGGAAAGGGAAAAAGCAAGCAAACAAAACAACTCCATGCACTGTGTATTAGGTCTGAATTCACCTTAGGCCCTTTATCTACTTTTTTCATCCTGTTTTCTCTCTGCTTTATTCTCTGCTCCAGCCTATAAGGGTTTGGCAGCACTGCTGCCCTTTAGCAATGCTTGCTCTACATGGGAGGGCAGCAAAATATTAGCTAGTTTAATGACACTCTCCAGCTTCCTAGAAGAGCAACATTCATCATCATCATTTAAGGAAACACCTTATCTCAAGTAGACAAGCTCACACAGGTTATTGCATCTACATCTATTACAAGGTTGCAGCATCTACACTGAGGTTACCAAGAGTCAACATACATTTTACTACTACTTCACAGAGAATTAATGTATTGAACCACAGTGGTAGCTAATTATCCATATCATTGACCCCAACACCTTAATGGAATATATTGTTTGCCCATTGCACAGCAGCTCACACAGAATTAGTGTTGCATTGACCGTATTATAATTAAGGCCTGAAAGCACCTAAATGGTTAGAAAGAGAGAAAGAGGCCAACCAATGTATTTTACTAGGCAACTATCGGTCTATCTCACCACCTTTCTTCTGTTTTTAGTTCAGGTGCAACTTTTAGTGAGCTCTCAGTTTATTTATACACGTTGCAACCTTTATCGCACAGAGATGTCCAAACGGGTTTTATCCTGGGATACTAAGATCAGAGGGCTTCATCTAGTCCAACTTCCTGCTAACAGCTGGGTCTGTGACAAGGGCCAACCAAGGTGGTCAGGGCTTTAATAGCTCTGAGTAACAGAACGAAAGCAGATGTGTGACAAGAATGCTCCATCTCTCCACTGGATCATTCCCACTGGTCACTAAATGTGAGGCCACTGCACTGCTCTAAGTACCACAGCTTTTTGCTTCCCTGTAGAGTGCTAACCCCAACATGCAGAGCACTGATTTCTTTTTAGTTGTACTAACATCCCATCACTTTCTCACCATACTCACAACGTTGAGGCAGTAAGTACCAGAAAGTAATTCTAAATATATAATTATTGTGGTTTCCCAATCACCATCTATTTTCTAGTCCGTTTGTTTGTTTGTTTTCCATTATTAATTTGCTTCTTCTTTGCTTAATAGACAGTTTTCTTAAATATTTTTTTTAATCTCCATAGTGTCTAATGAAAAGGGATTAGGCTGCTGAGTGTGTTCTTAGACTTAATCTTGCAATTATCTACTTCATATTGTTTATCATTGTGTCCAGGCTCTCTCTTTAGCAAGTTTATTTGGCCTGAATAAATACCTTCAAGTTTTGAAGATTCAGTTTCAATACAGTTTACAGAGGCCTTGATCTTTACCAACATTACAAAAACTTTGGAAGTCTCCAGTGTGACTTTAAAAATTTAGTGACATAGTGTCTTCCTGGGATTCATAACAGTACTCTTGCCTAGGAGTTAGCAGAACTGTAGTAACTATGTTTTCTGTATTTTGATTCTCCTTTACTGACCTCAGAAACTGGATAGAAGGGTATAAAGATATGGAAAGTGTTAAGAACATGAAAATCTGTGCATAGGACTGAAAAAGGGAGATCCAAGGATGACATGTTGTGTTCTTGGTGGCTATTGGTCATTCACAAAAGACTTGTTGCTCTGAACTTCAATTTTTTGGTGTGGTAGCATCTCAGCCTTTAAGTAAAGTAGATTCAGGCAACTGTCACTGAAGTGTTCACAGTTTTGAAATGATTAATAACGGAGTTCCTAATCCTACTTTGAAATGGGCGCGCTGGGGGGGGGGGAGGTGGCAGCGGAAACTACCTTTCTTCTGGCAAAGCTTTCTTGAGACAGTCAGACACAGTAATGGCTTCAGAAGCTGAGATCTCCAAGAAAACAGGCCATCATTTCAAAGCACAAATGCACATATTTGCACAGGATGCAGCTGGTTGTTGAGAGCAAGAATACCTTCCCAGTTATGAACCTCTAACCAAGTATCAATATGATAAGTTAGGCACTAAAACCTAAATGGGTGTGGAAAAGTAAACCACTGCAGGCTTTGCTTTGTGCAGGAGGTTGAGCTATGTGATCTCCTAAGGTCTCTTCCTGTTTGAACTTTCCTGTGATCCTATAGTCCTGTAAACATGACTAAGAGTAATTTTTCAGTGTATATTCTTATATTTAATTGTCAGCTTTGTTACTGTTGTTTTAAGACTGTAGGAATTTTCTAAATAAATGGACTGAAAAACTAACAGCAGCATAGAAACTATCAAATTAAATTCAACATCACTCTTTAATATCTAGGACAGAAGATACCAAGTTTGTAAGGCAAATAGAGTAAATCTATGTACATATTTTAATGGATTAGATGTATAATACACGTGGATGACTGTCTTATGCTATGTTTTATTTGCTACACTAAATGCATCGTATCTTACAGACCACAGAGAATTGTGCTGCTGTATTAATTACATTTTTAAGTGATTTTCTAATCTTTGGACCATTTTAATATCTAACTGTTGCAGAGAGAGTGCATTAAAATTTCACACAGCACTGCTATTTGAAAGAATTTAAATAGTAAGCAAAAGCTCTCATTTTTTTGTGTTCTTTCAGCCATTTATTTCTATTAGTATCAAAGTGCTTGTTTTACATTATGCAAACATTCATTGAAAAAGCAAGTTAGATAGTAGATTGATGCTTAGAGAAGAAATATATGCTCTGATATCATTACCCAGTGTGGATGTGTTACACTTAAGACATTAACTTCAGTATAAATCATCCTTCATATGAAATAAAAGTGCTTTATTGCATTACAGAAAGATCCTAAAAACAGAGTAGATGGATGTAGTAGGATGTATTCTGGGTGCTGGCAGTCAATTGCTGCTCTTTTTAAAGTAAAGGATGATACTGTAGACAATGATATCCAAAAGAACGTAAAATTCTGATCTATACCCACAAAATCAATGACTATTTAGAATGAAGCTTGAAAACTTGGTATAAAACACTATCTTTATCTCATCAAGCTAGGCCTACAACTTGTCCCATTGAGGGGATTTATAGAGGCAGTACTGCAGTATCATTAAATGAATGTGAATTCCCTCGCGCCTACAGGTCTAAAGCACACAGTGGAATGTTATGACCTGTTGAGATTTTTCTGAGCAGCAGCAAAGGTAATAACAGCTTCACTTACAGGGATATGGGAAATCAACCAGTCATTCCTTTCAGGTTTGTCTTTGCTTGTGAATAATATAACCATATTCTAGAAGCATGTTCAGCAAAACAAGGAATTAATCTGTTTTCAGATTTTGCTGGAAATTTTCCATCGATGTTCTTTCGGTGAAAAAAAAAAAAAAAAAAAAAAAAAAAAAAAGGTGTTGTGAATTTTTTCTTTCTGGAAATGTCATTTTTCTGAGAAAGACTTTTTTTTTCTGACTTAAAAAATGGGGTATGTATTTGGTCTAAAAAGCATATTTACTGTTCTCTCTCACTCTTCTTTTTTTTTTTTTTTTTTTCCCAATAATTTCCTCTCCATGTTACTAACTAATCCTTAAGTAGCAGTTTTCATCAGTAGCTTTCAAATCAGTACAAAAGAGAAAAATGTCATTGTTCCTCCTGAACCTAAGGCACAGCAAGGGGGAGGAAGGATATGTTAAGTGGCTTGCATTAATCACCCAGCATGTTACTGCAGCAAAGCCCACGTCCTAGACACTAGAACAGTTTTCTACCTACTTTTGCACAATTCTCCATAACTTTCCTTGGGTGTCCACATTTTTGGCAAAAATTCCAATTAAATCCTCAGTCCAAAATACCTTTAAGTATGGTCAGATATTCACATTTGAGTGGTTCATTAGCTGAATGAAAAACTCGAAGTTCAGTTAGGAAAAACAAACAAACAAACAAAAAAACCCTCCTTCTCAGTTCATCAGCATCCAAGTACAGGGAGCCAAACTACAAGATTTTTTGTGCTTCAGAATGTTTATTGTTTTACTTTGTAGCTCAGCAGACAGGGAAGAAGAGAGCAGGTGTGGAAGGCAGGGAAGAACAGTGGGACTCCTTCAAGACAGGAAAAAATACTCTCAGGCATGGGGAGAAAAAGAAAGAATAACTTGCTTTGTGCAACTGATGCCTAGAGTGAAGGAGCTAAACTACATTCCCAACAGCAGTTCTGTGTCTTTCTCCATGCACCTCATTTTTCCCCTAATAAGAAAAAGTGATACTTTGTCATGATGTATTAAAGATTATTATCTCCTGCAGCCCTTACAATTTTTTATAGTTGTATAGTGAACCCAGCTACAGTCCTTGATATTTGCATGGCAATTGGTTCTTACTCAAAGAAGAAAGTTTTTGTTTGTTCCTGAAGTACTCCTTATTGATCCAGATGCTAACTTTGATTGCTGGTCATTGAGTCAGCAAGAGCATGGCCAGATTCAAGATCTTTAAAGAGCTGTGGTAAACCCTTCAACTAGTTTATATTCTTGAAAGAGTCTGAAAAAGGTCCACATGGCTGTCACACATCTGGAGTCTCTTTCCCTATTAGACAAGTCAGGCCCACACCATGAACCATCAGGGCATAAGAGGCTACAAAGATCCATTTACTGATTGCTGTGGGGGTGGGAAAAAAGCTTGCGTATACTGGGGTTTGATCTACCAATGGTAGCTTATCTTCTAGCGGAGAGTCCTTTGTAGGACAACCAATACCTGCAGATTTCCAAGGGACATCCTCTGGAGGTCTTTATACTCACAAATCCTGGAAATTTGCCAACATATTTTAGAATAGCACAGTGCCCTTCATGTCCTCAGATACAGCTTAATGGATGGCTTACAGATAGAAGTGAGTCACAAACATGATTGGAGTCCAACTAAATGAAAACCACACCGATAAAAGAGATTTCTTGAATGAGGGCAAGAGCTAGCTATACATCTACCATTGAATACAATACACCTATCCATCAACATCATATGAAAGCCTACAGAATCCAGCCAGTATGTGAACACCTGAGGCTCTCGGACGCATTAAAGGACTTGCAGATTGGGAAATATAAACCTTCATGCTCCAGCGCTTAAGCACACAAAGGCTTGGCTTTGCCCACAAGCCAACACCAATGTCCTCTTTGTTTCAGGCATTTCTTTCTCAGACTTGCAGGAGGGCAGGGTCACACACTAAGGAAGTGTGACCAACATATAGTTTTATCTTATGGTAATATCTAAAAGCATTGATTGAAATTTTTGTGTCACTGTGCTAGGTACTGTACCAGCACTATAAGAGACAGTAGGAGTCTCAAGCTGGCTTTCATTTAAATAGATGACAGAATGGGAGAATGTAAATATTATCGTTCCCATTGAGCAAACAAAGGGCTGATAGCACTCAGGGGGGTGTCAGGCAGATTAGGAAAGGAAACCCAGTTCTCCCAACTCCCAGGCCAATGTCTGAACCAAACAATCACCCTTCCACCCTTGACAGAGCTGTTGTCTCTAGGTTTAGATCAGCACATATTGCTTCCAGCAGTTAACTTTCTGATTTCCATATCCCTACTAATTTTCCTATAGATGATGTAAAAGGTCAGGAAAAAAAAAAAAAAAAAAAAAGAAAAAAAAAAAAAAAAGCATATGCAAACGTGTCAAGAAAAATGCCATCCCTTTCTGAAGGCTTATTGTTAAATAAATAAATAAAATAATATTAAAGAATGTAAAAATTACCAAGGGAGTCATAAAAAGTTAGCTTTAGGCCAGAAAAATGTTGCTTTTCATTTCTATATAGTACATGAGAATATTTTGTGGACTAACAGTGCATGAATAATGTTTTATTAAAATGTATATCTTTACAGCTTTATTTTATCAGATCCTTCAAGGCTTGGCATAAAAAAGGTTTAACAAGTTTGACACATGCTGATTTAGCATTTATACCACAAACTGAATCTGCTGCTTTGTAAGGGAAAATAGGCCAGCTTTCAAAATACAAACACTGTGAAGTATTCAAAGTGAAACAAAACAAAAGTGAGAAGTAGGAAGAAAAAAAAATAAAATAAAATAAAATAAAAAGGAGAAGGAGAAACATGCAAACCTGCAAACCATGATTATTTCATAGTGGGATAAACCCACTGTGGAAAGGTTTTGGACTAACTTCAGAATTATTTTTATTTAAAAGTTGCAGCACTGATGGTCTTAACATGCAAGTTTCTTAATACTCATGCAAGTTGATTAATTCTCAGTAAGCTTGATCTATAGGATTCCACTGACGTAGTTTAAGTTTCTTCTCTTTTCAGTGAATATTTGACCAGGACCTTCCTGAGCAACCTTAACACTTTCAACTACTAAATTTATTAGCCAAAATAGTACATTTCTGAGAATGCAATGGAGTGTTAAAATTTTAAATTATGGTCACATCACCAGTTGTAGAAATAGGTATTTTACAAGTCTTGTTCAGCCTTAGTCACCACCCCAGAAGAAAGGTGCTCTACTGTTAATGTTAGTGAACCCTAACTGGGGCTGTTATTTTCAAGTTGGTTTACAAGGCAGTAATTTATGTATCGCTGTAAGCCCTAGCATTTAGGAGAAAAAAGGTTTTTCCTACACTTTGCTAAACTGTGACCTAGATTCCTGCCATGTGGAAGTTTTTAGTCAAAGCTCAGCTGAACTCTTAGCTAACCTGTCTTGTGCAGGAAACTGTTCAATGTCTTAACCAGAATTTTTCATTTTGTACAAATCCTGGACAGCCAGCACATTTTGTAACTTTGCATTTCCATTATTAAAATTGCCAGACGGAGACAAGTTAAAATGATTTTTTGTTTCTGTTACTTTGATATTTTTGTACTTCTGCTTTTAAAGTAACCAGATGGGGGTTAGCTAAATCCTCTGAGCTCCTTGTTTATCCAAATGGGCTGTAGAGACAAATATTTAAATCTGTACACTAAGTTTGCTTGAATTGCTATAGCATTGCAATAGACAGAGGACAGGTAACATATCCTTTCTGTTATCAGGGCATCATCTTTACAGAGCTAATCAATAAACTAATTAAGATTTGGAAATGTACCATTGCCCAACTTCTCTGTGTGGCTTTTAATCTCTACTGACATTTCTTCCACATTTCCTATATTTCTGCCAAATTAAAAACAACAGAAATTTGCCTCTATCATGACACATATTTGGACTTTTATTTCTTGATATTTGGAACAGCAGGAACCCACTCCACTTGGTAATTCAACATGGGTGTTAGAAGAAAAGCTAGTTATATGTGATTCCCCTAATGTTGTATCTATGATAAACACATTTTTATGACACTAAAGATAATTTTCCCAGTCCATGTATTCTATTTATTCGAAAACTTCCAAACTTTCTAGTACCTTAAAATGCTTTCAATAACAATCATTTCAGAGGTAATTAAAATATTTTTAATTTGTATAGCAATTTTCCTGCCATTAAAATTTAAATATCAAGAGACTCAAAAGCTACTTGTACTTTCATTTTCCATCAACACAAGCACTTTCTGTAGCAATTCATGAGAAGGAACTGGTTGATGATGGTTGTCACATCCCACTGAAACTTCCACAAAGTATACATTCTATAAAACCTGAGCCTCAAAAAGTAAAATAACAAAGCTGGTCTCATTAAGTATACATCATTATTTTGATGAATCAACAGTCCTTTATTTAAATTCATCTACTTGGAAAAAACGAGTATAGGAAGCATAAACCAAAAAATCTGTGATTTATTTTTAAGCTTTGTGAAAGCATCTTTATTCTTTGAGAGTGAATGCTTTGTAGTTTTAGCCAGCAGTTTTTGTCTTAACTGTGTCAGCTACTATAAATCTTCCCTTAACAGTATCCATAGGCAATACAATAGTAGAAAATGAGGGAATATGCCAGTTTTGGAGGTAGCATGTGTGATAACACTAACAGGAATTTTAAGCCATTTTTTGTCTTTTAATGGTATATTTAGTATAAGACAGATTCATACATTCCTGAGTAGATAACATAACTATATACAACAATTGTAAATTTCTCTCCATTGTGTGTTTTATTGCTGGGTGATTCAAAACCAATAAAATGCTGAAATGGTCCTAGGAAATATATATATGTATGTAGTAAGATTGGGTAATGTGGCTAATGGAAAATAATAACTGGGGAATCTATAAAAGTTGGGAAATTTCTAGTTTAATAATAAAGTAACAAATCTTAATTTTGCCTGCTTTGTAATAATTTGTTCAAGGGAAAATTTATATAGCAAGAAAAATCTCATCAGTGAAGAAATTGTCTTGAGATTTTCATTAAAAATCAATGACTATTTAAATCTACTTTTTCCAGTCACATATTACCTTGTTTGTTCAGTTGCTTGCCCTATGAATTTTCATTTTAAGTTTAACTTCTAAACATTTTGTGAATATAGTCAGGGAGAGTGACGTCAATAGAGCACTTTGAATCCTTATAGCAGTTTCTAAGCAGTGCTGTGTAAAATTTCAGTGTGGCGTTGTCTCTGAAACATTCTCACAGATTTAATATATTGTCATCCTCTTCACAGTGAACCTTCTCCATAATGTAATCTCCTTCATAGCATTCCCTTCCTTTTTAATTTAATCTTCTTTCCCATTTGGAGAGTGGAAATAAGGGTTAAGCATTGCAAACGCTCATTGATATAAAATCAGCTGATAGCTGTTGATGAGCACGTTCTAGGAAGACTGCAGAGTAAGTTGTTTTGCTTTGTTTTCTGCTAGGCATTGTGGGCAGCCCATTCCTCTCTGCAGGCCTCCGCTCCCACAGAGCTGTCCAGATGGTCTGGCTCCGACCCTCTTCCCTTTCATGTGAGGTGGGAAGGTGGTGGGGGAAGGTTTGTGTCTGGCTTTAATGACTCATCCCCTCAGATCCCCAGGCCTCAGCTGTTGTACAGTCCTCAGAAGAGTGCCTTACATGTGCCTTACACAACTGTGTGTGCCTTACACAACTGTGTTTTTTTTTTTTTTGTTTTTGTTTTTGTTTTTGTTTTTTTCTATAATCCCATCACCACCTCTTGCTCCTTGATCCTGAGAAGGGTGCAGGGAAGCAGATGTTGCCCCCTGTTAGCCCTACTTTGCAAGGCAAGCTGGAGAGTGAGAAGCACATTGGGCGGGCTCTGGCTGGCTACAGCAAAAGCACAGCAGAAACTTTAATGTTTTTTGTTGTTGTTGTTGTTGTTGTTGCTGGAGAAAGGCCAGTTTTCTAGGACTGTGGAAGCCACAAACTGACTGAGACATATGGGAGGTCGGTCTCACCCCATTCCCAAATGGCCATACCTGTGCTCCAGGCTGGCTGAAAGCTGTCTGTGCTTAGCACAGCCTGAGCCTCAGCTGATAAACCATACAGTACAATACTAACTTTTCAGTTGAATAGTTGATGGAGCAGCCAAGAGGGCTTAAACTAGTTTGTGTAGTATGGTATTATGAAGGCCCACACAGTCCAAATTGAAAATTAATGATAAAAAATTGAACCTGTGCATCGATTAATGTGACATATATACATTGTCTTATTTTTCACTTGTGAGTGCTAGATCTGTGAATTAAAATCAAAGGAAATTAGGAATTTAGGTAGAAAAACTGATACAGTTATCTTGCTGAAAAAAAAAAAAAAAAAAAAAAAAAAGTTGATTTGAATAATCAGGCATAATATCTCTACTAATAAGCAATTTATAAATGGCAGATTGTGATGGTTTTACTCGGGTGGACAGCCGAGCTCCACGATAACTGCTCTCTCACTCCCCCTCCTCAAAGAGGAATGGGGAGAAAATATGATGAAAAGGACTCAAGGGTTGAGACAAGAATGAGGAGATCACCTGGTAATTATCGTGACGGGCAAAACAGACTCAGCATAGCGAGATAGTAAGATGTATTGCTTATTACTAACATGCTAGAGAAGTGAGAAACAAAGGAAAGAAACCAAAAGCACCTTCCCCCCCATCCACCCTCTTCCACTTCCTCCCCATGAGCAGCATAGGGGAACAGGGGAATGGGGGTTATGGTCAGTCTATAGCGCTTCTTTGCTGCCACTCCTTCTCGGTCACACTCATCCCCTGTGCTGTGGGGTCCCTCCCACGGGATGCAGTCCTTGCCAAACTGATCCGGCGTGGGCTGTCCACAGGCAGCAGCTCTTCAAGAACTGCTCCAGTTATGGGTCCGTACCACGGGGTCCATCCCTCAGGAGCAAACTGCTCCAACCTGGGTCCCCCATGGGCAGCAGCTCCTGCCGGGTCACCTGCTCCTGCGTGGTCTCCTCTCCACGGCCAACAGGTCTGGCCCGGAATCTGCTCTGGCAGGGGTCTTCCACAGGCCGCAGCCTCCGTCAGTGCAGGTCCACCTGGTCCACCGTGGTCTCCTCCACGGGCTGCAGCGTGGAACCCTGCTCCACCGTGGTACTCCATGGGCCGCAGGAGGACATCCTGCTTCACCATGGTCCACACCACAGGCTGCAGAGGATTTCTGCTTGGGCATTTGGAGCACCTCTCCCCCTCGTTCTTCACTTACCTTGGTGCCTGCAAGGCTGTTTCTCACTCCTCTCACTCTCCCAGCTGCTGTGGGGTGCAGCGTTTTTTTTTTCCCTGTCTTAAATATGTTCTCACAGAGGTGAAAAACAACATCACTTATTGGCTCAGCTCTGGTCAGCAGTGGAGCCCTTATCAAACATGGGGCAGCTTCTAGATCCTTCTCACAGAAGCCACCCCTATGGTCCCCTGCTACCAAAACCTTGCCACGTAAACCCACTACACAGGTTGAAAAAAAAAAAAAAAAAAAAAAAAAAAGTGAATGGAAAGCAATATATTTTTGGATCATATTTGACTGAAGTTGGAAAGAACCTTACAGGAGTTCTCTAGTCAAGCCTTCTGCTCACACCAGGTTGCTCAAAAAGAAGAACCTGAAAAAATCAATCTATTTAAAACACAAAATACTCTTTCTAGAGAGAGAATTCTTGAAATGGACAACATTTGTGGAACTAATGGACAGATAGGAGTTTCCCAGTGTCAGGTGCTGTGGAGTTCTGTGCATAGGCTCATGGACCATAGGGATCATAGGAGAGGCAATGCTCTGTACTGTTAACACTGTTTGAATCTGTTTTAGCTGGACTGAAAGGACTCACAAATCAATGATAGAACTAAAAGTGCTATAAAGGCAGCTCCACTAAATTATTTCAAACAAAAGACACAAACCTAATCTTAGAACAAGTTGCATTATTCCATAAGCACCAATCAGTAATGTGTGGAGAAGAAACGTGGTGTAGTGGGAGACTTCAGTTCCAGAGACATGGCTACTATATCTGTGTAGTTGGTAGCAAAATATCAATGACAATTTCTGTTTGTTTTTTAAAAGAAAGTAGTTTCAAACATAAACAATATTGTGCTCAATGCAAACAAAGTCTGTTTTGGACTTCATTATGTTGGATAAAGATGAATTTGTCACTAGACTGGAAGCTACCAGTTGCCTAAGGAGGAATGATCATGACATGATTACATTCAGTGTGGCAAACTGAATACATACATAACTGCTAGTCACACACATACTGGTGCTTTAAAAGATAAAACTTTTCAAAAGAGAAAAATCATGAATGAAACTGATAGGAAAATAGAAGGTTCTTTATTAATGGTTTATTAGATTATCACATTCCACTGTCAGGAAAGAGGACACCTTTGGCTAAAAGCTTATGCTATCTCAGTGGTATGGACAGTAATTATAGATATGTAGAAATACAGCAATAAAAATAAAAATTAAAAAAAAAGAGAGAGAATTAGATGATGAAAAGATATGAAATACATTAGATTTTCATAGAGAAGCTAAAAGCATAGCAGAGGGTGCCTCTCAGGACTCCAAACAAATGGAAAAACTCAAGGTGTGCCAGGAGAAAACAGCAGTGCTATAGCTCAGGGGACTCTGAACATTTATTGCCACGTACTGGTACTGTTGCTGGTAAGGCAGTAACAGTTTGGCTCTGGGACAGACCATTTACTTGAAAGTGGTTCTTATATCACTCTTTAATTTGGGAATTCCTGCCTGTAGGAGCCCTTTTCTTGAATTATTGAAAATGATATAATTTCTAAAAATCCAATGCATTTTTCATTCACTAGGTTATTTTCTTAATTATATTTACTGAAGATAGTTTCAGTTGCAGTTTTGTTCACCTTTAATTTATGTTCTTATTTCTAAAGCCTTTGGCAGTCTTTCAAAGAGTATCCATACACACTGAATTTCATCTCTCAGCTCTAGATGATAGCTCCCAATAAATCCACAAGCAGTGCTTGCAGAGGCGAGAGCACCTTCCCTTTTCTCCTCCCCTGAGCAGAGATCCAGAATAAATCACGATCCTCAACACTTCATTGATCTTGGTAAAGCTCTCCTTTCTGCCAAATTCAAAGGCTGATGAAGTTGCAGCTACTATTTCTCCAGTTCTGTGCCAGGTTTTACAGCAGTTTTTGGAGCAGAAATTTATAAATAAATAAATAAATAAATGCAGTATATTAATGCTTAAGCTTTTTAATAGCTTTTTAATTCTGGGTATCCAAAAGCTGTCTTTCTGCCCAGGTCAAGGCAGATTTCTACAACAGCAGTTTTGGTCAGACATGAGATTGAACTGTGACACACATACTAGTTCAGGTGGTTTCGCTAAAATGGTTCTGACCTCTGACAGCAGGGGAGAGCAGCCAGATGGGAACTGGGAAGGAAGAATTTGTTTCAGCAAGAGCTGGCAAACTTTCAGCACATACGGGTGGAGATATAAAATAGCATCACTCGTGTGTGCTGGGCTGACCACTCTTTTAAAGCAGTTTCCAGACCAACAGTGGTATTCATACCATCTGATGTAAACTCATGGTACAGGTCATTACAAGCTAAAGTCACTAATGGCAGTTCAGGAAAGATAGAGATGGACAATAGTTTTTTCTAGCCCATAGGTGATAACTACATAGATTCCATATTTGAAATGTAGAAGGATTATCTGCTCATATAATCTAAGGATGACATTTTTTTCAAATGTACTAAAAAATTAAGATGCTAGAAACATCTCAGAGGAACAGATTATTTTAGATGTGTAGACCAAGTTAATTGCACTGAAAGGGAGATATTGTTTACCACACTGTGGTCATGTTATGTTATTTGGATTCAAGCAGGTGTGCTGCCCCACATACCCACAAGCTTCTAAATCTGTCATAAAAGGGAAAATATCAAAAAAGATACAGAACATTTAGCTGAAAAAACTTTGATTCATGTAATTCATGAAAATCAGGAATTCCATCAAAAATATCCATTTCATTCTTTTATAAAATTACAAGGAAAAAAATAACAACACAGCTTTGGTACTCATAGGTTCTACTGTTTGTGTGCCTTGGCAATCTAGGGAAGATTATGACTCTTCATTACCAGCAAAGCACAATTTAATGGATTGAGCACAGGCCAATTAACATCTCAAAGCAGGCCTCAGCTGGAAGATCGTTTTTTTGAAGATGTATTAGGCTCAGTTTTGTCATCAATAATGTCAACATGAAGCCTGAACCCACTGCTGACATCATAAAACTAACATAAATTTTAGATGCAGCTTCTGATTTTGAAAATAGGGTTGTCTGGAAACATCCTTTGAGTGAGAAAAAAATATATCAAATAGTAAAGAACATTTTCTTTAAGTTAGCAATATATAATTCAGTCTGTTTGGGAAGATTTCAACCTTTTTTTCATTTCTGGAGCCAAATAAATGTTCCATTAGAGACTAAAAAAAAACAACATTCCATAGAAAATTAGGTCTGTTCATGATTAGTTCAAATAATTTTTACTTTTTAAGAATCTGATAAAAAAAAAAAAAAAAAAAAAAGTTTTCAGAATCTGAAAGTAGCCTGCGAAGTGCCTGGGTACCTGTTTCCACAAGAGGAAAACACTGACTCCTCAAAAGCTGTTACAAACTACTGGATAAGGAATAATTAGCAACAGCTAGAATTAGTCATTTATAGACAAGCTAATAATAATAATAATAATAATAATAATACAAAGCATTTGAACAAATTGTTATGAAAAACAGCAGTGTCTTCCCCTCCTGATCTTAGATGGAGACTATCTTCCTGACTGATGTGAAACAGATGAACATGATTTGCAATTTGGTCCTCTTCAAGTTCTGTCAGATGGGGAAACAGGGAAATCTAAGGAACTGTACTGAAGATATCCACTGATATCTCCTGCCCTGACACACCAGGAACCTGTGATGTGAATTTCCCAAGGAAACCCCAAGAGCTATTAATAAATCTGCCCAAGGCAGGCATGGGGACCTCATCCATTGTTAGCTCCCACAGCTTCAAGGGATGTACTGGTTTTCTGAGGCTATACCAATTGCCAAATGAGAATATTAAATGTTTTCCTTTTTGTTCTATGCACCAAACCATAAAAAATGCAATTTTCAAGACATCCACTATCTAGAGGGCAGTATAGCATTCTAGAAAGTTGTTTCTGTTAATCTAACTATTTTTGCAGTCTTCATTGGTTGTTTTTTTTTCAGATGAAGAAATGAATGTTTATGCCTGAGGTTTAAAAAGTAATAAAAATGCTTTATTTTCAACATGGGAACCAGTGCTTTTCTTTATTGGAATCACAGCCCAGATCTTGTCTAGTAGAAAAATCACTACAGTGACTTTTGAAGATGAGATCAGGAAGAAAAATGTGACATGAGATTTTGAATATTTTTGAACAGAATAAAAGGATATTTTGTAAACAAACTACATGTGTGAATATGGGCTGTATATATAAATAATTTAATTTGGGCTACCTAGTTATTAATGCTTTGAAGATGTAAAACTTGCATGAAGAGATTAAGGGAGTAATGGAATAGTCAGCATGGGAATGAATGAGCATTTATGTGACACTTTATTTAAAAAGAGAAGTCTTCAGAAATAGAAAAAAAAATAGTACTTTTTTCCATATATAATTTTTTTTTTAATGTGATAAGACAAAATAATTAGAGGAGAGGAGAGGAGAGGAGAGGAGAGGAGAGGAGAGGAGAGGAGAGGAGAGGAGAAAGAACTTTCTCTGTTTACTTCTTCATTAGGAAAATAAATTTTTAGTAAATTTTTAAATTGATAAATTGCATTTTAGACCTGAATTTAATTCCAACCCTCTAGTGATGAAATAACACTGCTGTGAAACTCTCTCTTGCACTGCTTTCACAAGGATAGCATGTTGAGTACTTTTTGTAGGGAAAGCAAAAGATTAGTGTGCTCCATGGTGCTCTGTGTGGGTATATGACTCACCTGTACATAGATTTGTAGATGCTTGTACCTATGCACACAGATAACCATCTTTATGCAAAGGCTCCAAGAGAGTTACATGCCCAGACTCAGGACATTTAATTGCTTTTTGTGAAGAGAAAAATCTCCTGACAGCTGTTATAACAAAAAGTGGTCTTTGCCTTTTTGACCAATCTCCCTGCTTTTGTAATAGGAAGGGAAGATGAAACTGTGTCATCTCTAGTGAATCCAGAAAATCTTGAATCCTGACCAACATGAGATACAATCTCAGCCTGAGCTGATGCAGTTCATACACAGGCAAAAAAAGGATGCTCTTCCATGTCTTCATATGAAATATGCATGTGATTGCTCAGGCATCTAAAGCATTTTCTCTTTCCCTACTTGCATGTCACCATCTTTAGGTCAGTAACAAAGCATACAGTCACTGGGGACATCCCCTCTCCCTCCCTCGCTCCCCCCTCCACACCACCTCCACACCCCCCCCCCCTATTTAAAGAATAGAAGCTCCATGTACAAGGTAGGAGTTTGTGGTTGGTACTTTCAAAATTACATGCCTGACTGTCATTTCTTTAAAATGAAATTTCAAAAATGAAAGATTTATTTTAACATTTTCTTAAATTCATCATTATTCCCTTTCATTATTTTCCACTTATTTCCCTCTAGGACTTAGGAGCTTTGAAATTATTATTTTTTTTTATTTGTAAAGGTTATGGTATAGGTGACCATTATTTAAAGCTTCAGGGGTTTCTAGCTTAGCTACAGCAACTCTTAAATTTTTGAGGTAGTAGAAACCATCTGTCTCAACAGATCATGTTCTTTTACACTGAATGACAAACTAGTATTTCAGTTGATTTAGACTTAAAACAATCTTGGAAAGGAGGGAATTTCATAAAGCTGCCAATTTTTCTGACTTCTACTAAGTTCCTAATGTTCTGCTCTGTGAATTGCTAGGGTGGTATCTGTCCCTCCCAGATGGGAAAGTAGGACACATGTAAAAAAAATAGTTTTCTCAATGTCAGGAAGACATTCCGTAATTGGAATTAGCTAAATATCTCCATCTAGTCCCTTAACAATAACTTTCCTTTTCTCTGCAATGGATAGAAAACCAGAGGTAAATGTTTAAAGAGTCTATTCAAAACACATGAATATGGGAGCACTAATTGTCCTTTTTGTCTTTGGAAATCCTCCCCTAAACATTTTACAGTATGCATTTGGCATAATTAAATTACTCTGAGATTTATGCTTCAACGCTGCATGATATGAAATTCAGTCTGTTTAAATGCAGCTGTGGTCCATGTGAAAACATGGCCTTCATAACAAAGCACTTATTAAGGTCATTACCAAAGTTTTTATTTTCTGGACTGTGTTATGGAGGCAGCCTGAACAATAAACTTTTGACAAGGATTCATAATTACCTCTTGGTGTTCACTGTATGACCTGACACCAAAAGAATGTAAATGAATAGACAGACAATGTCAGCTTTAGCATTTCAGGCTACTGTGGCACCAGAAGGGTTAATGGCTGCTATTTTCCTCTGTACCAAGTTTGACCCATGACTCCCCCGAATGGAATGAAAGGAGCAGATTGGGGTGTGCAAGTAGCTCTTTTTGAAAATGTCTGGCAAGTACAAGGAGCTTTTCTTTTCTTTCATTCTTTCCCTTGGGTTAGGAAGGGCAACCCTTGCCTTGGACTACAGAAGTGTTCTTGCTCTGCCTATGAATCTGCAGAATGAAGAAACTCTCCTGCTAGCCAATAAAGAGAAATTTAGCACAAGACATGAATGTTTGGCTTATATACTGTTTAAAGTAAACTACAAACACCTTAAAAACAATTAGGATGATGAGAGTTTGGGGAAGGCTGTCTTTTCAGAGAGGCTGGAAAGCATTTCTCCCATAATAAAGTATGCCGTAATAGTCATTTTCTGCTGGGTGAATAAGCACAAAACACATCTTTGTTCATAAGGCTTTTTATTATAGTAGTTGTCATGAGCAAAACCTGAAAGTACTTGAAAATCCATTAAAATCACAATCCATATAAAAAAAAAATCTCTGGAAAGTTTGTCTCTGTAGACTTTGTAAAAGTGAGAAGTCGATAAGTATGAGACACATTTATGTAATTTAAGATTAATGATTAACTGTTAAAGTGCAGTCTTTGTACAATCAAGCCTGCTGTTCAGCAAAGAAACAAACCCCTTAAATCTCTGCAGCTGCTGGAGGAAGCCAACTTCTAAGTTGCTCTGTGTGATAAGATGCCCCGAATCCCAGACTCTGGCCATTGACTGGCTGTGAATCAGCGATTACTGTCTCCGGGGTGTTTCGGTTACAGTACTCTTTCCCAAAGGGCAATTGTCATTTGGATTTATGCCTACTTGTAACTGCTTTTTCTCTGGTTGTGTTCAAGCACCGGTGCATGACTTTGTGCATTTCATAAACTTAAGACTTACAATTTCTTGTCTCCCAGATCATGTATTTCACCAGGGGAGAATGGACTTGCTTTAAAGATTTGTACTACTTGGATTTACTCATACTGGTTCTAGCAGTGGGCCTTTTTTTTTTTTTTCTTTCCAACAGAATTATTAAATTCAGACTGATTTTTTCACACATCCAGGCCATGAACAAGTGCCTGAGTTACCAAGTTTAAACAACATCTTGGCAACTTTAAAACGTTTGGCTGGTCAGCAGGAAAGGAAAAGCTGCTTGTAAAGCACTGGAATGCATTTTCAATTAGTCACTACATTGCTTAAAAGGCCAGGCATTAGGCACTGGGAGGAGAGGAAGGGGGGTGGCAGTACTGGCGGGAGGGACAGCATGAGACAGTCTGGAGAAGAGCCTTTATCAGGCCAGAACAGCAGCCCTGAAGTTTGAGGCCACTCTTTAAAAGATAAGCTTTTGTTTAACAACAGCCTCCCCAGGGACAATGAGGTTTTCCTGGTACAAGAACAGTGTTTCTTTCAAATAATTTAATACTGTTTTTTTATGAAAGAGCAATGGAGATGAGATGATGAGCAATGGAAAATATGTGTTGGGAAGATGTTAGCAGTTATTTAGTTCCCTACTATTTCCTGATAACCCAACTGTTGGGTATCCTGACCAAAAAGTTGTGCTTTGGCAGACCTTCCTTGGCTCCTTAAATATTTTTGAATGAGATAACACCCTTGAAAGAGGATTAAATAACCAGCCTAAACTGCTTACTACACTTGGTTTATTTTCCTGCCCTACTCTATGAAGTTCTCAGCCCAATAAATTTCTAATAAAGAAACAGCTAAAAAAGACATCTCGTGACATAAAAGCATCTTTCTAATGCTCAGTAGCCATCATTGGTCATGCTTTTTTAAATGCTTTGTCCTGTACTTGACCTTCAAATGTTTGTAGCTGGCTGATCTGGAACTTTTTTGGCTCCACAGCTGTCTAAACTAAGGATGATGACATTGCTTAGCGATCCCTTTGTGTATGTGCATGTATATACGAATACCATTTTCAAAAGTATACATATATTTACTTTAACATGACTCAAGATCTTGGAAAGCTTGTACTTCTTTATCATATAAAGCAAGAACTGCAAAACTCTCACTGGTGGGACTTGTTATGGCATGAAAGACCCAAGTTATACAATAGGCTGGATTTCAGCAGGTAGAGGAAATTTTCAGAGCTGTTGCCTTCTGGCTAACCGTAATAAATTTGCCTAAGTAATATTTCACAGATGTGCTGCCTGTTTCTTGGCAAACAAGCTAAAGATCACAGGAAATTTCTTCACTTAAAGATTAAAATAAAAGTTTTAAAGACAAAGTCCTTAACCAAAACAGAAAAAACATTTAGCTAAAAGATGGGAGGGAGTACTGCAATCCAAGCACAAGAGTTAAAAAAATTTTACAGTGAGTTTCTGTTTCTGTTTTATTTGTTTTCTCCTACTATAGCTACATGCTCTATGAAATACGTGAGGCTGTTTTGGAAAATCCATTGCCTGACACAAGTTTCTCTGTGCTAAACTTAATCTTCTAGTTTTATTTTTAGAAAACTTTTTAGAAAACTTGGTTGCTTTCTTCAATGTTGTAGAAAGTCTGGCAAAATGCCAGCCAGGTCCAGCAAAATGGAGAACTGGCCTTTCTTCGAAGGTTGAAAAAATGAAGTTGGAAACAATAAAAATAACCATAAATAATTGCAAATGGTAAAGCAATAAGAATATTTATCCCTAATTTATTGGTTTCATGGAGATACATTGCAAGAAAATAATGAAGTGTTTTCTATGGGATGGCAGTGAAAGGTAAGATAATGGAAAGCATAAGGTATGTTTTTTAGAAAGAAAATTCTTGAAATTGAGATAGTTTTTGAGTTTCTGGGTGAACAGCATAAGAAACATTGCATCTCAGTGGAGTCCTGGACAGGTTTGGCACAGGCCTGAAGTGTGTGACATGGACAAGTTGTTTCCCTTGGCCTTTTTTCCACCTACACCAGGAGAAACTGTGGTCCTCTATCTTGTGTCTCACCTTGTGTCTACTCCTTGAAGGCTATGGATGTAGAATCATCCAACCTTGATGTAAAGGCCTCTTACCCTTGCAGCCCACACCTACTTCGGTACAGAAACTGAAACCATTGTATCCCTAAGTGGGTATAAAGGTAGAGCATCATTTCTCCCATCTCATCTTGATGTTCAGCAGCAGCCAATAAGATGCAACAAGAACCCAAACCAAACTTGCCAAGGGGACATGATAGAACAGAGAATTTTGATTTTTTTTTATTGTTGTTGTTTGTTTGATTGATTGTAGACTGCTTGGAGACTTTACTACTTTGAGCCTGGTATCTGGTCATTGACAGAAAACATTCAATAACAAGTTTATATGGCAAAATACATGAATATGGCCTTAAAACAAACAAATGGGAAAGAAAGGCATTGAAAAAGGAGAAGAGAAAAGGTACTATAACCAGTTACATCCTCCACAGCCTCAAGTAAGGGTAAACCTGTGTAATGATGGCTTACAAACTTTGGGAAGGAAGGAGGAAACACTGGGAAATCTGTTTTAATTGTATTCCAAGCTGAAAATGAAGGTTTCAGCAGTTCCACAAAGAAACATATGACAAGTGGCAACTGAATTTCACTTTCCATGGCAAGCCACTTGCTGTAGGTAAATAAATATATGGCCCCATAGTGTTGAAAGGTTTATCCATGAAGAAGTGGACCAAATCACCTTGTGCCAAACTGTTAAGAGAGAGGTGGAGCATCTGTAAACTGTCCTCCACCCTCCCACCCCCAGATCTGTACCTGCAGTCTCTCCATCAGCAGTCCCTGATGTCGTTATCCTTATCACACTCCTCCAAGACAAAGCAAAGGTGTTGGAGCTGTTGCCCATGGGAGGATATAAAATCCATATAATCCATAAAATCCCTGAACCTGGGACCTTGCTTGCTAAATCAATCTGCTGATATGGTCCCATATGCTTAGCCAGGTGCTTCACCAGAGGAAAAGAGGCAGGAGGGCACTCAATGCAGGTTACTCCTGAAGGAAAGGCCGATTATGCACTGACTTTTGAACAAGAGGAGGCATTTTTTAAGTAGTTTAAAATGATCATTTTTATCTAACCACTATCTCCTGGCTAGTCTGGCAGACAAAATGGTCACATGGCATTTTGGAGGAGTGTCACCTATGCTGCCATTGTACCATGGGGAGACCAGCAAGGCTGGTTCAGGCTGCCAAAACCAGCATACAGCAGCCAAGGGAGCCCTAAAAGCACAGCTCAAGTTCTAGCACACTAAAAGGAATTGGTGGTGGAAGACTTAATGCAGTCTCCAAAGCTTATTATGTTTTGTTATGCACTTTGTTATGTTTCCATGAGTGTGTGATGTCACATAGTACCAGATTTTTATGTGATCATCACATCACTGCTTCCTTTTACAAGGGCTGCTTTTAAATTATTTTTTTTTTTTTTATTTTTTTTTTAAGGAACCGATGGCAGGGAGGAACTAGGAGCATATGCCTTTGCTATAAATAGCAAAGTGGAAGTATCTGTCATTTGGGGTAGTTTGGTTCTGACTGAACATTTTATAAGACGCTGTTTTGCTTTTTTTTTTTTTTTTTTTTTTTTCCTTTGATTTTAATTTAGGAATTTCCAGAAATCCCACAAAATTAGTGAAGCTCAAGGAGATGATACAGTCATTCAGGATGAATGGAAAATATTTAGAGGGAAAAATTGCAGAAGAAAAATATTCAAAAGCAGGGAAATCAATGTCAAAAACTGTTATAATAACACAAAAAAGTAGCCAATCATGTAGATTTTTCTAAATAAACAGACACCAGCAGAGCAGTTACACAACTTTTCAGATCACTATGGTGATCTGGAGGATGCTTTACTATTTATTTTTTAAGTAGCAACAAAAAGAAGAAATGGATTTAATGGAATTTTATAGACACCTTCTCCTCTTTCAAACATCCTAAGGTTATATCTGTCTTTGCATTATTAGGCTTTTTATTATTCTACCATAATAGCACTCTTGCTATAAATTAGACTGCTTTCAGTCAGAGCTTCAGCTTACAAATCCATCAAGTCTATTAGATTTTAAAGGCAGAGAGAGAGAAGGAGGGAAAGATGTTGCTGTGTTCGTAGGGTTGTGAACTGCTTTTTCAGGAGGAGGGTGAAAGGGGGTGTGTATAGATTGGGGTGAAGTCGAGGGGAGGAGGGAAGGGTGGGAGAGGAGTTGCAGTTCAAAAGTCCCTCCTTTAAAAGTGTCAAACTCCAACCTGCACAGAATGGGGAAAGGGAGACCCCCAGCAACTTCCAGAAAATAATATAAAAGCAAACCTCAGAGGTGGAAGAAATACCCAAAAGGAGAAGACTGCAGCTTGCAGTAATCTGTAAATGATTGCTGGCAAAGACTGGAGGCTTCAAGCTTGAGCTGTGTTTGTTCCAAAAGAAAGCCAAGAAGGACGGTGTTAATAAAGAGAGATTTAACTGAGGGCTGTGCTTGGAATAAAGTGGGCTACAAAAAGGTCACATTTGATCAGTTGGAGCAGATTACAAGGGCTTTAAAAGGTAGTGGTGGAGAAATGAAACTGGGACTGTGAAGCAATATAGCACAAGATTGATTTTGGGGGTGGAGAGAAGCTGGGACAAGTGCTTATCAGCTTGAGAAGGAGGAAGAGCTGTGCTGGGTTTGTTGTCATTCCCACACTGAGTACTTGCTGCTTTTGTGGTTAGGCTGCCCTGCCGTTTTCTTTTTTTGTTATTATTATTATTGTTATTATTAATACAATGGTGTCTATAATCTCTGACTTGGATTCTCTGAAAGGCTGGAAAGTTTTAAGGTAGGCCTATGTTTTCTTCTGTTTGGTACAGGCGTTTTTTTGGTTTAGCCCTAAATTAACTGGAGCTTGAGTTATAATCTAAATGTGAGCCCTGGGCTTAAGTAAGAGAGGAGTTTCTGGTAATTAGAGCCCTTTTAAGATACAGCAAACCTTTAAGCAGATGTTTAGAGAGACCCGAGGGAGATTTTTAAAATATACTTCTCAGTGTTACAGTGCAGTGAGGAAGTGTGGACTTTCTTTCTTTCTTTCTTTTTTTTTTTTTTTTTTTTTTTAAGATTGCTCTGTAAATTCAAGATAGTAGTAAAGGCGCACACCAGTTGAAACTGCAGGATTAACTCTCTGCTTTCCCCGCTGTACTTTGCAGGAGAATGGGTGGGAAACTTTAGGGGAGCAAAAACCAGGGTGAAAGTTGGGGAAAACAGGCTTGTGAGGTTATAAAAATCAAAATTAAAATAAAAAAAGTTTCATTTTGGTTTTGAAACTTCCAGTTTGTTGTCCCTTTAAGGCATGTATTTGACACTGAAAAGTTGTTACTGATTTTTCCCTTCAATACTACTATTTATTCTTTGAATAGTGAAGAACAGTAACTTAAGCTGCTATAAACGATAAGGGGAGGGGAGGGAAGGGAGGGAACCTACTGTTACTGCCTGCTGAAGATATTAAAACTCTACAGAGTCAAATGTCCATGTTTAATGCTGTTCTAATTGCATGGCTTTGCCTATTGAGAATCTCGACATGTAAAAAGCTTGCAGATGGTTTACAGAAACTTCACTGAAACATTAGAAACATCTGTGGTGAATGTAGTTGGTTAAATTATAAAATTAGTTAAATATAAACTTTATTTCCCTCAACTGTTATGCAAAACATGAAGCTGCACCTAATGAAGTTTTTTATTTTTATTTTTTAAATGAATCATTGCAAGAATTTTGAAGAGGTGTGTGAATTGTTTAGTTTTTATAATATATAAAATGTTAAAGTATATTTGAGCTTCTTGCTGCAACGTTTTTAATAGCTTAATGTCATGAGCTGAAAAACAACCCCTCAAAAGTCAAACCATAAAATCTACTTACATTATGAGGTTTTTTCCTCATCTTTGCAGAGTGTTGAACTTTCTTTTCTCATAAGTTGAAATTTCTCTGACCATCTTCAGAGCCTGTGCATAGCAATGTGGACTAAAATCCTTAATGCTTGTCTGTGGTGTGAAAACTGGCTAAGCAGTTTTATTGCAAGTTTAGGTTTTGATTTTTTTTTTTTTAATATATATATTTTTGTTGTTATTGTTAAGACATTTAGGACTGTCAGCTCATAGTGACTAGATTCTGTTTGACTTCCTAAACTTCAGTGAAGAGGCTAGCATGCTGTAGGCTCAGCGGTCTGAGTGACATCAGGGAAGGGTGGTCATATTAGGGTGATCTGAGCTGGAGTGACTCCTGTGAGTCATCCCAAGTGAATGCCAGGAAAGTGCTTTGCAGAGCCCCATATGTGTTGTCTGCTGCATGTGTGTACCAGAAAAAGCTATTCTAGGAATTATTTGAAAAGTTTATCCCATTCTGAGACAACTTCTGATTCCTCTGCTGATCTAGTCAGGTGATACCAGGTTTTTGCTGAGTGGAGGGATGACATGGAGGACTTGAAAGTTGAGATGATTTAAGGAGAGGCTGTTGCCCTCTCAAAGAATCCTGTTTTCTTAGAAAAATGACATGTTTATATGAGTGTACCAGAAATATCTCCCTGGCACTCTTTCCTACAGCATGACAGAAGTTTCCTAACTTTTTGTGTGAACCTGGAGATTAGAGCTTTATAGACACAGGGTAGGCCAGGGATGTGATTAAATTGATTTACTGGACACTTTTTTATGTAGTTACTGTATATGATTGCAGCAGCAACTCTGTGCAGATCATCAGCAGGATGCAGAGTGTTAAAAGGCAGGAAGAGACACTATTCAGTATAAGTAAAATGATCAGTGATAGTAAAAAAAAATAAAATAAAAATATTTAATTGGAAGTCAGTATGCAGTTTGTGGCTTGTGACTTATTAAATTGTAAAGCCAATTCTACTTGTCTTTATAAATTTTAGCTTCTTTACTCTTGTAAAAAAAAGTAAAGGTGTGTTCTGCTCAGGGGACATGAAGTAATTCCTTAAGATCCAAATGAAATGCAGCAGCAAATGCTGCAGTCAGCTTGAGAGTAGTAGCCCATGGTGGCAAATTTCCCGTTTTGTTTGTCTTGTGCACCCCCTGTAATTTATTCTGTGACTCACTCACAATTTGAGACCTGCTTAGCTGGAAGGCAGATCTAATGGCTGGGGGTAAAATAATTGCACTGGGAGAGCTGGCAGAGGTATTAAAACAAATAAATGGTAGCATGGTGTGTATATAATATTACATCAGGCCTCCCTCTTCCGTTGTTTCTGTCTGGGTTAGGATGGTAAGTGGTACAATACTTTCCAGAAAATCTTGGCACCCACTGGATTCATGTTAGGGCCTCTGAATACCAGTTAATGTACAGAACAAAACAACAAAATCCACTTCAGAAAATATTTTCTTTCACTGGGTTTCTTGACAGTGATCTGAATATTAAAGTTATTGGAAAATAAATCGCTGAGGGCTCAGATCTTCCTCTTTTTTTTTTTTTTTTTTCTTTTTTTTCCCTCATGTTTCTTTTCAGATAAGCTCCCAGCATAACATCTATGCTTTGACATTAACACACTTCTGCCTGGTCTTCTCTCATAGATGCCTTGTCACTCTCTGTAGTGTGACTGGAATAAGCGCAGTGTCTGGAGTTAGGAGAGGCTGGCAAAACATCAGGCCTTTTTGAGACACTTCAGAGCCATACCAACAAATGGTCTTTGCTCACCAACTCTCCATGGACACAAAAAACCTATTTACCTGGCTCCGAAGGGTTACAGAAGGTGGGCTCTAGCCCCCTGAGGGCACAGGAAAGACAGAAGAGCTGTTCTAATCCCCGTCCCAAACCCTCCCTGTACTTCGGTGGTATGTTTTTTATCCTCATACATGACAGGGATGGCTTTGGTTGCTGCTTCAGAAGCCAGTGCCTGTGCTACAAACCTCAACAGCAGCTAGAGTAGAGCAGTAACCTGGCAAGGAGAGGCACAAAAAGAAAATCCCTCAAGGCCACGTCTCCGTTGCTTCTCTCCCTTAATTTGGCTCCAACATGACTAACTACAGTGCCATAAATCATGAGTTACCTACACAGGGAAGACCTTGCACCCATTTGCATTCCTCCCTGAAGAAGTATGTGACCTTTCTATGGCTTATTGTTGGGGGTGGGAGGGCTGAAGCGGAATAGTTTTTAACTTGACTTCTCAACCTGATAGTGAAATCCGAAAAGTAGAAGTTCGTACTCGAGTGGAGAAGCTAAAGCCTATGAAGCAGTAGAGTCTTGCTGTACTGCTCTGCATGCAGATGACCTAAATTTCACAAGTCCTACTGAGCAGGAATATACAGCTTGGCTAATGAAGTTGGGAACGTGTCCTGTGTAGGATGGATGTACCAATTCAAATATTCTCTCCAAAATGCCATTTCCCACTACACACACCACCCCAACAGCCTGTAAAGGACAAAAGTGCCTTCCATGCTTAGGAAGGCTATGCAGGAGGTGTAATTTCAGCCTTGTTGTGTTGGTATTATAAACTAGTTGGGGTAAAAAGTCCTTACCCAACAACCCCCTCCTCTGATTATTTGTGAATTAAGGTTGGTTAAATGGCTTCAGGGTGTTCAGACTTGGAAAAGAGGGCAAAAATGTTTCAGATTTGCAGAATGGCGAAGAAATGGCTCAGAAATGCAATGGCTCAGATTTAATTTTTGGCATAGAACAGTAAACAGAGAGAACTGTAGCATTGTGAATCTTATTGCTGCTTCAGCTCCTGCCTTTCCAGCTCAGCAAAACTTGAGATATGGTAATACATCCTCAGTTGTATTCAGTACTGGAGCAAACTGGTTTAATACACGGCCCCCCAGCACCAAACTGCTGTTCAGAAAGGGGGAAAAATGGTTTCACATATGCTTTACTCTGAGGACCTGAACAATATTGTCTCCACCCACTCAGAAACAAAACCAAAAGAGCCCTGAAAGTTTGGCCCAGGGACGTAATGCTGGACTCCATCACCATCATGAAATAGAGATAATGGAAGTTTGGATGTCAGTGGAGAATACTAATTGCTCCATAATTGCCACAATATGCTTGCTTTTAAAAAAAAAAAAGGGGGGGGGGGGGGGCAAAAAGAGGGTGTGTGAATCTCATCATAACTAAAAACATATTTGAGAAATAGCTTTCCTGTTAACCTCTCTGCAAATATGGATCATGGAGGGTATTGCACTGAAAGGGATATTATTGAAAGTCAGGTAAGTCCCAAGTTATTACATGGATGAGAATCACCAGGAGGATTCAAGTTGTGGCTAAGCTCTAATATATAAAATATGACCAGCAAAATGTAATCAGGATTCCCCTGCTTTCAGTTTGAATGTGCAACTTTTTAGTGAGTAATAGCAGGATGAAAAATTAGGGCCAGCTATATTGAAGTATGTGTTTTTAATCACTTTTTCATCTCTAGTGTCTGTTCTTTCTCTGCACTTTGCAGAGGACAATGCTGGCAGTTTTTCTTGATTTTTTTTTTTTATTATTATTATTATTTTTTCTTCATCTTCTTAGAAAGGCATCGTATACGGGATGATTGAAAAAGTAAAGATAACAGAAAATAGCAGATTAAGATGTAGCACACTCCAGCATTTATTGTTGATGGCTGAGAAAGTCATCTAGTCCTTCTCTAAGCCTGTGCAGATTTATTCTTGCATCTTTATTTTTCCCTGATTAAAATTCAGTATTGCTCTTTTCATTAAGAGGTTATTCTCCACTGTTTTACTGAAAACAATCCACTTTTCATATCAAGCCTGTATACAAGCTCATTACATCTTCTTCATTTGGACATGAGTTGTTAAATCTTCCAGGTGCTTCATGGAGGATTTAACCATCCAATTCAAATGAATGTTCTTTCACAAAGAGGTTTACTTATCACTGCCTCTGTATTCCTTAGCCTAATTGTTTAAATTGCCCTAACCCCTAACACATGCAATATAAAATTACCATGCCAGTGATGCAGGTGCTTAGCAAGAGTGTAGGATGCCAAGTGTGCAGTTGTGTTATCCCAGGTACCAGCAATTTGCAGTTCAGGGACTTCCTCTGCCAGCAGTGTTGGAAGGGCTCTTTTTTAGGTGTAAATTTGTCTTGCTTCTGTGTTTTGGGACACGTGGTAACTTCTTGAAGTGTTTACACAGAATCCTGACGTGATTGAGGTTGGAAGGGACTTCTGGATCCGTCTGATCCAAGTCAAAACAAGCAGGACCTTGAGATGCTGAGTTCAGGTTTATTTCTCTGGAGGGTGGGGAGGTCATGTTTTTTCTGCATCTATTGTACTGAAAAATTAAATTCCTGCCTGGTGATTAGTGACATAAGGTTACAAGGATGGACGTGTTGCAGAATGCAGATAAAAGCAGGATGTTCCTTTTCTACATACATTACGTAGTCGTATTGACTTCCATCTACCATTTCATCATCAAGTCAATGAGAGTTCTAATGTGCAGGTCTCCATACCTCATTTACAACTATATCCCATTGCACACTTTAAACTTGTCTGGTTGTGCATTCAGTGGAACTAAAATAAAGAAGGAAATCACCTGTAGATTACAAAGGACAGTGGAGATGTTAGATTGTGCTTTGAGAGATAAGGCTGTAATTTCTAGCTTTCCCAGACTCTGAGTCAGTTTGGATAAGTTACTTAATCTCTGTGTGCCTCAGTTCCCACCAGTGTAATGGAGTTATTAATACCTGTCTTATCTATATTTTTTTATGGCTCTAGAGACTTACAGTTCTGTCCATAGAGAGCCCACAGCAATGAGGGATCCCTCTTGGGCTGGGATCTTCAGGGCCTGCCCTCGTATAACATAATTTTCTTAAATGAAACTAGAATTTAACGCTTTTGAGAGCAAGTAATTTCATGCTCATTTACTAAAAGCCTTTTCTCAGTATTCCTGCTTTCACAAGAGAGCTTCACAAGCACACAAATTTCCTCCATACAACAGCTTTTTATTTTTCCAATAAATTCCTAGGCTGAAGCTGGCTGAAGTCTGGAAACCAGAACTGAATGCTCTGTCTGAAGTTCACCCAATGACAAATTAGTTTTGTTGTTTTATTTACTTTGTTTTAAACACTTCAGTTCCAGTAAACCTTTATAACAATTTGTAAGCTCAGTTGCTATTCTGCTTTATTACTGCACCTGCCCCCACCCAAACTTTCATCTCTTCTTTGGTATGTGGCTCCTTCTCTACATAGCTGCTTTTTTTTCTGATCTCATTGCTTTTTTTTCTGATCTCATTGCCACACAGGTAAATAACTTTTCACAGATTCATTCCTTTCTCTCCTTATTTTTTTTCTCTCCACTCTTCTCCAGTGTAAGTGCACCTTTATACACCTGTGGTTTATCCCTTTTGTTCAGAAGTACACAGATCTCATGGCACTTTCCCAGTCTTTCTCACTGTCTGCTGTGTCCATGTCAGGTGTAATTACAGCAGTGAACCTCTTTTAGCAGTTATCATTATATCATTAGTTGTTATTACAGCATTGTTGAAGTAACAGACTTAGCTCTGTTGAAGAGAGATTCATTAAGTATCTCCTGTACCAATCAATGCTAATCACAAGGCACTATACCAACTATGGACCAGAGCAAGCAGAAACTAGGGAGATTTGCAGTCTCCCATCAAGATCCAGAAGAACTTTTTTTGTTTGTTTCTTGTTTGACCTAAGAAAGATCTGATGTTCTTGTCTGTAAGGGAACTTCTCTAACTGTTCCCTGTGAATGCTGTCTGATGTGTATCAGTGCCTCCCAAGGAAGATGTTTTCACTTCAGGAGCTCAACTACTTCTGAAGAATGTTTTCTGGCACTTAAAAGAAAATCTTAGTGTAACCTAAATGTTAGCACCCAACCTCTTAACGTGCTTCTAATGAGTACACACTAAATTTGTTTAAAAAAAAAAAAAAAAAAAAACTTCATGCAAATTGTGTTTCTATGTAACTTTTTCAGATTTTTTTCCTTGATTGTGTTTCCCAATTTCTCAGCACAAGCAGAAGAGGCTTTTTATTATTTTTTGTTATTATTCTTTATTTTTTATTATTATTATTCTTCATCTGAGAAACTCCATGCAGCCATTGTGCACAGAGTTTGTTCTGACAATTCATTCTGGGGCACTTGTTCTTGAATCGGTCCCAAGCTTATGTTAGCAGACCATTGTTCTTACCGGACTCCTGTTGATCAGCAGATACTGAGTTTTATTATTATTTTTTATTTTTAAACTGAGATTTAAAAGTGAAAACTTTCTAAACAAAATAATATTGGGAGGTTTCAGTGATTCTCATAATTGTACTTTTTCATTGAATGTGTATGTTTCAGATTATTGGAAAAATCTGTCTTTTGCTAGATTTTTTTTTTTAAATAGATGTCAAGTTAAATTGTGTGTGGTTGGTTATGCTTTATAAAGACCAATTATTTGGACTTGTTAGAAGATTAAGTTCCTTGTTCAGGTTACTTTACAAGAGTCTTCAGTAGTGGAAGACTGATTCTCAGCTGGACATATGTGAACTGCAGACTACATTCTTACTACATCAGCCGGTTGGTAATCTTACCTATAAGCTTTTTGTGGCAAGACATTCTCTTAAATAGCTTGATTAAGTATATTCCACACAAGAGTTTTTAAGGTACTAGAGAAAGGCTGGAGTAAACTTTAGCTTTAAAGTTAAAGATGAGGGAGTTTAGGTTTTAAGGTTGTTCTTTTTAAAAAATAAATAAATAAATAAATAAATAAATAAGGTTCTCTGGTTCCTGGTCCCACCA
>CM021765.1:5593887-5606478 GCA_011076525.1 Nettapus auritus
ATGGGCTGCTGCAGGGAAAGTTAACATCCCAGCCAGACCCAGTACAACTTGTCATCCCAGAATTGTACTTCTGTGTTGGGTCTGTTTGGGATGGAGTCACCTTTCCCTGCAGCAGCCCACACAGTGCCGTGCTCTGCACTCATAGCTGGAACAGCACTGGTATCACTCCAGTGTCTATTGGTATCCCTTGTGTCTATTGCTGCATAGTGCTGGCACAGCATCAGGACTCCCTCCAAGCCCCCAGGAGCCAGCAGGCTGGGGGTGTGCAATTGATGGGGAGGGGACATTGCCAGGGCAGCTGACCTAAACCAACCAAAGGGATATTCCATAACACCAGATGTCACACTCAGCAATAAAGGGGGCTCTCGTAGGGAGGGCCGTCCTCCTGAACAACCAGTACGTGTTTTGAGGCCCTGCTTCCCAGGACGTGGCCGAACATCGCTCATTGATGGGAAGTAGAGAATAATTTTTTTCCTTTCTCTCTGTGCTTCCACATGGCCTTGTTGTTTCTTTAACTACTTTTTCTCCCTGTTCCCTTTCCCTTTAATTAAATCATTTCTCATCTCAGACCTCAAGCTCTTTGTGTTGACTTCCCCCCCTTCCTCTTTGAGGAGGCGGGGAGCGAGAGAGCAGTTGTGGTGGAACTCAGCTGCCCACCCGAGTAAAACCACCACAACCTCCCATTAGACTCATCCTGAATCAGGAGACATCGGCAGATTTCAATCTGAAACTGTCTGGTTCTGCAAATACTAACTAAATTTGCCTTCAGGCGTTTGTCAGCTGGACATAACTTCACTTCTCAACCTCTAAGACCTCTTAATCCTTGCTTGAAGCAAGCAAGGTGTTAGCACATGTTAACCAGAAGTGGTTTCTAGTTCTTGGGAGGTTTTCTTGGCTTTCCATGTGAATTCCTTCAAGAAGGAATGTGTGATCCACGTTATGTATTTGAGCCTCGATTTACGTGCCCCATCAGCAGAGCTGCTGGACATGTTTGCTAACGTGGCCCTTCAGCTGGCCATCCTTTCTGCCCCTCTGTGGTCTTAGGGAAGGATTTCAGTCCTGCCAGCAGCTGTCATTGCAGAGACTGGTGGTGTCCCTACAGCCCTTGGACTTCCCTGTGTTGGAAAAGCTGGTCTTGGCAAGAGTTGCAGAATGCTGCTCACCGGGGTCAAGTTTTGGTTGGACATGCCAAAATAAAAGGTTTATGTAGCCACAGCCCTGGGAAGAATTACAGTCTTGGAAGGGGGAGAAAGGTATGAAAAGCCTCAAGTAAGGTTTTAACACTGATATAAACTCTCATTGAATCCAACAGGAATTAATTGGCACAGTCTTTTATGTGACTTTTGGGGTTAGATTTCCAGCTGACATGAACTGACAAAACTCCTTTGAGCAAGATGTACTGGCTTAGAGTAACTGAGAATTGGGACCCATGTGTTTTGCAGAAGACTTGACATCTTTCTTCTTCTACGGAAAATTTCTAGATCTAATGGGAGAAAAAATGTTGTGGTCAGAGCCATTTCTGTATGAATTGCTGCAACATGTTGATGCCCAGTTTTACACTGTCTGAAGTCTGGACTCTGAAAAGCTCTTGGGAATAAGATTACGTTATGTTTTAATTTTCTAGTTATTTTCCCCATATTTAAAAGAAATAGATGACCTGGCTCTTTGCTCTTTCAATTAGCATTCAAGTAGACTAATAAATTTAGCATAATCTATTAATAAGTTTAAGTCTATAACGTCCTAATTTGCAGACAAGTGGTGTAAACTCACTATATAAGTTGGATACCAACTTTAGATCACTGAAAAGTGGTGATAGGGGAAACCAAACTTGCTGTGTCATTTCTGAAGCATTTCTGTGATACCCTTCTGAGCTTAGTTTCATGATTTTTTTTTTGACCAGAGGTTTTTGTTTTGTTTTTTTGTTTTTGTTTTTATTTCTGAAAAAACATTTTTAACCCAGAGCAACCTGGTTCCATCACAGAGCTCTGGGACTTCTGTTTCAGGGAGTTCAGACCTCCCAGTTATTCGCTGAGCACTGCAGCTACATCTGCGGTCAGTAATTTGTTCTGTTTGCTGAGATTCATATAATCTGGGGTTAATGAGAGTTTACACTGCATACACAGGTCTCAGAAGTGCAGCTCCAGAATCTTATGTGATGCCTCAAAGCTGGCTAGATCTATTTTACATGGACTTTGAGGTCTTCACTTGCATCTTATGAGGAAAAAAAAGTATATGTGATATAAATAAAATTTAAAAGTGGTATCAGTTCTTCACCCCCTCAGCCCAGAGAAAAACAAGTTACTCTTCTGCTAAGAGACCCCCTTAACTTAAATGTACCCCGTCTACCAATATTTCCTATAGTAAAATATAATCTGAATTTTCCTAACAGTATGTGGCTGGGATGTGGTTATTGCACTTTACATCCTTTCTTCTGTCTCTCATCTGTGGATACTGCATAGCCATAGATGGTAGAGCGTTCAACAATAAGAATAAATAATTATTCTCACACCGACAAAATAGCAAACAGTCTTTGATCCACTAAAAAGAAAATACATGTTGTTCACATTGGTGTGATAGAGTTGAGGAAATGAGGAGAATGAGCATGGATGAAGTTGCAGGTCCAATTTTAGGAGGCACAACTTTATCCTATTATAGGCAGATAAGAAGTTACGGTTGACAGAATTGTTTTTGCTACAGTTACAGATATTTACTGTCTTGGCATCATAGGAGAAAAATCCTAGGGGGAAAAAAAAAAAAAAAAACATTTAACTTACGGAAAAAAAACATCATAGTCGCCCCTTAAGACAATGTCCTGTAATGTACAGAAACCTAGCTTGAACGTACGGTGTGCCTGTATTAATCTGACAGTAATAATTGTTACCTTGTTTTCCTGTTAAACTCTGCAACTTATTACAGGGTTATTTGTTCTTTGTGTATTGGCAATTCAGGTTATGGATTAAATTTAAGCAGATATGAAAATGTGTGCTAGAACAACAGCAGGAAAATACAATCTCTGTTGATGAAAGCAAGCTATGTACACAGAAAGCTCGTGATTTGGACATGGAAAAAAATGCTGGATTCCGGGTTGCAACATCACAAAACATGACAATTTGGAGGAAAAAATTAGTTCTGCATTTTTTTATTTTTATTTTTTTTCCTCCCCATTTGTTCATACAATACACAACAGCAGTCAGACCACACAAGAAGTTTGCACAAATCTACATGGTGAAAGTGGAATGGGAAACCAGCATTAGTTCAGTAGCAAAGGCCTGGGCATTTCTTATTTCTTCAGCAGCTAGAAGGCTAGTGTGACACTATAGAATAAAATCAGCTTTGCAGGGAGGAAGCTGTATAATCAGTATGTATGATGTTTTCTTAAGATGTGATGATCTGGAACAGAGTAGTTACGTATATATGGTAGCTTTGTATCTACTCAGTAGTAGCAGCCAATTCTGAATTCCTCGAGGAAGATGATAAAAATATGCTTTAACTGAGGGGTTCCAGCAATAGTTAGCTAATAATTTCAAACCTAGAAGGACTTCCTTATGAGGAGTGTTTAATTACGGAGGCAAAGAGTTACACAGAATAATAAGCACTTCTCAGAAATGGTGATTTAGGCTTTTGTTGTTTGAATTTTGTCCTAACACAAAGGGCTGGGGGGGGGGGGGGGGGGGGCATATCTTGGGAGATGTTTGAAACCAATAACCCACATGACAGTTAGTTTGTAGGATACTGTGCCAGTGGATACCATGGAGGCCAGATGCTTAGAACTGGGAGGAGGAAAATAAAATTATTTTAATGGGTGATGAGAGCATTTACAATTAGATAGATCCTTTCCCATCCATTTTAATCCTAAGTCCCCATGCTTTGGCCATTATCTGAAGTCGAGAAGAATCTTTCCTTATTTGGGAACATATCCCTATCCATGTAGGCTTTTTGTACCTCTTAGGGATAGAAGGTCATATAAAACAAACTCCTGTCTGATCCTATGAGACAGTTCCTGTGTTACACAACAGTGTTAAAATCCTACTAATTGAATTTTCTTTCCTAATGCTGAATTCTATCAGTATTTACTTTACTGATGCAATGCACCAGTCGAAAAGGCTTGAAAATTTCATTCTGTCTTGTGTTACTGAAGAATGTACTTTTATTTAGCAGCATTGTATGTGATATCTTAACCACTTTATGTACCGATGAGTTCTACAGGGTAATTTTGCATTGCATTAAAATAATTATCCATCACTGTTTGAACTTCATGTAGTCTCAGATAGGTAAATTGTATACTTCTGCAAGACAGCATGCATTCTGAAATTGTTATGGGAAAGATTTGTATTAGGAAAATGTAGATTTCCTCCCCCTCCTTCACATGATAAAAAATCTCTGTACACAATAGCATTACTGCCACATGTCATGGAGACACTGTGTAAATTACTGAGTTACAAATTTGTCAGCCTAACCAAATGTCTGAAAGAATAATGTCATATTAGTTGTATTTCAGCTGTAAGCCTGGTCTGTTTTAACCTTGATTTGTGTGGCAGCTAGCCATACCAACAGCTTGTGCATGGTTGATTATAAACAACTGTTTTAATGTAAAAAGATTCTCATTTAATTCCTGGGACCTTGATGCATTGATGATCAAAGATAAATTCAGGCATAGCACTGAGGTAAAGCATTAGATTAGGCTGGCCAGAAGAGACAGGGTCCTGAAGATTTCAAGACCATAAGATCTCTTGTATGTTGCAATTCAAACTTTCTCAAGTTGGATAGTGCACTTGAAAATACAGAAACAGTAAACAGCATTATGTGCACAGCTGGCCTTGGTGTAACTTGGACCTATTCCTATTTTCATTTAATTCTACTTTTGTGTGGCAAGATCTGTAGGTTCAACCAAGATATTTTCTTAAATAGAAAAACTTTATTACTTTGCAATTCTAGTTTATTATTCCTCTACGTTCTTTCCATTTTAAGGATGAAAAATTATTGTGGAAAAGCAGAGACCATTGGAATCCCTTTTTCTTTTTTTAATTTTATAGTGTGTGTGTGTGTGTGTTGTGTTTGTTTTGGTTACTTTTTTAAAATGTGCACTGTAGTTGAATATTATTTTCTTGGATCAGATGTGGGATCAGACTTACAGAGGTTTTCCTGGTTAATTTCTTTTTCCTGTATTTCTGGTGGCTTCAGTCTTTTTGTGTTTGTTTGGCTTTTATTATTTATTTAATTGCTATAGGGTGCATTTTATTTTGTTTGGGGTTCTTGAGGATGAAAAGCATCCTTTTCTGAAGCAGCAACCCTAATAGTCTCTCTGTCTTTAACTTACTGCCTATTGCCATGAAGCTTGCAGTTAGTATTTTTGAGACTGCCACGTCTGTGCCAACTGTCTCTGAAGCTGGCCAAGAAGCTCAAAAGAGGTGGGAGGGGTTAAGATATGTGACTACATTTACACATCTACTCCCTAAGGAGGGTGGGGAAGGACCATGATGTTCATTCCTTCTAGTACCTGAAGAGGCTGCAGGAAAGCTGGGGAGGGACTCTTGGTCAGGGTCTGTAGTGATAGGACAAGGGGGAATGGCTTTAAACTGAAAGAGGCTGGGTTTAGATTAGATATAAGGAAGAAAATCTTCACTGAGAGGTGGTAAGGCCCTGGCCCAGGCTTCCCAGAGAAGCAGTGGCCGCCCCATCCCTCGCAGTGCCCATGGCCAGGCTGGATGGGGCTTTGGGCAGCCTGGGATAGTGGGAGGTGTCCCTGGGCTAGTGGGGGTGTCCCACCCCCCCTGCCCATGGCAGGGGGTTGGAACTAGATGATTGTAACAGTCCCTTCCAACCCCAAACTTTTTTTTTTTTTTAAATCAGTAATAGTCAACTTAGCTCAACATATGTTAGGGGTTTGGTTACATAAGCATCAAAGCTAGAATTGAACCTTTGAGTGTTTTTTACACTTGTGTTAAACTGAATCTAATCTGACGAATAATCCTTAACTTAATTATGCCAATAAATTCTTACTTCTTTGCAGCTTTACATTCTCTTTGCCAAATCACTGATTTTGAACGTTCCTTCTTTCCCTTCCGTGGAAAAAATACAAAGTTTCTGGCATCAAATAAAATCCAACCTGCACACAAGCATGGCTTTTAAGACTGGAAAATAGTTGAGTTTTGTCTTTCCTCTCCCCACCCCCCCTGTTTTTTTTTTTTGGGGGGGGGGGGAGGGGGGGACGGGCAATTCTCCTTTTCTCCATTTTCTTTTTGAGAGAGCAACAATACAAGCTATGAAACTTCATATCTTTTATTCTGTGTGGTGGTGCTGCGGGAGGGGCAGGGCAGAGAGGAAGAGTTAAGAGTTTGATAAAGAGTTTGTAAGAGTTTGATATTTGTATAATAGGGAAATACAGTGTTGTCCATCATCCCAGTATGGGGGAATCCTTAGGAGCAAAGGTAATGAATGAAACTAGTATTGCCAGTTTTCATAGTTATAAAATTCCTTGGATTCTGGAAGAAAAATCTTACGTGAGTGGGGATTTCTAGTCTATAAAAAATCATGGAAAGGCACAGATGCTCACGTGTACACAAAGACATTTAAGGTCAATAAACTTTTTAGTCAGAACATAAAAATGTACAAATTTGCTAGTAGTATTTTCCTTTAATATAGAAAACCACATAGTGGGGCTTTCTTTATTTCCAGCCTAAGATTATTACAGAATCTTAGGACTTACTTTGAGATGTACATTTCTTTTGAAGTTGTCAGTCCAAAAGTTTCTGAAACAGGAACTTTTCTGACCTCACAAGGTAACAGAAAAAACCTCTCTAAATTCCCCGTGAACTTGAGACCAAATGTTGACTTCTGCTTCAACTGTGATATTTTATTTTCCAATCAGTCTAAACTACGTGTGATACAAGTAGTTCTTGTTTCCTGACTTCAAGCAGAAGCATCTGTCCTGTCTCTGGGCGAAATTTTCATGTCCTTCAATGCATATTAAAGAAACTGCTGCCCAGCTTTCACAGAAGACATCAGCTTGTGAAGATTTCCAACAGGACACTTCAGGAAAATATTGGGAAAAGACTTTATATTCTCTTGCGTATGGCTTGCAGTTCTTACTTTTAAGACTCCGTACCATGAGTAATCAATCTTAGTTGCGTGTCTCTAGATTGTGTGAAGACAATCTACTTATGTCCAAGAAGACTTAGCCAAACCAAAACTTTATAGTCAGAATGCTGGGTGGGGATCTTTTTTGTTTTGCTGTGTTTGTCCTGGAGATTGTTAGGCTGAACTATTTGTTTAAAAGAAACAAAATGAAAATGAGAGGTCTCTAGCCAAGTTTTCAATGATCTTCTTGCTCACTGGCACTCACTGAGACAGGAAAAATGATGGCTAGTACTTCAAAATTTTTTCATGCTCTCATTTTTTTGGAATTTGAGCTCCTAAGAGAGCCTTCTGGCAGCATCCTGAGACTAGCCCAAACACTTAATTTTTTTTCAGAGCTGCACAGTCTAAAATTGAGACATTGGTTGGGAATGTTTTAAACCAGTTCTTGTTGCAGGCATCTCCTTCATGGTACTAGCTGCATTTAACTGTTCTTGACTTTCAATTACTGGATTCCATGCTCATGTATCAAATATTTAGAAATAGACCCACAGTTTGGAGACATATGCTTTGATAAGGTTTTTGAACCTCTCTCAGCATTTCTTTTCTGTGAATCTTAATTGTTTCTAATACTGTGTTTAAATTTGTTGTGAAGTTTTGTTTGGCAAAGGAACATATTTGCTTGTTCGGGGCAAGCTGAATTTTACTGCTTCGCTTCAATTTTCTGGTGTTCTCCAAAATCACAGTGGTTTACCTGGGAATCTTGCCAGTGTTTTAGACTTCAAATAGTGATAGTAAGATTTGTGTGCTCATTCGAAGCTTACATAAGGCTAAAGCTAATATTTGTGGGCATGATTAAATGTGTTTGGTATTTTGGGGGGAGGGATGTATCTAGCTTATGAGTTATGCTTGCTGCCTTGTGGAGATTCTTATGAAATGTAGCAGCAACTCAACAAGATATCTAACAGAGGGAGAGTTGATACAAGTGCTGATACACACAAATCAATAGACTAATGTCTGCTTTACACCTCTTAACAAAAATAAGAGTAATATCCTTATCAGTAAACAAGTGTTCTACTCATATACAAAATAGGTTTTGTCTTTCCTTTGCTTCAAAGCTTGTGACTTCACAATGAGACACTTGCAGGAGATGAGTTAATACATGTTTGACAACTGTTGCAGGGAGGAAAATAAATGGGATGGAGGCAGTATGAATGTCCACATTTGAGCTTTTCTGTGAAACAGAAGCCTGGTACTTCCTATCTGCAGCTGGTAGAGGCTGGTTGTAAATTTTGTCAACAGCTGATCTAAACCCAAGTGCCATGTCCTAAATCCTGTTGTTAATAGAGAGATGTAACTCTGGTGCATCCATTAGCAGGCTTGTTGTGTGACTATTTTTATTGGTAAATGGGCACTTTGGGGGCCTAGAAAGAAGAGGAGGCTGAAAAGAGAGGTTCCCAGAAAGAAGTAGTCTTGGAGAGCAGGAGAGGACTCTGAAAGGAGAAAATGACCACAGCTGGAGGAAAGACCTGGGAAGTGGGTCAAGCTTGGGATATGAGGGAGATGGGTGGCAGTGAATGTTGGGAGATGCCTGAAAACAGTAACTGGCATTGTGGCAGCTGAACCCCGCACAGCCACTCACTCCCTCTCCCCAGGATGGAGAGAATCAGAAAGGTAAATGTGTAAGATCTCATGGGTTGAAACAAAGACAATGTATAGGTAAAGCAAAGCTGTGCCTGCAAGCAAAATAAAACAAGGAATTCTTTCACTACTTCTCATCAGCAGGCAGGTGTTCAGCCAAAAACTTCCTGTCAAGGAAAGCAGGGCTCATTATACTTAATGGTTTCTTGGGAAGACAAACACCATCACTCTAAACATCCTTCCATTCCTCTTTCTTTACCCAGCTTTTATTGCTATGCATGACACGATACGGTATGAGATATGCCTTTGGTCAGCCTGGGCCAGCTGCCTTGGCTGTGTCCCCTCCCAGCTCCTGGTGTACCCCCAGCCTCCTCTCTGTCAGGGCAGCACAAGAAGAAGAAGAGTCCTTGGCTCTGTGTAAGCGCTGCTCTGCACAACTAAAACATCAGGGTATTATCACCTTTATTTCCACCAAAAATCCAAAACACAGTATCGTACAAATCTCTGCAAAGAGAATTTACTCTATCCCAGCCAAAATGATGACAGATAGTTATGGCCAAGATGAGTTACTGTGAGCAGTGGCACAGCATGGCCAACGCAACGTCCTGCCCAACCTTCCCAGACCAGCAGCAGCCTCCCTGTAGGGGACATTAAGATTTTGTGACCAAAGGGTGAATGTGGAGCGTGAGGTAATCCAGTAGAATAAAACTGAATGTTCTTACTTCCTAAATAACACGTTGTACCCTTATAAATGGCCTGCTGCAACAATAACAGATATTCAAGCCTGCATATATAAGGACACTCCTGAAGTGTGTATGTAATGGTAGTATGTAACACTTTTCAAAGTAATAAACAGATTCTGGTTTCTAAATGTTATAGCTTTAAACATGTCATTCATACATATGCATGCCCATGCTATACAGGCATGAAGATGTTGTGGAATTATAGTAATTCTCTGAATAGTATTTATAATAGATTGCAGGACTGTAAGCAACAACATAATCATAAGTATTTTCCAGAGATTGTGGTTGTCATTCCAATGCCAGTCAACTTCCCAACAACATAAATAAAATATGTAGTATCTTGAATTAAACGGTACTCAGTAAAGAGTGGGTAGGATTCATTACACACCTTTTTAGCATCTTCTAATTAGTTTTTTTGAATATGAATGAGTTTATATGGTATTAAATATCAAACTTTGCTTTGAATTCAAAGCTTACTTTAATCATCTCCTAGCTTTCTTTGGTGCTCTTTGGCACAAATTACAGGACAACCACTCCATTTTCCTCAAATAATCTGTTAAAGATCATCAGCTATGGGAAGAGAGCCCTTGGAGAAGGGGAGCAAGCCTGTGACATAAGTGGATTCACTCAAAAATGTGTGTAAATGAAGATAGTTGCATCCGTTAGTGAGTACAGAGATGAACTTTCCACACTGAGTCTTTTGATACAGATTATTTGTGTACACGTTTTGCAGCTTACACGTTTTAAGGACAAATTTGAATGTGATTTATAAAAAGTTATAAGCCTTTATACAAATTTATATGTGATGTTCTGCTCTTTCTAAAAATTGAGCTGATCTTAAAAAGTGGGGAAAAGTGGCTTAAAAAGTGGCTTAACTTTGCACAGGAAAGACACAGCAAAGTAGATGTAAAACCATGGTCTATATCTTGAAGGTGGAATAAGGAGTGACAGGCATGGTTGATCTTTGAATCTTCCTACAGAAAGTTAAGAAACCATTCTCCACAAAGTTTCCTCAAAGCTTTGGAACTTCTTCTGACATAGGTGTGCTGTGTCGCACCAAGTTCATAGTGTAGTCATGATCTGTAGGGATTGAATTGATGGGGAACCCAGAAGATGGAGAAACAAACTCTTAACTTCTACTGCTTCTCCTTTGTAAAGAGGGGACATTAAGTGAAGAAAACATTTATGAAGTATCTCATTGGGTTGATGAGGTCATGGAAAACAGTAACAGAAAATGTATGGATTTATGTGCCTAAAGCATGTTGTTAAAAATGACTTTCACACATGCATGTTTAGGATATCAGACATACATTCCAGAGGATACTTGTAACCACCTACCCCCCCACCCCATGCACTCTCTCCTAAACCCCTTATTGCCCTGGGCTATGTCCTGCTGTTGAGTTGAAGCCTTTTTTCATTACATCTTGATTAATACTAGGTGCTAAAATCAAATTGGTGATAACTGCTGGTCATGACAGCTATTGTGCAAGCTCTTGCCAAGGGCAATGCTAGTTCTTTCCTGTTCTTACCTGCAGCAGCCTTCGTATTTTAATCATAGGCCCCAAGCAGAAATTGTCAATTAGATTGAGCCTTGTGGTTGTCTTTGAATAAATGTTCTTTAGTAGATAGATTTAGTGCCTTGCTACTTTATTCCCCTGGTTTCCATGTGCACTATACCTTCCATATACACTAAAATGAAGTATCTTCCTGGGGAAAAAAAATCTATCCAATCACACACCAGATAAAGTGGCTACTCTGCTGAACTCCAGAAAGAAATGAGAGGGCTTGATGAATGCCTTGAGGGCAAAACAATGATTCTCTTGCTGCCTTCTCTTGGAGAAGGAGGGAAAAAAAAAAAAAAAAAAAAAAAAAAAAAAAGTAAGATGGAAAATCTGAGTTATTTCAATTTAAACAGTACAGAGGATTGTGGTGAAAGAGGCAGAGTTGCTTCTTTTATCGCATCTACATTTGATCAATGTTTCTTGAGCCGTTTTGTCCCAAGTGGGTAAGGGAAACTGGGATCTTCTGTGCAACTGGCTACAAGTTATTGATAAATGGGGAAGGACCTGGGAGGATAAGTTGTACCACCAATTCATGAATTCTCTGGAGAGATGCTGGATGCCAAAACATCTCAGCTGTGCTTCAAAGGATGATTGCATAGTAAGGGACAACTGGCAATTGGCAAATAATTGTATAATTGCATCTATTGGACTTAAGTTTGATTATGCCTTAGAAAAGTCAAGGAGGGACAGAACATCGCCTTGCGTCAAAGTTCAGATTGTTTTGAGTTTCTGATTCATATTTTTTTGCCAAGTAATTTTATTATATAGTTGATTCCACTATAAAAGATATCCAAGATGCTCATGCACAGTGGCAAGTGAATGAGGGAAATCATCCCACGTGAAATGGAGTGTGCAGGGCAACAAGGTGTGTCCAGGATCCCACAGTACAATGGGCCTGGATATGGCCATGTCAGCCACAGGAGAGGCAGGGAGACCTGCTGCTGTCTACATAAGAGGTGGACTCCAAAGCTGAGATCAGTTACTGAATGCTGTAGCTGAAATTTTCTCAAGAATGGTTTGGGTTTTGGGGGTTATTTTTCTTTTATATTTGGGAGAGAGGGAGTGTTTTATTTATTTATTTTTTTGTCATTCAAAAAGAGAAGAAAAATGAATAAAGCAACAACAACAAAAAAAGGAATAAGTTTATCTGACACATATTTCAGTAATTGTCCTTTGCTGGCCAGAAGCACACACACAGATGTGAGTTGCTGACCACAGCAATGTGATGTTGGGACTTGGAGGTGAACGATGGGATTTGTTGTGCTTGGCAGCATACGTACACCTTCTTACATACGCTCCTTCTCAGCAAACATATAGCTGGAGGAGGCAGAAGAGAAAGACAATAGTTGTTACTGTGATATGAATGGGTATAATTAGGTGCCTTGCCCAAGGTGACATGGAAATCCTCTGTCAAAAATGAAAACGGTAATCCAGGTCTCATGGAGTAAAGCCTGCTGCAATAAACGCAGCGTTATCCTGCCTCCTCTAGCTGATACTTTCCAGTTAAACCCTCTTCTCCAGGGCCCTGGCCTCTGGAGTGGGCTTTGGTTTTTACCTCTAGTAATATAATG
>CM021765.1:5606578-5627574 GCA_011076525.1 Nettapus auritus
CTGTAAGCTTCTGACCATGGTAGTGTGTAGAACAAATGTCTCTTACTGGCAAGTAGTTCAAAGGTCCATCTTAGGTTGTGGGGTTGTTTTGTGTGTTTTTATTTTATCTTTTTTAATTAATATTTGAACTGCTTTGGTTTGGAAAAGACTTCTGTGCAATGCAAACTCCAGCAATTTTACACAGACTAAAATGGAGGCAGCATTTGCCTATGTTTCCCCTGCAATTACAAAGCAACTCTCTTGTTTTGTTTGAATTTCCTTTGTCGTTATGAAACACAATAGGCTGACGGCTTGATATTAAAAGCAATTGTGTTTCCATTCATGCAGATGCCAGCCTGTTTAGGTGAATTTACTAAGTCCCTAGACATACATTTTTATATTATTGCTGTCTCTGGGCCGTGCTGAGCATTTTAATCCTCTGAAAATAACCTCTGTTTTCCTTTCATCTCTTCATTAGCTCTTTCATCATGAGGACGTGAATTTAAAAATATATATATATCTTAAAATTGTATGTAATAAAGATGTTTTTATCATTCCAATTTGTTGAGCTGTTCTTTTAAAGTTGTATGGCTTTCACAACCATAAAATGGCACAATTATTTTTGTGTTGTATTGCTTTCTACCCTCAGGTTCCATTTAAAGCAAAGCAGAGAGACGTGTTTATAGGCAGTATTGAAAGCAACATATATGGATCTTGATGTCAAGCATATTTTATTGAAGTAAGGGATCTGATGACAAGTTATGTACTACCAAAGTGAAATCAGAATGAGGTTTTGTGCCAAGCTGCACATGGTTATTACTTTAATTTTAATTTAACAAGCCATGTTGTTATTTCTGTGAATTTTTTGTTAACATCTTTTAAAGATGAACCTTATGGCCATCTATGAGTTCTTAAAAGTAAATATTCAGAGCTTTTTGGACACATAGGGCACACCCTCCTGCTGCACCAGCTAAGCCTTGGGATTGATATAGGCATATCAGATACCTGAAGACTGCATTTTCCTGACATATATTTATATATAGTATGCTTGGATTAAACCCTTGTGAGTAAATCTCATTTCCTTTCCACGTAAAATTTCCTTGTTAAATGCATTTCAGGTGTGTGTTTGTTTTTTGTCTTCACCTGTTTTGTTAACATCACGAAAACAGTGTTGCCTTTTTTTTTTTTTTTTTCCCCCCAAGAGGTATAGACTTGAATCCAATTTTTTTTTTTATTTTTTTTTAACCCAAATGCATGGGGTTGACACTACTTTATATCTTAGTGCACAAAGAAAAATAGTATGAGAACACAGAGTATTTTCTCTTTGTGTACAGTTCTGAATTTTCCTGGGAGGGGCTCCCATAGGAAACGGTTTTGCTTTCAAATTTTCATTTGGGATGAACAGAGGTGATTCCCAACTGCAAACCTAACCAAACTATTTATGCTTAAGGATGTGAAGGATTCACCTCTTAAAAGATAGCCTAGTTAATATCTTGCTTCAAATCTTTATGATGAATTGCTCTGTGGAAACACCTTGTGCACACACTAAAATTCCAGTGATGTTACTGTATTAGTGTCCAGAAACTGTAGTTACTTGAGGTTCTTTGAAAAATGAAGCTATGAAATAACATGACTCAAACTCACTGGGATACTGCAATAAATTGAGTACATAAGGGAACACCAGCTTCCTGTTTTAGCTGGGACCTAAGCATGTTCAGCCTGTGCTCTGAATATCAAACTGGATTTCTCTATTTTTTTAATCATCACTGGTGTCATTATGTGTCTGTTCTTTTCATAAGACAGCAGTCTTAGCAATAAATGATCTAATAAAAGTGATTTAAAATACCGGGTGCCTTTGCTCCATCTAGGCGTGGTTCACCCACTGCCTGATACGTGGCGCATAGCAAGGGTGTTCACCTTTCTGTTTTGGCTGTTGCTCCTCTTCCAGCTTTTCGCTTCCTCTCCATTTAAATTGTAAAGGATAGAGACTCTCCTAGTGTTTTATGTGCAATTCAACACAATCAGATCTGGTACTCATCTGGTACCAGTAGATATTGGTGTTCCAAAAATATTCCTACTTTCTCTTATTTATTTAACATATGGAGTTTTGTAGCTCAGTCTCAGACTCCCTTCACCCTGCAGGGTGAACAATATGGAGCTACTGTGCAATATGCACTGCTTAGATCAGGTGGGATTTCTGGCTCCAAATTTTTTTTTTATTCATTGAGCGAAAGTAAGAAAACATGATTCTAAATAATAACAAGATCTTTTGTACAGATGCATCATTTTTGCCTGTGCCATGCTTAATGCACTGAAAGACCTTGGATTTGTTTTTATTCTGTTTTAATATTAGCAAAATCTATCTACAGATTAAAATATATCTTCAGTATTACTGCAAGGTGAGAACTAGTAATATTTAAAAGCAAATTTCCTAAGAACATGTTTATCTGGGGGGAGGAAGGAAGAAAAGTTGCTTTAATTTAGTTTTACATTTCCCGTCATTTGGGTGGCACAGCAAAAAGATCTTCTGCCAAGCTCAGGAGGAGAAGATAGTAAATGACTTATTGTTTTAAATTCTTGGCAGTTGTGGCTTGAATATCCTAAGCCTACAGATTACTAGTTAATTTGGGGAATTTTTCCTTTTGTTCTGTTTTTCATGAAGAAACTTGATATGTGGAGAAACTAAGGAATTTACCACCCAGCAAAGAACCAAGCTGAATGTATTGGTTAATAACAGCCCCTGGAGTTGGCTTGTCTGTTTTTAAAGTGACACATACTGCTTGGGATTGGAAAATGCATCAAAAGAGACCAGGATGATATATTTTGGGTAAAACATTTCAGACAGTCACGTTTCTGAAAGTTTGCTCAAATGGGCAAAACTTTGGAACCCACAGCAATGACCTTCTCTGTGTAAAAGGCACCACAACTGTGCTGCTCAATGTTAGGAAAAGCCTAGGTATTTGGGAAGTCACTGTCCTACAAATAATGAATGTTTATAAGTAGGGGTGGGGGAGAATGAGCAGGACACTTTCTGAAATCAAATTACCAGCTGCAGCAGAGTCGTCTGTCACCTACTGGAGGTGACACAGTAAAGGATGTCTTGAGGGAACTGATGCTCTCATATTTTGAGAGCCTCTCTTCTGACAATGATATGGAAGCAAACAGGATTTCTAAATGCTGGGGGCTTCTGGCTTCTCACTTGCTTTTTGGTGCCAGGTGACCCCTACCTTTGATGCTCTGTGTGCCGTTCTCAGTCAGGCATGCGAGTGCAATATGTGTCAGCAATTGCACAGCACACACACATATATATTTCTATTTATCCTTGGGACATGCACAGGGAAAGACTTCTTGAGCTCCTGCTGTAATGCAGCATATCAATTTGGCAGCCCTGCTAATGGAGGAACTCGGCCTCTTCCTTTTCCTCACCCATTCAAATGCTCCATTTTGGCATGTGTGTCAACAAGTGTGCTCAGGTGTAAAGAGGCATGTGGCACAGAAGTGACGTAGCTGTCACATAAGATGGACTTCCCGCAGCCAAGATAGCACCTCCCGTGGTATTGCACAGGCTGCCCATACGCGGCCTGTTGGCACCTGTGCCCATGGGCTTGCCAGCTAGGAAGAAGCATTTATGGAAATATTTGGAAATCTCTTAGGAAGTATCTGTGGTTTTCCCCCAGTGTTGCACTGCTGTGTTAGCTCAGCGCCTTCTCGGCAATGCGCGGTCATTCATCCTGCTTGTACTTCAGAGCGATTTGGAAGCCAGCCAGATGAAGGTGACTTGATTCCAGTTGTCAGAGTCAAAACCTGAAGAGAATGAGAGATATCCCTTTTTTTTATTGGTTGCTGCCACAAAATCATCCTAGTAGAACAGACCCTGAAAGTAATCTAACGGGACTGCTGTATTTCAGGCTGCTTAGAGGGCTCCACTGAAAACAGTGGTTAAAGAGAAACTTCATGAAACGCTGAGCAAAGTTAACTGCGGCAGGTGTTTTACGTTGTATTTGCCTTCCCAGCAGGTGAGGAAGCAGAGTGAGTGCTAAATGGTGGAAGTTATCAGAGATGGGTGGAAATAGGGTTTGGTCAGTAGGAGTTATCAAACGGTTGGTATCAAATCATTAGCAGCAAATTCAAAAAGTAGTATACACTTGTACTCTGGGGTTTTTGGGGAGATTGGTAGCCAAAAAAAAGCACTTAAATTCAGCTGTCCTGCTTTGCATCAAGCACAAGCAGCGCTGGAGGAGTTTAGCCATCAGACATTTCATAAACTGATGGATCTGGGGCAAGTTCACAGAGAATGGGTGGTGATATCCCAGCCTGGAAGTAGTATGTTTTATCAAACATGTTCTATCCTGGGAGCTAATAATTGCAAAAATATTTAAAGTAAAATAAAATAAGGTGCCTCTGTACTTCAGAAGATGGACCAAGGATGGACTACCCCAAAAGTAAGGGTTTTAGCCACTTGTGTTAGCGTCAGTGTTTCTCTGCAGCCTGCCTGTGATGTACCACCAAAGGACTCCATCAGTAACTTCAGCTGTAGAGCTGTCAGTCATTCACTAGCTCAAATTCAAAACAAAGCCAGGGCTTCTTCATAGCTATGCAGGCTATTTTTGATGGCTTCTACCACAGCTGAAAAGCAGGCAGGTGTCTGTGCTGTTTTTCAGGGGTTGGGACAAAGCTTTGTGAGTGATACAGAAGAAGGAAATGAAGAGAGGTCACAAGAGGGTCATATTTTGCTGGGCTTGTCTATTCTATTTAGAAGTTACCCTCCCACTGCCAAACACAATTCTTTCTGACTTCCATTAAGTTATAAGTGATTATGGGTAGGAACCCTGAAATCCCAGAGCATGAGACCTCAAAGCATTCAGATCAAACAGGGCATGGTAACAAAAATGTAGGCAAAGGATGCAGAGCAAAATTCCAACTGTAATTGCTGTATCAAACTTTTTTTTTTTTTTTTTTTTTTCAGACAATGAACAGTTGAAAAGCTATTCACATCACATTTGCTTAGCCTTGTACTTAGCATGTCACTTTGGTTATTGTTAGGTGGCAAGCAAAAGCAGTGAATAGTCTCTACTACTTGGGAAGAATTTAAAAGTGTGGGTAAATGAAAAGATCTTTCTTGGGTGCCTCTTACTACCCTAATTGAGACATGGAAGAGTTAGGTGAACCTGACTTGTCCTCTGCAAGTTGCTCTGTCTGACCACAGAATACGTGGAAGGCTGAGGAAGACATATTAGAAAGGGTGTATCTGTTATTAGGCTTTATTTATATATATTTTTCCCCAACAATGGAAGGTGAATAAATCAGATTCAGGCATGCCAAAACTAAAGTACAAGGAGACAGCTCGTGACAGGAGTCTGTGCTTTTGGGGGAGACTTTTTTCTAACGTGGATACAATTATTTCCAACCTTGGATGCAACTGAAAGAAATGTGTATAATATATATATATATATATCTATCTATAATATATATTGTACACATATTCCCTTTGTATTACCTGTCTGAAGCCTGAAAAAAGAACTAAATCAAGCTTCTTTAATCTAAAGATTTGAATCTGGTTCAAATATTGGCATTGAACTTTGTTTCTTCTTCTATGGAAGCTATTAGCACTTCACCAGCTCTGACCTGGGGCTCCCAAAATCAGAGGGGGTTTTCTCATTCTTTGGATTGCTGGCAGCAATTGCTCTGAAGTGTCTAAAAGCAAAACAAACAAAACCCCACCTACAACAACAAAAACATGCTGATGTCTAATCCATCATCTGGCTATAGTATAGACTTTATAGCTTTGTGAAGCAGTATAAGAGAAACCAACTATGCATGAAAAAACTTAATATAGCTACTGAGACTTGCAAAGTTATCAGGAAATAAATAAATAAAATTAATTTAATATCAGTCTGTGCCAGTGCTATTGTTTGGTTTTAACATTTCACTCTGTGCAAAAACAAAAGAAACCTGTTTATGATCAAGGATAGTCTCTGAAGAGCTCTAGTCAAGAAGAATCATGCCTGTTTGCCCAAATTCTTGAGATGCAGCATACTTTGCATATTTTAATTGTGATTTATTTTTTAAATTGATTTATGTATTTTTGCTGAGTGAAGATCAGGTGATGCCATGCTTTTGGTATGAACACTAAGGGGCCCTTCTATATTCATTAACATGTGGCCTGACACAATGCTTAACACAGGAGAAGGGGATGTCCCAAGTATTTTTACTGTTTCCAGCATTCATGAGTCCTCTAGTAGTAACTAAAAAGGGTTGGTTAGGTTGATTGCAGTGAGCCGAATGCAATTTAAAAAATAAAAATAAAATTAAGGACCAGAGCCTAGTTGCTTATCTGCTTAATAAGACAACATAGTTAACGAATAGTGGAAACAGGGTAAAGATGTAGGAATCAGGGGTTCCACTCCAGGCTCATGGAATCCTCTCACATGATCTTGGAAGAGTTGCTTAATATCTAGATGCCTCTGCTTAGTGTTAGAAAAATGGGATGATCATAATGTAGGTATTATGAGAATATAATCCATTAGCACTTGCATGGGGCTTGGGCATGGTAGAGAGGAAAGCAGGTTCTTGATGTGGTACTAACTTCACTGCTAGAGTGAATTCAGTCAGAATCCAGTCTGTTTTCCAAAATATTACTGAGTCCAGTTCTCTTAGTGCTTTAACAACAAGAATAGACCAGGGGTGTTTTATGTTTTTATTTCTATCCACAGCTTATGTTGTTTCCATTGACAAGGTAGGAGCAAAGTGTTTTGGAAATGAGGGAAAATGTACTTAGACTGAGACATGGTGTATCATACAAGCTAAATAACTTTGTACGAATAACGAACATGATTATGGTTTTATATTAAAAACAGTAATTCACAGTCACAAAAAGCTACTCCCTGAAGACAGCTTAATAAAAAGGGCTGTTTTGGCAGTTGTGTATTCTGCCAAACTGTTATTTAAATTAGATATTTATTTTGTGATTTTTTTTTTTTTCCTTTTTCTTCATGGTACTTTAGAAAAACAGCAGAGAAAAGATGCAAACTGTGTCTCTTTCTATAAATTCCTGTGTAAACATCTAGATTCAGAAAACCCAGATAGACCCATCTGCCACTGTGCTATACTCTGTACAAAAACAGCTAAATTCAGACCATATAACCATTTAATTAAAATAAACTGCAATGAGTATAAGGAAATCATTGAAAAGCAAAGGGTGAGAGTCTTTGGAGATTAATCATGTTTGTCACTTAGGAGCACTTCCAGCACAAATACACAGTTTGGTGTCCTTAAAATAAGTAAATCTGTGGAGGTTAGGAAGCTGCCAACATCTTCCTATTAAGAAGTGATAGTTCCTATGTCAGAAGTGGTTTTTCAGGAGGGATTTTTGTAGCCAGGAGGTGTTTTCTAAGAATGTGTATTGGGTATAAAAATAGCCCAGCTTCTCTGTTACAGGTAGTTATGTCCCTTCCCAGAGGGCTAATTTGAGGGAGATACTCCATTTTGAAGTAGGAAGGTACTGTGATACCTACGTAGGAAGTACATGAACAGGCAGTGAACACAACTCCTGATGGAGCAGAGAACATATATGATGCTTGAAAATGAAAGTGAGGACTAGGGTAGGGCTTCTGTGGTTATACTCTGAATAAGCACAGGAATTTAATATTAAGAAATAGCGTTCATTTCCTGAACCGAAGAGCTCACCATTCAGTTATAAAAATCCACTATTTCATAATATTTTGTTTATGATCTTCAGGATTTTCTAATTATAAATAATTTTTTTTTTTTTTTTCTCTTAGGGGAGGATTTAAAAGGGATAGTACTTTCATGCAGATTTCTTTGATAGCACCCTTTTTTGCTTTTCACTTGCTGCTTGCTTTCCATCTGAAAAGGAATACGTACTTGTGTATGTTTAAAGAAAGGAAATTAAAATTCTTATTAGATTTTTTTGTCTTTTGGGATCTAATATAATCAATGTTGATATATTGGCAAAGTAAAGTTAGAAAATCTTAAGCTACTTCTTAATGGATATGCAGCCTCTGTTTATCAAGGCTGTGTGATTATGTTTATAACAGTTAGCATCTATGATCAAGACACAGAGGAAATGATTTAAAATGTCTTGCATTTTTGAGAAGCATCACCTTTTTCATTGCTCTGAATGCAAACTGTAACAGTAAGTCCCAGACAAACTGGAAGACAAGTTTTGTTTTATTCTTTTTCTCTAAACTTCTCATTTTTTGTGGACTCAACTGAAACATTCACTTTCATTTCTGTGATGAGTTTTGGAGGCTCAAAGTAGTACCTTTGTCCTAGAAAATAACATTATCACTGTTGTCTAAGCAAGACAGAAGCTGGAATCTAAGTCATCCAGATAATCTCGAGCCCTGTCATCTAAGTTTGCTATTTCGGGGAATGGAGAGGGGTGCACAGATCTACTTACTCCAACATTAGATCAGCCAAAAACGGCACACATAACTTGAGAGTTGAGCCCATGGAAACAATTTGGAATGAAAATGTAGGAGGAAACTGCTTGCTTAATCATCCTCTTTCCACGTCTTCACTGAAAAATAAGTCAAATAAAAGCAATTTACATTATGTCTTTCATGCATGCAGAAAAATAGGTATCTTTGTTTAAAGAGATGTAATAGACTGCCAGTGGCTAGTTTAACACCTGTAAGTCCACCCCGCTCTTAACCAAGTCCTGTGAATCCAGGCAAATAAAGCAATCTTATTTCAAAGGTAGTCATTTCAAATCTAGTGGCTGCACATAGACTTCCATGCCCAATCCATTACTGTTTTCATCACTTATTTCCAATATCATACCCAAATAGTCTGAATTGAGATTTCTCACTATAGACAACCTTGTGAGAGCAGTGGGAATATCTTAAGTGAGATATGTTCTTTTTATCAGTGTACACAGTAGCTTAAATACTTTTGTTTATCATATACTGAAGAAAAAGGTGTTATGATAACTGCATTTAATGACTCATTTCATGAACTGTTACATGATTTTAGTTTTTCTAAATAATGCCCCTCAAGAGCATTAGATGCTTTAATTTAGTATCGTTAATATTGAGGGAAGAGCAAAAGGGAGAAATTGTGGGTTTTACATTGAAGCCTTCACACCTTTTAGTTTTGTTTTTACTTTTTATCCCTCATGTTTTTGGGATAAGAGGGTATATTATTATTATTATGTAAAACTGTTCATTTTCCTTTTCAAGGGCTGAAAAATTTGAATTCATAACTTGGATTCCTACAAAAAGAGTTGGCTTAACCAAGAAGCGTTATTACAAACTGAAACAGCTGAGTTTGGCAAACTTGCAAGCAGTTGGTCATGATGGGAGCTGCTTAGGGACCCCAAATGCAGTTAGTTTTGAGATACTGTACCGGGATGTTCATTAAAACTGTGTGGTGGTTTTACCATGCTGGGCAGCTGAACACCACAACCGCTCTCTCACTCCCCCTCCTCAGATGAGGAGGGGAAGAAGTAAAGGAAAGAACAACTCACGAGTTGAGATAAGGATAATTTAATTAAAGGGAATATATATATATATTTATATATATATATATATGTAAAGGAAATATTATTAATTAACAATTCAACTAAAGGGAAAAAGCAAAAGGGGGAAAGGGAGGGGGAAGGGGAACCACAAAACAAAACAAGCAAAGGCTATGTGGAAGTGCAGAGGAAAGAAATTATTCTCTACTTCCCACAAATGAGCGATGCCTGACCATGTCCTTGAAGCAGGGCCTCAACGCACGTAGCCGGTGTTCGCGAGGAGGACAGACATTTTCGCAACGAAAGCCCACCCCTCCCCTCTTTCTCCTTTTCCCACCTTTTATTGCTGAGTGTGACATCATATGGTATGGAATATCTCTTTGGTTGGTTTAGGTCAGCATCCCTGGTGATGTTTCTTTCTCACTTTTTTGCCCACCCCCCAGGAGGGTTGGAGAAAGTCCTGATACTGTGCCAGCACTTCTCAGCAGCAGACACAACACTAGTGTGATAATACTGCTGTTCTAGCTCCAAGTGCAGAGCGTGGCACTGTATGGGCTGCTGCAGGGAAAGTTAACATCCCAGCCAGACCCAGTACAAACTGGTGGCCCATTGTCAAATCAAATGCTGGTGAGAAAGATTTTTCTCTAGGTGGGAGAGGAAGTTTCATCTGCCATATGGGGTTTTCCAAAGGAAATGAAAATATATTTAGCCATTGTAATACTGCTTCAAAATTTGTAAACCACCCTAGATGTCACTAATATATTTAGAAAATCCAGGCTCATGAAAATGTAGGTATGTAAAGGTGTGGTGCTGCACAAGAGGTGATGCGTCGTCCATGGTCAGCAAGAGCAGGGGACTTATCCCACCCTGGAAACTTCTGAAACCTTTTCTTAAACAGTAAACTAACAATTTCTTGCAAGTGATAATTTTCTCTGAACAGCAAATAAACCCTCCAAGAAAGGGAACACAGAAGAGTGAAAGCCTTCTGCACAACTTCATCTAGCAATGAGAAAATATTATCTGGAAGTGGAAGAAAAATGAACTTCTGGAACTTTGTTTAACAATAATTTCTCTTTCTGATTGAAATAAATGAGACCAAAGATTTAGCCCCATGTTCACTCTTCAGAGAAAGGGCTTTTACATTGATTTCTTTCAATGAGCATAATTTTTTATTTTGATGTGCAATTAGGGCAAATTCAGCTTATTTTTTTCCAGCTCTTACTTTCACACAATTCCCCTTAATTAAATGCACTATACAGAGACGGCAGGTGACTCAACATGCAGGGCTGAGACTCTGCTGTGATCAAAACTAGAGCCACAGTTCACAGCATCTAGCAGCACTTTTAGGAGTATAAAGCTGCAAAATTGCAGGTAAGAAAGCCAAAGTCCGTAATGGCTCATTTCAGAGCTAGCTGGTGAAAGCCACACATAAGCTAGTCCTTGGCAGTATGAGCAAGACGGTGATTATAGCATGGTGTTGACTACCTAGTGGTCATGTAGAGCAAAGGATACATCTTATTAACAAAGTCCAAAGCCATGTCTGGACTCCTAATTTGCTTGCAACTTGCTGTTCAAATTAAGCAATAGTTGCTCCTGCTTGTCAGCAAGGGCTGTGCTAATCGTGTTTAGAGTGATTCGGTTCCCTGCCCTGGATCCTGGGCTTAGAGCCAGCCGAGACCTTCAGCTCCTCCTGTGGCTTTGGGTATTCTCAGTTTCCTTTGCCCTAATATGTGAGTAATTCTTGCATTCCATACCAGCACATTAATTCTTCAAAGCACTTTGCAAATCCCTGTGTGACCAGTTCCAGCTGGCCTCTGTAGAGGCACAGTGGCTTGGATGTGTGCATGTGGACATCCACTGGACTTAGCAAAGCTGTAACAGCTGGATTTGACATGTTTCATGCAAACTGTGTCCCAGGATATTTTCCAGTGATAAATACTGTTATAGAGCAAAGCAGGTGTGGGAAAGTATGGACGATATACGGTAAAAACTGATTTTTCTACTGTGCTTTAAAGAAGGTTGAAAACTGAGAAGGCAAGTGTCCAAGGAACCTCATCCAGGTGATGAAAGGACCATCCTTCAGATGACTTCAGCCAGTTTCTTTCAGACTCCTAACATTCCTGAGCTGGTCAGGATTTCAGTTTCTTTCTACTACGTAAAGCAATGTCTCTTGACACTTAAGAAGACATTCAGAAGCTAAATGGAGATCAGTGTCAGGGGAAGGGCAGACAGGGGAGGTAAACTGAGTCCATGAAAACAGGCTTTAGGAATAAAGCTGGGCAAACTTCAAATTCTGAGATGAGTTGGTATTCCAGCAATAACCTGTTTTCAGATGTTTTGCTGAATATATGACAAGGATAGCTGTGAGGGGACTTGAGGAGCCTTGCAGAAAAATATAGTTAGAAAGACTTCTGGGTTTGCAAAACTTTTTTTTCCCCTCTCTTTAATATATCCTGGCTGCCATAGTCCATATTTTCTTTGTTCGAAACTGTACAGTAGCTGTCTACAAACTGCTGTAAAGTGCAGTTACCTGTTATTGCCCTGTTAATAATTGAATAACCTCTTCCAGGCAACATGGTCAAGATGCAGATTTAATTTACTTACAGGCCAGGAGTAAAGATGGTTGAATCCATGTGGTTCACTGTCTGTGTCTGGAGGTGTTGCGAATGGCTACATAAATAGTTTACTGAACCTGTCAAATTCTCTGCCAGGAATGAGCATGCCCTCTGGTCTGCTACATGTGCTTGTATGAAACAGTTCCCCTTCAGTTCTCAAGCAGTAGGGAGTAATATATTTTCCAATACTTTTGTGGAAGTAGGTAAAAGACAAAATGAATCATAAATACTGTAGCAGAAGTCAACACAGGATGGGTTTTTTGTTGGTGGTTGGCTTTTGTTGTGTGTTTTTTTTTTTTTTTTTTTTTTTTTTTTTTTTTGGCTTTTAGGGGGGGGGGCGTTACAAGAAAAATGTTACTTTTTCCCCCATGTGCTCTTGTAAAATGATAAAACCTAATTGGAAAGGTGATGTGTAATTGTGTCTGCCAAAATTTTGAAGGGAGGGATCCCACTTCTCATTGCAGATAATAGTTAATAATATTAATAGATAGAAAATTGGGCAGAATTGTCCCCCTAATGTAATGTTCAGGTTGTGAAATCAAGAGCAGGAGAACTAAATCTCAAATTAGTCACCATAAACATCCAAGCAGATGCATGTGGCCTGCAGTGCTGGTGCTGGAGACCACCTGGGCACGTGGTACCGAAGTCAGGATTTCAAACGTGATCAAGATGCTGCTCTGCAAAATGAGACCAAGGTCACCAAGGCATAGGGTTGGGACAGCACTACTGAGGATGTCACAACAATATTACTTCTGGAGAATTAGTACTGTAATAAGGAGTGTGATTAAAACAAGACACTAGCTTATATTTTATTTAAAGCCAAGATCCAAAGTCAGTAATGTCCCTTGAGTAGTTTACCTGAGCCTTTCAAAAGCTTTCATCTCTGATTTTCAAAGTTCTTGTATTGCTTTCTGCTTAAAGAAAAAGAAAATGCATTCCACTCTGATCTGCACTCATTAAATAAAACTTTAATTTATATAATTTTCTCCTCAGGTTAGTATGTTTTGAAATCTTTAGTCTGATTTTTTTTTTTTTTTTTTAAATAACAGATGAAGAGAAAAGAGATTTTTTTTTTTTTTTTTTAGGGGTGGGAGATGTTGGTGTGAGGAGAGAGAGAAGAGAGGAAACCTTCCTTTTTTGAAGAGAGTCTTAAATGAGGTATCATCATCTGCAGATGTCCCATCTTCTAAATTGCTTTTTCAGTATAATTAATAAAACCTGGATGCCACTATTTCTCCATTAACACTACCCCTTTGGAACTGTAGATGCTAAAATCATGATGACAACACAACTTTTTCAATTGTTGCCATTAAAAGAGGCCATGATAATAGAATCAAGAACACTCCATTCACCCATCAGTCTCCGAGATGTGAATGCTTTAACACCTGATCACATGTAATCAGTAAAATTCCTCTCTATTTTGGTAAGATGGTGGGTGTCTAACACACTGAGACACACACACACGCACTTGCAATTTCCTGAAAATGTTCCAGAATGGATAATAGTTCTCCTATCGCTGTTCCCTTGCAGTTTGGATTAGTTACAGTATTTTTCTACTCTTGCTTGTTGTAAACTCTGTACATACAGCGTGGCTGCACACTGCTAAACAGCTGCTACCTTCCTCTCTAGAGGTGGATGCAGTAAGCCATTCTGTTTGCAGAAATACTTGTAATGAAAAATATTGAGGTGTAAAGCCACTGTCTAAAGATAATTGTATTTGTTTGGAAATTGCCCCTCTTTGAATGCCACTGTAGATATTTTGTTGTTATGACTGGGTGGTCCATGGTCTTTCAGCTGTCCATATGTTCTCTTTATGATCATCCTACAACCAAGGACAGCACAGTGCCTTTGTGCAATATGGCCAAAAGGTGCATATTTCCAGCCTGTAACCAGCTGTGTAGTCATCAGAAGTTTAACACAATTCTGATCTAAAAAATAAAACAAAATACACTATTTTATATATATACATTCACACATTATTTTATGTGTGTGTGTATATATATATATAATAGTAGATAAGGCGAAGTGAAACCTGGAGCTAGCATCACAGAGCCAACGTACCCAGTGGCAATATCAGTACCCAATGACTGCTTCTACGTGACCTCTGAGTTGCAGAAGGAGTTGTTATTGCTGTATCGAAAGGCCTGAAGCCTGTTAGTTTTTAAAAGAACCTTCCTGTACAGGTAGATATAAGTAAAGGCATTGTATCAGTATATAATAGTGTGCAGCTAGTATTTATAGAAGTGCTCCATGTTGCTTAATAGTTTGTCACTTTTGTTGCAAGCTTACATAAAATCTATGGCTGCTGTAGGGCAAAGGTATAAAACTTTCATGAGTAATATAAAATATACAAAATGTTGTTGTTAATATTTAATACAATTTGCAGCAGTCAATGAGCACAATCAATGTTTATTAATTAAGATGTTCAGTTGCAATAGCAATTTCTTCTTTTTGGTGCATGTGTGTCTTCGGGGAGGATTTAGCAAGCTTTTTTGACCTTTTGGAAAAAAATTGGCGTGTTTAACAGTATTGTTGGCAACATTTTACATTACTTGTTTTCCTTTCCTTCAGCAAGTAAACATAACTCTTTTAGTGACATATTTAAACACACTACATGATAAGAGAACTGGGTTTTGGCCAAGGTATTTAATAAGATGTGTCGCAATTCGGGCTCTTTGTAGCAGCCATACTGACGCACTGCAGATAATCTGGCATTTGGGGGAGGCATTTGTGTGGTTGTTTTTTCTTGTTTTGTTTTTCTAGTTTTCTATATGTTATGGGGGATGCAGATAGCAGTATGCAGGGTAGGAGGTGAATTTACTCAGCTGATAACTACAGATCTTATGATAGCTTGATGTGCATCTTGCTCTACCTGTTGAATCAAGTCAGGTACTGAATGGTCCCAAAGAGGCACTTCAGCCCCAGATGCAGACATTCCTATGTTGAGGATGTTTCCCCTGGAGCCTCCTGCACCATAGGGTGCAGCATGTGCACAGCTCCTCCTAAAATCACAGGCATTGCTCCCCACAAATGCTCTTGCAAAACTGAGCTGGTTAACAGCAGTATTTTAACTAACCCATTCAGACCTGTCTGGTTTATCGAGATTGTGTGAATTCCATTAGCTTTGAGGTTTTTGTAGGTTGAAGTGACCAGATATGGAGAGCCACCAAAGGCTAGGGCAATTTCAGCAGTGGATGTAGTGTAGCATTTGATTCAGGTGGAGCTGGGAGAGTCTTTCTGTCACCTGAAGTAGGCATTTAATCTCCTACCACAGTTTTAATCAATTTCTTCTGTTTTTCGGCATTATGTTTCTCTTAAATAAAACTTAGCAGTTTTAAGGTATCTTCTTGTTAGGTGTCATACTACAAAATAACTTGGTGGACTCTAATTATGAGTAAGTTTGTGATCGTGCTTAACGTCATTGACAAAACAATGTGTAGCCTGAAAGATCCATCTTCTCATTTTTGTCCTTGTGCTTTACCAGTTGAGAGTTGCTCAAGTTCATTTTATTTTTATTGTTTCCCTCCAAACATTATTGAATTCTCCAAATACATTAGAACTGGAGCACTTAATGGTTTGTTGTTTGGCTTCTTTTCAAGTAAAAACAGTTTACAGGATAGACTCAAGGAGTACGTGAAGTGTTCTGCAGCAGCCAGGAAGTGGTTAAGTCAAATTAATGTATTTGTCTAAAATCATCCCTAAAGTAAACATAAAAGCCATGATACTTTATTTAATTTGTTCTCGGGACTAAAAATGACTTGAGATTACCAATTATCTTAGTTGTAATAACTTTTATATATATATATAAACTGTGCCACATTATTTTGAACTGTACTGCTAGTGGTTTATTGAAATATATCAACCTTATTGCTAATATTTCACAGACGGTTCTTCATTTCAGCAACATAGAATTCAATTTAGCAGAAAAGTGATATTCCTTCTGAAATTTTAAATTCCCAGCAGATGTATAATTCAATTAAGTCCAGAAGATTAAAAAAAAAAAAAAAAAAAAAAAAAAGAAACTGGAGTCATTCTCTATACATACACTCTTTCTGCTCAGTTCCAAAATAATGAAAAACTACAGCTGTTCAGTTTTGGTTCATCTATCGCTTTGTACAATTTTTATGGGTTTTATGTGTAATCACATTTGCAGAGAGAATTTTTATACAGTCTGCTCCATTTTGCACAGTTATTATCTTTCCACATTAAAAACAGATTGTAAAAACTGATACACAAGCCTTGGGCCCACTCCTTAAGGAAAGTAAAGCACGGTCATTAATCATGGGAGGGTACGGGGGTTAGGAGGGGAGAGGAGCTTGTAAAACTTAATTGTTCCATTTCCTTGTGTTACAGGATGGCCTTTGTCTCCTCTTCTTCCTTCCATCAGTACAATTTCTTATGTTAAACTCTTTGCAGTCCATATATGTGGAACTAAAAGGGTCATTTATTTGTGTGTAACCAACTTTGGCATAAATTGGACATGCACTTCTACCTGAAACAACGGTTCTGCCCTGAAGGTGAAGGTGAAGGGGTCCCTTCATATAAGCTTGCATGCTGAGAGCTTTACCAAACCCTTCTTAAATTCTTGGCTCATTTTCCTGGGCCAGAACACAAGGTCAGGTTTCCATGTTAAACGGTATAAGTGTGTCTGTGATCTGTGCAGAATTGTTTCATTCCCTGGGCCTTAATTTGTCTGGCTTAGAAAGTGGCTGCAGCCCAGAACTGTTTAAGGGTGCTACTTGCACCCAAGCAATTTGTTAAACCAGGATGCCTACACCCTTGCTGCTCCATAGGGCTATGTCAGGTAAAACTTGAATATATTTGTATAAAAATATGCCTCAGAGTTTGTGCACTTTTTTTTCCTAATTAAATCAGTCTATTACAATATTACCTTGCTCTGTCCATCTGAATTCTGAGTCCAGAAGGGAGTGAAAATATATTTCATTTAGACATTTCAAATATAAAATAGATATGAAACATTTTCATTCTAAGTTCAAAGTGTAAGGCATCAGGAGGGTGGAGGAAGGGAAAAAAAAAAAATAGCCTTTGATTCCTTTCAACAAGAGAGCATTTGCAGCTCTCTACCTAAGCAGTCACTCAAAGGTAAATAGCTTAAGCATCAGTGATCACCACTGCATCTAATCAACTACCTGATAGCCCAGACAAATCCTACACTGCTCAGTATTGACCCTGTGAAGTAAAAATTGATTCACTGACCTGTCACTAGATTGTTTTCCAGAAAGTGTAAGGGACTTACCCATGCTTCTTAGTGTTGAAGGTGGTGCTTATCTATAAGGTGTCTTGCCTTTTGCAGATGACAGCAGTTTTTTTCTCCCTTCCTCAGAAAAAGTGGAGTGTGCAGTTGTTGAAATGGGAGAACCAAATGATTTTTCTTTTGTTTCTGTTTTAGTTAAAGGAGATCTGGCTTTAGGGTAAATAAATCAGCTGAGGAAAAATAGCCAGAAAAAAAAATAATAATAACGTTGGTGGGAGGAGAAGTACTGGATGGAAGCGTGAACAGTCACACTAGGTGAGATGTGATGTAGGTATTTGCCATAGCATGTGTAATAACAGCTGTCCTATCCATGGCTACTACTTCAGCAGCTGTGAAAGAGTTTTTCAGATCATAGACTCTGTATTCATTTGTGTTACTACTGGTAATCAGACCACCTTGATAATTATGGAGGTAAGCTATGGAAGAAGAAAAATACTTGCTGTTGACCTGTGGTTCTTATGCATGTGGCAGCATGTTAAGATCTCAGCCATCATTTAGGTTTCCCAAATGGGGATTCATCTGCCTTCTCCTCTTCCTCTTAATCAGTAGTTTGCAATTTGCTGTTGCAGCTTAGTAGAGATCCAGCTACCATGCATGTTAATTTTCTCAGTGGTGTGGTGGATGTGACCTTTTTGCAAATCCCTTTGAGAACTTCAGGGAAAATGCTTATGCCCTGATGAAGTAAAATTTATTTAGTACCTACTGTAACTTTACGACTTTCTGAACCATGATCTATATAAAACATGAAAATCTTTGAGCTACAGCTGAGTAATGACTTATTCCCTTCCTCGTGCTGTTTGTTTGTATCTTGGATGCCTCCCTACACATACTAAGCCACCAAACCTAACAACTATCTCCTTCTTATGCTGCTATTCCTATTTCATAGTACAGCAGCCTTTCCTAGTGCTGTAGTATTTCAGTTCATCCTTGGTACATACAGGTCATAGCATCTGAAACTTGGACAATCCTTGTTGCTCCCTTGGGCTCTCTAGTTGGCTCACAATTTTGTTGTAATGTGGTGCCCAGAACTCAGGAGCACTGGGTAGAACACATTGCTGTATCAGTTACTTATGTGGAACAAAAATTCTCATGTCCCACTGGAACGTGTAAATGTGGTGACACTGACTTTCTGTTTATCTTTCCAGAACAAGGTTTTCTCATTCTTCATTTTGCATCTCTGCATGTTCCTCTCAAAGCAAAGCACCCTCGCACCCTCTTCCTACCACATCCCCCATGCACTGGTATGCCAGGACTTAGCTGCCTGCAGGGAAGAAAAAAAAAAAAAGGCTTCAGCCTGGCCAGTCTAAGCTGTTACAAAAACAAATCATCATCCAACTGGACAATAATTATCTTTTCATGTTTTCTTGTTGGATTTGCTGTATTGCAAAACTTTGAGTCATGTGCCTGTAGTGGAAGCTGATCCTGTTGATGCAGGAAAGGCTCAAGAAGCACAGAACAGAAGATGTTGAGAGATTCTATCCATCTGGCTGACTCATGAGACAATAAAATAAGCTTTTTCTCCTTTTTTTTTTTTTTTCCTGTTACCCAATCTGTTCTCAGATATTATCTGCATATCCAGACACATTGCCTTTTTCCCAGGAACTCTCCATGTGAAAACATTTTCACAGTTCTCCCATTGCCCTGAAACTTTGTTGTCCAGTAGATGGATGGCTGTACTGAGATCCTCTTTCTATTCATTTTAGGAAATCATCACATATAAATAATGCTTATCAGTAAATACTTCTGCATTTTTGTGCAAAATCTGTTTTCTTCACAAATGGGTTTCCTTCTTGTAAATTATGACATAGCAGCCATTTAGATTTGCCACTTAACTTGACTGGAGAACAGGTTATATGGCTGGAGCCAGGAAATGGAGCTGGGTTTCTTACCTAACCACCCTTTCTGTCTTGATCTTTTTAATATAGAGAGCACATTTCAGTGTCAGCTCATACAGGTTTTCATGGCTAATGCCCCAAAAGAGTCCCTACATTATTTACAATTTATCGGGACCTCAATTTAATTTATTTTGTAAAAAGTAGATAAAAGTTTTTTAAAAACTTGTGAACTTCTCTTTTAGTGGATGCAAGCAACAGCCTTCACACGGCCTTTGTGAGCTTCCAGTGAGCAAGAGACAAGGTTAGGGTCTGGGGTGTTATTTTGTGACTTCTGTGGTTAAATGGGACTGTGAAAATGATGGGCACCTTCAGACAGATTCAAGAACATAATCCAAAATTAGTAACTGAGATCACCACAGTTAGCAAAAATTTCTCCTTTGTTTTAAAAAGTTAAATCTTTTATCTCTAGTAACTGGAGAGAATGAGACAGGCTAAAGTGTGCTGCTACAGGCTTGGGGTTTTTGTCTTTATTTATACTGTTGGGTGCACATTAGGCTTTCAATTACTTTCTTGTTTACATCAAGAGAGGAAAACAATGCTGATTGTACCTACAGGTGGTCAGCCTTTAGGTAATCAAATGACAGCAATTAATTCCTTCCATGCACAGCAATGCACTTCCTCCTAATGGAAAATAAATACTGTCACTTCCCATAAGGTGGTTGAAGAGGGGAGGAAGGACCTATGGACACAGACATGGGGCTCTCCTAGCTGCCACACTGCCTTCCTTCCTCCCTGAGAGGGTGCAGAATGGAGCAGGGAGGATCTCTGGACAGGTTTTAAATTCCACAACTGCTGCTTTTGGGGGGAAACAGAGAAATGTGCAAATCCCTGATGTGGAAAACATTGGAGTAGTTGATATCCAGTAAACTCTGAGGAATTAGTGTTTTAAGGTGCAGGTAGTGATTTATTGCACTCCAGAACTCTTGAGGAAACAGGAAATAGGTGGTAGAAGTGGCTGAATTCCTGCAAGCATCACCTGTTCTACACTGTGCTGGAGCCTGGTTACCACATGGTTCAGATCCAGAGGGGGTGGCTCCGCAGCCAGAGGTGTTCTCTGGGATGCTGTTGCACTGAAAACCAGCTGCTGTCTTTCCTTTCACATCCACAAAAAGAACCCATTTTTATCTTGCCCCCCCCAAAAAATGACGCAGCAAAAATGATGATAAGAAAAGCAGGCATTATCAGGAAGACAACATGACTACGTTCATCCCAACACCAGGTATTGCAGAGATTACTGTCAATATGTTATGACTTTTCCCTTAGAAAAAAAAACTGGGAAAATGGTATTTCAGATATTTGAAGGTATACAAAGCTGTTAAGTTCGGGGTTTTGTTTTTTCCCTCTCCATTAATATGAGGTATAGAAACTTATTTGTCAAATAAACACACAAAAAAAGCATTCTGCTAAGTGCTGCTGTGGGACTTGCAGCGAAAGTGAAGGAACTGATAACCCTGTATCCCATCTTTCCAAGGATTTGAGGTACATCTGAAAATTTTATGACTTTGAACTGGGTAACCTTGAAGTCGTATTCACTCGTAGCTTGAAACCCTTTATTTTGTTTTGTTTTTTCTTTTGAATTGCAGTGTGGGTGAGCTGACAGTTTAAATTTAGATTTACTTAATTGATTTAGGGTGGGGTTTTGGGGCTATTTTGAAATTAAAATGTCTTGTACGCTACTTTTTTTTTTTTTTTTTCCAAAGATCCTGAAAGTGTTTTCTTAGAAGCTTAAAATAAAATAGAATTCTTGGTTC
>CM021765.1:5627674-5716120 GCA_011076525.1 Nettapus auritus
GTGCTAGAAGGAAGACATTTTAAGGGACATGAATGTAATATTATCCCCAGTTTGGCAGACAACATGACTTAATGCTTTTTTTTTTTTTTTTTTTAATCTAATAACTCCTAAAAAGACAAGAAAAACTATAAGAACAGGCAGCAAGCACAGTTCTATGAATTTCAGACCTCCCTTTCTGTGCTGTGGCAAGTTTAGTCATATATGCCTTTCTACGGAAATAAACTTGAGTACAGTGTGCTTGTTAATGCAAAGAATATCAGTGTTAATCACTTAGCAGCTTGTGTACTCTTTGTCACACACATCAGATTGAAGTTTACAGTTTTTTCCTTCTCAAACTTTAATCTCTGTATCTGGACATGTGAACCTCCACTCCCCTGGTCTCCCAGCACGTTTTACCATAATGAATATCTGCATTCAGCAGCCTGCTCACCTGTGTCTATCCCCAACAAGCTCAAGACAGTAAGTTGATTTTCCATGCAGCTGTTACAGAGGCCGCATGGAACTTCACCTATCCTGTGCTTAGTTTACTGTAAAGAGCAGAATTATTCCTTTGCTACAAGCGCATCTAGGAGTGTCCAAAGCCTTTTAAGTCTTTTTCTCTTTAGTGGGAAGACTCCTGCAGTTTGTGCACGTCAGCTTTGGCTGCTGCTGTCCAATGCGAGAGTTGTAAATGTGAAGTGTCATGACTCCTTCAAGTGGCTCAAGTGCTGGGAAACTGCCTTGAAAGCTGTCAAACCAGCCTAAGCGTTGCTCCTCAGACATGATCTGTCAGTAAAAAAAATCCTTTCAGCCAGATGTTGCTTCAAACAGCAAACCTACCTGGGCTATCTGACCAATTTCTATTCATAGGATGGGAGAAGAGGGATGTAGAACACTGGGAAAATTACTTGCTGGTAATTTTTTTTGTTGTTATCCTCTTCTTCTCCCAGACTGCTTTCCCTCTTTCTCCCCTGTCTGGGATGTTGCCTGACAGGTGTTTCCTCCTTATCTCACTCTTTCTTTATTGCTCTGCCAGTAGTGTCTGATTGATTGAAAGTGGGCAGGCTGATACTTACAATACCATTCCTGGCTGATAACTCTTTTGCCACCTGTTCTAGGAGAGTTGGAGTCATTGGCCCGTTTTGACTGATTTCTGCTAATAGGGAAAAAGAAAGTAGGATAAATTGCACTCTGGTAATCATTCTTCTTATTTTGCATGGAATTTTAGTATATCCTGGGGAAAAAAAAAAAAAAAAAAAAAAAAAAAAAAGAACAAACCCTTGAGTTTTATGACTCTTGAGTGACCTGTTTTACTTTAAAAATTGGGTTGGACTGGGACCTGGGTTAAGGTCAGATAACAATGTAAAAAGATTTTGGGAAAAGTCTAAGATGTTCTGTCATCTCTATAAACAAGATCCACTGACCAAATCGCTGGTCATGTTGGACAGGTCGCCCTTTTGCCTGGCTGCTATTTTCTGTTCATACAAGCATTAAGCCCAGCAAAATAGGTGCTGGGTATTTCTGGTCCTGGTTGTAATTCAATAAAACATCATGCACATCGACATTACAATTCATGTGATGTAGGAAGATTAATGGGGATACGGGGAAGACCCAGTTGTCCACCTAGACATAGGAGAGAAGCATATTTGCTGTTTCATTGCAATTTAGTAGACAGTATTTGTCTTGATGGCTCTTAAAACTACCTAGAAAGCACCAAAAGTACTTATGTGGGGAAGTTTTGCCAAGTGAAAGATGAAGACTGGTTCAGGTTGCCACGGTACCTAATGCATTGGGAGTGAACCCTGTGAGGATTTTTGTAATTGTATTTCCCTTTTATCACTTTATTTGTTATACGTCATTGCCAATACACCTTATTCATCTGTGATGAATAGGATAATTTCATTCTTGACTTAACTGGGACTCTGCATAGTAAGAAAAATGTGGTGGTTGTATTGTGTGATATTTATGTGATAAGAGTTGTGTCATGTAAGCAATTGGGGAAACGGTCTGACTGCATGTGTTCATTACGGTGCAGTACTTTGTAAAGTCCATTTGAATTGAACAAAGCTTTTGAACTATTGATTTAGCTGGCACTTTGTGCATTGAGAATAATAAACAGTTATACTACGTAGGCAGCAGTCTATAATAGGCAGGGGTCTGTCGAGTGGTGTATGTAACACAACAAATGTTGTCAGCTGCACTGATGGGAGATAGGAATGCATACAGCAAAGCATAAATGAAAAAAAAAAAAAAAGGAGAGAAAATAAGAGCTTAACTTCAAACTGCATAAGCAGGAACATACAGGGCATTTTGTCTTGAGGCCAGCTTTAAGTATACAGGAAATCCCATAATGTGGTTTGTAACGATGTATACTTTGCTGAAATAATTTGCACTGTTCAAATAGAGTTAGAGATTGATCTAGAAGGAGAATGCTGTATGTATTTGTATTGGGTAGATATATGCTTGTATGGGTTCACCTTCTCCTACTGAGAGGTTTACCTTAAAATAAAGTACAAAATATTGTCTGGAAATTTTTTAGTTGTCTTAAGTATTTATAGGTTATTTATGGAGTTAGCAGCATAGTCGTAGACAGGCACAATTTAAATCTTTCTTTCTATTAACTTTTCTGAATTGATGTTTCTCCTCTACCAGTGAGTGGAAGAGAAGGGTGAATCCCCTCAAATGAAGCAAATACAGGAGATGGTAATACAAAGTGATGATGGGTCACCAGCACTGTAGGGTAATGGGGATAATCCTTTTGTCTCTGGGAACTCTGATGGCTAATAAATGCACACCAAGTCCTCAGTGCTGCATTCACTTTACTGTTTTTTTTCCTTTATTGTTTTATCTCATCTACCTGCCCAAAACCATACCCATTAGAAGCATAGTTGCCAGCTTTGAGGAGGACGATGGGCCTCACCACGCTGCCACTTTGGAGGCAGAGCTCCCATGGACACTGCAAGCACTGCTGGAAGCCAGCTGTCGCTCCTCAGCCAACTGAGGCTTATGAAGCCAAATTGAGGCTGTTCAGCAAATTATTTAAAATTGGGATGGATTCTTGCGGTTTTCAGTGATCTAACCTGGATTTCAAATAGCATGATTTTTTCTTCTCAATTCTGTAGCAGCAGCAAAGCTTTTACAAAGTCCTGTTAATCTGCTGTGACCACAAAATGGTGCTTGAATCTCACTGTTCAGCTTTGTTGCAGTACCATGTGCACAGAGTGGTTCCTCTGCTCAAGTCCACAGCAGGTGGAGAGAGTAATGCATTAGCCCATTGCACATGTACATTTATATTTGTTGAAATGTAATGGTCTATATCCATCCCAGCTGTATGTTAGAATTTGAAGTAACCAATTCTATGTTTGTAGAGAAGCTCAGAATTAACACTATTTTTTATTTCTTAGATATTTTTTCTTCCCCTCAATGGCATTATGAGTTTTTAAACACATCAATATTTTTTTGTTTTCTCCCTTCATTTGGGTTTGGCACATGCCTAAATTTAACCACGTGCTTGAGAATTTTCCTGGGTAAGAAGTGAGACTGGGATCTGGCAAGGACTGTCACTTCTAATAGAAATGAACAGAAATTTCACAGTTAACCTGTAGTAACTGCTTTAAAAAGTGTATTTGATTATATAGTCTGTATAGATGATTGTATAGTCTCCATCATTTGATGATATAGTCTTTATTTGTCCCTTTCTATCAGTTTTGGGCGCTCACTTCAAGAAGGATATTGAGTTGCTCAAGCATGTGTGGAGAAGAGCAATGAAGTTGGTGAAGGGACTAGAAAATGAGTTATGAAGAGTGACTGAGGGAACTGACGTTGTTTAGTCTGGAGGAGAGGCTGAGGGGAGACCTCATATCTCTCTACAGCTACCTGAAGAGAGGTTGCAGCGAGAAGGGTGTCAGCCTCTTCTCAGGTGACAAGTGATAAGATAGAGGAAGTGGCCTCAAGCTGTGCCAGGGGAGGTTTAGATTGGACGTTAGGAAGAATTTCTTCACAGAGATGGTGGTTAAATATTGGAATGAGCTGCTGAGGGAGGTGTTGGATTCCCCATCCCTGGAGGTATTTAAGAGAGGTGTGAATGTGGCACTAAGGGATGTGGGTTAGTGATGGGACTCAGTAGGTAAGGCTGATGGTTGGACTTGATCTTGAAGGTCTTTTCCAACATAAATGATTTTGTGATTCTATAATAGTGAGCCTGAAGCATTAATTGTAGACTGGTCTCCCCCTTGATCTGAATCTTATCAGCCATGGCTGAGTTTTGGGTTTTCCTGTGGAATTGGAAAACTGGTTCTGGTTTACTTCAAGTCCTCTTCTTGTATTTGGGTTGGATTTGCTGCCCTCGCTCACTTTAAAATCTACAGCATCCTTCGACCCTCACAATGAAAGGTTTGCATGTAAATGACCAAACATGATAAATGCGTATGGTTAATTCTGTCATTTTGTGCGAGCCAGGTTTGGGGTTGCATTTTTTTTTTTTTTTCCTTTCTTCCAGCCCCCCCATCTGTTTCCCTGAAGAAGCAAGGATTACGTATAGTTGAATTGTCTGTCAGCCCCTATTTTTTTCTCCTGTTGTCTCTGTTTTTTGTTTTATTTTATTTTTTTCAACCAGTGAATATATTTTAACCAAATTTAACAGGCATGGAGGTCTCAGATATATTTAATTTCTACCCATATCATGAAAACAGTGGGCATTACATAAGAGAAGAAGCACTCTCTACAAGGGTAGGTCAGAAGACCAACCTTTATGTGCTATTCAGACATCTATGCAGGAGGGAATTTGAGACATAAATCAATAGGAAATGAGGCCACTTTGGGTCTGCTGGTCACCAACCTGCTCATCTTCCTTCCACCTCAACAATGAGATGGATTGTTAGAAAGAGGAAGTGCACAATTCTCTACCTGAGCACACCATAGGGGTGATGAGGTGGATGTGAGCTGTGGGAGACTTACATTGAACATGAGTGGCAGTTGGGGAAACTAAGTTTGGATGCACTTATTATTTCTGGACCAACTTTGTAAAAAAGGGGAAGACAGGGGAGGACAGGGAAATGTCCATGCTTAAATGGGCTGTGCTGCTGCTTCTGCATGTGTGTGCACGCTGATTAATTGCATTTCTTTGTAGCTTGGTAGTCACTTCATCCAGGGGACATAGAAGGACATGCAGTTAAATAACGCTCTATGTGTCTCTCTAATTTCTGGAGCTGCCTATGAATGCTAATACTGTTATTCAGTAATCTGTTTCTCAGCTTTTATAGCGGAACTGGAAGTTTAGTGAATTTGTAGGTGATTTGCACAGTGAAACCACAGCAGGCTGGTAAGGGCACGATCTGGTTTTGCACATCTCTTGGAACAATCTCAATTTATTTGTGAGGAATTCATATGTAAAAGGATTATTTACAGCTTGATTTAAAATAATAATAATAACAATAAGTCCAAAGCTATATATTTTTCATATATGTGAATTCAACACTAAAAAGAAATCTAAGCCAAGGAGATTTTTCAGTTTGAAATCTGTGGATTTGTTTTTTTGTTGTTCTCTGCTTCTGGCTGCCATTCTGTGAGATAGAGCCTGTTTGGAGGTGTTAATCTATACGTAATGAAATTTCAGAGCTCGCTTTCTATAACTGTAGCACTCCAACTGTTCTTTGAAATCCCTGTGAATGTATCTCACATAATAATCAAAGAAAATAGCAGAAAGTCTGCAATTAGAAACCTAACAAGTAGAGCTTATATGGTGATAGCTAAAAAAGTTACCATTCACATGTGTTAGTTTTCTTTATACAATTCAGTAAGACATATCCATGCCTTTGCTAGGGTAGAAAACACTTTAAACAGTACAGGAATTTATGATTTGTGTGGATCACTTTGAAATTTGAGTCAATAATGGAGCACCTTACATGAAGCTACTGACCACTCTTTGTGGACCAGCTTCATGTTTATTCTTATTGTCTGGCTTGCTGTGTGCTTGTCACTTGCTAAAAAGGAGGGAAGGTACAGTCTAGGCACGAACTACCTTGTATCCAACACCCTGTGGCATGTAGACGGTAAGTGTAGTAAGATGTAATTGAAGTGGCAATTGACTATAGCTTAATATTGAAATATACAGGTAGCTTGTGTGCTGGTTTGTTACTTGTACCTCAGATTAACTATTCCAAGTGATATGGGGGAAATTTTGACTTTTTGAAAAAGTATGATGTAGTAAAAAAAAAAAAAATAAAATAATTGAAATAAAAATAAAAACAATAAAAGTACAATGGATAAAATACTTTTGTGAATTTGATTTATTAATGGTAAAGGAGGTGAAAATAGGAGGCTGGAGGCAAAGGTATAGAGACAGATCCAAATTTCCAGACCAAAGCAATCTGGGGCAGAGGAAAGTAAAAGGGGTGATGTAAAAGGGGACTGAAAAGCGAGAAGAAGTGATTGTGAACTGAATACTGGTTGTAGACTGGATTAGAAGTGATTTTAGAATAGCAGTTAAAAAGACACATTACTGGCAGTGATTTCTGATCACCAAGATTTCTGCCAGCAAAAGATGTGGAGTTATGGATCAGCCATGAAAATAGAAAACCAAGAACATCAGCTCAGTTTTGCCCTTTTTGTGGGTATTGCTTTTTTTTTTTTTTTTTTGAAAGGATGTGTAAAACCTTGTGCATGTTGATGGCATTGGAGCTTGAGGGGAGAACTTCAGTAGCTGGCAGATGATAATGTAACTGTCACTGTTGTGTATGGGGGAAAATGTCACCAGAATTTGTAAAAGCTGTTTCAATTTCTATTCCTTCCTTTTTAAAATACAAAGTTTTTAGGATCCAAATAGCCTCAGCATTGCTGTGGTGTGGATTTGGCGTTAACTCAAGGAGTATTGCTTGGTTGAGTCCCCATGAAGAGCTTTCTGAAGCATCTGGGGTTCCCTCAGAGGTGTCTCCTGTGGTCCCAGCCAGACCTGGCCCTGTTTTGCTTATGAGACTTGACGAGATCATAGCCCAGGGTGGGAATGGCTGCTGCAAAGAGCTCCATAGATTAAGGGAATAGGACGGATTGGGGTCAGGCTGATAAGATTTAAGTTGACACACATTTCTTGAGATGAAAAGGTCCTGTTGCAGTGGCAGGGGTTGGGGTTTTTGGTTTTTTGGTTGGTTGGTGGGTTTTTTTGTTTGTTTTTGGTTGATCTTTTTTGGTTGGATGTTTGGTGTTTGTTTGTTTTTGTTGCTGTTGTTTTGGGTGTTTGTCTTTTGACTTGAACTTCACTGATGGTAATCTGGTTCACAAAAGTAAGGGAATGTGGCCACCCTTGGGTATCAGGGCTTTTCTAATGGTTTCAAGTGGTGACAACTCATTCATCTGATATGGCCCAGTTGTTCAGATAGTGCTAGTCCACTCCACACTTCCCATATCCTCCCTATTTCAGGAGCCTTTCCCATGGCATCAATAAACCAATATCCAGAAAACCATTGAGCCTCTCGATGGGATGGCAGAGCTGCTCTGATACCACTCCCTTTTCGAGGGATTCGGCTGGAGGAGATGTAAAGATCTACACCTGACTCAGAAAATCTCCTTTTGTCCCTGCTATAAAATCTTAAACCTAAAGAATAAAGTATTTGCAATAAGGTAGAACTTCTATGAAGTTATAGTAATGCTTTGATACAAATATTTTATTTTTTATTTTTTTCCATTGAAAAAAAACACACTACTGCCACCAAGTTCTAGCTGTGTTCTGTGGTATCTGTAAATTAAACAAAAAAGTATCTTCCAGCTCAAGGAGAACATAATGTATATGTGTATATATATTTATGTGTGTGTGTGTTTATATATAAAATTATGATTATAACGTAATCAGAGAGAGTAATCACTTATACTCTCTACTGTGGTCAGGTGGGTCAGGTGAGACTACTTTTAAAGCAGTGATAGCTACTTTTATATTTCTCAGAATTTTTCTCTGGCATTGATTTGTTTACAGCTCTTGTACTTGCACCCAATTTCCACCTGTCATGGAAGTGTGATGACTTAAGTCAAATCTCATACATAAAGAGTCCCTTACACCAGTTTGAAATACAGTATATTCCCCGTAGGGCACACATATTAGAAACGCTAACACTTCTATTCACTGTTGCTACTTTTTTGCTTGTGCGATTGATGTGGTTGCTCTGAGCACTGGAAAGATAAATCTTCAATTTTCCTAAAAACACCTGCATTACGATGCTGTTGGAATCTGTGTAACCAAATGGTATTATTGACCAACATGGCAGTGTATATATCTACCTGTACTGCTGTATTCTTCCCTAGAGAAGAATATAGCCTTCTCCTTTTTTGCCTTCTTTAATCTGAGCAAATAGCACATCTAGAGCTTCTAAAGCTGAGAATATTCCCACTCGGGTAAATGCAATAGCAACAGATCGCCACTCAATGAGCAAATGAGTTGTGCCACGCGTTTTAACAACAAGGTAGGTTAGCCAGGTTGTAATTGTCTTTAATTTGCACTCGCAGAAGCTATAACATTTACCTGAACCTGATTGGCACTGGGAAATATTGAAAATTCTGTTGCTCCTTTGAAAAGAATCAAAGAAATAACTTCAGATCTCGAATTTGAAACAGAATATCCTGCTGATTGACCACGCATATTGGTATCAGCAGGATTTTTTGATCCAAAAAGCTGAATGATCACTGCAAGCAGTGAACACACGCACACAAAAAAAATCAGCTCCATGGCGGAGAGCATGTAGTTTTGCTTTTATATTTTTTCTCCCTTATTTTCCAAGAGCATTTCAGAAGGCTCATCCCTTCTCCCTGCTGAATGCATGTTTAATTCTTGTTGTTTCTGTTTTCTTTAGAGATTTGGAAGTTTTTGTAAGGTTATCTAGATTTTTGTCTAGTTTAGTGATTTTTAATAATGGAAAGAATAGGCTGTCTTTCCCATCCCACCCACAGTTGCACCTTTTTATTGTAAAAATCTGATTTTGTTCATGAGTGAGATATGGGTGAAGAACACATTATTTACCATAGGCCTGTGCCCCAGTCCTGCACTTCTCATGAACTTGTAAAGCTGTGTTTTCTTACTCTGTTGTGTCCTGCAAACTTCCCCTTTTTTTTTTTTTTTTTTTTTTTTTCCATCAGGAAATACCCACAGGCTTTAATTTCATACTTACTGCTGCATTTTTCAGTTATTTTTCAACTACTGCAGTGAATGGCTTTTGCTTTCAGTGTTTCTGTTCTGTAGGAGGAAACTGTGGGTGGTTACAGCTGTAACATGTGCTCCATAATCTCAGAGCATTTGTTCAAAAATTTCCAGTTTGCTCTGTTTCAATTTTTAACTAGTTGAGTGGCGTGTCCTGGTGCCCCTAGGGAGCCTTACTGCTCCAGCACCGTGGGCTGTCCTGTGTCCCACCAACCCTTTGAACACTTGGCAACTACGACAAGACCCTATGAGACCAACAGCCTCTAAAGAGACAATGAGGGATGAACGTTGTGTTGTAAGCCCAGCAGTCACTGCAGATGGGAATTGAGGGGAGAGGCTCTCTAGGTTTTGTTTTATGCTTGGGTTAACTTTGTCCCCTAAGCTTCTGGCCAGCCCATCCACAACCCACATTTCTGCTGAAGCCCCTGGGGCAAGGCAGGTGTCCTTTTGAGGCTGTGTTAGGGAGCAGTGGGAGTCTTCATGTTGGTAGCCAACAGCAGAAAGGCCAAAATATTGATTGGGAAATGTGGAACAAAATGATACTGTTTCCTAAGAGGAAGCAGAAGGCACAAGCAGCAGGCAGTTTGGATAGAAAGAGGGACTTCGGAGTAGGAGCAAAGACAAAAGAGACAAAGCATGCTCTGATTTATATCCATCCTATTTGGGAGCATGTGGATATTATGTCCTCATGTTAATGCGCTCTGCAAGACTTTATTTTATTTTATTTATTTATTTTTTTATTTTTTCTTTTTCCCCTCCTACTTGTTTTGATGATGTGATATTTGCATTGCAAGTTTCCTTGATACTGTTGTTATAGAGACATTTCTCCTCTCCTTGTGCCAACTATTAAGAGCCATCATGTGCAATACCATTTGAGCTTATTCTTCTCCTGGCATTAGCAGAGAGATTTCTTCTCTTTGTAAATGTTGAAATGTTTTGCAGCTTAGTTATAAATATAGCAAAATCATGTTGCTTTAGTTCCAGCATCTGGTAGGATCGGTTTAAGATATAATTGAGTAAAAATTAGACTTTAAACAGCAATTTTGTCCCTATTTTGCTACTTTAAAGTCCCCAAATCCAACTTTTTTGTCTTAATATCTATAAACAAATCTTTCTTTCATGAAACTAAAAATAACTACAAATGCAGTCTCTTTCCAAATTGCTCGCAATTTATATTAGCAGTGGCTTCAAGACTTGAAGCATGGATCTGCCTATTGAGTAGTCCCTGAACAGAGGGATGTGGGCTTTGTCAGGGAGACAGCCAGATATGAAACTGTGGTTGCCTCCTGTTTACTATTGATAATGTCCACTTATGATAATTAGGTAGGGAAATGAAAGCCAGGTGAAACATGTATGAATCTTGTTGCTGGGTTCCTGCTATATAGGGTGTGCACCTGGGATGTGAGTGCCCACTGCTAAAATTCAAGACCCTTCTTGGGGAAGTACACAGTTCTGTGATGGAGTCCAAAGTTGAAATAAAGGATCTATTTATTCTCTCCCCATTTCTGTTCCTTTTTTAATATTATTTTCATTTTCTCTATTTTTTTCACTATCTTGTTTATTGGAGGAAGCATTTGGACCAAAAGGACTTTGAAATTCTCTCCCAGGTTTTCAAGTCTGCTCTGAGTTTTGGTGCAGAAGCTTTGCTCAGTGCTAACAACAGGTATATATCTCTGTTCAGGAGAAGAGGTTGCTTGGAAGGAGGTTGTGAGCCTTGCATTTTTCAGAGCACTTTTGTAAACCTCTTCTGAGTTCACTATTTCAGTTTAACCTTCTTCTGAATAAATAGGGGCAGTCATCTTTTATGACGTAATTCAAGTTTCTGGATTTCCTATGTATTTCATATCAATTGACGATACTCCTGCGATTCTCTGCAAGGAAGATTTTATTTATACATAGAGCCCTGGAGAAGGGAAATGCCCTTCTTGCTGTCTCAGAGCTCCTCATTCATGAAGCTCATCTTTGCAAGAGTGAAATAGCTCTCTTTTGTAATTTGTATTTCTTCATAAAAGTATTAAGAAAGACCATTGCTTGGCAAAATATCCGAGTCTTTAGTAATTTCTCTTTTTTTTATTTTTATTTCTGATGATAACTTGAGGAAGATTGAAAGCATATATACATATATGGAAGATCTGTGGCTATGCTTCAAAATGTGATTTAGTCCTGGTTGGTAGTTCAGAAACTTTGGGGAAGGCTCTGCTTGGCAAACAGTGTCTGTGCTGTAAAGAGATTTGTGGCTGTAGTGAGAAACTTGTTACATCTGTTAAAAAAAAACAAGTAAAACATGGACCCTGCCACAAAAGCTTCCTCTAAACTTAATTTAAAAACAGATAAAGTGGGCAAAGGATGGATAAGGAAACAGCTTGGCTGTGATCCCGCTACAGGTTTCCCAATTCCCAGGGTTTAGATTACACTGCTTGTAATCTACCCAAAGACTTCAGACCTTGGAAGACACAGGCAGCAGAAAAATAAAACTAATGTGACATAGTGGCAGCAGTTCGCTATCTTTTCACATCACAACACTTATTTTGCAGCATTCGGAAAAGATGTGTTACACAGAGAATTTTACATGCCATATCTTCATTTAAGAGCTGTGGCACACATTAAATTTAATTACTCTCCTTCTATAGCTTAAATTGAGGGCAGCTTCAAAAATGAGGGTGGCTTCTATTAAACTTAATTACTTTTCCCTGCAGTCTGCATGGTTAGTAATCATGGGTAGATTCTAAACAAAGATACAGCAGAGAGATTCTTTTATGAGAATAGGGTTGGAAAGTAGACTATAAAATATAGAGAGATGCCAAATACCTTTTATACCCAGCTTTAATTTATTATTTTTATAGTTAGCTAGCATAATAATAATAATAATAACAATAATAATAATGTTTCACTGTGATTAAGAAGGGATTGTTGGGGAAGGGGTGTTAGTTGAATTTGGCCTTTAAACGTTTAAGCAATGAATTCTTCAATTTCTTCAAGTTCCTTTGCAGATTTATGGGGTGAAAAAAGGTTAATGATAGAATATTTTATAATGTCTTCTATTGACTATAGATGGCAGATCTGACAGTTAAAATGAAAATTGTTCCAGAAGAAACTTGAGTCAAACTAATTATTGGAGATGTTATAGGGATGTATAATTATATTCACCTTTAAAAAAAGAGAGAGAGAAAGAGAGAGAGAGAGGAAAAAGTTTTATTACAACTGTGCTTTTTAAAGAACAAGTGGAGAAATAAAAGCTGTAATTGTGCTTAATTATAGCTAACTGTAATTGCACACGACTGCAATATGCAGCACATCAGCAGCGGATTAAGAGATCCAGGCATATGTGTAGTGTACAGAACAACTTTGAACAGAGGTGTAGTTTTATGAATATAGTTATGTATAATTTAGGTCTCTTATTTTGGATTCCATACGTGTTGATTTTGTTTTATTTTTATGGCTATTGTAGCAAGATAATTGTCACTGGGAAGGTGCTTCTGCACTGATTTATCTGTTCCAAATGAGTCAAAAACCTTCAAAAGGAAAACTTGTTTTCTTTTACACCAATGATCTGATATGACCAGGAGAGATTTTCTCAAATGCCCTTGTGTATGTACTGATGCAGATAGATGGTTGGTGGAATTTTTTTCATGCATCTCAATATAACAAGCACCAAACTCCCAAGGATTTTGCAGCGTGGTTGAAAATCTTTGTTAGCTATCTATCCACAAGTTTTTAGATTCAAACCCCTCAAAAATGTAACCCAAGAGTTTTTAGCCCATGTGAAAATGCTGCTTTGAACAAAATCTAGGGATGCGAATGCCTGAAGGTAGGCTCTGATTTCATCTCTTTGCACCTGATTTACAACTTAACTTTTTCCAGATGCATGCACACAGCTCCTGGTTTTGGCTGCAGTTTTGCCTGTAAAACATTTAGCTATCATTACGTACTGAACTAAAGAGGGAATGCAGATGCCTAAAGGAGGCCACTGAGCTTCAAGACTGCTGGTTATATTTTGTATTGTGAAATAGATCATTGCTGAAAGAGTGAGGGTCAATGTGCACCCTATTATTGACAAATCTGTGCATGTTCTTGTGATGGTAATTTCTGCATCTCTTGAGTACTTCAGATGCTTTTTGTCTGTGTCTCGATGTGCCAGGATCATCTCTGATGTTCCCAACCTGTTTTAAGCTGTTCCTTTTACCCAAAAATAAATAAAACCCATCTGTCACTGAATGCCTTCCTTCCAAAACATAGTTTTTCAAAATGTTTCAGTCTTGGGCCAGCAGCAGGTTTCCGAGTTAATTCAATCTAAGCCTTGTGGACCAGAAAGGATGTTTTAGGCTGTTGAGATAGGGTTGGGTTTTGCCCTGGCTTTCACAAACTGCAGCACTGGATGTGAATGAAGTTTGGTCAGCCTTGTACTTTGGAAAAAGTATATATGTCTATCCCAAAGGAGAAGACTTTGCAAAAGTACTGTGTGCTTTAAAATAGGGGTTTCTCCAAGAAGGTCAGGAATGAATGAGAAGTGAGAGGCAGATTTCTGAGAGTAAAAAGCAGCATCAAGAAATCAGGTGACATGGATACTTTAGATTACAATGTAAAGAAGAGGTAAAATGGATTGCTAGATGCACAAGCAAGCATGCGAAGATGTAGGTAAAGTAGAAGTTAAGCTCATTCTTGCAGGTATCTGTAAGAAATCAAAACTTGTTTCAGAAGCTTTAATGTACGGAGAATCTCCTGATAACTGCCATGTTCTAAATAAAGCACTCACTTCAAATGGCAGCACCGCAGCAAAAATGTATCTATTACAGGGCTGCTAATAAGCAAATGTGAGCAATATTTCTTGACAGAAGGCTGTGGGTGTTTTTTAATAAATCTGTGTTAAGTAGCAAAGGGATAAGAGCTGAAACCCAAATAGCAATCCACTTCGGCTACTGTTTTCTCAATTGAAGTAGAGATGGATGTATTGACCCTGATTGGAAATTCTTGAAGGATAATTCCGGTTAGTAGAAGCTAATGTGGAATTAAATGTGTATACATTTGTGTATGTATTCCCAGAAAAGCTAATGATACAATTCTGAATGCTGAACATGTTCCCCGCTCCCCTTTGTTAATACAGTGTTGCTTGTGCACTGCAATAAACTATTATTTCTGTGCTACTTCTGTAATTACATTTAATAATCAGCTCTCACAGTCCAATAGTATTAAACGTAGGAGTCTTTTCAACAAACTATGATAAATAGCTCCTTGCAGAACTGTTGTACTTGAGGAAGCTTTACGGCTCTCTTTGTAAGATTTGTCATTTTCTTAATGCTGCTTGAAAAAGCTTCTGAGCTTCGCTCTGGACCATCACTGTATTTTCCCTTCCCCCTCTGCCTGCGAGTGTAGCTGGGTAAATGAAGCTTAATGTGCCATTTCCAAGCACTGTGACACTCCTCCAGGGCTGGTTACATTTACCATTGCTAAAGTCTAAATAAGTGAGTTTTAATGAGCAGGAATGCTTGCTAATAGCTGATTCAGGTACTTAGTAGTCCATGTTATTTAACTGTGGTAGAATTACAGAACATAAATGGTCTGATGATTAATAGATGTACCTGCTATATATTTGCAGCCTAATAGTTTGTGCCATTAAAGAACAACCTTAACATCTTCTGTTTTGGATGTGGTTATGGACAAAAGGACTTGCTTGTACATTTCTTTCCTTGCTAGCATACACCTTAGAAAATATGAAATAATAATTTTACAATACCGTCGATATTTTGTTCGGTAACATTAACAAACTTAGAGAACATTGGTGCATGTGTCCTTCAGCTTCCCAAAGTGGTCAGCTCAGCAGCTTTGCTCTCTGCTTAGGGCTGTCAAAAATAAATTCAAGCTGTCCTTTTAAGGTCACAAATAAGGCAGTGAATTTATCTCCTCCTGTATCATTAATTTGGGGCAATAGTAGAGGGACCAGCAAGAGCAGAGCTTGACCATATTTAAAAAAAAAAAAAAAAAAGACTTCTGATCTATGTATGGGCAAGTGGCAAGGGGAAAAAGGCAAAAAGTAACAGATGTACAACAAATGAACAAGCATGAAGAAATAATAGCATCCAACATATGTTGTGGTTTGCACTGAGATACTCCAGAAGATTCTGCAGTATTTATGGAAATAGTGTAAGGGCTGTTTTGAACTGCAGCTAATGGGACACAGGCTGATGTCTGGTAGGCTTGTTCACAGAGTCTTTTCTATGTTTTCCTATTTCATCCCATGTTTCAACCTGACGTTTTTTGGTTCACGAGGAGGAGATGTCAGGAGAGAAAGGAGCAACTGTTAGTCCTTGCCAAACCAGCAGAGAGAAAGGCAGTAACTATATCAGCAGGTGGATTAAAAGACAATACAGGCAGATGTCTGAAGGAGATGTTGGCAGTGCTGGCAACTCTGGTGTTCCAGGTACAGATGAGCTGCTTTCAGTAGCTTCTGAATCCAGTGAAACCTCTGTTAAAGATAAGCACCCAAAATGTAGGCAGGCTTTTCCAGAGTTGTCAAATGCTGCCTCAGAGCTTGGGTAAGGCAGCTGCACCACTTTTCAAAGCTGGTTTCTATTTCCATAGCTGGGAGCATAGGCAGAGGAGCTTGCATCTGCCCCTGCCACAGCATGTGGCTGTGCCCAGAACCCCTGCTTCTATGAGACACTTCAGCTAGGGCCAACCTCATGAGATTTCTAACACTTGATGCTGCCTTGTGAGTGAAAAAATAGTGAGAGGTGACTACTCTCAAAACTGGAAGTCAGAAGCTTCTGGAAAGTTGTGGGTTTCATTTTTTATTTTATTTTTATTTTTTGGTTTTGTTTTTGTTTGTTTGCTTCTGGTAGCTGCCAATGCAGATCCTGTAGAAACCATGTTGTCCACTAATTGTACCGAGAAATCAAGCCTACTCTCTTTCTAAATGTTTGTTCTTCTAAGATGCCTGTATTTTAGCATCTCACTTCATACCAAAAGTCCTTAAGCTTCAAAAGACTTCAGATATTCCCCAAGATATGTCTGTCCAGTCCTGCATTGGGTAAGAAAATGAATAAGTACTTGAATACTTAATAGCTGAAGTATCCAAGTTGTTCTAATTCAGTAAAGTATTTTGAGACCAGGATGAGATACCATTTCCAAGCTTGGCATCTTCTCTGGGTTACTTCTCTGAAATAAGTTTAAATAAAGCATCCAAATTCCTTGAATGGCTTCAAGTCTGTGTTTATTAGTGACAACATGCAGTATCAGGAAATCCTGAAGTTTTGAGCTGCTAACATGTGAAATTTGGAGAGACAGGCTGAGGTGTGGGCATTCCAATGAAAAGCAGTTGTTAGGGTGTGTCTTTCTTTTTGTCATTTATCATTAAAGTGAAGAGATCAACATTCGACCCAACCAACAGCTGCTGCATGATAGAAGCCACTTATGTAAATGGCACATTCAACTGTTCTCCACACCCCGCACAAATATGAGAAAGTCTTAAATATCAGAAGGCATTTACTGCAGCCCTGTACAACAGCTTAGAAATTAAGGAAGGAATCTAGGCCACCTCCATCTGTAGTTTTCAAATAATTTGTGTCTCTCTTCATGTATCTCATGCATCTTTGTGAAAATATGACTTCTGCAGAATTAACACGCGGTCCAGACTCCTCCTTCAGTTCTACATCTGTACAACTGGGTATGACTGCAAATTACCACTGAGATTTCAGGTGTGATTCCCCTCTGTACAGCGGAGATGAGATGGTGGCAAAGTATAACACTGCAGAGAGTGGAAGCTGTAACATGAACTACAGGTCAGCCAAATGCCCAGTGTGCAAAATTTTCTACCCGGCCAGGACACATTAAGTTTAATGAGCATACGGGGAGAAACATCTGCTGTTTTAGATGGTCTTCTCATTTTATTGAGAGAGAGGGTATATTCCTCCCATAAGCTGTTACAGCTCCCTGAGGCAGGAGCCTGTGCATCTCTTCCTTCTCTCCCCATACTAACAGGGTGAGGATGTAGGAGTCAGTACCACAGCAGATTTCTCCTGCTCGTTCCTCCTGCTGCTTGCCATGCCACAGTGAGCCAAATTCTGCACCCATGGTGCCTCCTCCCTTCATTTCAATGTCATCAACTTTCAAAATGCAGTGCTTTCCTGAGAAAACACACAGCAACAGCAGTCCCTGTGCTGCGACAGAGATCTACACATCCCTGATGGCAGGATCTGACCTTGGAGCAAAGCACCAAAATGGGATCTTTCTTCTTCTTCTCTCTACCCTGACCTTTTTCCCCTCATGCCCCTGGCTAAATTGTATCCTATCTGTGTCCCTATCACCAATCTATAAAATGAGCATACTGCTGTGTTTCTTGTACATATCGGTTTTTATCTGGCTCTTTAACATCGGAGCAGAAGTTGTGCGAGAGGGACACTCATCTGCTGTCCTTGGCATGTATTTAGCCAAGAGGCCAAGATCTCAGCTGGGTTTTGTAAGTAAATTGTAAGGAGTGAGAATATGATCCAAATTACTCTTTAATTTGTTTCTTTAATTTGTAAGATATAACATTGCTGTCTTCATAGATATTTGGGCAAGGGTGTGTTTAAATGAAACCTAAATTTGTATGAAACATATAAAGCAGTCACAACGAAGAGGGCAGGTTCTAATTGAGGTATTATTTGAATGTACCCTGGAATTCCATTGTTTTGGTGACAGGATCTCATCACTGAAAACACAGAGGTTTCTATCCTGACCGAAGGAGGAATGAAAAATTCAGAAGTAGCAAATTTAGAATAGTGAAAAATGCTGCTTTTAAAAATAAGCATGGGAGAAAACAACAAGCATGTTTGCTCATGTCCTTTATCTCACTCAGCTAATCTTGCAGAATGTCAGCTTGTATAGAAATAGATTTTTACATATGAACTTGTTACATCACTTCCTAAAAAAAGAGTATTTAGCTTGTACTTAAATAGCACATTCAGAGACTGTTTATGCAGTATTTCTGCTGCAAATGTATGATACTTGATAGCTTGCTAAACTCTGTGTGAAGTTTTAAAACTGCAGTGTACTTATTTGTTGTGTATTGTGTAAGTAGAGTAGCATACTCTTTTTTTTTTTTTTTAATATTTTAATTTTTCCTAAATATGAAACTATTTCTCAAACATTTTGATCATCCCTGGTCATAAGGTATGGTTCTTTATTTTATTTTATTTTATTTTATTTTTTTAATGCTAAAAGCATATTATGTAAAGAAAACAAAACAAAACTGCATTCAGAATTTCAGGAGAACATTAAACCCCATGTTTTATCCAAACAGCTTGTTTATTTTGATTCACTCCTAACAAAGCCGAGAAACTATCCAATTTAAGATGGGTGAAATATCTGGTGTCTCATAATGGTATTTCAATAGGCACTATTAATTCTTCCAAGTCTGCTTGGACACAGTCCCCCATGTGATCTGGGGAAGAGCAGAGACAACAATGTGCCTTTGGAGGTGCCATTTTTCAGCTGAAATGTGAAATCAATGTCCTGACCATTTGTGGTCATTAAAAATCCCATGGCAGTTTTCTGCAAGAGTAGAGGCATTGACTCCCAAGTCTTGGTGAAATTCCAGCTAAGTAATTATATTTCTCCTGATACAACTTTCCTTTTAAAACTAATTTAATGTTCCTCTTCAGCTGTTCTCTCCTGTTTTAAGTGGAAAATCTTTCATTTCCCTTTGTAAACCTTTCTTTAGTTCTGCTTTATACTGACAATTAGTAGCCATCCTTCCTCATGCTGCATCACTGAGGCATGTCTATGCAGCAGCAGCATGCATGCAGACACATACCCATACAATTTAAAAAGCTCTTTATTGATGGTCTGGTTAAAAGCCATGGAAATTAATGGGATGCATCCCTTTGAGCTGGTGGTCATAGGAGTCAACAACACTAGCTGAACTGTGTGTTGTGGAGTCCTTTCTAAGCCCGCTTTTCTTGCCCTGCCGAGAGTTGTGTTGACAGGCTGTTGGTGTCTGCTCCTGATCTGGGTGTAGACACTCAGGAAAGAGTGGTCAAAACCAGCACGTGTGTTGCTTGCTCTGACGAATTGGATTTTCCTGTGGGGCAACATGGTTATGCAACATTTGGAAATAATTCAAGGTAGAACTTCTTAGTTATCAACATTATTGCAATTTGTTACACACACCTTATCATTGCACCTGGCATATCAAGCTATGTCCACAGTGGAAGATTCCTGGGGAAAACACATAAATTCTCAACTCATCTTCTAGAATACCTTATTCGTCTTCAACTTGTACTTATTTCTGTTCACAAATATATCTCTTCTGGGATGGTTAATGCTTCTGCAACTTGTCATATAGTGTTCTGTAATGAGTTGAAAGTTTCACTCAAATCACAAATATCAGCTTAACTTTTAGGCTTTTTGTTTGTTTTTGTTTTGTTGGGTGGATTGTTGTTTTTTCATTGTTGGTTTAGTTTGGTTTCATGCTTCATAGAAAATGAGTGTAAGTGGCAGAAATAACTTCTGCAGCACATGCCAGAGAATAAAATGTGCTGTGGTCACTTGTTCCTGAGGAGACAGGGCCTTCTTACCCTCTGGGTTCAAAGACTGACTGTTGGCTTGGATGCCTACAGCCATGACCATAGGACATGGACATTTCTCTTCACAAGTGGGAAGACTCCCATATTCTGCATCTGTTCTTTTTCTGCTTGCATTTGTGCTGCTTTCTTTATAGCACACCATACAGATCCCTTCTTCAGCTTTGCTCTTATCCTTATGTCCTTATCCTCATATGCCTCGTGTGCTGTGGGCGGTTTTTATCCTCTCCCGAAAGTGTGAGATGGAGAAAGGAAGAACATTGACACAATCAGAGGGATGTGTTGCTGCCTTTCTTTTTGCATCCTCCCTAGCACCCTGATGCATCGCTTGGCTTGAATTTATATGTTTTTCTTTCCAGAACAGAAACCATTCTTGATGGAGAACTAAGGCTTTCCAAAGCACTAAGGGCCATGATTCTGAGGAAGCAAAAGTTATTTCTAAGCATCGTCCTGACTCATATCAGTTGAACTCAAACTTTCTGGTATGCATCTAGCAGGATACACGAGATTTTTCCAGCCGCCCTTTAAGCCCCCTCCCCTGTCTCTTGTGCCTCAGTTTACATCTCTGCAGAAGCACTGCATAGAGCAATAAATCAGACAAAAATATTGTACTGTGAAAACCACCAAGCTGTGTTGTGCCAAACCCTGCATGTAGGTGGGTAACAACAGCTGCCAGTCAGCCTCTGAGAGAAGAGCACCATATGATTTCTCAGGGAACAAAACATTTAATACAAACACAACACTTTCCAAATATTCTGAAGAGTTCTCCTGAGCAACTTTCTGTCAACAACACTATTAGGCAGTAAAGTCTGTTTGCTGATCTTTATGCAGATCTTCCCACTTCCACTTCAGTATAAGGTTTTGACTAAAATATTTATACTTTTCTGCTTTGGTACACATCCTACTCGGATCCTTTGGGAAGGATTTCTCAGCCCGTGGAGAGAAATGACAAAATGTGTGTGTGTGCAGTATTTGGTTCGCCCACTCTGGCTTACTGTTTTTTGAGAACAGCTATGTGTAGCCCTCTCTGGTGGGTGCAGAGTCTCTTCAATAAGTCAAAGCTCATTGCAGATCTAGTGAACAATTTGAAAATGTGCAGTTTGATTTCTGGAAGGCCATATGTGATGGGGCAGCATATTAGGGTACAGACCTCCCACGTGGCATCCTCTTGGCTTCAACAGCATCTTTACCTTCCATATGTCTGGACCATTCTGCCCCAGATCTGTCCTATGTAGCTGAATGCAAAATGCTGAAAAATTGTAAATGACCTTCCTGGAAATGCTGTGACTGTGCTTCATGATGTCACCATCTACCTAACAGCTTTTCCAGGCTTTTTAGCCTTGTCCTCTTCTGTCCTTAGCACTGTAGTATATTAGCTCATCCCATTTGCATTGGCACTGATTTCAGTGGGATTTGGAGCAGTCCTGATGAAATATTTAGGTTCCCATTTTCACTCTTTTTAAAGGTTGTCCTTGTATGTCATAGGCAGTATATGAAAATACGTGGTCTTATATCAAGATTTTTTTTTTTCATTTGTGTTCCTTGTATGTGTCACTTAGAAGTAGTAGGAATCTGAGCATTAGTTGTATAAGTCTAGCTTGAGTTTCTTGAAGTCTTGCAGAATGAGTATCCATTATCTTTAAATAAACTTTAAGGGTATTCTTGATGACTAATTTGCTCCGTAAAATTTTCTTTTTTAAACTCCCATGAAATATATTTATAGAGCAGTGTTGCTATTCCTGATATTTATGGTACATTAACAGTGGACATTAACCATCTTCAGCAGTCAGTGTACTATTTATTTCCAGTGAGGTTGCAAAGATAATTGGGTATGTTTTCTAGGAAAATAACATTTTTAGCTTATTATTGTAAAGTTGTGGTTTTTTTTGTTTGTTTTTTTTTGTTTTTTTTTTATGGTTTAAATGTTGGTGAGTTGATGAGAAACAGTAAAAACTTTAGATAGCTGGGAAGTAATCAGAGTTCTCTTTTATTTGTGTGTTACAGAGTTTTATTTGAGTTAGATCTGTATTTCAAAAAATCGTTACCTTACATATTTTTGTTTAAAATTGGAATTTGATCTGCCGAAATGTGAAACTGGCAACACAATTAATTATATTAAAAATGTATATGCTAAAGGTCTGCAACATCTTTGTTTAAGATTCTGATCACATTCCCATTTTTACCACCATATTGACTATTTAATAATTGTTTTCATAAGGTTGGCATCTGTTGTAGAGTGGGTTATTTAACAAAAATGAAAATCTTTAGAAATTTAGATGCACCAATCACTCACTGCTCTGCTCAGAAGCTGGCACTGCAATTTCAGTTTAACATCCTCTTTTGAACATACATTCTTCTGCTTCTTGCCATCACTTCTGATTCGTATGGATGTCTCTTTAAACTGGATGAGCAACTGCTCTTTCATAAAATGTGGTCTCGTACCCTGGAACAATAAGGTTTGTGCTATTCTGTTACTTGAGTGATAATAGGTGGCTAAAGGTTAGGGAGTCCCTTTAGAAGAAGAAACAAAGAAATGCTTAGCCTCACTTTTTAGTCCGGGTTCTTTCCTCCTCCCAAAAGCCTTTGAATTAAAGGAGATGATACCTGTAATTAGAAGTAGACAGGGAAAAAATCCTGACTGTAGGAACCATTTAGTGGTCCAGTTCATTGATAGCTTCCAGAAAATGTTACATTAATTTTTTTCAATGCCTAACTTATAAGTAGGTCTTGGAAAATAAAGTGATCTGATGCCAATGTGCGGGACAATTAAATGAAAAAATACCTGAAATGTATGGCTGCATCAAAATGCCCCGTAGAAACCAAGGCTGTATTGCTCCACTCTAATTTCATTTTCTTCCTCTTTCCATTCTCTTCCTTTTCCTTCCAGCTCCCACCTTTAATGTTATTTACATCATGGACTTTGTTCATTCCTGATGCCTGTTAAATACTGACCCGGTAGCCCTTGCTGGGTGGGAGCTGGCACTTCTGAAAGAGCTCGGATATGTGTTGGTCTGCTGCTGAACAGGGTGTGCAAGAAAAGGGTGTGAGAGGTCTTTTTATTTTCTGTTTATTGCTCTGAGCGCACCCACCAAGCACCACTGTGACCTGTGCTTTTTGAAGCAAAACTCATGGCAGGTCAGGTTGATAGTTGGATTTTTATGATCTTGAAGTTCTTTTCCAACCATTATAATTCCATGATTCCACTAGACCTTCTCTTCACAAACAGAGAAGGACTGGTGGAGGATGTGATTGTCGGGAGCTGTTTTGGGCAGAGTGACCACGAAATGGTGGAGTTCTCTATTCTTGGCGAGGCCAGGAAGGGGACCAGTAAAACCACTGTATTGGACTTCCGGAGGGCTGACTTTGTGCTGCTGAGGACACTGGTTGGTAGAGTCCCTTGGGAGGCAGTACTGAAGGGCAGAGGAGTCCATGAAGGCTGGGCGCTCTTCAAGAGGGAAATCTTAATGGCGCAGGAACAGTCTGTCCCCACGTGCCCAAAGATGAGCTGGTGGGGAAGAAGACCAGCCTGGCTGAACAGAGAGTTGTGGCTTGAGCTTAGGAGAAAAAAGAGGGTTTATAATCTTTGGAAAAGTGGGCAGGCCACTAAGGAGGACTATAAGGATGTTGCGAAGCTGTGCAGGGACAAAATTAGAAAAGCCTAAGCTCAACTGGAGCTCAATCTGGCTACTGCCGTTAAAGATAACAGAAAATGTTTTTATAAATACATCAACACAAAAAGGAGGACTAAGGAGAATCTCCATCCTTTACTGGATGCGGGGGGAAACTTAGTTACAAGAGATGAGGAAAAGGTGGAGGTGCTTAATGCCTTCTTCGCCTCAGTCTTTAGTGGCAATACAGGTTATTCTCTGGATACCCAGTTCCCTGAACTGGTAGAAGGGGATGGGGAGCAGGATGTGGCCCTCACTATCCACGAAGAAATGGTTGGTGACCTGGTAAGGCACTTGGATGTGCACAAGTCGATGGGGCCGGACGGGATCCACCCGAGGGTACTGAGAGAACTGGCAGAGGAGCTGGCCAAGCCGCTTACCATCATTTATCAACAGTCCTGGCTATCGGGGGAGATCCCAGTTGACTGGCGGCTAGCAAACGTGACGCCCATCTACAAGAAGGGCTGGAGGACTGACCCGGGAAACTACAGGCCTGTCAGTTTGACCTCAGTGCCAGGGAAGCTCATGGAGCAGATTATCTTGAGAGTCATCACGCAGCACTTGCAGGGCACGCAGGCGATCAGGCCCAGTCAGCATGGGTTTATGAAGGGCAGGTCCTGCTTGATGAACCTGATCTCCTTCTATGACAAAGTGACGCGCTGGGTGGATGAGGGAAAGGCTATGGATGTGGTCTACCTTGACTTCAGCAAGGCTTTTGACACCGTTTCCCACAGCATTCTCCTCAGGAAACTGGCTGCTCTTGGCTTGGACTGGCGCACGCTTCGTTGGGTTAGAAACTGGCTGGATGGCCGGGCCCAAAGAGTCGTGGTAAATGGAGTCAAATCCAGTTGGAGGCTGGTCACTAGTGGCGTTCCCCAGGGCTCAGTGCTGGGGCCGGTCCTCTTTAATATCTTCATCGATGATCTGGACGAGGGCATTGAGTGCACCCTCAGTAAGTTTGCAGATGACACCAAGTTAGGTGCATGTGTCGATCTGCTCAAGGGTAGGAAGACTCTGCAGGAAGATCTGGATAGGCTGCACCGATGGGCTGAGGTCAACTGCATGAAGTTCAACAAGGCCAAGTGCCGGGTCCTGCTCCTGGGGCGCAATAACCCCAAGCAGAGCTACAGGCTGGGAGATGTGTGGTTAGAAAACTGCCTGTCAGAGAAGGACCTGGGAGTTTTGGTTGACAGTCAGCTGAATATGAGCCAGCAGTGTGCTCAGGTGGCCAAGAAGGCCAACAGCATCCTGGCCTGTATAAGAAACAGTGTGACCAGCAGGGCTAGGGAGGTGATCGTCCCCCTGTACTCGGCTCTGGTGAGGCTGCACCTCGAATACTGTGTTCAGTTTTGGGCCCCTCGCTACAAGAAGGACATCGAGGTGCTTGAGCGAGTCCAGAGAAGGGCGACGAAGCTGGTGAGGGGCCTGGAGAACAAGTCTTATGAGGAGTGGCTGAGGGAGCTGGGATTGTTCAGCATGGAGAAAAGGAGGCTCAGGGGTGACCTTATCGCTCTCTACAGGTACCTCAAAGGAGGCTGTAGCGAGGTAGGGGTTGGTCTGTTCTCCCACGTGCCTGGTGACAGGACGAGGGGGAATGGGCTAAAGTTGTGCCAGGGGAGGTTTAGGTAGGATATTAGGAAAAACTTCTTTACTGAACGAGTTGTTAGTCACTGGAATAGGCTGCCCAGGGAAGTGGTGGAGTCCCCATCCCTGGAGGTCTTTAAAAGACGTTTAGATGTAGAGCTTAGGGATATGGTTTAGTGGGGACTGTTAGTGTTAGGTCAGAGGTTGGACTCGATGATCTTGAGGTCTCTTCCAACCTAGAAATTCTGTGAAATTCTGTGATTCTGTGATGATTCTGTGTTTAGAGGGACCACAAGGACATACATTTGTGGTAGATCTAGGATTGTGTACATAGGTAACAATAACATGTTTAATTGTGCTTTATCAGTTACATGAGCCCACTTCAGTATCTTACACTTTGTTCCCCCCCAGACATATTGCACATCCACAAAATGTATTCAAACAAGTAAAATGGATCAAAAAACACATATAGGGAAAATAACTATTGCCTAAAACCCAAAATAAGAAAGTTTAACACTAATGTAGTGTTTTTTCAGCGCACAACGTCATTATAAATGCCTTATGCCTCGTTGCTGCAGAACTGAAAAAGGGAACTTTTTCAACTGGAAAATTGGCCCAGTGCTGCATTTTAGCTATGCAGGATCATGCAGTGCTGGTATTTGAAGGAATGATAATTTTACACTTAAAAAATGAGTAATTGAGAACATTATTCTGAGGAAATCCTTAGATCGCACACCATCATCTGGTCGCATCATCATCACCAAAACATATATGATCGTGCAGACATTGCATCCACAAATTACACATTTGTGTATAAAATTGTGTGTATGTGCCTGCACTCCTATAAAATACAAGTAATATAAAAGTACTTTTAAAAATTTATAGCTTCTTTGGGCACAAACTAAATTTTCCTTGCTTTTTGTCTTTCAGAGAGACTTCCACAGAGTTGTCTGGAACGTTACCAAGGTAAGCAAGTTACTCTGAACTGACTCTGGGTATCAGTGGCTGGCAGCTGCTGGAAGATGCGTGACCTTTTGAGCCAGAACATGATCCCTTTCCTAAAGAAAACTTCTGGGATACTGAGAACTGGGGATGCCAGGAGGACAACACATAATACATGCCATAGAGAGAAATATGACCATGAAATATTGGAGCAACCAAAACTCCACAGCTTAAAGCAGCAACACACTGAAGCTGTTTTGAGGCTTAACTCCGTTGTGTACCTGAGAAAGAAAAATCCCAGCTGTGGCTTTCTGCCAGCTGTGCAATGATACCCACTGCAGGTGGCATGGCTTTTGCTTTAAATTTCACCAGAGGGATGAGGACGGGAAACTTGGAGGTTGGAGAAAAAAAAAGTACTGTGATCTTAAGGCATTTTCATTTGGAAAGCAGAAGAACAGCTTAGATCAAATTCTTCTATGCTGGGAAAGCTTTTCATAAAATAATAGAACTAGACATGACTCCCAGGCTGTGACAGAGATTTCTGAAGAGAGACCTGCCTACATATTGTCAGAGGGTGTGCTAAAATGCTGTTATTATGCAGATAAAGAAAAGGGTGGAGAGAAGGGAAAAAAAATATGATATGGTACCTTGTCACATAACAGAGATGCCTGGTGAGCAAAAAGAAATGGTGCTCTCATTCCTCCTGTATCTTCTGCCACCAGTTTTGCTCTGTGAGGTGCAGGAGGGTTTTAATGAGGTATAATGGTTTGGGGTGGTTTTTTTTGTTGTTTGTTTGTTTTGTTTGTTTGTTTTTTTTAATCCTTTGATAAATAGCAATGTTGTAGTTCATGTAAAAGTTAAAGGAATAATGCAACAGAAAAGTCAGTTTTCTTTAAGCATAGTAATACACGTGACTTATTTCTGCTTCCAAAACAGAGAAAAAATGGCTACCTTTATGGCATGTGTGGTTCATTAGTTCAATCATAGAATCCCAGAATGGTTTGGGTTGGAAGGGACCCCAAAGCCCACGCAGTGTCACCCCCTGCCATGGGCAGGGACACCTCCCAGCAGCCCAGGCTGCCCAAAGCCCCATCCAGCCTGGCCTTGGGCACTGCCAGGGATGGGGCAGCCACAGCTGCTCTGGGCAGCCTGGGACAGGGCCTCACCACCCTCAGAGTGAAGAGTTTCTTCCTAATATATAATTTAAATCTACCCTCTTGTAGTTTAAATACGTTCCACCTTGTCCTAGCCCTACATTCCCTGACACAGAGTCCCTCCCCAGCTTTTCTACAGCCCCCTTCAGGCCCTGGCAGGCCACTGTCAGGTCTCCCTAGAGCCTTCTCCAGGCTGAACAACGCCAACTCCCTCAGCCTGGCTCCAGAGCAAAGGTGCTCCAAACCCCTTCCATCATCCTCGTGGCCTCCTGTGGACTCGCTCTGATACATCGCTGTCCTTGTGCTGGGCCCCAGAGCTGAACGCAGGCTCCAGGTGGGGTCTGACAAGAGCAGAGCAGAGGGGGACAATCACCTCCCTGCCCTGCTGCCCACGCTGTGTTGGTGCAGCCCAAGACATGGATGGCTTTCTGGGCTGCAGGCACAAATTGCTGGCTTGTGTTGAGCTTCTTGTTAACCCCCAGGTCCTTCTCCTCTGGGCTGCTCTCCATCCATTCTCCACCCAGCCTGGATTTGTGCTTGGCATTTCCCCAGCCCAGGTGCAGGGCCTAGCACTTGGCCTTGTTGAACATCATGAGGTTTGCATGATATTGACTCATCTGTATTGATAAGCTGCATAAATGCAGATTTTCACTGAATGTGATATTTATCCCATTCTCTGTAATGTATTACCTTGTTCTGTGAGTACAAACTTGTTTGATTTATATCAGTTGTTCACTCATTAGATTCTTTTTATTACTTATCATCATTTGATTGTGCAAGCAAAAATATTATTGTGAAGTTTTGCCAAGCATTTGAAGTACTGACCAATAGCCAGGCCTACCTAAAACAAGATTTTATTTATTTTCTGTGCAAAAGAGTTACAATTTTTCAAATACAAAGAAAAAGGAAATAGAGATTCAACAGAGTAGCCATTCCTTGATCTGTCTCCTTGATCTGGGATGTTTTTTGCTGTTTTTAGTGCTAAAATATTTCCAGTTTGACTACATGCCCCTAATTGGTTAGGTATTGTATGACTAATACACTGGAAACATGCAGTCCTTGTACTGCTGAAATGAATTCCACTTTAATTTAAAGTTAAAATGAGAGATCCAGGTGCTAGAATAAACATCCAGTTTCATACTTGCCATTAATGATTGCCTAAATGTGTTTTTTGAATTATTACCACAAGGCTTTAATTTCAACTGTGGCAAGATGTCGCAAGTAAAAATCAGATTATACAAACAATGTGCACAAGGCAATGTAATTATGTTATAAATATTAAAACCAATGATCTTGTCTAGATTTAAAATAAATGTTTACAGCTGTGTACAGGTTGGCTGGTCCTCAGCTCTTCTCTGGGATTCACCTGTTCCTATATTTCTCTAAGGAAGCAGTTCACTGGGGCTTTTAATCTTCTCTTATGATGTATTAATATAATATTTTATGTTCTTCATTGAAACTTCAAGTGAACCATATTGCTGTTATTAATTTGTAACTGCGAAACTGTCTAATTTTCCCTACCACACCCCTACTCTGAAGCTACTTTATATCATACAAAATCTTAGTTGCTGCACCTTGAAATAATGAAATTAATAACCACTTTTCCATAGTTACTTTGCTAGTTGTATTTGGTCCAATGGGGGAAAAAAAAATGTATTTCTAGAAATCCAGCTCTCACTTATGCATCCAAACATGATGCCTTTTCTCAGGGCAGTAATGGCTCATGGATATACTTATGTGCCAAGGTTGAGCAAACACATTTCAAACATTTGTAAATCTGCTGAAAGGGTCTTCATGGAAGCCATGTGTGAGCAGATGTGTCTGTACTTGGAGTATTTTGTCTGCTGGCCAGAGAGATTTAGGCACTGGTGAAATTACATTGTTGTTGTTGTTATTTAAAAAAAAAAAAAAAAGTCGGGGGGGGGGGGGTTGGGGGCAGAAAACCAAACTTCTGAATTTTACATAGTTGGTTTACTAAAGAGGAATTAGGGGTTTGTAAGCAGAAAGCTATGTAAGTAGTCAGAATTTACAGGCAAAGATTTCTCTTCTATAGTAACCAAGATTAGGGTCTTTATGTGCTTTTAAAAAATAAAAATAAAAAAGCAAATATAACAAAATGTCTTGGAAAACAGTATACTATATTTTTAGTATAGCCATTTTCTATGAAATACTGTTGATTGGTTTCTAATGATTTTATCTAAAAGCAAGAAGAAATTACCTTACTTTTTTTGCCGCTGAAGAACATGTTTCATTCATAGGAAGAACTGGAAAAATCTGAGTTAGTGGGCATCATTTAGAAGGAAACCTAATAGATTAACTTTGCCTATAGAAAGATATAACAATATTCTCTACAATTATATTGTGTCAGTTCTAATTTACCAGTTATTTCTGATGATTTTAAGAAGCTCTGACTAGAGAAGGAATTGAAAATTTAAACTTTAAATATGATAAAGAAGCCTTACAATTTATATATTAAATGACATTATTATATCTGTGAATGTATATTGTTTTTTCGAAGAAAGGCTTTCTGTGTGCAACAGCACATCAAAGAAAGGATCTTCACAAGGAAAACTTTATAATAATATTAAGTTGTTCATTGCATGACCTATTTAGAGTACTCAGATATTTCTTGTTGTAGACTACATAATTAAATTTTAAATGGAACATGATAAAGAAATTATACTGGTGATCTCTAGAGATTTGAATACCCTATTTGGATCTTTACAAGAGTGTAGCGAAGGCATACTTTAAAATTTAATAAAGGTCTGGCCTATTTTTTTTTTTTTTTCTTTTAGATGTTCTATAGCTGCTATGGCAGTCTTATTTCAAACTGCATTTGCTCTCCACATTATATACTCAGTACTTGCAATAAGAGACCAAACTGAAATTATTAAAAGTATATATATGTTAAATTTAGAAAAACCCCATTACACATGATGCAGAACAATTAGTGAATGAAGATAAACTCCTAAAGAGTTGGTATGACCAAGCTAGCAACCAACCCTTCATAGACCAGTGTTTAAGCCAAGCCAGTGAGAGGAGCAGTACCATGTCCAGGGAGATGTAATTTACTGAGGTGGAGTGCTCATGCACAGTGCAAAGCCCTGCAGGCACAAGGGACATGGTGTATGGAGCTTAAATAAGAAAATGCTCTGTTTCAATATCAAAGGAATGATTTCAGTCTCTAGCCTCTTCTGTTTGTTTCTGTGAAAGGTACTTTATATTTAAAGAAGAACAAATATTTTAAATATAGGATAACCACATGGATTATTTATTTACTTAATACTATGTTAGTAATGATAAAGGAAGTAAAATTTGTTTTACTTTTCATCTTTTATGTAGTGGTACCATTTTGCATTTTACTCAGGGGGATTAAAGTTTAAATGGTCACTTCCTCTTCCAGGCTTTTCTTATTTACAGATTAAAAAAAATAAATAAATCAATCAACAAATAATTTGCATAGATATTTTTCATAGGAAGAAAAAAATAATAATCTGCAGCCCCTGCTTAAATCTTTAGCATAACTCAGTAAAACTTGGATTTTGAGGTAAAGGGCATTTAGAATTGTCATTGAAATTCTTTTTGGAAGGGTGGGAGGAAATCTGCAATAGACTATAACAGCGATGATAAATTGATGTGCCAAAAAGTTATAGTCAGTGTGGAAATTTAAATCGTTACCTTCTCTTATAATAATTTGTAGTCTTCATATATTTTAAGCCAACGGTCTGGAGTAGGGTACAAATTTTAAGCCCTCTTGATTTGATTCTTAATTCTTCACTCTTCCACAGATTTGTTTAATGGTGTCTAAGTTTCATTTACTGTAGAGACATGTTCCTGCGTATCTACAGCATTTTGAAAATAGAATTTGAGTACTGAAGTCACTTCAGTACTTTTGAAAAATGTTAACCTGCAACTTCACCATTATTTAAATCTAATGCAACTAAGCTTTTATCTAAAGGGAAAAAGAAGAATTGACAACCCACTATATGACAAGCAAAATGAAATCTCTTGATCACTAACTGTCAGCAGTCTTTCTAATACTATTGTGTTAGGGAATGATATGTCTTCCAAGGAGCTAAGTACACAAGGTTTTGAATCATTTCTGTCTTGACAGCCTAACCCAAGTAACTACTTGTAAGTGCTTGGATGAATTATAAAATCTATGTGGCTCTGTAGAGTGAGTTAATAAAACATCCATGAGCATTTTAATTACTATGAAATGAAAAGGATATTTTTTTTCTGACAGTAATAGGGGTATGGACTAAATCCAGATCGGTTGCCATCTTCACGGGTATTGCAGGAATAAAGGAGCTGGGGTTAGTTTCTGTCTGCTGTTTTGTTCCCCTTCTGGTTGAGGTCTTCTGCCTAGCAATATCTCTCACTCTGAGAACATGAGGTTATACATTTTCCTTCTTGTGCTCCGTATATGATGGATGTCCACTCATGTCACCAGTGCTGCTTTGCTAGTGATGTCAGGCTTGAACACCCATCCACTGACACTATATGCCTCTCTCCTGGTCTACAACAGAATTTTCCTTACACTGATACAAGATTTCTAAAGTTTTATTTGTCTTTATATAAAGCAGGGATTTGGTGTAGTTCATTTGTGACCCCCTCTTCAAATGAAGACGTTCTGCTTTCCACTTCCAAATCTTCTCAAAACTCACTTTCATTTAAAGGCATATAAATAATAGGTCAAGAAAATGTTGCTCATCCCAGGTGGCAGGCAGTGGTAGCTGGTAACATTAAAATCTCTTGAATGTCAAACTATATGCAGCTAACCAGAGTTAGTCTTTGGAAATTATATCATCTTGTATCTTTTCTGAAACCACATCATTAAAAAGAAAAGAAAAAGATTCCAACCCTCAATATTTAATGTTCTGGAGTCAACTGTCTCAAAGAGCAGTTTTTTCATAATTTCGAAGCCTGCCACTTTCTGAAGAAAATCATTATTTTAAATTGAGACTCAAATGTAACTAATCACTAAAAAAAATCTTACATTTGACCTTTTTCTATGCCTCAGATGCTTATTTATAAATAATACTTTCATCCAACCTTTGAGCTGTTTTTCTGTACTGCAGGCAGGACTGCCTATTATACGTGTTGTATAGGAATGCCCTGATGCTGTTTGGTCCTTCTGAGGTGCAGTAATATAAGCAACAGTAATTATTTGGGATAGTAACAGGTTTGATGTTATTATAAGTGAATCTGCTTTTCTGAAGGAATAATATGTGTTGTCTCTTTACTATTCTGATTTTTGTTTTTAAGTAAAGCTTCAATATCATGAAAATGTGACATGGAGTTATTCCTTCTGGTAGCTGACGGCATTTTTGTTGTCGTTTTACTTCCCTTTTGAAATATATATATATATATATATATATATTTATTTTTTTTTTACAGCTGATGTTAATCTTAATACATACTTATGTGCAATCTGATCTCTTTCTGAAGAGATATTTTTAAAATCTTAAGAGGAGTCTAAGGAGCATAGAGGTGATTATCCATGTGTGCTTACTGATGACTTGCATTCAAAAATTATGAAGGTACTAACTGTAAGATTCACATTACCTAAATTTAGCGATCATAAGCGTCCCCAGTCTAAAGAACCAGGGGAGAAATGAAGAGAAATAGGTGCCTTATCTCAGGACAGGGTGAGTAACCTTGGGGAATTGTTTTTCTCTCTGCTGTCTGAAAGTGGAGCCTGGGGGAAGAGCGTAGACTAGATGTTTCACCTGATGATAGCTTTAATTTAAGGTGAGTCCTAGCAGACTGAGTTTTAGAAGTGTTAAAGTGGCAAATGACGTAAACTGATGCCTACTGGAGTTTTGAGGACATTGGCATCCTTAACCTCGAAAACTTTCAATATTTGGTACTTAAGTCCTAAATATAGACCCTGGGAAGGAGGGGGAAAGTCAGAAAAGTGATTATTGGACTTGATACAGCTCTGACCCAGAAGGCAGGTAGCTGTTTCAATGTGCAGAGCCTTCAGAAATCACTGCTTACAGTGCTAGAACGTCTCCTAATCGTACATAGCCTTTAAATCTTAAAATGAGTGTAAGTGATTTGACTCAGTGACCTGGCTTTTGAACCCACCACCATTTTTCACCAGCAATCGTTAGCATCTCTCACAAACATTAATGAATTTGACAAATTTGACAGCAGATCTTTATCTTAAAAGTCAGGTAGGGCTTTTATTTTTAATCCCTATTGTAAAATTTTGAAACTAGACACACATTCCCTTTTTTTCTTTTTCCTTTTTTTTTTTTTTTCCTTCTGTTATTCACCTTTACCAGACTTCCAAGCTTCTTTTTAACTTGTCTTACAAAGCCTTGCCATCCATACGTGCCTAATGAGGATAATGTGCAGCTGAAATGAAAGGACTCAGATCTCTTCATTTCCATTCCTGAAGGTGAATTCCAAGATCGTGATTATTTTTATTTATACAGTGCCTAAAGAGTGCTAAATGCTTTATGGAACAAATAAAAGACCTCTTGTAAAAAGCACGCATTCCTATAATCTAATTTTAGTCTCAAATCAGGCAGTATGAATGCTAAGCAGCAGGGCTTGAAGAAAAACAGAAGGTATATGAGGGCTACACTAATAAGATTGAACAGTTATTTAGGTTCATTATCTGTTCCACTTAATAGTGCTGCAATATCTCACTGGTTTAGGTTAAATTTACATTGGTCTGGAGAGAAGATTTGACTGACACAGGAATAGTATTTCTTGGGCTTGCTCAAAAAATGAGCCTTTGAATGGCAACTTGAATGAAGACAGAGAAAGGGACCAGTATGGGTGGATTTTGAGAGGTCAATCCGATGTAAGAAACAGAAAAGGGGACAACCTTAAAAAGACAAATCCTTCCCTCTAACTTCATTTTCTACTCAAAATACTTGTTCACCAAGTTAGTCGTTTGTGTGTACCCTTTGCTTGAGTGATGTTTAAGACTTAAGATCATCAGAATAACAATGTTTAGAAAATCAGTGAAAAGGACGAAACTTTTTAGGAATAACTTGAGATGTAAATATACGTTTGGAGAAAAATATATATATATATATGTGTATACACATCTGCTTCTGGAGAAACAGTCCAGCAACAGAAGTTTAGGAGTGTTTCGTTGACATGGAGGAGCTTTCTTTTAGTATTTTTGTGCTACAGCATAGATTAGGCATGTGACTGATCTGGAGTTTTCTCACAGAATCACTGAATAGTTAAGGGTGGAAGGGACTTCTGGGTCCATCTGGTCCAACCTCTGCTCAAGCAAGGCCACCAGAACAGGGTGCCCAGCACTACATCTGACAGCTTCTGGAGATCTCCAAGGAGGAGACCCCACAGACTCTCTGGGCAGCCTGTGCCACTGCTCTGCCACCCACACAGGAAAGCTGTGCCTCCTGATGTTTGGATGTCAGACTGAATCTCTTGTGTTCTGGTTTGTGCCCATTGCCTCTTATCCTGGCAATAGCCTGACAGCATCTTCTTTGCATCTTCCCTTCAGGCATTTATAGACATAGGTAAGATTCCCCTGATCTTCCTCTTCTCCAGGCAGAACAGTCCCAGCTCCCTCAGCCTCTCCTCACAGGGAGGTGCTCCACTCACTTGATCGTCTTGGTGGCCCTTCACCTGACTATTTTCAGTATGTCCAAGTGTCTCTTTTGCACTGGGGGCCCAGAACTGGACACAGTACTCCAGGTGTGTACTCACCAATGCTGAGCAGTGGGGAAGGATCACCTCTCTTGACCTGCTGGCAGTACTTTGCCTAATGCAGCCAAGAATACTCTTACCCTTCTTAACAGCAAGGGTACATTGCTTACTCATGGTCAACTTGGGCTCTACCAGCACCCCAGGTCCTTTTCTGCAGAGCTGTTTCCAGCTGGGTACCCCCAGCATGTCCTGGCGCCTGCGATTGTTCCTTCCCAGGTTCAGGACTTTGCACTTCTTGTTAAACTTCACGAGGTCAGCTTTCTTCACCAAAGGAACTTCATTAAGTTCCTGTCAGCCCTCCTCACCAGCCTGTCAGGGTCCCTCTGGATGGCAGCACGGTCCTCTGGTGAGTCAGCTGCTCTCTCCAGTTTTTCTGCGCATTTACTTTTATATCATACACTTAGTAAAGAGTTAGAAATGAACTACTGATACATAGGATTTTTGTGTGTGTGATCATTAGCATTGGTCCCTGAAGGGCAGTAGTAAGACACATCAATGGGACAGTGTCAGGAAACCTGCACCAATAGTCCTAGGACGGCAAAGACACTGTTTTACTTCTCTCTTCAACATTCTCTGCCTTCTGAGCATCACTTTTTTTTATGGAATATCTTTGTACCATTTACAAAAATTGTAAATATTTGAATGACTCCAAAAGATTTGCGATGTTAGCAACACTGAGACGATCCTTACTAAAGTATTTAGGTATAAAAAATAAAACACCAAAATCCTAGCACATTTCCCCAGTGTTCAAGGTTAACAGTTTATACTTCATCTACATTATATTAAAAACATTTTTACTGGAGTCCATAAATGTTAAACATTTTTAAAAGGCAATGATCGCAGTGGGACTAGATACATTACATAAAACCAGACACAAGATCTGCAAGCAGTAATTGGTGACTGTTTTTTATTTTTGGAGGGTGCTGACTTGAGATTCCTCCCATGAGGCAATACAGATTTTTACATCTGGACCTTGCCATTATAACCAGGCGGTCCCTAAAGCTCTTATGGTCAGCAGAAGATAATTGTGAGCCCTGATCTCAGGTGTTGAGGGAAGTTTCATAGTGGGGCTGTGATACTGTTACTAGAGATGATGTTTTGCCAGTTCAGAGCCACTGAGGACTTACCCCACTTTCTTTATATGTTCTCCTGATGTATTGTGCAAGTTGTGCCCTGCGCAGCACTTCTACAACAGTGAAGTGCCAGCGCGGCATTTCTCTTAGCTGGGCTATAATGGAACATATTTTTCATTCCAACCCTTGGAATTTTAAGACTTTGCACTGTTTCCTGCAGGGAACACTTAAGCTTCAGCAAAGCCATGATGTTGTAGAGGGGGTGCAAATCATGTCTGTTTGCCATAATCTGTTCTTAATGAATGGGCATGGAGAAAGGACGGGAAAAAACAAGGTGCCTGGCTTCACCTAGCACAAAAAATGTAGAACTGTCCTTCAGCCCTTTCTGAGTATTTGGCTTCTGGACTTTAAGATACTCATCTCACAACTGTTTGTGTGCTAAATTTTGGAGAATAGTCCCACAGATATCAATGTGATTGCACAAGTCATTTCAAAGTTTACATGAATATTGTTGCCTGTTCACTGCTGGAAAATGACTATCCTCTGATTTGAGCTCAACTTTGTCAATAAAACCATAGGCAGCTCTATCCGATTAAGAAAAAAGAATGTACACACTAGAAACTCAGTTCTGGTGGCATCCTCTTGAAACACAAATGAAGATTCATCTTAAACTGGAAACATACAAAAAAAAAAAAAAAAAAAAAAAAGTCCGATATATCTTCTAAAACTATTCAGATAGATGGTTTGGGTTAATCAACCATACTGGACGGCTGCAGGTGTCACAGACTTAGGTTCAAATGGCAAGTCCATGTTTCTGATGCAGGCTATTAATTCATGCTCTTAAAAGGCAGTTGTGGAAGTTAAGAAATCTGCTAGGGCCTGGAGCTCAGGAGCCCATCTTTTACCTAAAAGCTCAAAAATGATCTTCCTTATTAAGATTTTCTGTTGGGGGATGCATATGTACCTGCACTGATACATCCATAGATGCCAAAGAGATTGTAGCTTCCCATGTCTCAGGCGCTGTGAGCTTTCATTCCAGGATCACGTGGGGAAGTAAGCAGAAGTTCCTGCAGCTAAAAACTTTTATTTAACAGAAATGAAATATTATTATTCATGTCATGAGTAATTGAATCCCCAGATGTTCTCATTCTGTATCAATGGCTGGGGACAATATGACTCTAGATAGACTGTGACAACATGAATTGATTTCTTCTTTTTCTTTTTTCTATCTTTTTTTTTTTTTTTTTTTAAACCTGCAAAGTGACTGTGGGGTTTTTTTTTAGCTGATTGCTTGAAGCTGACATTACAGGCTGTGCAGCTGTAAAAAAGACCTTCTCATTTTCATTGAGAATAAATAAAATAAAGTATTGCAGAAATAGCTTTGCTTTTCCCTGGCCCTGCCTTTGCAGAAATAAACAGAGATAACTTGGACAAAGCAATTGAATTTGGAAAGGCATTCACAAGAAGAGATGGTTGCTGCTAACACTGAATATTTAGAACGTAATAATAAAACTAATCATGTTACCAAAAAGCCACCTGTTGCTTTCTTCAGTTTTTCTCTAAAACATAAAGTTAACTTTGTTGTTTCTGAATTTATAGCAGAGATCAGAAATCCAGGTCTTATAAACCTTATTAAATGCAAGGCAGTAATTCCTTATTAAAGTTGAGTAGAAAAAGAAACCTTGCCCACTAACACTTCTAAAGCTGTTACAGATGGATGTTTCCACGAAGGAACAGAAGCAGAAAAACTTTAAGTGCTTGTTAAGGCACACACACACAGTGCATACAAGCAATAAGTCTGTTCTGCTGAACTGTGAAATTGCACTGAGTAATTTCTCTAATAACAGCACAGATATTGCACCTCTGACCCCAGTGGAGCTGCGGGCTCGCTGCAGCAGCTGGTCACGGCGTCAGCAGAAACTCAGGCAACTGAAGCTCAGGCTACGGCACTGAGTGGTGGGAAGACGAAGAGAAGGATGGCAATCAAAGAAATGTGACGTACAGCTTGCAAGTGTTATGGCTAATTTAAAAAATTCAGAAAATGATAACAGTGAAAGTACTTGATTGATTGATTGATTTTTCTTTTAGCCCCTACCCCATGACCTGTTTTTCAAAGAAGACCAGAGATGTGTGTTTAACAGCTGCCCCCAACTTGTAAAGAAAGTATTCAAACCACTATGAGTGCATAGCAGCAGAAACTTCTAATTGGCATTTCATTGTGGCTTTTTCTTACAGAAGGGATGCAATGCTGATGTTTTTTTTTTTTTCTCTGTTACAAAGAATGCCTGTAGAAATACCAGTTCAGCAGTTGAAGCTGGGATTTAAAAAAAAAAAAAAAAAGTATCCCCTAGGAAAATATCATGCATGCAGAAATAGGAGAAGAAATCATATAAGAAAAACATTCAGTTAAGGCAGTGCCTTATATCTTCTATTTTAAAACTTGCAAGCCAAAAGAGAGTGATGTGATTTAAAGGGGATATGATTTTGCAGAGCTGTGCATGAACTCATGCCACAACCCCAGACCTTCTCTGGCCTCCAAACCTCTTAGAATTAATTCAGTGTTTATAAATTGAAGATTTCGATTTTCCTTGAAGTTTTTCTGTAGAAATAGTGAGTCTGATGCACGACAAGTACTTAAGTTGATTGAAAATAATAATACAAAATTTCTTTAAGGACTGAGGAAAATTTTGTCAGTTCTACTTTCTTTTGGTGCTGTTTAGAGCAAGTCAATGAGAGCTTCTGCCTTGTTTCTTCTGCCTTCCATTTTGTCTTGTGAGTGACTGACTTTCTTCAGCAGTTCCATCAGGTAGTGAATGTGACATAACGGGAAATCCCATCATGAGTTTCTCTCACAGTAGCAAGAACATAACAGACATTTTAGATATTAACCCTTTTGAAAAATTCAGAGCTCAGGCAGGTGTTGAAATACTAGCAGTCGGGTTTGGCTTCCTATTCTAATGCAGATTTTTGAATTTTGGTCTTTAGCGGGTGATGTTTTTTAAGTTCAGGAATGCTGTACATCCTTGGTAGTGGGTGTTGAACAATAAAAAATATGTGGCGGATGTTGTGCGTCTTTATAGCAGTGTAAGAGTTGTTCAGGAGGAAGCCAGTGGTTCATCTGGCATTATTCACTAGCTGCTTTGACAGACAAACTGACAAAGTCTAGAAGAGGCAGATCTGGAAATAAATATCTGCAAGAAAATCCTCACTTCCCCTATGCAAACGTCTTTTCATAGCAGTAAGATACTTTATAGCCTCTTTTTCTAGGGTTTTCAGAACTTCTATGACTTCTGATATAAAAAGAGTTTCAGAGATACAGATGTTTGGTTTTCTTCCAAATTTCATCTGTCAGGATTTCTTCTGATGAACCAAACCCAAAAACAGGTTTTGGGTTAACTCCATTCTGGAAGAAAAGATGCAGCTTTAAAGAACTATGGCTGGAGTTCACAAAACTGATTACTGATAAGTAACAACAGCAACAACAAAATCTTTTTCCCCCCTATTTCCTGCATTCTGCATGCATCAAAACCAGTCTTGTATGACTCTCTAAAGGCTTATGAGATTCATTGTCTCCATAAATCTTATGTTGAAGCATCAGCTCTAAGATTATTAATATATATATATACACATCCAAAGCAAAAACAAAACCAAACAAACCTCCACCAAGCCCACTCTTATTATTATTCCAGTGTAAGAACCTCTCAGAGTAACCAGAGGCAATTCTCTTGGTTGATGATTTTCCTGCATCCAGTACTGTCTGTGCAGCGCTCACTGGTGGACTGCTGCTTTCAGGCACATGATGCATCAGTCATCTTTTGCCTTTCTCACCATCTTTTCTAGTCCTTACATTCAGAAATTCTCAAAATGTGCCTTTCCAAAAAATTTACTCCAATCACCAGTGTCTCTTACTGGACCCATAAGTGTTTTATGATTCTGAGTCTGGATAACTGATATATGATTTTATAATGAAAAAAACCCTGAGGGAAGCATGGAGATGTACTGTGGAAAGATACAGACATTTTGTGTTTTATTTGTAGGAACAATACTCCCTTTCTTTTTAACAGAAAGGAATACTGAATTTTAGTCTTGTGTACCTTACGAAGCTCCTGAAGATACGCCAGTTGTGGCTGGACTAAGTACATGTGTTAAAATTGATATGATATATCAAGCTAAAATTTGGAAAAGATACCTGATCACTGATAATATCGCTGTCTCCTTTCTTTCAGCTAAATCTGCAACCTTTTGAATTCAAAGTGAATGCTGCAGCTAGAGAAATTCAGGAAGACACAAGTAATGGGGGCTATTGATGACACACTCCATACTGGAAAGCTGTCTTGTTATTGAATGCAAATGTGGCTTAGATATGTAAATTATATTCAAGATTTCATCAGTAAGTCTTTAATGTATCTAGAAGCTATCTTAAAACATTTAAATAAAACGTTAATTGAAAGTATAGAATAGTATTAGCAAGCTCTTTCAAAGAAAGCTTCAATTCCAGGCACGTAACGAGGAAGCAAGAGCTCTGATCTAGTCAAACAGAACCTCCCATGGTAAAAACCTATAATTGTTTTAAAGTTCTCTAAAAACCTACATCTCTGTTCTCATCTCATCCCACACACTGTGATATTCCTTATGTTCCTCACTCTCCTCTGAGCTGACTTTCTTTGTAGCCTTCTCCCACTCCCAGCGTGCTGCCTTCTCTCACCTCCTACACATGGAGCTGCCTCCTGCTGCCCATACAACAAGCACTTTTCTACACATCCCAGCCCTTTCCTTGAGCTCATCTGTGCCAAATTCCCCATGAAGCTGTCAGGGTCTTGCCCTGCATCAAAATCCAGAGGGTAAACTGTTTCCCAGCTCAGGAAAACTTAGTAATAAGCCAAGCAGTGAATTTAGATCTTCAGAGACATCATCAGATGGTGCAAAGGACTGTTTGTTATATTAAAAAAAAAAATAAAATCAAAGTAATTTTAAAGAGTTGAGAGGGTGGTTGAACTAGGCTGTATCATTCTTGTGCTTATGTAAATGCTTTCACCACTGCAGGGCAGTTTTCAGCAACAATACTCCTGGGAAATGTTGACTTCAACCAACTCAGGTCCAATTTAACAATGAGTCTTTGAAATTAGTCCTAAGAGCTAGCAATGTGGGAACAGAGAAGCCGGAGTATCTCTTTCTGCTGCTCAGGTTTTGATTGTGCCTCCTTACCTGCTCATTAAGCAGAGGGATTTTGGAGGTATTCGCAAAGTTGCTTTCCTATCTGCAGATGGTCTGCAACAGTGACAGCAGCTGTTCCAAAAGTGAGCATGAAGGGAGGTATTATCATTGCTTAGCTATGTTTACAAATTTGTAACAAGTCTACTATTTAAAGTATGTTCTTTTGTGACTGCATGCAATATGTTGTCATCTAAAAGTTGCTGGATTGATGGAGGGTATCAAAGGCGCAGAGAGTTTTCTCTGCTTTTTAGTGGTTTCCTTCTTGCAGAACTTGTGTAGGGTTCGTCAGAGGTTGCATGGATTAATACCATAGCCTGTGACTTGTGCTCCTGTGACTGGGGAAGAAAGCAAGATAGCCGCATGATAGCATTCAGCTGACAGGAGTTTACTGGGTAAGGCTGGAGAAGTGCTTGAGCTCAGAAAAGACATAGTTCTGCACTGAAAAAAAAAAAAAATGTACAGAAAGCATTTCGGTTTTGTATTTTGAATGCCCTTTTGATGATAGGGGAAAATTGTTGGCTAGGAAATATTTTTATGTTCTTTTTTCACAAAACACTATACTCATTGACCAAAGGAACTCAGTCAAATGTTATGGCTCAGGGACGCCTTTGGAGGACCAGGATACTCTCACATGGCTCCCAGTCAGCTCTGCAATGACATGCTTTAATATGCCCTGTGGGCACAATCAAAGCACACAACCCATGCAGGACCCAACTCTTGGAGCCATCAAGATCGTATCAACCCAAACAATTCAAGAAGCGACAGCTGAGGTTCTGCCTGTGCTCCTCTAGCAGAAGTTTCTCAGTTTCGGTACAACCTTTCTGTAGCAATTTACATAAAGTGGTTGCCATTGAGGATGCCTTTTTGCTTTGCAGAGCATCTATGAATGGAGGATTTCTGACTGTTTTTTTCTATGGGGAGTGTTCACAGGGGAAAAATAATAATAATAATAATGCATGTAATCAAAAATTTAAATATAAATTCTAAACTTTTTAGTAAGGAAGTGAAAAATCCAAACTTCCTCATTTCCCTTGGAGATATGTTGTGTTTCCATGTGGTTCCCTGCTTGTGTGACTCATCACTGATTTTTGTTACTCCAACTTTGCTCTGAAACAGTTCCTCACCCTCCCAGGTGAAGGGATCCATCCCACAGTCCTTTACAGATCCATATCGGAGTGAAATGAATCATTCTCCCAAACTGTCTGTTTTCACTGTTGACTTGAAGGGTGCCTACGCAGCAGGCTTCCTATGTAAAAGTCCACACTGCAGACAGGGGAAGTTGAGGGGGCTAAGACTCACTGTTGTCTCTACCATCATTTTAGAGAGCCTGGGGTTACTATTCTCACTTTTTGGAAATAACACATCAGGAGGAAAGTGTAGTGATGTACAGGTCCCAATGTGTGGTAGCATTTGGCAAGCTGCAGAAGTGAGGCTGATGTAATGAAGACTATGGTAAGGTGAGAATTGTTGTGTGGTTTTGAGCATTAGACATTAATGAATATTTTGGTCAGTGAAAGATATGTAGTTATCTTTCTGGGAGTAAGAGATTGTTATTTCTTGATATGGCTTGCAAATGGGGAGGCAGAACTAGAAAAATGATTTTTAAAATGCACCCAGCAGAACTGGTTTCATTAGAGTCTTTTATCAGAGAAAAAGAGGTGGTGTAGGTGTTTAGAGTTTGTTTCAGTTAGGTGTGAGTATTTACAGAAAACTCTAAAATGTAGGGCTGAAGGTTGTACGTGGGTCTGATCAAACCAGAAGGTGTATGCTGTGGCTGTTGCCTGTTGCAGGGCGGAAAAAAAGATCCTCATTTTCTGCCAGGACAAAAAGCCAGAATTTGCAAGTCTGTCTCTGCATGTGTTGTAGCCTACAGCTGCTCAGGGTAAGTTTTCCTGTGCTCAAGCTTGCTATTATCCACCTAACCTTTGAATACACCTGTGAAATCCAATCAGAAAGTAAAAATCTATCATTTACTTCCCTAATACCCTGGGACAGATTGCTGTCTCATTAGAAAGATTCAGCAAAGTAATTCAAGAACTGTAAGGTGCTAATAAGGCCCTGTCTTTAAAAATGGATTGGCTGAGTGGGAAGTCTGGCAGGTCCCCAGGATGGATATCTGGCCACAGGCTGGAATTATTTCTGTGCTGATCCGCTCAGTGTGTTCGGAGGATCTACTTCCACCTTGCAGAGCAGGAGGTTTGGATGCTGTAGTCCCTTGAAGGTCTGTGGATCCAGTTTGCTGCACTGATTTTTGGAGAGAGGCAGAAAAGCTTACCATATTTTGCAGCTACAGTCCATGGGCCAGGGCATAGCCTATGAACTGAAGCATATTCCCATTATGCCCAGCCCTACACTGTAGTGATATTTCACTAGGGTGCCATATAGGCTTTAGGTAGTTTGCTGTGCTGAAGTGAGCTGTATGAGCTTATCATGGTAAATATCTTATGTTCTATGCTTACTTGGGAAAGGAAGCTTTGGATTTTAGAAGGGGAAGGGCAGAGAGATGACAAAATCAGAAACTGTGCACTGAAAAGTGACTGGGCACAGTTCTTTAAAATACGGGATTTGCAGTTGTACAGAGTTGATGTGAAAGGGATGCAAATTCCATTCAGGCTAAATTCACATTTAGATTTAAAATGCTACTCATGTGGACCAACCCATCCCAGGCCAGAGATAAGCTAATACACCAACCAAATTCACTCCATTATTAAGTTAAGAGACTATCAGATGACCCCAATGCAGTGTATTTACATAATGTCAATAATGAGTCTTTTTATAGGAAGGTGTTGAGGAAATGCAAGCAGAGTTTGTAATACGGTGCCACGCTTCCAGTCTGGCTTGTTTCTCATTTCACAAAGCTTTATGTGATGGATCCATCTGTTCCCAGGAGATGGGAGTGTGCTGATGCTATTTCCATTGGAGACTTTGTTTCTAGGTTGAAGCTTTCTGAAATCTCTGGAAGTTACCTTAGACTTGGAATTCATTGCCTGGGGCTAACTGTCGCCAAAACCCTCAGCATAGCTAGCAGGGATTGTCTTCAGTGGCTGGGTGGGGCCTTTACTTAATTTGATCAAGGCTCATTAAGGCTTTAAATCTCTGAATGCACATTCAAAATTGAGTGACAGGAACTTCTGGGAAAGTTTTGTTGAAAAGCCTGGCATAACCGAGTAATTAGAATATAGCAGTACTTCATATGCAAGTTGATTGTCACAGCCTGTGTCAAGAGAACTCATAATTTCTGAAGGATAAGACCATATGTTCCAAAAAGAGCTTTCAGAATGTGGGATACTTGTTTTGCAAGTTATTTTTTCCTCTCCCTGAAAAAAAAAAAAAAAAAAAAGGCACCAACAAAGTATTATGAAATGAGATTTAAAAATCCCTCATACTTAATTAAATTGATTCTCCAAGAAGAGGTCCCAAAACTGTTGGGTAAATATGTTCTAATAGCTATGGTTTCTAATTTGCTTCTGGGTGTAGCTGAAATAAAATGCTGCAAGGATAGCTGAAAGGACACTGTTATCCTAAATATAAATCTAACAATGTTTAGGATTTTTTTTAATTTTTTTTTCACCATTTATATAGTGTAATGCACTAGTTTCGGACCTCATCATGTACAATGGCAATCACGATGCTGGTTATAATTGGCCCCTGAAACAAGGTATGGCCAGGATAGTATACCAAATGTCCAGATAGATTTGTAGCAACTGGAAATGTTACATACTGTAGTTTACATCAGCATTGAATATAAATGTAGATGACTTCATCTTCTTCCATTTTAAGCTGTATCTAAATCACCTGTATTCTCCTAAAAACTTCTTGCTTCTTGAATTTAATGTGAAAAAGTAGCTTGGGTTACTTGGTAGTTCTGCCTAAACGTCAGAGCTGAACCTGAGCTGACATTTCTGAGGGCAGAAGAATTCTGTTCTAACAGGAAGGAATAATATTGACTAACAAGATTTCAGTCTGCTCTTGGAGAGCCTGAATGTATGCTGTAGTTATATTTTTAGAATTTAGATTTTGTTTTCATTAGCATTAATATTCTAATAATGGGGTGGTGAAAACTGACCAGATTCAGGTTGATGGGTTGGAATATTTTTATTCCCCATAAGGACAAGCACACAAGAAGATATGATTATTGCCCCAAGAGACTATAATGTCCACAGTTGCAAGCACAACTTTTTTTCTGCTAATTAAGGATATCCCCCTAAGATTTCTTAATAGATTTTTTTCTGTATTAGATATTGAAGAAAAGTGCCACACACAACCAATATTTGCTTGCCTTGCTAAGAAGTTTCACTTATACTGTTGTGATCAAATGGGGTAAAATCACTCTCAGAAATATTTTTTTATTTAATATTGCCTGGAATAAGTAAGAAATACCTCCACTGGAAAGGCTGTGTGTAGATTTGATGTTTGTTGCGCTTGTAACATTTGCTGGTCCATGTTTCCCATGGAATACTGAGACATTAGATGAAACATAAACAACAAATTCTAATTGTATAGTGATATCAACTCTGCAAATGTCCTTATCTGGGATGGCTGTTCTGTACTTCCTTTAAGGTCAGCAGAGAAAAGCAGTAATTTTTTCAAATAACTTTTTCCAAGGTAGATATTTAAAATAGGTTGGATGGATTGCTTATTCCTCAATGGGGAGAAATAGACATTACTAGTCTAGGGGGGAGTTAATTATTCATGTGTGGACACTTTCTTGAAGAGTTTTAAAATCATACAGAATATTTGTCCTATTAAATAGGACATAAAATATAAAATAATTATACCTATTTGTCCTTTGACACTCTATGGTGAGAAAAGAAAATCCTTCCCTTAATCCTTTCCATTATGCTGTTTCACAGAATAAATTCTCATGGACTGAGAGATGCTAAAAAGATCACCCATTTCCATGATCTATCAAGTTAATTAGACAGAGTTTGCCCAGATTCTCTTTATGTTCCAAATCCCAATGATTTGGTTGCCTGAGTTTTGGCTGGCCAATTTGCAACGTCTGCAGCAAACCATCTTGTCTGTACAGGCTTCACTGGTGTTAAGAAAAAAACTAATTCTGTGGAGTATAGCTTCCATCAGGCAGCTCTGTGGTAAATGCTAATGAGTAAGTAGCGAGAGGTGTTCCAGAAGTGATGTGAGCTGCCTCCGCTTAAGAAAATACCCACCTTTTTCCTAGTTTTAGCTTGTCCCAGTCCTCATTTCCTAATCCAGGCAAACCACAAGAGAACTGTTTAGCTAATGAATGATTGAAAAGTATGAACACCGAATTCAATAAGTCAAGAAGAAAACAAACATAAAACCCCACAGAGATAACAAAATGTATGCTTAAATGCATCATTCAATTACTCTGCTCACTCTTTGCTTCCCATTACACTCTTCTTTGTCAGTACATAGTGTATCTAAATGGCAATCTCTTTGTGACAAGAAGCCTTTCTTCCTGCCTTTACCTGCTGGTGCAGAACACTGATGGTACTTTGGAAATATCAAACAATAAAAAGAATTGATTGCAAGCAACATGTCAGTTGTCTGGTAGTGAAGCTTCCCAGAATTTACCCTACTCAGTACTAAGGTGGTCACCAAAGTTTGCAGATTTGGACTGGCCTGGACTTTATGAATGAGAAAGGCAGTTTCAGGTCAACTACTACTAGATGATTTTAGTTTCTTAAGTCACCAAGGGCCATCCAAGCCACGGAAGCATGGAGATCAATATAGCGTTATTCTTTGTTTTTACTTTCAGACAGGAAGTCAGACAGGAATCATATTGCTATTACCCACTTAAACTTGTTTGTCCCTGAGGATGCAAGCTGTATCACATGCTCTCCTCGGGCGTTTCTTCCTTGAACGTTCCTAGAAAGCTGGTTCATCAACCTGGCATGAATGGAGCAAAACAGCTTTTCTGCTCAGGCCACGCTGCTTGCAGAATACAGAAGTTCTCTTGCCTCAAAGAACAGAGCCAACTGCCTGGCCTTACACTGCTTTTAGTGGGACTTTTTAAATGCCTGTAATGTGAATAAGTCAAAGACAGAACTAATGTTTGTATTATTAGGCTATGTGCCATTAATGTTTCTCGGGATCTCAAAATCCTTATTTTTGATGTACTAGCATCTGAAAACGATTGTACAATTCTCCAGAGACTTTCCTTGGATATTACTAGCAGATGTTAGGAAAAATAAAATCTGAAAATGGATAACAGTATTGATGAAACCCATCATAAAAATAAAATAAAATAAAATAAAGATGCCATTACCTTTGCATTGCTGTGTAGCTTGTGATGATGAAATGCAGCAGTTATTATGGAAGAAATGGACTTTTTGCATCCTCCAGCTATAATCTATTGCACATGATTAACACTGAGAATCTTTGCTAATTAGCTTTTATGGTCAAACAGATTTCATGAGGTTGGTTTCAAGGAAATCAAAATTAAACTCCTTATAGCTCTGAAAGATAGAATTATGGAATATGAACATATAGATAATCTTTACAAGCTAGAGGAAAATTATCATTGAGCAATGAAAACTACATAAAAAGACCCAGTGATATCTCAGGTATAGCAATGTAGTTTGTCTGGGAAGTGGTGAAGCTAGGATTTTATGAATAATATTAAAGTAGTATGTAGGAAACCCACGGTTATCTTTCATCTCATAATATGCAGTGGTAGAACTTCGTGTATTGATGCTGTGAATGCAAGAGGCCTACAGTCAATCAAAATAGGATGAAAAACTTTTTCCCCTTTGTTTATTCTTGTAAAATTAAAAATAAAAATAAAAATAAAAAGTGGGGGGATGTAATGGGCTAAATTTATCTCATGAGAGGAAACACTGCAAATCAAAATGAATAATTCCTGCCCTTGCCCCTTAACAGTTTTGTTCCTTCGTTTCCATTTGCATTGTTTTTGTTAGATCATCACATCTTCAGAACAAAAAACTACTGCCACTGACTTTATCCCACAGTTTTGCACTGCATCTTGGGGTGCCCTCATCCCAATCACAACCAATAGATTTCAGCCTCTCAGAAGATTTAGCAACCCAAGTGCTTTTGAAAACTCTATGTTTTGCTCATTGAATCTCGGATGTAAATGACAACCATTTAATTATTTTATGGAAAATAGGGGAGGTCTTAAGTTTTTTTAGATTTTTTTGACTACCTCCTAAAATCAAGACCTTTGCAGTAGACAGTGTATCACTGGGGATTGAAACATACAGCACCAAAAGATGTCATAACAGCTGTCATGAGACTTGACATTTTTCTGTATCATTGATCCCTGCAAGCAGTGATAACTTTATGTCCAAGAGATCCTTAAACAATTATGAGACATTAATTTCAGAGACATACACAGGAGAAGATCTTATAGGCTGGCTTTTTTTCAGGGTGGTTTCATATGAAAGCTTTATTCTTTTAGTTGTATTGTAAAGCCCTACAACAGAGATTTTTGCAGTTCTGGCATGTTTTACATATTTGAGATTCCCCAGATGCTGCTTTCTTTGGTCCCATTGTTAATGTTTGCCTAATTAAATAACAGGGTGAAGCAGAAGATGATTCTGCCCTAGGCTAGATTATTCCAGCTCTGAGAATCTGCAAAAATGTAGTGCTTTCCTGAAGCAGCACAGAATGACCATGAGATCCTAACATTTGAATCTTATTCTTTCATGCCAGGAATATGGGGTTTTAATTTTTTTTTTTTTTTAATACAGGTATACCTGGTCATACACATTACCAGTAACATCATTCAAAAGTAAATATATATATAATGGTAGAATCTTACCCGTTCAGAGAAGCACCAGACTGGAGGCATTTGGAGGCAGTAAGGTGTATATAGGTGATTTATGTTTTCTATGTGTGATACTTACCCCATTATAGACTAGATGGGACAGTCTCTCAGGACAAGCCTCCTGATCTCTTGGTTTGTTTTTTGACATTGCTAATATATACCTAATAAAAGTAAAAATTGTCTTAATTTCGAAATGCACCCTCTAAAGTATAAAGACGATATTTTAAATACACTGATGTATAGTACTCACTTTCTAAGTAAGACAACACTACATGTTAATAAACACATACAGTATAACACCGTATTGAGAGATGTGAGGCCTTGGAAATGCAACAAGGGGTTAAATTATGAAGTGACCCAGATGCACTCCATTAGTAAAAGAAAAAAGCCCTATTTCAAGTGGTGGGAAAAGTTTCTCTAGTGCCTGTAAAATAGGTTCCATTGCTCAGGAGAATTAATACAAGAAAAAGAACTGGCCCCGTTATATCATTAAGAAAATCCACTTCTTATTTACACGTTAGGATTAATTTTTACCGAGGCTTAAATGCTATAAACCCCTGTTGTGTGTCAGGGACTGTGACATTCTGTTACAGGTTAATTTCTTTCCTTGCAAATTAGAAAATAGTGTGACTTGCAAAACAGGGGAAAGAAAGGGGAAATATGCCAGGAGCTCTGTTTAGACTTTCTTTGCCTTTTGGCTTCTTCTTTCATTTTCTAGTCTGCTGCATTTCTTTTTTCAGTGATCTGGATGCTGGATGCCAATTTAAATTTCCAGTGCATTTAACATCCTACAATGCCAAGGGATCGAAAGGAGAATTAAGAATGCATACAGCATCCTTAAAAAAATAAAAATAAAAAATAAAAAGGAAGAAAAATGTTCTATTTTTCTCCACAATCCTTTCTATCTTTCCACCTCTCTGTGATTGCAGTGATAGCAGCATCCAGTAAACTACAGCCACATAAACCCAGTAGCATGTTTGTCTGGCAAAAGTGCATTTCTAACAGGAACTAGACAGGGCTCTCTCGTCACTTACGATCTGTAGAGGGCTCTTTCACAGATCAACAGAGTATAAGATTGCTTTCCTGGATATGAGCCACTGATGGACCCACACAGGCTAGTAACAGTCATGTAAGTCTTTTATCCTGTCTCAGCAGGGACGTCTTCCCCATGGGCAACACAAGAGTGTTTTCCTAGCAGCGGATTTAATGGTGGGGGGAAAGGGGATGGAAAGAAGATTAATGTTTCTGCCAGTTCCCCACAAGTTCACAGAAGATATTGGCTGGAGCAGCAGTGGCCCGACTCCGTCATCTTCCAGCCTTTTCTATGTACTTAGAGTGGCATGTTTTTAATCAAATGTGAAATACAGCTTTAGCAGGTCGAATGGATTAGCCTTCCCTGTAAGTAACTCTGCCTGCTTTAGTCAAGAGTGCAACTTTTTATTTTTATTTTTATTTTTATTTATTTATTTTAATGTTTCACACTTAAAGGTGTCGTCTTTCACTTTATCAATTTAATGTGTCTTTGGATTTTTGATTGTTAAAGGTGGGAACTGTTTAATAACCATACCCAACTGTGCTTCAAAGGGCACGTCGATGGAATGGGAAAGTAAGAAACTTCTTATCCAGTCTATCATGAAAGCTTGGGAAGGCTTGAAACGAGCAAGGGGTCATCTTCTCCTTTTTTTTTTTTTTTTTTAATATCAAGATTATAGCACTTGTAAATACTTGAGTTTTCCTTGGTTTGGGCTTTCAATTCTGCTTTCATTTAGAATGTTAATATCCTTGTATGAAAAAGCTAGAAAATCTGCTCATGACAATGTACAGGACTGATTTCCTTCCTCTAATACTAGTTGTTATTTATCAGCATCTCATCAGCTTACTGCTTTTGTACAGTACTGAAGTTATCCAGGAACTGGGGGGATTTTCAGTTGCCTCATTTCTGTGCCTCTGAATCAGCTGAGCCTCTAATAAAGTTAGGCTGTTCATATCAAACCATTCTTTAAAGTAATACGCTTTGAAAGCTGTTCTATCTGGTTAAATCCAAATGAAATAATAAACCTCGTACGGGTCACATCCTCAGGCTGCTGCAGAATGTTGCTCCACTGAAATAAATAGTTCAGGTGATTTCCATGTGCCAAGTTATTGACGTAAGTATTAGAAATAATTTTAAAAATAGTATGATTTTCAGAGTCACTGAATGCTTTTTGATATATTAACCACTGCTTTATTTCAGTGCAAAATACGGTTTGAAATGCTGTCAATTCTTGTAACACAGACTGTGAGAACATTTTTTTTTTCTTTTTGGTACTATTTGTACATTAGCTTTTACATTTCTTAGCCGTGTTTTAATTTGTTTAGACAAGTTTCTAGGGGCTTGATCATTTTGCTAAGTAAGATTATTAAAAAGGTTTAAAAACAAATTAATAAACAAACTGAAGGGGAAAAAATAGACAACACATTTAAAGCTGTTTTAACATGAATTCAGGGGATTTGAAGACTAAGAAGACAGAGCAGAAGAAAAATATATCCAAAGATTGATGGGCTAGATCAGGTCTCTGCAATGCTCTTAAGGCCAATTTAATTCTGTTTGCATTCAGGTAGATGGGAAATTTTAACTTTATTGTCAGTAGAAACCAACATTGACTTCTTTGAAGACCCCATCTCATTCAACCATCTTCTCATTATTGCTATTGTTGTGTTGGAAGTCCTCCTTGCAAGCTGTAGCAGTCAGCAATATGAGTGCAGACAGCAAAATGTTCAGCAGCTGAGATATCTCTGCAACTTCAGGCACTGGAGAACTGGATAACGTGGTAGTCAGACCACACACCGTTTGATTAAAAATGTGAGATCTAGTCCTTTAGTTTCTGCAAGGATCATCATCTAGTCATTGTAGTGTGACAGAGTTCATTACTTACCATAATAGATGTAGATACTTTTTTTTTTTTTTTTTTTTTTAAAAAATAAGCAGGGCCCAGTAGTGTCACAAAAGATGTTGGCAACAGATCTCTGAATCATATTCCCAACACACCTTGCTCATTCCCATCCTGTTCCTTTTCTATTCCTATGCCTGCCTGTCCATTAAGTAGGAATAAAATTCAAAGGGTGACTGGTGTCTTCTGTACTGTCTGTACTTTTTTTTTTTTTTTTTTTAATTTGAATGTTGGTTCAAGGCCATGTTTCAGCAAAGCGTGTCAGCATTTGTTTAAGTCTTGCTAACTTTAGAGACGAGTGCAGTGTTTTAAGAAACCAAGGCCTCTGAAGTTATGAGAGCGCAGTATAAATAATATCTCTTGTTTTATCTGATTAGTGATGGGCTATTGCTTTTTAAAGCAAGTCCCTTCATTTATCACCATCTGAGGACCGATTTGGATAGTCAGTGGACAGAAAACAAGGCAGGAATCTGTTGGAAAAATCATTTGGCTCATGTAGTCCTTTCTAAATATACCTCTCTGATCAAAGCGTGGAGTCGCTTTTGTAAGTCCTATCCAAAACAGATACTAGATGAAGAATATACTGAAACCTTCAGATTTTTGACTGTGCCTTTTCAAAGGCATGCCATCCTGAATGTAGCATCATGTGATGCTGTTTGAACTGAGCAAACATTTTTGCCTTCAACTTCTTTCTCCTACATTTGTGCCACTCTACAAAAGTAATTGCATATACAGCTTTAAAAAATAAAGAAAAAAAAAGCATCGTCAATTAAAATACTGAGGATTTTTGAAAGCTGCTGGAGAAAAGTGGTTGCATGTCTTAGAAGTATTTTTTATTTATTTATAGCAACTTCTGGGCATAAATAAACATAAATTGTTTCAGGGTTTTGTAGTACATTCATAAACATAAGGGTCCTTGTAAGACCTAGCAGTTGAAATGGTATCCTTCTAAAATGACAGTTAATAAAAGCTATTTTTGATTTAGGTACTAACTGGTTTATATCGTAACAATGTCTTTCAGGTGATTCCTATTGTTTTGGGGAGAGAGGCAGGCATAGGCACTGGAAGAATATGACCAAAAGCTGGTAAATCTTCCCCAGCCTGTTAATTGAACATTCAAATTTCATTGCATTGCTCTTCCACAGTTGTGGCTTTCTAAAACGAACTTGCTTGCTGCTCTGAGGATGCAAACAGAAGGATAGGGCTGTGCAGAGGCATGGGGCTTGCCCATGCATGATGTAAGAGAGGGGCCAGGGAAGCTGGAGCTCAAGCAGCACTAAATAATGTGCTCATTTGCAAAGGGATGCGGGGGGCTTATAGAGACAGAATTAATTATTCAAATCTCTTTCTTCAAAACACTACCTGTTTCAAAGATGCTTTGTATGAGTTTGACATGAAGCTGCCCTACAAAGAAGTCGCAGATCTGAGACCTGAGTCAGGCACGTATGTTATTAGCAGCTTGACCATGCGTGTGTGCACTCACCTGGTGGAATCTGGGAGCCTGTTTCTGAGAGATGCTGTCAGGATCGTAGCCTGGAGAGACCAACATAGTGCATGAAGTCAGCATGTACGGGGGAAAGTAAAACTTGACCGAGTCAGGCATAATACTACAGAACTGCTCCCCTACTAGCTAGTTTTTAAAATATGAAGTTTAAGGATTTTGTAAGCTATAGGAACTTCATTGTGTTATTTTTATCAGAATGCAGAGATGTAGTGAATAAATGCAGCTGATTTTCACAGAATCACAGAGTGGCTGAGGTTAGAAGGGACCTCTGGAAGTTATCTGGTCCAAGTCCACTGCTCACCTTGAGCATGTCCATTTTTCTGGAACTCTACTCTGTCGAGGCTGGATTTACTCCTAAACTACCTCCAATAATCTGCAGTAACTATTCTCTGGTGTGGCTTTTCTTTTTTATTTTTTTTGCAGCTCCTTAATTGGGGTTCATGCTTCAGAGACCTATTTTTAGAGCTATAGTGAACATCAGACCTTGCAGTAGAGATGGGTTTGTAACAGACCAAAGGCCAAATTGTTATTTCTAATGCTGGCTTTATTCTTTGCCCTGCACAGTGATGCTCCTCATGTCTGGAGCACAGATAAAAATGAGATATTGATGACTTTCAGACTCCAAAACCCTTTTGCTTGTCTAGAATGCAGTTATATAAGTGGCAGTAAGTGATGCCTGAATGAGATTAATATGGGCTGCCTTGCTCCTCATTGCTACAGGTTGGATGAAAAGATCTACGGAATGACTATTGAAAGCATTAAGTAATTAGGATGGGTAGCAATAAGAGGAGACTGACTAGATTTTTTTTTCTTTAACTTCATGAAAATCCAAAGTAATGAATAGTTTCATTATATAAACCATCAGGTGTGATGATGCGTTATAAATACTATTCTTATTTCATTTAAGAATAGCTTCAAAATGTAATGCATGTTCTCAATCTGAGTTTAAGCAATCAGAGAATATTTAGTGATACAGATTTACAGCCTAAATGTTTAGGTTCAGCTAAATTAGTAAAACTGAAAAAAAAAAAAAAAAAAAAAAAAAATGGGTTTGTGCAGTTTGAAAGCAATATAATCTACAAAATAACAATAGTGTACAGAAAGCAGCTCAGCCTTTGCTTATAGGATCATGGTTTTGTACTGGTTAGGTTTTGGGGCAAGATCTGTTCTCCATCTTACACCTCTGTAAACTGACAGTGATTTCATTAGTGCCATTGTACTTAATCTGCGTAATTCAAATAAGAATTGAGACCCCAGAGGTTGAGAAGCACAATGTCAAATTGCAATAACTATGAAGTCAATCACTGTATAATTTCCCTTAGGTTTCATGGATAGTGAAGTCTCTGGATACCTTGGGAAACTTTGAAGTAGTGGGGGAACATAAATTCAAGGGGTTGTGTTCAGGAACTGAGGTTTTAGGGAGGGAGATGAGGTTTTGCTTGTTAGTTCATTTTTTATTTTTCCAGAGAAGGTGAAAAGATTACATCGATTACATTGCTGTAATTGATGTGTGGCAGCCCATTTACTGCCAAATAAAACACGTCAGAAGAAAAAGCCCTGCTCCTTTCTTGCAAGTATAATATTAAAATCTATTGAACTTAAATAAATCCATTGAATTTCACTGAGGAAGAATCACTTGTTTGAAAAGTTACCTAAGCTGACACTAACTGTGTGCTGGGAAATGAAGCTACAGAACCACATTGTGATCTCATTTATACTGATGTAATTAAGGAAGATTGTGGGTCCTTTGGTCTTTGAGGTGATTCCTGTGCATGAGTAGGGCCAATGGGGGCTGCACTAATAAAACTAATATATCCCAGAAAATCGCTGACACTGGTGTTAAGCTGCTGTGTGGTAAGAGTAAAGCTGATCAACACATAAAGCATCCAGTACACATTTTTCTCAGGAGGTTGTTCACATGCACTTGTAATATGCACATGAGTGTGGGAATGAGGGGGGTGATTATCTTTTGCATTAATATCTTTTTATCTCTCCCTGGAATATAAAGCAGATGGAGGAAAGAATTTACACCTATGTTCAGTTCCTTGCATACTATGTATGCAGCACAGAGGGTAGATGTTTATGAGTGGGAACAGGGCCCATATATAATATATCTCAGTGTTGACAAGGGTTTTCTGCTTTGGCGTGCTCAAACACTCACAGGACTCACAGGAAAGCCTAAGCACAGGACTTTGCCATATGACCCCAAATTGTGCTGGTGCCCTTCCTAGGAGTAAGCTCATTCAAGCCAACATGAAATATAGCCCAGTAACCTTGTCCCTGCTGCAGATGGAGCAGAAAAGGTGGCCTCCCTTTCTTCTTGCAAGCTATTCAGCTCTGCAAAGAGGAATCTGGGGTGTTGTGCTGCCAGCTGCTCCTGCCGCAGGTGCAGCCAAGGATGCTGCGGGGGAAGGACTCCAAATGAGGCCAGAGAGAGAGGATTAGGAGAAATATCTGCTGGGTTTGCCATGTGGGGCATCTGGTGTCACCAGTCCCTTTTTGCTTTTATGCCCCTTGGGGCTCCATAAGAAATCCAATGTATTACATTTTTAATAATAATAATAATAATAATAAACAAAAAAACACCACCAACAAAAAAAATAAACAGTATATGTCTGTGGTTCTTCTATCCAGAGCAGCATTCTGATAGCCACCTCATCCTTGACTTCTCCATTGAGGCTAAAGCAGTTTCCCCTTTTCTTAATAATAATAACTGTAACAATAACAACAACAATAAAAAGTAATACCATCATTTAAATTATTAAAAGATTTAAATAATTTTGATAAAAGCGTGGCAACATGGCACACAGTTCCTGCAAAATCCTTTTGAAATGCCCAGTATTTCAGAAGTAACCACTAACTACTGCTGCCCAATTTGGGCCTGATTTTTCAGATCTTCTGAGTGATTGCTGCTTTCATTGATCTTCAACAGGAGTGGATGGTCAGAGCATCTGAAAATCTGTGAGGCAGGCAGATAAATGATGATGAACCAGAGTGCGGAAAGAAAATGCTTTGTTTGATATTGCTAATTGTTTTGTTTTGGCAATTAAGTATTTTTTGAAGCAAGTGATTGATTTGGTAGGAGATGAAAAGGGATTAAGTGTGACCCACTGAAACTCATTTCTAGCCCTAGCTGCTTATTACGAAATTAGTTTTTGTTTCAGAATAAAACACACAGACAGACTTGGTGGTATGGAAACTATCAATTAGCTGGATATACAGAGAAGTCCCTTTCTGTAAGATGTCATCTTCTTATGTGACAATCTTCTAAATATATTCTTTTGAGAGATTTAATTATTTGGTGATGTTTTTAAAGTAGCACAGATAAGGAAAATAAATGAATTGTGATGAAAAACAACTGAAAACATTTGTTTACTCATTCATTTTCACAAAACATATCCTGAATTGCTTCTTTTGGCAATTTTAAAATAATGCTGCTGGTTTGGCCAAGGGGCATGTAATCTGTCAATAATTGTTTAATACTGTTACCATGAAGTATAGATTTAGTGCCTTTGAGTTAAAATAATAATAATACCATATTGTTTACTTCATGTTTTCCCCAACTGACGAGCAATTACTATGAAACTAGGTGGTAGGCAGACTCAAGCAGCGAAGTCTTTTTGTTATGTGATCATCACGCGGACAGCATGAACTTAAGAAGACTTTATGTATTATTTTGGGCATCTTCTTTCCAGGCCTTTTCTGCAGGATATGCCAGGATGAAATACTGCCTGGTATACCTCCAAAAATACGGGGCTTAATTTTCCACACAAAACAAAATTTACCAAAAAAATCCATAGGAATGATGGTATATTCCAAATACCTGTATGATTAAAAAAAAAAACTTAGGATCCAAAAATTTTGGATCTATTCTTTGGAAACATTTCACAAATGTGTTTCACGGAGGGTTCAGCAGGGTGGGTTGCCCCGTACACCAGGTGGATCCCCAGCTGTAGCTTTGTAGAGGATCTTTCTTTGTAGCTGGAGCTCTCAGTGCAGAGAGGAACAGCCGAAAAGCAGATAGAGGAGGAGGCAATGAAGAAAGAATAGAGAGGAAGGGAACAGGGCTCTTAACAGTACAGCTTGATTTGATGTTTTGCCTGAATCTGCAGAAGTGTAAATATTTGACTGCAGTTTGGGTGCTTTTTTTATTCCCCTTCAGGTAGAGTATTTGTTTACACAGCATTGAATTTCCTCCTTCCTCTCTACTGTGCCTTCACTCCAAGAGTCAAAAACTACAGCTCTTTGGCAAGGGCTTAAAGATGATAACAGGAGTAAGTGGGAACTCTGGTTGCTCTTGAAATTGCATAAATCTTTCCCCTTTTACTAAAGGCTCCTGTAGGAAACGGCATTTAAGCTTTGACCTCCCCCCTTTCCCCCTTTTTTTTTTTCTTTTTTTTTGCAGCCTCACCCCAGCAAGAGTCCAAATGAGTCTGGGAAGTCTAGTTAAAAAAAAACATCAGATTTTAAATACAAAAATACAAATATCCAGGTTTCAAATTGTTGCTCAGGTGAGACCAGCCGTACAATGTGGAGGGCAATTCAGGAGCTAATGCTGGAAGTCTTGTGCTTGACTGCTGGACTCCATTCTTCTGAACTTATGAACAAGCATTTCACACTAGAGTCAACAAAAGAGGCTTGTTGCCCCAGAAAAAACATGACTGTTTCCCTACATGTAGGAATCATGTTCACGATTTGCTGTTTCAGCCAGGCACAGTTGCCTCCAGCATATGCCATTGTACATGCACATGGCAGGACTGCTGAAATGCAGTCATATTGGAAGTTCTTTGGAAAAACAAGAGAGTGAAACCATAGGCTTCTATTTATGTTTTTTGTTTATAGAGCTGCAGCAAACAACCAAACATGTTCTTTCAGGTGTGTATATGTGAAGACATTTGGTTATGAAGCTTGTCTGATGTTATATGAAGGTTGTTTTTAAATGCCAAAAAAAAAAAAAAAAAAAAAAGACAAATTCATAAGCAAGAACACGCTTGGTTCATATCCCATTTCTGGGATCTGGTGTAACAAAATAATCACAAAGGAGATTTAACACTGTAGCAACTCTGGCATTAAAAATCTCCCTCTTTTGACTGACTTTGCTGAAGTAAAGTATTTAGTTGTAAGATTTAAGAGTAGCTTAATTTAAGCATATTGAAACCTGATGATGGAGTGAAACAGCTTTTCCTAATGAGTACCGTGTTCCCAAGATATAGAAGACAACTTACAATTTTTTTCTTAATGAAAATGGAATAGCAAGGAATTAGGTTTCATCGGCACTTCTGTTTCAAAAGTGCTAATGCAAGAAGTGAATCAGTAAAGAAAGTACAGATTTTTTTGTCATGCAGAAAAAACTTGCTGAACCCTTAACAACTGACAATGGCTGATTTTCACATTGCTAACAGTTTTCTCTGTGTGTTTTATTATGAAATTATTTGACACTTAAACTCCTTAATAAAATTATCAGGTTTAAAAGATTATCAGGTTTAAAAGACCAGCATGGGAGATTGTGGAAGATGTCATGCTGTCATCTGTGCTTGTTTCCCTTAAAAGATTTAATCTTATTTATATTGATTTATGAGAAAAGAAAGAAGGTCTTTTCTAGAAAAGCCTGCAAACACCTGGCAAGTAGTTGTTCAAACTCATGGCATCTCCAGGGTGGTAGGTACCATCTAGGTACCATCTAGCTTGACTTAACACACAACAAGTGATTCAAGAGAGTAATATGCCTTTAAATTACACAAGACTGGCAAAATCCACTCATTTGTGTGGCAGGAAGAAGGTTTGTGTTGAAGAGTGTAGTAGAGCAATGGGAACAAATGGAAATTATTTGGGGATGGAATTTCTGGCACCTAAAAATACTTTCTTGAGATCAACTGTAGACGTCTCAAATTTTAGGAGGATTTGTAAAGTTATATTTGGCTTTGTTGTCATAGGGTCAACTATCCATGAAAGAAAATTCTCCATCTGTGGAAACAGCAATCTTTGAAAACCGTATTTAATGGCCCTTGCTTTTTCAGACTGAATTAATCCTTTGGGTAGTAATGTCATTCTCCTTTCTGTTCACCCATCTCGATCCTTGGGAATGATTTCAGACTATTTGAAGAACTGAATCCAACTTCTCTAACATTGACATATTTGATACTTCATGATGTTATGTAAGTGCTGCCTGGAAAATAGTATGCAGCTAGACTGAAATATGGACAGTGTGGGTTCCTGCTAGCTGGAATACCTAAAAAAATTGTTAAATTTAGAATTTTGTTCCCTTATGCTTAATAGAGCTCCACTTTAAGTTAGGGAAAATTGGTTTCATTTTCTCTTCCTACCATTAATAGCTATTAGAGTTGAAAAAGGCTTTAAACATATCATTAAAGTACACTTAAGTAACTTGCAATTGACAATTAACTCAGCATGGTAATACATTATCATAACATTTTCTTTTGATAGATTTGTCTCCTAAAAGATACAATGAAAGACAAAGGATGCTTTTGTAAGACCCATATTGAAGTCATTTCTGTTCTAATTGTTTATATCTTCTGTATTTTGTCAGTAAATGTGTTCCATCATATCAATTCAAAAAAAAAAAAACATTGGTGTTTTACAGGGGCCAGTTGTGATGGATTGTGTTGAGGGGTGCCTGGGTTTTGTTGGTTGATTTCCAAATTCAGATCCGGATTCAAGTCGTTTGTGGCTTTTAGCTTTTATTAAAATCCTCTCCAAGAGAAGTCATGATAGGTTCTGGGAGACAACCTTTGATTAGCAACATTTCAGCATAACATACCACGTTGTGTCTTTCAAGGCAACAGTAAAATACAGTCCTGCTCTTAACCTGCAAGCACGGTGAGTCCTGTCTTTTAAGAGAGAATTGACAGTGAGCGCATGTGCATGCAGCCTCTCGGCAGGGTGACCAATGACTGCCACTTCCCAACGCTGAGTCTGAACGTTTCTATGACAATAGCAACACCGATGACATTCTCTGTTCTTTGCACAGCCAATGGGCATTGACCTTATCCTGTCAAAGCATGTAAAAAGCGATGTGGGCAACATTGGCTTTGTGAAAATTGGACACATTTATCTAGGACGTTTCACCACATTATCATATACTGATTTGTGGAAGTGTAGCTAAAATAGCTGCTGTATTGTAAGTTTTTGCAGTGAAGCTAGAAATGCAACAAAGGCAACTGTAGTCTGAGTGAATGTTCCCCTAATGCTTTAAAAGCAAAACCACCAGTGCCAGGCATGCAAAATCCCATCAGTTCTATGCCCCAGATCTTTTCCTCTCCTGTTTTCTTGTAAATCCACTCTCAAACATATTGGTTTGGAAATTGTACATCTTAGGGCTCTGCAGCCTGGCACTCCGAGCAGTTTGTTTTATTTTGAACATGTTTTGCCATGCTTAAATCTGCAGAACTTAAAGAAATCAAACTGTTTGCATGCATTCTGCTGAAGTCAATAGCAGGATAGTATTCAAGCGTAATATTTCCTAGCTCCCTCTCTTCCCTTTCCTCCTCAGTCATTTCTTGAAAATTCCTTCATAATAACCTTATCCAAACCATAAATATGAAAGTCAAATAAGCCCAAAGGAGATTTATCATCCTCTGACTCGGCACTCCTTTTATGATTAATAATGACATTGATTCCTTTAGAAATGAAACAAAAATTAATTTAAAGGTTCTGATTGGTTTTAGTATTAGGTAAACTTAACATATTGAATGAGCGTAAAACAATTATCAGTCTTATTAACAAAATTAGCTACAGCAAATTTACCAGAAGGAAACTGTTGCTATTTAGCTCCCTAATTATGTCGGTATTCTTTGTGACCAAATGATATAATGAAAATAATTTGATCTACTGGTGCTGCATAGAGAATTTCCTAAGAGCAGCTGTATATCATAATCTGTTTTGAACGTATGTTTTCCTACTATTCTGTTTCAGAAAGTAGAGGTCAAGGGCTTCAAAGAACTTCTTAGTGAAGTGAAGTTGAACTATACTGGGCAGAATATGAAATAGATTCTTTACTATTATAAAATGTTAGATAACCCTTTCCTTGAGGCCAGAATCCCTTGACTTCTCCAACTGATTTGTGGTGTCTGAATTGCAGGCTCTGGAAAAACATGGGATGTCTTTTATTCTGTCTGGCATGGAGGCCAAGAACTGAGCTTTCGGTGATTGCTGTTGCCTGCATATTTCCTTGCACCATGCTTCTATCCAGGCACTTAAAACTTGGCAACTTCTTCTTCTCAGCCCTGAGAGTTCATGCAGCAGAGAGCAGTTGGACGCCCCCTAGCCATGGGTATTTTAGCCTGGAGGGACAGCTACTGGGACAGCCTTGAATGTCACCCAAGCACTGAAGTTAGTCAAAACTTGGGTTTTGGGTGCCAGCTTTCATCTATTCTGTGTATCATGGTCATAGGTTAGCAGTGCAGTGGGGTAGAAACAATGAGAGCTGATGAAACAAATGAGAGAAGTCGTATGTGGTCTTGGAAAACTTCTTGCCACCACTGGCATTTCTGTACATCCATCCCAGCAAACATTTAAATGATGGGGTCTCAGAGTATTTCCTTCGCACTAGACCTATCACACCCTAGCTCCATCCTGACATCCTGACTTTGTCAGGATAGAACCCTTGTGTTAAGTGTTCTCATTTCTTTCTTCCATTTTCCATCTCTCTTCCCTGGGTCGCCATCAGTGGGCAATTTGGGATTAGACACATTTCCTAGCACAATATCTGTAACTGCTGTTTGGGTAAAACAGCACCATTTGCAGGTAAGATCTTTCCCTCTCTCCGTCCTGGTGTAGCTTTATGAACTGGAAATAAGAAGATAAAGACATTTTGGTACAGTAAGAAATCTGCAGAGCTTGGATGATCTGTGTATTGTAATGTTGTCTTAGATTGTAACAATGAACTTCAACATGATCAGCTCTAATATTAAAGTACATCAATGAGTGAATGGTAAAGCTCCTGTGGAATAGAACCCCTCTGAGCACATCCCCTGGCTGCTTGATTAACTCCCAAGAAGATGCTCTGAACTACACAACTTGCTTTCTACACACACACTACAACTTTCCATCTTTATGCTTTGTATCCTCTGGGGAACATTTTTACTTTTGTTTCATTATTTAAAGCAAACCTAATATTAATGATGGGGCTGCTGTGCATTAAAGCACTGTGCTACCAATTCACATCAGCTCATATCTTTTGGTGAGGCTTTCTGCATAATTTATGTCCAATGGAGCGTATGCTGACAAGAATTTGAGGTTTTAACCATGTTTACTGCTGCTTGCAATAATTAGATCACTTCACACTGAAGCTACTAAACAAGTATAGCAAGGTGGGCCTCTGAGTAACTGTTAAATTTGCAGTCTTCTTTGTAACTGGTCAAACATAAAGAACTTGAAATATGTTCTGTAGCCTGTTCTTTATATAGCATCTACAGAAGACCTAAATACTTTAAGTAAGATACGTGAGTGCCATCAGATGGACCAAGACAAGACCTAGCAAGGAAAAATCATGTCCAAATGACAGGGTTTGCCCAATTCTGCCTGTATCTCTTGAGTGTGTAAAATTTTCTATGGCATTTCTCAAAAGAGTTGTGTAAGAGCCGTGTTGGACCCCTGAAGAAGTTCCAGACATCAGGAGATCACAATTTGTTGACAATTTTAACACTTCTAAACATGAGTGGAGTAGAAAAGGCTTTAAATGAGAAATCAAACCCACACGTGTGCTTCTGTTAACCTCTGGTTTGGCGCATTTCAAATCGCTACACACATTTCTATGTGCTGTTCCTTCAGCCGCGCTCTGGCACCTGGATGAAAGTGTATACCAATTTATATGCCTCAACTGCCCTGAAATAAAAATATGGTGTGCATGGTGTCAATGGAGAACAACCCAGAAGGCACGTACTCCAAATGCAGTGTAGAAAAATGATTAGAGGGAAAAAAATCAACAACAACAAAAAACTCACATGTACATATTTCCTAAAATCTAGTATTGTAAGTGGAAAAGAAAGACATTTTTTTCATCGTGATGGATTATGTTAAAATGATAAGAAAGATAAGAAATTCAGACTCATGCAGACATCCAAAGAGAGTTCACAGACAGCAGCAGTAATATCTTCAACTTCTTGCACAGATAAACCACAGAAACACTCTGTCCTCTGCTTTGAAAAACATTTTCCACAGTCACTTTTTCTTGTGGCTCCTTCTCACCTTCAGGTTCTGTCATCTAATGTTTGATATCTCAGCCATAGTGGAAGGCTTTTATATTCAGAGTGGCTCTATCCATTCTTTCACAGCACTAAAGGTTTCAGGTAGCAGAATGTGAGCCTTCATATAGTTTATATATCCACATATATATATAGTTTATATATCCACAATTACTGTGAGAGGTGATGTTTTCCATCTAATCGAGTTCTGTAGCTGGGGGTGTGGAGAAGGACAATCAAGCACAGCAAAAATTTGTCTTCTTCACAAGTTAGGAGGAGTCAAGCTGGATCAAGTGACCCCACGTCATCAAGTCAGGCTTTTTTGAGCGATGTGGTTGCTAACCTCTGCCACACAGACGAGACTTTAAATTACCGTTCCCTACAGATCTGAGGGAAGGAAGAGTTTCCCAGACAATTGAAGCATTAAGTCTGGGTGCTCTTTGCCACATGCCATAGAGCTCTTCTGATTCACTGATTGTCACTTGTTTCTTTCCTGAATTTGACAATACCTACTCTTGTTTTGACAGCATTCATAGCAGCTCACCTTATTTCACTTCAGATATTTTAAAATAACGTGTGGGAGGTGGACACTTGCTAAGGTGCCCTTTTACATGGGAATGTGTGTTGGGTTGTCCCTGAGGTGACAAAAGAGGTGTAACCTTCTCCTAGATATCAGGCTGCTTGATTTTGGATGCCATTTCTGAAAGACGGATGTTCACTGGCATATACTACAGATTTCAGAAAAGGCATCCAAAATCAAGCAATCTGTTGTATATACCACTGAACCTCCATCTTTCATGTATATTGGAGTATGCAGCCTGCAAGGGAAGCCATGATTTGGTTTTGCATCACTGATACAAAGTGATTAAGAAAAACATAGTTTCTGCATATGTTACTCCTGCACTTCATTTCCTCAGTCATATCTACAAGTGAAATGCATTCAAATGCCAAAAATATGTAGCACTTCTAAAGCTGATTGTTATTAATATTGTTCTGTTTGGGGTTTCTTAGCTGTAAACCTTTTTGAAGTGCCTAGTGAACAGCCAGAGGAGCAGCTTGGGGGGGGGGAGACAACTTTGAAATACATAGAGCAGAAGCTTTAATCTCGAGTTGTGACTGACATCAAACAAAAGTGCAAAAATCTGCCTTTGTTCTTGAGCACAAAGGGTGTGTTTGTTGTTTGTTCAGGGTAAGTGAAAGGCCCCCATGAAGTCCCACTGAAGATGTTTAATGAATCTGGCAGCCTCCAAGCTTTCTCTCCTACAGAGTAATCCTAACGACAGACCCATCACACGTAATTTAACAGCATGTGACACGACAGTCTCTGCTCAGGAGAGACTTTGGAAGGATAATACTTTTATTACTCAACAGCACAAGCCCCTTAGGGTCAGCGTTGTGGAGCAGAGCTCATGGTGGTGGTGGTCACATTTTCACCTCAGAATTGAGAAATTTACATTGTCAGGTATCTGTTATAAGGCTTTTTTAAGATAGACTTTGAACTTGTGTTTAAAACTGGGTGAATTGTGCTGTCATTATTATGTAGTGTGGGTGGCCTGGATTTTGGCAGCCTCAGCTTGTAGTAGAAGTCAAAGTCAATAATATCTAAGAAAGGAGCTATGCTACCAAAATCAGGCCAAACAGGGTCATGGCTGTTACAGACGGAAGGAAGAAATAGAATCAATTAATAGTGGAATGATAAAGGAAAATACTATTAAAAAGAAAAAAAAAAAAAAAAGAAACACTTCTTAGGAATTAGGTCATTTTAGGCTTACCATGTCTGTATATGTCTTTTTTTTTTTTTTTTTTTTTTTTTTTATCAGTTCATCCTACTTGGTCAGTCTTTGGATGACTAGAATAGGAATGACAGTGGTGAGAGTCTTCAGCCTCCTTGTCCTCTCTATGGTCTAACCCTTATGGCCTTTCACATTGTGGATTTTGGACTGTTTGTTGTCAGATCTCATGTTCTGTTGCTGGGGTAAGGACATTTTGGGTGGCTGGGAGCATGTGGAGTTTGTGCCTTTTTGTTCTGACCATCTGTTGTCCATGAATGGGGCAGAAAAATCCTCTCCAAGCTTGATTGCTCAGGTGGGAGTGCTATCTGAATGCATTGCTCTTCTCTCAGCTAAATCTGTTTTCAGCTCTGTTTCATGCTGCATGCATAATTTTGATCAATTCATGTTTCTGTGTCACAGATTTTTCTGTAAAATGGGCATAATCTTCTTTACCTACTTCGGGATAAAGTATAGAGGGGAGTATGACTGCTGACTTCAGCAGCTCCTCCAGGGACTGCTGAAGAGCTGAGCACTACATGCTGTTGCATTTGATCCCCATGCCAAGTGCCAAACAGAGCTCCAGTAAAACCATCATACATCAGGTGTGATGGCTGGGATTCAGCTTCGGTGCCCAAACACTGATACCCAGGAACACAATACCCTGCCCCTTTCCATGAGCTTCTCTGCAAGGTATCACAGAAAAAATTCCTTGTTCTCTTTTGAATTGCAAGAATATTGTGGGATCTATCTAAAATAGCAGTCCCTGTTTCCCTCCCTACTTCCCCCACCCCTTATCAAGTCAGACGTCCAAAATCAAGTGCCTGTGTACTCTGCTGACAAGCACAAGGGGATTAGGGAGTGACGGGTTTAACAAAACTGGCTCAAGATTTTGTAAAATGCATCTTGGAGCTTGAGCTCCGAACGAGCCATAAAATTCCTCCCACGAGGTCGAAGTGAGGTTTCTGCAAGACTGGATCAGAACATAATAATGCTTTTTTAGGTTATTTTTTCTTGCTTTCTAAAAGGTGCTACAAAAAACATCTGATTTTTGAAGATGCCACGAGACTAACAATGACTTAATGCAAACATTGTGTAAAAATCACAAATGTGTTTTACCACCAGCAAAAAGAACTGATTTCTGGGCTGTATGCAAACCATTTGGGGCAATTAGCATGTAATTTAATTTGCATTAATCAGCACAAGGTCAGCAAGAAATTAACTTTAGGTGTAGATTTTACATATAACAGCATATGAGAAGAAGGGAAGAACTGCTTTTACAGGGTGTTAATTTGGAGTTAAGTGCACTCAGCAAATTTTGCAGGGTTTGGCCTTGCAGAAGACAGATGAATGATGTGGATTTGAGAACACCGAAAGTACAGAACAATGTGGAGAGTTACCAAGCATTTAATGTCACAATATGTAAACGCTTTAACAGATTTCTTGACACTTGTAAGCATCAAAGCGCAGGTTTTGCTGACGTTTCTGGCACATTGCTCGTGTTGAAGGGCTGCGTCCAGCTGAACGTGGATGGGGTCCCGCAAGGCTGTGGGCACTGACCATGTATTACAGCAAACAATTCAGGATGTCCCAAAAGCATGGGCCTTTGTGCAGCTCCACAATCACCTCACTGAGCTCTGAAACGGGAGGAATCTGTGCAAATGACTTATTTCCTTGTGCACCCCTTTCACTCCCCGGCTTTTTCCTCTGCTGCCCTTTCATTTCAAAAAGCCTTCTGTGGCCCCAGGAACCTTTGTTTGGTGCTAGCAACATGGCAAGCATTGAAAGAAATCTACTGCTGGAGACTTAGAAACTGCATTTGGCAATTGGTATCTGATCATCTAGTTGTGGAAAATGAGAAGCCAACGAGTCTGCTGGTGTTTGGTTGTGGGGAAGAGAGAGATAAATAATATGTTGGTGCTCTCATGCTTTTTTATTTGAATGAAAAGTATTTATCAGTTGTAGGGCATGGAAATTGTTTGAAAGAGTCTCTTCTGTTACCTGTTTTTCTCCAGGGGTAACATGAAGGCACTCTGGAAGTGCCACATGTGCATCTTTGCCATGCCAATGTTAGAAAGAAGTGTGAGCAGTACTGCACAACCCTTTTCCAGAGAGAACATCATTGCCAGGCCTGCACCCGTAACCCAAATATTCTTGTGGAAGCAGGATCTGTGGACAAGATAGACGTGGAGACCTGTCATCCAGTTATTGATGGTGCTTAACTGAGATGCTAAGGTTGACACTAGTCCACCTGCACTTCTCATGTAGTCAGAGAGCTCCTTGGTGAGTTGAACTGGAAATATTGGGGGGGTGGAATGCATCTTTTTTTGTTCACTGTGGAGGAAGCCAAGAATGACTACTTTCTTGGGCTTCTCTGTTAAGTTTCCAAAGTTAAGTAGGATTGATCAGGCCAAAGCATGTCTGGAGGAACCAGCTATAGGAAGAGTTCAGTCATGCAAAGTGTGCTCACCTTGGGACTCAGAATTAGGATCCAATTTGTTCATGTTCGTGAGCTGGGATCAGACCTTTATCAGATAGCTTGGTTTAGCTTAAGCCTTCCTCCCTCTGTGGCTTAGGATATACATGTATCTTCCACTAAAATGTTCAAGCTGGTGGAAACACTCTGCCTTCCACAGGAAAGAGCTTTTTGCAAGTGGATCTGTGCTACTTCTTATGCTGCCTCCATTAACTTAGAAAGATTTTGGTTTTAAGCAATGCTTTCCCTGGTTAGTTATCTCACTACTAAAATATATGTATTTCATTTTAAATGCATATGTCAGACTAATAAAAGCAAACTCAAACTTGATACCTTTTGAGGAATTTTAAAGGAATCGTTTAGCCCAGAACCTCAGTTTAGCCAGGTTTTACATCACAGAGTTTCAAATGACTCCATCTACAGGGTATTTTCACAGGTTCTGATTTATTTCTTCCTCCCCACAAATTAATGTCCTAACTCTGATCCAGAGTCCCTATAAAACTGTGAATCTGGGGACTAGAATCACTAAAAAATCACTAACCATTTTTTAACATTTTGCACAAAGTAGTCAAGTGTTGGATGACATGAGAAAGGTCAAAAAATGTATTCTGTAGTAAATCTAAGTGAAGATTTATATTCCAGCTCTTTCCTTTTAATCAATGCTAATAGACTTTTAAAGAAAAAAAAAAAAGAGAGAGAGAGAGAGAGAAGAGTATCCTCTGTATATACAATATTAGGTAGAGAATTTAAAATGTTAAAGTGGCATGATTTTTTTATTGTGCAATAAAGTTAATTAGGGAGGGTAAAAGCTTCTGAAATAAGTGTTTATACTAATTTATTTACAAAATAATAAAAATATTTTGTAGCTGTTTATTTTATTTTTATGGCAACTGTATAGAAATTGATCCATTTCATTCTCTTTGGAGACTATATAAAAGAAAATATGTAATCTGTAAATACTCTTTCTTCAAAGTCTCACTCAGCATTATTAGGTAGTGAATCAAGAGTTCTCAACCAATATTTACAACTAAAGATCGCTTCGCCTAATTCAAACTATAATACTTGCAGTGGCTCTCCCTTCCATACGGGACAATGATACCTTTACAGGCAAATTCATGGATGATGAGTTGTTCTAATAAGCCTACATTTCACTTTGGACTGTGTAGGAGTAAGGTTCACTTATCACATCACATTCACAGATAAAGGTTCTCTTGGTAGATGCATCCACTCATCTAGATACAAAATCCAAGAAATTAAACCTCCACTTCATTTTCCCTTGTACATCATTCTCCTGAATGTTGTTCTGTCTTCCGATGCCTTGTTTTTAAATATCCATAGTCATTTCTAATGTTGGATACATTTCATAGATACGTGAAACAGTCCTTCTGCATAGACCACCATAAGATCATTTTAAAATAGGCTTGATAGAATTATTAAATGCGTGTGATTTTTTTAGTTGTAATTTAAGAGGATAAATAGACATTAAATTCTCATCTGTAATTATTAATATTGTTTGCATTCATTCATGCATGTCCGTATACACAGCTTATATATTTGTATATATTGTGAAAGTTCACATTCTTTAGATTGTGCCCATAAGAACACAATGTCTTTGATTTTCCACATGACACATCTGAAAGTGATTATCTTGGCATTGCTGCAAGTATGAAATAAAAATATTCTTGTTTAGACAGAGCAGGTTCTACTTATACCTTAAATAGACTTTAAATTAAAGCAGAAAATAAATGATTCTATAAGCAGCTGTGTTCTTTCTCTCTCCTTCTCTCAGATCTGCTGCTCTGTTGCCTTCCCTGTTTCTCTTTGCTCTTTTGATCAGCTTTCTCCTCCTTCCCCTTAGTTGCTGGCCAGATGTTCTCATGACATGTAGATCTTTCCAACTGAATTATTTGCTTTGTAGAGTAGCCATGTCTGCAGTCACAACCTGGCCAGTTGTAAGTTGTTTCAAGTGATGTATTGCCTTAAAAAACAAACAAAACAAAAAAACAACCCTCTGATGTGTGTTTATGTGTTAGAATCTGTGATTTGCATACACTGCAATTTTTGCCCCTTCCTTGTTGAGGGTGGGGGAAGCACCAGAGCATGTAATTCAAGTAAATAGGGGATTTTGTTCCTTCTGGTTCCCCTGTCTTCCAGATGCTGAGATGCTCTGTGTCAGCGCTGTTGAATGCTAGAGGGAGGCAGCACATACCTTTTCTATTGGAGAGAGGCTGTGGATACCAGTCTTGCTTATGCTTTAAAGGGGAAACTTTTTATTTTGCTGCTGTCCAAATATTAATCTTCAGCATTTACACAACATTTTGAACTTTTGTGGTTTCTGTCTGTGATATTTTATTTTCATGATGCTCCTTGGATGCTCCCAGGTGGAAAAAGTAAGACTAGAAAAGACTTGTTGCATCATCCAGACTGACCTGCATTTTGTAGGTCTGTAAGTAATTGCTACCCCCATGACTCAGAAAGGAAACCTAGGTATATAATCTAAAAGATCTGCCAAAACAGACAAAAGAAGGTGCTAGCAAATGTTAGACTGTTTTTATTGCATGTCTAAAAAAAAAAAAAAAAAAAAAGGACAAAAAAAAGAAAACACTATGATTTGCTGCATCTTTACTATATGAGCTTGAAAATAATTTTCCTTTTCCTGTACACCATGATGACACCCCCAGGTACTGTGGCTATGATTAACACACACTCAAATACAGTTAGTATTTGTCCTGAAGACACCATGGAGTGCACACATGCAGCTGCCCCTACAATTGATCAGTATGGTTTTACCATGAAATTATATGAAGATACATACTGGTGAGAAATGGTGTCTCTGTATCTTGGGTTATCATACCCTAAAACAGGGAAGAAACTTATCAACCTGTGTGTACATAGTACAACTAGCAAATGCAGGACTCCAGTACCATGTATGTGGTCAGTGATCTGATAAAATGTCAAACTGCTGAAGTCTGCAACCAAATTTTGTCTCCCTTATACAGCTATCTTAAAGGCTGTATAAACAAAAGAAAAAAAAAAAAAAAAAAAAAAAAAAAAAAAGGCAAAAAAAAAAAAGAAAACTGAGACAAACACATGATAATTTGTTCTAGATTAAAACAAGCAAAAACCTCAAGAGCAGAGGTGAAGCCTAATGAGACATAACCCATGGAGTTATAGCCCCTTTCTTGCTGCTCACATTCACCAGTGAAGCTGTCCAGTTACATTCAGCAACTTCTAACAACCTAAGAGCAGTAGGTGATGAGTTGCTCATTTTGCTAGGAGATTTTAAGAGGAGACACCTGCCTGCTTTCCTAAAGCACACTGGAAAGACCCTACGTGCTCCACTTCTGAAGCTGAAGGTGATGTTCTTTCTGCTTCAGAATTTACATGGGTGTAGCTTATCGGTCTGCTTCAGACCTGGAAGTCCTTCTTAGCTCCAGATTGAGTGTTGGAGGTGTCTTGAAGACAGGTTACATCCAGATCTAGAAGTGGCAAACGTGCTCAGGATGTCAGGGTAGTCACAGCACAGGGCCGTGTGTCCTGCCTGGTGATGCTGAAGCAGAAACATGAGATTTCTCACCTTCGTTTTTGGCATGTAGGTGGATTCATATTGCCTAATGTATGTATTTAAAAGTTGGGTATCTCCTCCCCTTGTAGTCAACAGAGAGAGATGCTAATACTCTTTAGGATAACCAATCTCTCTGCACTGACAATAAGATGACCCTAGATGACTAGCTTAGACTAATTGCTCAGCTTCAATGGTGGGATTTAACCATCTAGAACAGTAAAATGCTATCAGATTAGAAGAGGAGGTTTTCATACAAAACAACTGATTTGAGCATAAATAACCACATAGAACAACAGATAACCAGGACGTAGACTCCTCCTGTGAGAAGTATTTGTGTGACTCTCAACAATACACTGTTTTAAATGGCTCTTAGTGTCCTGTATATTTATTGTCACAGTGCACTATGCAATTCATTGGGTTTTTCCGTTTTAAGAATGTAGATGTGAGCAAGAGGTTAATTGGCTTGCATAAGATCTGACACAAGGACATGTGGTGAAATGGGAAAATGAATCACGGCTTTCTATTGCTCTCATGATTGCATTCATGGTTTTTGGACATTTGTGATTTTTGGGCAGTTGTCCTGGACTTTTGTCCACCATTTTTCTTCCATGAAATATAGTTTGTTGCTTGGTTGGCAGTATTGCTTGCTTAGTGTAGCAAAAAATAAAATAAAATAAAATAAAAAATAAAAAATAAAAATAAAATAAATACTATGATGTTTTGGACTTCTGAATACTTTAAAAATTCTGTAGACAAAAGTGTCAGAGCACTCTGAAGTAGAAGAAGAGAGCAGAAGACAGTTTTTTAATTGATATAAATCATTGATATTACTACTCATTGCCACTGAAGTTTTCATCATCTTCTCTCTGTAAATGGGACCTTTCAAGGTTTTGCAATCCTGCATAGTTAGTTCAGCAAATTCATAGACCCTGTGTACAGGGCTCGGGTTTACTTTAAATACAAGGCAACAAAACTATTAAACTTCCAATGTCCACCACTGCATGTAATTTGTGTAGAACATTCTGCAATATATATATACCAGTTATGAATCTACAATCAATTTTAGTGTTAAATTTTGAATTTAAACTTCACAGCTGGACTTTCATCTTGAAAGAAGCCAGATAGCCCTGTGCATCTGGTTTAATCTTCTCTTAAGCCATATTATTTTAAAGGCACTCCTGCTTAGTACATCTTACAATTGAAAAATAATACTCATATTCCTTCTCGTCCTCAGCAGCTCTGATCCCTCTGCAGATGTTGCTCTGTCAGACGTTTCATTATGTGTGATAGAAAACATAGGTTCTTTTTGTCTCTCTGTGTTACTGCTTTGTGGATTTTATTTTATTTTATTTTTCTTTATTTATTCCTTTGGCCATAGATGAGTCCTTCCTTAATACTTCACTTTATTTCCTATTGCTGCTGCTCCGCCGTCTTTCTAAGTACAGAAACGATGGAGAACTTGCAATTGCACGGAGCTGCCCAACAGAAGCCCATTGATTCCCCACCAAAGGGCTCTGTGGGTGCCATTCTACTCCAGCCTGAAAAGAAATCTTTGTTCCCTCAGCTGGTAGTGTCTTAAGATGCCGATACTTGCCATATTTTTGGAAAACTGTAGCAGTTTATCAGGTTGTTTGACACTTCCCATTCAGCTGTATATTCTTGAGCATACTCTGGTATTTGCCTCCGCTCATACATCAGTCTCATGAGCATGAGACTGGTCTGGAGCAGCCCAGGCATCACAGTGAGTTACGCCGCTCAAAAGTCATTCGAAGACAAACAGCGAAGGAGGAGGAATCTGGAGTGCTGGTGCCCACGCCTGAAATGGTAGCAATGGATTTAGTATTTGGGGCAGGAGTTATGGGATTTGTCATGTTGGTTTAGTATTTTCCTGGACGCCTTCCATGACTGTTCAGATATTTTTAGCATGAAGTACAAGCTATGTTGTCTCAGCTGACCTTGGAACATGACATTTTAACATGGCATTGGTTTGAATTGCTAATCATTAAAATGATTTATTATTTTTTATTACAAGAGCAACTAGAATCCCAGTCATGTTTTGCAGATGAAAAGGGAAGCAAATTGAAACCCGTCTTCTCTTGACTTGCAGTTCTTCATGATATCCATGTTTCCCCAACTACTGTCTTCATCTCTTTCTCTCTACATCATTACAAGTAGATTAGACTTCATTTTGTTTTTGTCGCTTGTCTTTTGGTCATTTGATAAATATCATATCAGAATGACTGAAACTAATCCCAAGGTCTCACAGTGCTAAATGAGAAGCGTAGAACAAAAGGATCGTTTCTGCTGCAATTTATGACCTTAATAGAGGTTTACAGCTGCTATCTGGAAGGCAAGAAGTTGCTACCAGTATATTTATACTGGTGATTGCTCCCTCTTTGCCTTCATTCCCAAGCTCATGTTTATCAGAAAGATCAAGCCCCTAAATGCGAAGTTCTGTTCAGGAAATAGAAGTGTTAGCACTGCATCAGGATATCACAGCAGTATATTTTAAGACACCGGCATATAGTGTAGGAAAGAAGTTCAGACCAACCATGGATATAGCTGGAAGTCTATGAAAGTTTGGATTCAAGGTTTGAGGTCCAGATCTATTTCAGGCTTAGTGTATTTGAATCCTACTGGGCTCTTTGAGTAGCTTTCATTTTTCGATGACTGTGTTCATCGAGTTTTGCATGTGCCTACGTGAACAGGACCTCAGAGAAAATGACAATCATTGTTAAGATGTATTTTACTTCGCCAGTGATGCAGAGAAGCCTTTGGCTGAAAAAAGCGTCAAGGTCTTGTTGACATTTTAAGCACCAACTCAAGCATCTGATGTAGATTTAAAACAAACAAAAATGAAAGAAAGCAAACAAACAACAACAACAAAAAAAAAAGAAAAGGAAAAAACAAACAAACAAACAAACAAAAAAAAAACAAAAAAAACCCACCGCCAACTATCTTCCTGCCCCCAAAGTAGTTGCATTCACCGCTAGAAACTGAAACCAAGATGTGAAAATAAACCTCTCTTTGACTACCCTGGCAACTGGAAGCCCACGACCAATTTCTACAAATCACATGGTGGATCTCTGAATTAAGGCCCAAAAGACTGTTTCCTTGAAATCAGAGTCATGCTATAGTTCCTTTCATACATCGGAAGTGAGTAAATCATTGAATAATGCAGCCCCTTTCCTGTCTGTGAGAACTCTGCCAAACCAAGTGCAGGGGACTGGGTTCAAACAAACTCAGTGTCTTGCTAAAGCAACGTAGAGGGTTTGTGTTTTGCAGGGGTTAAAATTGCCCAGATAAGCGGAAAACTTGCAGAAGATCCCAGGTGCCTGCATTAATACTCCCCAGTCACTCTGATGTGAGCTGGCAGGTCCCATAAAGCCACTCAGCCTTGAACAGGGAAGAGAAGGAGGCAGGGAACAAGAGCTCCAGCTGCAACTCCAAAGCCCCAGAAAGAGCCTCTAACCCAATTCCCTTCAAGTGCACAAGCCCTGCGAGCCGCAGCATCTGTTTGCCACTGTATTCACCGAATTCACAGGGCAAACAAAAGATCCATATCAAGCATGCATCCTTCCGGGGGGGGGGGGGTTGGGGGGGAGCCTCCCCTCCTTCACCCATATATTCTTCCCTGTTGTCTTTCAGTTTTTTGTTTGTTTGTTGTTTGGTTGGTTTTTTTTTTTGTTTGTTTTGTTTTTTGGGGGGGGGGAGATGTCACTATTTTTTTTTTTCTTGATGGTAATTAAGAGAGCTAACACCAGCTAGGCTAGAGTGAACGCAAACAAGACCCCTATAGGCAGCACAGTGCATTAATGTAAAATATGCCCAGACAACATAACTTGTCAGAGAGGATTATTTCTGCTTAGTGAATCTGCAGGGGCCCCTTTGCTCCACCACTCAGCGTCTGCCTAGAGAGAGAAAGAGAGAAAGAGTAGCCATTAGTGAGTAGCTACTGTGGCATTGATGTTTGAGCGCACTTCTGAACTGGCTTTTGTTGAGAATATCGGTGCAGAAAGCATGCGCTGTCCCAAATCCGCTGTTACTATGAGAAATGAGGAGCTGCTTTTAAGGTATGTTGTCTCCTTTGTTTTAACGCGTGCTTTCGAGTTGCCTGGGCCCGCTGCAACTATAACCGTGCTGGGTATTAAGTAGTTTCCCTATTTAAAGGAAAAGACAGGCATTGCTGCGTGCAAGGAGCGTTTCACTAGTTAGAATCGCACATTTCATATCTGATGACAAATGTACGGAGAGGGCAAGAAGACAAAATGAAATAATATATTTATATCTGTTTTTCCTAAATGAGAGCTGGTATTTCTTTTATCACCTCCTTTGCAATGTTTCTGCCTGCTTCATTATTATGCACTGGGCATGGAATAAGCATGGAAAAAGCTCAGGGAGACTCCATATTAGAGCTAGTGCCCTAAATACCACTTTAATTTTCACTTAGCCTATGTAAATAGTTATTAATGCTCTACCTCGTCCTCGCCACTTGAAGATGTTTTAAAAATATGTAAATACTCCCATATGTGGGATTACACATATATTCTTAATGCTCCAGGGTTTAGCGGGGGGCCAGCATCGACTACTCTTTTCAGAGACACACACACGCAGACACACGCACACAGGCACACACACACACACACACACACACACTCACATGGAATTATGCTGGAATTGGCACCCTGCTTTGAAAAATGTAGTCTTTTGTTTATTTGCTAGCAGACGTCGTAGCGTTGAATACATCTTTTGGTCTGACAATGGGACAGCTGAACAATGGTGCTGTCAAACTAGCTTAATGTATGTCTGGCGGTGGGGTGGGTTTTGTTATTGTTTTTGTTTTTGTTTTTTTCTTTTCTCAGCCCCTTTTTCATTTCCCTTAATCTTTTTGTATATGCGGTAGAATATGAAGTCCATTGGCTAATTTGTGAAGGTTGTTTCATTTGAGATCCACTGCTAATAGTGCAGGGAGGGGGAGGTTTGCATCTGACAATTATGTCCATTGCATTAAGTTGGAGATTTATTGCTAGGAACCTCTCCTTTAACTGTGGAGAGAAAACTTATTGATTCTGAAAGCTTACAATACTGCTGTCAATCTGGCAAATACACAGTTGCCAAATGTGCCCTTGCATGATTTTATGCCTGATCATATCAACTTTAACTGCTGTTTTGAAGATACTGTTTCTAATTTTGTTTAGGTAATGAAAATGCAATAAAAATGATAAATCAGATCTCAAAGTGGGAGCCCATGCTACTTTCCCTTTTTATAATCCAGCTATTAGCATATTTTAAGGTCAGGCAGAATAATTTACCTGGATGATTCCTATTCCTATCCCAAAATCTAACAAATTATTCATATGACATTTCATGAATTATCTATCTATTTAGACAGCCATAGTTTAGGATTAGAACAGTTAACGATTTTTGTTTTGCATTTCGAAAAATGCTCACGTACATTATGCATTATGAAAAGAAACTGTTACAAAGCTATTTAAAATTTTTTAGTTGTTTCTTGGACAACAGCTTATGTCTCAAATAAAATGAATTGTCATCAGTTGTGGAGTTTCTGAAGCTGCTTAAAGTCTTTAAGTTGTTTACATGTTAAGTAAATACATCACTTTTAGCAATAATTGTAATAATTCTCTGAGAGAACAGGTGAATAGTTATCAGTATGGTTTATTTTTTGCTTGGGTCAATTAATTTTAAGGGTTTCATGATTTTTTTTTCCAACTGGATTCCAGTGCTTGATGTATACAGGTTCAGGGAGCTATAAGACCCCTTAATTTAATATATATATATATATATATATATAGTGAAGATTTATTGGTGGGGTTCAGAGCTTTCTAAAGCATGTATTTTCAACAAAAAAAAAATGTTTTGTGGGGAGACTCTTGAATGCTTTCTATGCTTTTTTGCATTTTTTTCTATTGTTGTTTCATCTCCTTCCCTTGTGTGTTGAGGTGGTATAAATCAATACAAAAGAGTTTACATGAACAAAAAGGTAATATCGCATAAAATAGTCTTGAAGCCTAGAGGTTATGGATTATCAGGTAGTGCTTGCATGCTGTGTGTTGTGCATAAACAAGAAGAGAGAAAGGATGGTGTTTAATATAATGGGACCATGCAATAATTCACTTTCTTGGGAGAACTTCTCTCGAGCCAAAAATTAACTAGTTCTCAACTGCTCTCGGATGCCAGAACTGGGCTGTGTTATGCTTTACCAAGTTATCCGCCTGTAGCCCGTGCTTTCTAGCAGCCGCTGCCCTTTGTGAGTGGCAGCCAAGTGAATACCTCGCTCCCGCTGACATGGAAATGCCCCGCTGGTGGCTGCCCAGAGCAGGGTGGGTGCCACTCCTGTAGCAGACACCCAGAGCCACCTTGGCAGCACAGCCACCCTCCACTTGTAAGGACTGTTCAATACTAAAACTCTTTCCTAAGCGCTCTTCTCACAGGTGAGTTCATACTAAACTTATAGTAGCTCCTATGCTTTCAGATGAAATGCTGCATAAAATACATACAATACAGGTTTGTGTCTTGGATTGCCAATTACTTTGTTCTTTTCCAAAGGTATTTGCTGACATTCCATTCACATCAAAGACTAATTTTTTGAATTATTCTGGGTGAATCCTCCTCCAAATATATATATATATATATATATTTCTATGCATATTTACTGAAATATTGCTTTTTGAGCCATAACAATTATTATTAACATCAAAGAGGGTGAAGCAAATCTGTAACATAAGCTATTCCGTAGCATGCTTGAACAGAAGTACCAGCTTTTGAGAGGCTATAGGTTCAGAGCTCTCATGCATTAACATCACAGGTGTCCTTAGCGTTACCTGTGCTGAATCTCACCCAGTCACAAAGCAATGTGGTGCCTAGCAGTTGTCAAACTTGGCAACATCTGTTTCTATAACAGTGCTAAGAGAGCTCATTCAGACTCTGCATGAGTTGTTATTTGTTCTTGCAATGACCAGATGTAATGCCAAAAAGAAATACTGTCCTCGGTTGTACCTGGCAGAGCAAGGTGCTAAGCTGGGACCCAGCTTCCCATTCTGCCATAGGGAATGGGAGTGAATTGTATTTATTTATTAGCCTGGAGTCTTTGTCTGTATTTTTTTTCCAGATTCATGGAGCACAATCTTTAACATCAACATGTTAATATTCTCTTTGTTAAATGAGAATAAAACTGAAGTGTTTCTGTTATCAAATTTAAGTATATAAGATTGCAAACTATACCTTTGGGGCTGAAAAACAAAGGAGAGCATTCAATTAATATTCATATCTAGAAGTTTTACTGCAAGTGTAGATTGTGCTTGAATACTTAAGAAGTCATTCAGGAGTGAATCAATACTAATTATTGTAATCAGGAGGGTTAATTAGCTGAAGATGCCGCTGATGGAAAGTTCACTGCTTACAGCCCTGAAAACACCTAAGTTGATGAAATCTGAAAGCAAGATGTCGAGGAGGACTTTATATAGAGAGAAAGGCTTGGCTTTCCTTTGACAGTTGAAGAGCTGGTTGTTCCAAGGGGGAAGCATGGCTTGTACTTTGTGTTTTGCATGATATTAATTTGGGGAGTATTAGATGATGCAACTAAATCTGTCTTGATTATATTTTGTGGTAGTTTCTCATTAAATGCAAGTACCATTTTGGATAACCTGTACTGTCTCTGCAGCATTCATTTACAGATTACCATAAATTAATATGGATAGTCTTGTGCATTTGAAATCTTGTTTCAGTACTGCTATTGGAAAGAGTTTTTATTTTTTATGTTTAACCATTTGTGTGCAGGCATGGGGTCTTTGCATGTTCTGTGTACTGCCTATGGAATATGCAGGTTTCCATCATCTGTGTGTATCCCTTATGTGTGCACGTAAGTTTAAACATTTGTGCATTGTGGCTGTTTATTTCTATAGTCCTGTGCCCCCAGAACTCCCACTCAGCTTCTATCTACAAAAAAAAAAAAAAAAAAAAAAAAAAGTATTCAACTACACATAATTCAGAAAACAGTTATTGAACAAGCAGTTCATGAAATATAAGGCAGATTATAAGGGATAAAGACTGAAAAGATACAACAGAAAACCATTTTCTTCTCCCTTAATTAGAGCACTTGTGCTTCTTAAAGTGAGCGTTACTGAATTCAGGAAAATCTAGCTATGTCAAATCTTTTCTCACAAGTGAATTGTGGCAAGCTTTCTTCTTTCATGCTAGCTAGTTGTTTTTGTGTTTCTTTTCTTTCTTTTTTCCCCCTTTCCCTCTAGTTATATCTATTTAGGGTATAACCAAGATAAATGTCTGGATGTTTATTTGAGCGCACTGTAGAAAAAAAAAAAAAAAATCTCTCTCTCTTTCACACACACACTCATGTAAAGCCCCTGAAGTAAAGTGATGTTTTTAGAAGAAAGAAATTCTGTTTCAAAACATATCCTTCTTCACTCTCTAATGACATTAGAGATTATCACGTGCAGGTGCTATTTATCTTTGCAACTGCTTCCCTATGACTGTTTTACTGCTTCCAACACATTTACTTGTATGTCAGCCGTATAAAAGGTAACTGAAAATGGCAGCTGTTGAGAAAGCATGTCGCCATGCCTGGAATGACATGCATTATCAGGGCAGCAGGAGTTGCTGGCTCCACAGCCCATTTCGACTTGACCTGCCGAATGATTGGCTGCCTGGGATAGTGATGAATCGCTGGAGTTTATGAAACAGGACTGCTGGCATCCTCACAGAGGAAATAAAAACTGGATTTTTCCTCTAACACTCTCGTCATGGCAAAAATACAGCTTTTTTGTTGTTGTTGTTTGTTTTGCTTTTGTATTTTTTCGCCCTGCAGCGGAAGCAAATACAGCAATTTAATTCGCTTTTATACTGGGCTTGGCAAGTTAATGATGCACAGAAGGTTAACTCTCTTTATGGGATAGAAGGGGGCAGGAGTGAATGTCTAGGTAGGATTTTTTTTGCAAATTTGGGGTAAATCTTGATCTGGACCCTAATTTTTTCATCTTTCACTCTGGTCTTGAGATTCACATAGTGTGAGTAGTAACAAGCTCAAGCAGGATGCAAAAAGGATTTTAGCTGTTCTCACTCACAACTTTATTCTCTCTGCTGTCCTAAGGATCAGTGACCATTTCATGGGCTAATATCAGCCAGATACATCTTCAGGGTTTCTCAAATAATGGCTAAATTGACATTTCTGGAAAGCATCGACTCTCAAATTTGCACTCACTTTCTAGGTGGTTCATGAAATTATATTATGCATTAAGACCACATTACTGGATTAGGTTCTTAGGAGTCAGTGCTTGTAGAAAAGTATCGTGGTCTGTAAACCTGCCAATGCACTGACAAGGCTGACACAGTGTGGATCACAAGCTGCCCTGCAAAATGCAGCCAAGTAAAAATGATCCTCGTATTTCAATTAAAACACCCAACATTGTGTTGGGAGGGTGGAGAGCAGAGAAAATTACGTGCTTCTCTGTCCATGCAGCGAAGTTGGTGGCTGATGTGCTAGCCCATGTCCCTTCTTCTGGTAGAATAACCTAATTTTAGGTTAACTCTCTCTGATTCAGAGGAATAGGATTACCAATGAAATTGCTTAGGAAGTTTTAAATATGGCACTTATATAAAGATAATGCTTTCTGCCATTACATTAGAGAAGGTTTTTCTCGAGTCTTACGCATTGCTGCCTAAGCTTTTCTCCACTAGTTCTGAAAAGCAATTTGCATGCTCACATTCGCTATTAGACTTCTTCACCTTCCTCCGAATAATTCAGCAGTGGCTGCTGCTAGATGCCGGATGCCAGAGGGGCTGCCTCACTCTTGTTATTTAAGGCACAGCCTTCTGATGTCCCTGCAAGGTTTCTGAAACAAAGGGCAAACTTTTGCCGCGTGGGGAGAGGTGGCGTTGGGAACTGTTGCACGTGCCCTTGGGTGCACGAGGGGGAAATGCTGTCCTTGCTCTGGAGTTCCCATGGCAGCAAATCAGCAGGTCATCTTCAAGAGCAGCCTTTGAGGATGCCAGACAGCAGTCTGTCACAGGCAGAGGGCTGGAGGGAAAAAAAAAAAAAAAAAAAAAAAAAAAAAAAAAAAAAAAAAAGAAGAAAATCAGAGAGAGGATGTGGGAATTTACTATCCCTTTTAGACAAATAGAGGAGTGAAGAGAAAAGCAAGGGCACCCTGACGTAGATCATCTAGAAATTGAACCTTGCAAGTGTAGATAGCTGCAGATGATGTGATAGCTGTGCTGTGGAGTGAATTTAAGATTCAAATCCTGCACCTGCTCTCCCTGGAAGATGCAGGTCAGCATCTGAAGAATTGAGGCCCTCTAGAAAGGAAATGGTGAATTATCAGAAAACTTAAATTCTTGGAGACCCTATTTTCAACTGTAATAATCTCTTGGTTTCATTTTCCTTTTCTTCTGCCTAAAAAAAAAATATCTATTTTCAGCTAAAATGTGAGGAAGAAGCTCACTCTAAAGCTTGAGAATTTGTCTGCATCATTTCAGCCCACATTTAATTTTAATGAGAGGGTTATATAACCCCCTTTAAAAATAACAAAACACTAACAGAACTGCATCGGCAACATCAGGTGTTCTGCAGTGCTGCTCAGATGAATCATACGGAGATTTGTCTGTGTACGGCTGATGAACATACATTTAACTTAGTTAACCCCCATGCCTGAACATAGAAATCCAAAGTGACCAAATTTTTTTCTAAAGAACCGTTTTCACAAAAGGATGCCAAACTTGTTGCCTGCCCTAGGAACCTCGTGGTTTCATCATCTTGCATTATTAAATAGATGTAAAAGTTCCAGATGAATTATTGTGACTCTACTGAAGGGAATCATTTTATGTTAAAAACTGAGCTGGTTTAAATGTCTTGCTTCAGAACAGGAAGCCAATGTTCCTATGTGTTGCACTGAGCCCCAAATCTCTGACATTGTTAAGAACATCCCATTTAACAGGCAGCTCTGGGAGTAATAAACATTTGACTTTATAAATGTTCCTTTTGGAGAGGGAACTCAGAGAGGAAAAATTGAATCAGTGGTTGTGAACCTGAACACCTTGGTTTGGATTCAGTCTTTGACTTTGGTATGTCCCCGAGCCAGTGGTTGCTGGAAAATGGAAGGGGTGACAGTACACTTACCCTACTCATACTCTTTCACTTTGCATCCATTAGAAGGCATTATCAGAGATGGGAGCGTGGACTACATGGACCTTTTGAAATCACCTATGTGGCAATACTGACAGTATTTATGAGGAAAAAAAAAAAAAAAAAAGAAAGAAAAAGAAAAGAGAAAAAAAACAGGCATGGTTGAGTTTTCTGCATGTCTGAATGTCAGTTGCTGTAGGAGCCTTTTCTTTCCTTCCTTCATGTCTGAGGTTTAATGGGTTCTGTCTGCAGGAAATAATGATGTCAAACAAAGCCAGTTACTTTACATATTATCAGGGCGATTGTTTGTCATTTCTGAGGACTGAGATGTGTGCTAGGCACTTCACAAACAAATGAAAAAAAGACCTTAAAGATGTTGCAAATTGAGCGTAAGGTGAGAGCCAATTGTTGGCAGTGAAAAGGGAGGTAAAACACGTGGCAGAAGTGAATGGGAAGGAAGATGGAGGTTAATGTTACAAAGATTGTGCAGTTAGTCAGAAGTGTGATGCAGCGGGTTAATTTAGATACCATAATAAACCTCTCAGATTTGTTCACATTTTGTTTTAAAAATAACTCTATTTTTGGCTTCCTGTCTCTTTTGATGTTCCTTATCCATCCTCTTGCCTTGCTGGTGCCTTGTTATAATTTCACACCTGCATTTGCCTATCTCTTTTGGAGTGGGTGCTGCCCCCAGCATTGCCTCCTGATCCAGCCTTTTGCTTTGCCCAGCCCGTGCTCACCACCAGCTTCCCTGATCCCGTGTCTCTCACAACAACCAGCCCCATGAGCTAGGCAAAAACCTGCAGGAATGTCAACGTGATGATAAAATGAGGGAGTTGCTCTTGAGCATTGTGAGAATGGAGCTCCACACATATGAGCACCAAATGTGTGATCCCCCCATCACGTCATACAAGATTATAGTTCATCATGTGAAGATGCTATAATAGCCAAATCCAACAATATTAAGTTGCCACTGTAGGTTGTTCTTCTAGGGTTGTCGGGAAAGGTGGCTTTTTTGGCCACAGTGTGAGATCAAAATCAGATCTGCCCAAGCATGCAGAACCTCTATTTCTTTCCTTGTTCAATTGTGGTTGGTGCTGGAATCAGTCATCAGGTGAGATGATAAACTAGTTCATAAAATATAAAAGAAAAAAGAAAAAAAAAAAAAAAAAAAGGAAAAAAGTCAATACCTGTTGTCTAGTTGCAAGAGGACTAGGCTGAAAAAAGCCTTGGTCTTGTGTACATACGCACAAGGCGCTACACAAAGGCAACACCTACAGATCAATAGCGCTGCTCTTCTATAGGGCTGTAAATAAATAACAGGACGATGAGGCTCAGTCCTGCAGATATTTACTTGTTGCTATTTACACGTGTGCCACGGAGAGCCCGACTGGAGCAAATGGTACCAACCAGCTGCTGCTGGCATCACCTTTGCTCAGCACCAGCACTGGGCAGGATCAGACCTGCTGGCATGACTGACCATCCCAAGTATTTGGGTGCTGTTAATGAAGTTGGGTGTTCCTCCAAACTTTTTAAAAAGCCCTCTTTAACATAGAGTTTCTGCCTTGTGCCACAAAATCCTGCTTAATTGTTTCAGGAAAGATTATTACCCGCAAAATGGAACAAAGGCCTCATACCCACAGTATGATGAAATCACCTCTTCAGAGGGATAAAATAGCCAAAAAAAAAAAAAAAAAAAAAAAAGTGAGTGGGAAGTTTTACTATAGCAACCAAGTTTACATAATATCAGTGTGCTTCAAGTGAAAGCTCTAGAAATGCTTAATTTGAGGTGCCTTTCTACAGGGCTAATTTGAAATGACGTTTATTTCTGAAAATTACTGATTAGTTTCAAGAGCCTGTAGAGCTGGGGGGAAACCTCACAAGCAACTCAGATTTCTGTACTTAACATTCATTGATAAGTTCTAACCAATAATTTAATTTTTCCTTTTAGAAGGCTTTTATTATTTGCAAACTGTTGTATTTCTCAAACCATGATAAAGCGAAGGCTGTTATGTATTTGGTTTGTTTCAGGTGAGAACATACAGCAAATAAAAAATCCTTACTAAAAGGTTAAAGCTTCATAACGCAAAACTTTATTCCAATGCCAGAACGGGCAAAGACGGAATTGTTACAAATAATCAAAATCTTCACAAATAGTAAAATGGTGCAGAATTGGGTCCGTTACTTTGGCCACTCAAAGAAATTTCTGCTTTTTGCTTTAATTGCTTTATGCTTTTACACCACTGTGCAGTTCTGCCCGGACACTTTGTGCAGCTTGTGCTTATGCGTTTTTCTTTTCTTTCCCTCTTCCCCCCCCCATTTCTTGACCCTGCAGAAGTTAAGCTGATAGGCTTCCCGGCTCACTGCTGGGCAGGTAGGCTCATGTCCCACCACACAAAACAAGATGCTCTATTTTCTGCTATTAGCCATGCTTCTCCTTTCCAGCTCATGGTTTGCCTGCAAGGTTATTTCTTTGTGAAAGATAGTGAACACCTCATTTGCATTCACTAGCACTATCTAGACCAGATTTCTTTTTCCCCCTCACATTAGTGCAAGATCCTGAGTGATTCTACTGGAGTCATTTGAGCCTGCTCCAAATTTACACCACCGCCACTGAGCTCTGATTCTGCCTCCTCTGCGAGAAACTTGCTTTGATGCCAGAGATAAGCTGAATCCAGAGCATGTTCATTGGCTTAGGGGGGAATAAAGCAGAGGATTTGAACTCTCTTCGTGCTGCCTTGGAGGCTCGGTAGAGAGTGAAGTCACTCGGAAACTTTCCCTTGAAGTGATTCCAACAGCAGCATTTCCTTGGTGCAATACTAGGAGGCATGCTGATTAAAAGAATGGCAATTAAGGAAGGGGTGAGGAGCGGGTCCGGAGAAGGGAGGAGAGGTGAGCTGGATTTGGCTGCGGTACCTGAAGGGGAAGGGGTGCCTGCTTTGTCACTCACTGGATGAGGACAGGCAATGATGTCAGGGTGAGATCATACGCTTTGGAGTGACCTGGCATAACCTTTGTCTTTCTCCAACCCTACCTTTTTCGCGTGGGCTTTTCTGCTCTGAGGAGGTGTTCGTTTTCAAAGACTGGGTTGTTTTGAGAACTGCAGCTAGCACTCTGGGTTTGAAAAGCTGATTGAACGGTGACTAATCTGCAAATAGGAGGTGGAAATGCTTTATCTGCCTTGTTAGATGTGTAGAGAAACTGAGGCACTGAGAGTAAAAGGTGCAACCATGGGACGAGAGGGGTCTGGGCCTCTGAAATGAGGGGAGGTTGGCGAGGAGGCAGCAATTATAGCTGGAATAGGATTAAAACCCCAGAAGTGCTGATTCCAAATTCCAGGTTCCTTCCTCAAAACTGCCATATGCTCCACCAGCTGAAAATGTTTAATATTGGTGGACAGTGGTAGCACAGCAATAATGCAACTCCGCTAAGCTCCTGTTTACCTCTACTGTCTGATTTATGCTGTGAAAATTAATGCAGCTTCATTTGCTATTCCCCCTCCCCATTTCCCTCCGTACTGTAGGAATGGACCAAAGCTTTCATTTTCTACCTCAGCAGTGTTCCTTCATTTTTAATAAAAGTTGCTATTTTGTGCCGGTCAGGAAACTGGCATTACCATTACAAATAACAGAGCCAAGACTGTAACAGTGTGCGAAACATGCAAATTTTTTTTTGTTTTTCTTTTTCACTGCTTGCCCTCTGCATTCAAGAGTTAATTCATACGTAGGCACTACATAATTTATGTTTGAGAACCATATTATTTGAATGCAGTTTCTCCCTATAAACTTTCCTCGAGTCATATCTCAGTATCTTTTATAGGCTGGGTTCCTTTTTGCATTTGACCCTGTTCCTGCCTCTAACTTTTAAATGGCAAAAGCAAATGTGCTTTGAAAAGTGTGTTACACTGTAGTTGTTAAATAAAGCAATAACCTATGCACTTGTAATGCTTTCTCTATGACCTACTTACATACTACTTCACCCTCCTTATAGTATGATTAAAAGCTGCTTTGAATCCACTATTCCCTCAAGGGATTTGAGGCTAGAATTTAACAAACTGCTGAGAAGGCTTAAGTCAGTAAGAGGGCTTCCCTACAGCTTCTTCCAGCTAATTCACATGTAATTAAAAGGAAAATAAATATTTCAAAAGAACATACGTTTTAATGAAGCATTTTTAAGCACTTACACCTTGTGAAATGGAGCAAATTTATGAAGATCTCACAATCTCATGCTCGGATTTTTAGCAAAATTATTTGTGATGCTCCCTGCCCCCCAGTCGGTTCCATTCTATGCAAAGTGTGAATTTACTTTTCAGTCAGGTGCAGTGGGACTTGAAAAGTGGCTGGTGAAACTGAAGTGCCTCAGATTTAGCACGTACCAAGGAAATGATGATGGAGAGGTATGGATCCAGCCACACAGGGTGAAGTGAGGGTGGAGACTTCTTACTTAAAAGAATATCCTCATCCTCAGTGAGCTGCCTGCATTTCTTCCGAGCTAAAACCTGCCCCTTCTGCAGTGGCAAGATTTTGAAATTGAAAGTTAATCCAACTCTGCTCTGGGCTGGATTAACCACCATGGAGTCCTCAGATCAAAACCCAGGTGGCTGCATCCAGCTGGAGAAAGTTGTGCTGGTCTCTCCTTTTATTTCCAATTTGCACTTTTTTTTTTTTTTTATCCTCTGTGTAGGCCTATGCTGCAGCGGATGGCTGGCGGAGAAGAATCGTGATCTATTTAGTAAAGGGGAGCCATAGCTTTGCTTTGTACGTATCTGCAGAGATGTTGAGGTGCCATGGTGATGAGGACAGTATGTGAACATATAGAACAGAGCAGATTAATAACACTATAGATATCTGTGCAGGACTGCAGCTGTCCTATGGGGATTACACTGAGGGCCAAGTGAACCTTTTCTTTCTTTAGACTTGCAAAGTAGGCAAAAATTTTAGCAGCCTGAGGGGTTTTTCTTCCTTTTAACTGTTTAAAATGGAAAAGTATCTTGAACAGAGCAGTAAACTGGACTCTGAAAACTCGCCTAGCCTGTAGTTTTATTATCAAATCGATGTTGGTCAAAATTTAAAACTTGTGATTTATAGCATATTTATGTCTTGGTCGCCTTATTTTTTTATTTTTTTTCAGAACACTATTTGAAAAGCTTAAGTGTCATAGTGTTTAATTAGTGTTTGTTGCTTTTTTTGAGCATTGATTATCTGGAGCAAATGAATTATGAAATGTGGAAAGAGATTCAGAAGGAGAAGCAAATACAATGCAGATAAACATTTTGTCTGTCTAGACTGCTCAGATCATCCAGTAATCTTTGCAAATATGTTAATATGCTTTTGCCTGAAGCTGCTTTCTATTGAAGCAAGGAGCTTTTGGAGATGCAGAGGAAAATTTATACAGATTTTCAGGGGGCGGTAGCGTGGGGGGGCTGCCTCAGCTGTTTTTATGTGTGGAATTTTGTGTACGTCTTGGTGTTGTCGCTTCTGTGCCTTCACTGCGGACAACCCCAAGCACAGCACGGTTGGGAACGGGCATTTGGCAGGTTATAGATGTGCGGGTTTGCCACCAATACCTATTTAAATCCCCCCCTTTTTTTTTTTTTATGATCAGGCAGGGATATAGTCACTACACCATCTCTCATGAGCCAGTACAGCCAGTTTGGGTGTCTGATAGATGCCAAGGTCTGAATGTAGGGGTTCGGACATAAAGCTCCTCACACCTTCTCCATGCCCTCAGCTTGGCGAGGCGGCTGCAGGTTCCACCTGCCAAACCTGCCCACGGTGACAAGGGGGTACATACAAACCAACCGCACGGGGTTGGTCTGGTGGCTTTATTTAGGAATTTAAGAAGAGGGCTTTGAAAAGAAGAGGGCTTTCCCTCAGTGTTGTGCACCTCCAACTCCACCAGGGCAAGGCTTGCTGTGGCAGCAACCCCTCAAACCCAGGGAGGGGGATAACAGGGCAGCGCCCCTGAGGCGCCGGCCAGCTCCTGCTCCGCTGCCCCTCTCCAACTTTGCCCGTGGGCACAG
>CM021765.1:5716220-5797798 GCA_011076525.1 Nettapus auritus
AAAAACACCGAGAGAGGGGGAGAGAAATGTGACAACTGCCGGGGCTGGCGGCTGCCGCGGGGAGGCCTCCGCACCTGTGCCTGCCTCTCCGCCGCCCGGCGCAGTTGTGGGATCCGGCGAGCCCCCGGCCACATCCTTCCCTCCACGACCGCCGCGGCGAGCCCCGGAGCCCAGCATGACTTCTTCGTTCAAGCTGGATTTCCTTCCGGAGATGATGGTCGACGGCCGCTTGCTGGTCTCTGACAGAATGTAAGTGGCGGCGGGGGCTGCCGCCGCCGGGGACCCCCCTCCCCTCCATGCTCCGTCCCCCTCTCCGCATCCCCTCCCGAGTCCCTCGCAGTTTCTTTGCGATCCCCTCCCTTCCCCGTGCATCCCGACAGCGTTACGAGTCGCGATAGGGGCGGGCAGGTCGCGACCGAGGGGCCAAGTGTTGGATGCAGCGAGGGGAGGAGAGAAGCGATCGGCGACCCCCTGCGCCCTGCCCTCCCCGGCGGAATGAAAACCTATTGACCACGTTGAGATGGACCAGCATCAGCTGGAAGTGAAGGCAGGCAGAAATCAGGGCGCTTTTTTTCTTTTTTTTTTTTTTTTTTTAAACCTTCTCCCCCCACCCCCCAGCCCCCCCGTCCGGTGCGGAGAGTGTTAATTAACATGAGGCCGGCTGCCTGACGTGCACTTGGACCGCTGATCAGATTTATCGGGAGGCGCCGAACGCAGGAATTTTAGGGGGGGGGGGGGGGGGAAAAAAAAAAAAGAAAAAAAAAAAGTATTCCCCTAGCCTGCCTCTGCTCCATTAATCTCCATCAGAAAGTTTCTATTATCATCCTCCTGGGTATTGCCAGTTGAGAGGGATTTTCAGGTAACCTAAGCCTCGTATGAAAAATAAAAGCCTAGGGAGTGGGGGAAAGGCTCGCCGGTTGGAAGAGACGGAGGCTGAGCGCTGCTGCGCTGCGTCTTAACAGTGCCGAGGCTGCCTTTTTATTTTGTTGCTTTTTCTTCTTTCGTCGGGATGACAAATGCTGTTTGGGTTGCATGAGAATGAAGAGAGAGGCTCTGGCTCTGGAGCTGTTCCGGCTGAGGCAGTGCCGAAGTTGCGAGTGTAAATAAAAAGCCCAGCAGAGCCCCTCACCTGCGAGCTGCAAGCATCAACTTGCGTCCTGCGTGCCCCAATCTGAGACGGTTCGGACTTTTTTTTTTATTACCTCCCTGACTGACAGCAAACTTTGTGCTCAGGTGGGATGCTGCCCTCAGCTCCAGCAGTGCTCTGAGCAGAGGCGTTCGGCAGCGGCTGGTTGTGGCAGCTGAGGTTTGGGAAGTGTGGCAGAGAGGGAAAAGAGGCAGGGGGAGAACCCACTTAGTGTGGATGTCTTACTTTTTTTTTTACAGTCCTCAGAGGACAGCGGAGTGTTTGTGTAAATGCTGCCCCTTGTCTCTGTTTAGTGATCCCAAAATCTCAGTGAGTTCTCTGCTGGTTTCCCTCCTCCCGTAAGATCTGCGGTTTTTATTGGCACCGGTCAATTAGGTTTAGTTGGAAAAGGTGCTATGTCTCCCCCCTTTCGCTTAAAAATAACACAGGTTTGACTGCTAAGGTGCAAAGTTGCAGCTGAATGTTTGGATTACTGGGTTTGCAGCCCTCTGGAGGGACTTGCCACAGCCAAGCTTTCCCTTGCCTTCATCTTCTTGGCTCTGATTAGACTTTTCTACCTGCTGTCCTTCCAGGCAGTCAGAAAAGATACTGCGAACAAACATCTCCAAGCTCAGAGGCATTATTAACTGCATCTGGTGATGCCCTGTTGTCACTTAGGCTTATATAACTTTATCTCCAACTTGCCCCTCGAGGGGGGAGTACCATGTCAAACTCTTGCTCCTGCATGCTGTCTCTGCGCTCCTCTTCTCTGCGAGGCATCCATAATATATTTTAACACAGCTTGAAATGCAGTCAGTGTTCATCAGGCACAGGTCTTAATGTGTGTCCAAAGAAACAAAAAATTACTCTAGATATATGTCAACTACTAAGCGGATCTCTAAATACTGGAGTGGAATAATGAAACTAGGGAGCTATTGCTTCCACATGCACATCCTTGTAGGATTTGATGCTGGTTTCTCCTATATTTGTTTTTGCGGGTGGGGACTTTGTAATTTCTTGAAGGAAAAAAAAAAAACCTTACCTGCTGCATCTTCGGTGGTCGTGTTGTGATGTTCTGGAAATGCTGCTTCCTTGCATTAACAAAGCTTTGCTCTGCTGCTGATCTAAGTAATTGTGAAGACGTATGATTTCAAGGTATCATGTGTCATGCATACAAATTAATATCGAGGCTAAATTGCTATTAACCAGCAGCGCATCCATCCCTAAAAAACCTTAAAACTAAATGCTCTCAGTGGAAGCGTTCCTCTCCATCTTTCTAAAACTGTGTAATTCACTGTTTCAAACATGATTTCGTCCCTCTAGCCAAGTGGCAACATGCATTTATTTACTGGTCCCCAGCTCTCTGGACTAATCAGTGCTGAAGAGAATGCAGTTTGATTACGCATAAGGGGTCAGGGGCACGTCCACACCGTACCCTTTAGCTGGCCCACCCCAGACGTGCAGCCAGACACCAGCAGCGTTCTGCGGTGTGAGAGTGCATCCAAGAGCATGCTCCAAGTTATGATGATGCACAAAACTTTTAACCTCGCCATCTGGTCTAGCCACTCAGTATAGTGTCGTTCAAACTTTAGCAGAAAGGAATTTCCTATTTTCGAGTGAGGCAATTATCAGGATGCATGTAAAAATCTCTCCTGTTTTACTGTGAAAATTTGTGGAACTAGATATTTTATTTCATTTTTTTTTTAATGCCAGTGGTGTATCAGCTGTTTTAGAAAATTGGTACCATGCAATATCACTTACGCTTCCCATTGTTTGTACATTCCAAAGTTGTTTGTAAAGGGAGTTATTTTCAATATCATCCATTCTTCCAACAAGCAACGGGGAATGAGAAATTTCCATTTTCCTACCTCTGTTGAAAGTTAACTGCTAGCTTGATAATTGTCAAAGTTAAAATACTCTCAGCTCTGGTAGACAGTTAATTGCTCTCAAATGCTGCTGCCTTTCTTGCTTTGCTGCTGCTGCTGCTGTCTAGATGAATATAAGTAAAACAGACCATCAGGTACTTTGAGCATGGTTATTCAGTGTAAGTAAACTATATGCTTGGTATTACTATAACCGATTAGAAACTGGTTGGCAATTTTACTAATAAAAATATTTATGGAACGGCATTGGAAAATAGACGCTCTAGGATATGAAATGTAAACTTTTGCTCTCGGGGGCAGGTGGCAAGCCGGATGCTCAATCCATCACAAATGCTTGCAGAGAGATCGCTTGATTAGTGCTCTGGTTGATAGATCAGAAATTGCTTGACGTTATTCATTGCTTGTCTGTGTTATTTGAGTGCAAGAACCACATATGAAGAAAAGATGGAAGTGCATGTGTGTATTTGGGCAGGGTAGGAAAGTGTTAATGATGCCTTAGGACAGTTACAAAATGCGAGCACATTGTAATTTGCTTAGTAATTTTACCAAGTTACCTGTACATGCCAAGGGGATGGTTGTAAAGTGGTTGCTTTGAGGTTTAAACACTCACCATAGTAACCCCCTCCATTGATTTCTGCAATACCACTAAAGGTTTTTGGTTTTGTGATGCACATTCCAGTGCCTGGGATTATCTTTAATGTTAAGGAGAAATAGTGTTTTGTACTATCAAGACAAACTCAAATTTCACATTAATAGTTCCTATACGGGCATAATGTCAATAAATTCTGTGGTACGTTTGTCAGAGGGCTTAAAGCAGTTCGCATACAACTGCTTGGGTTCCGTGGTAATTATGCATAAAAAGTCCTTGGTCTTTGAATTCTTCTCTCTTTTCTCCAAGATGAGTCAAAATCAGATATATGTGCAATATGCTGATTAAAAAGGCAGCGAAAATCAATCTTCAGTGCTCTTTGTATGCATTGTTTAATAAAGAAGGGATGGCATCGTTCACGGGTCATTCTTGCACTTAAAACAAACAAACAAACCTTTCCTTTCCCCCACTATCCCTGCAAAATAGAGCCTTTACAGCATGAAGTGGAGGTAATAAAATTAACTCTTTTTTCTTTTTTTTTTTTTTTTAACTTCACCGCAGGGAAAGCTCAACATACTGTCAAAAATAATTTAGCAGCTATCCGTTTCTTTGTATGTAGAATGTCAAACCCTGATTTGCTAAGTGAAAATGGATATCTAGCTATCAGCTGTTTTCTGAGCCCATAGCCTCACCCTTGTGCTGGCGTTTTATTTTAACTTTGATTTAGCAGCAGCTTTATGTTAGGTAGTATGACTTGTTAGTTAACTTAATGCACAGAGATTCCTGGGGTCACCATCGAGAAAAAGCAAAGCCAAAGGAGAGGAAATTTCTCGACTGTTGACAAAGAGCTTCAGAAGGGAAAACAGATTTTCAGCTGTCAACTAAACAATTCTGATTTCAGGGGTCCTTCTCCCTATCATCTTTCCTGGTAGCTGAGTAGAGTCGCACTGAGTATTTAACCCACCATAACTCTTAGCACATTAATATTTAAATATATCTTCCACTTCCTATGATGTGATCTCACAAGTTTTTTAAGCCTCCCCCACACGTATTCATCATCCAAATTAATCATCAGTTATGATTGCTTTAAAAACTTTGACAAGTCTAAATATTTCATTGGCATTTTAGGATGTTTGATATCTTATGAGCATTTGGACTATTCAAATTTCATAATTAATTCATAGATTAATATAAAAATATTTCACCCGACTAATATAGGGGAAAGGTGTACAACACTTTTGTTGTTTTTTTAAACTCCTGGAGTATAAGGAGTACATTTTGCAAGACACAGCCCTCTAGAGAAAAGTCATTGTCTTATAATTTTAGCATAAAAAGCCTTCCTTCTAAAGCAGGGAGGTGATTTTTTTTTTTCTTTTCATTTCTACAAACTGTTTCCTGTAGTGGATTATTTCTTGTGTGTTCATATAATTTCAAAGTGTATTGCATCTTCTGACATGGCTTCCCTTGATTAAAACAAACTGGTGGCAGGGCAAGGTTAACCAGAGGCTAAAGTCACAATATACAAAATGCACAGAGTGAGGCTGAGCTTGCCTTAGCAAAGAAGTGGGAAAACAGGAAAAAAGCCTTCATAGGTGCAAGAAAAATGCAAGAACTAGAATGCCTATTTGGAAAATAAAAACTAATTAGAGCAATAAATGTAATGTTCTCAAGTAATTGTGAAATAATTATTCCCCTTTAGAATCATCATACTTTAATTGCTTTCCCCCGCATTCCTGCATTCTACATTCCTATGTAAAGGAATAGAAGCTCTTGTGTTCCCTCCAGGATTTCATTTTTCATTTGCAGTAAGCTGCTGGCTTTCTCGTAAAGGTTTTCAGAAATATGTTGCCTTAAACGGTGTTGTGTTCTTCCATATGGCGTTAAATATTATAGGTGAATGGCAGATGCTGAAGCGATAAATTCTCTCTTCTCGTCCAGATAAAGCACCTTGAGATTTAGTTGTGCAGTTTATCCATCCGCTGTATCACAGATTTATAATCAATTCCTCATTTTCATTGAGATTGTATTACATAAATAGGACACACTTCAGCAGTGTATTCTCTTTGCTCACAGCTTGATCCTTGAAAAATCAGCTGACAATAGTTTAAAATTATAATATTAATAAAGAGAAGATCATCTGGCCTTCAAAATGACATCTGAAAGCAGCTTCTGTTTTGTGTTAAATCTTAATTACTGTATTTAAATGAATGCCTAAATGAGCCAATTCACAAAGGAGTTGCCTACTGTACCAATAGCGCCTGTTTGGTGATTTTTTTTCCTTTGGATTTACACAAATTAAAAAACACAACTTGTTATATTGAAGAGAACAGCTCTATTTTCTCATGTTTTATAACTGAGATGAAGAAGATCGAGTATCTCGGGTCTAGTCCCTGCTATGGGGCAGCTTCTCTCATTTGGCTCCTCTCGCCTATAAAGAGGTGCCAGAGCTTGAAGCCAAGTTCAAAGGCGATGCTTCAAAAGCCTTGGTGCAAGATGAGTGGGAGGAACCCTGGCCTCCTGATCGTTGTGTTGTGACCTCACACATTGTTTGCTAAAGGGACAGCACCTTGTCCCACCCAGGAAACGGGATTGTGGCTCAGGACCATCAAGAGGCTCAGACACACACCAGCCCTGCAGGATTCCTCACCCTGGGAGGAGGCAGTTGTCATGTCCAGCTGTTCCCAGCTCATCCTTCTCCAAGCTGCCACCTGGGATGCTCCATCTGTGAAGAGGTATGCAGGGAATTCACCTCCTTTCTTCCCCTGTTGTGCTGCACAAGTTGAGCCACTTCAGTTCACCCAAAGAGTAACAGCGGCCTAAGCGTTTAGTTTTATTGTTTTTGCGTCCCTGTTCATTTCTTGAATTGTTCTGCGGATCTTACTCTGGGGTTTTAAAGTTTACAGCCACAGTTGTTTCAGAAATGTGTCGACTGATCTTATGTGAAAATGTATTAAATAAAAAATAAAATAATAATAATAAAAAAAGATGACTTATTTTTTTTCCTTTTTCAGTGTAGGCTGTCATGCTAAAGCGAATACAGTTCTGGCGGGAAGGCCTAACTGACCAGCAGTGCTGGTAGTTCAGCGCAGCACTAATCTACAGCTTTTCCAGTTTCTTGCCATTCAAATGTAGTGGTCTGTACGCATTGGGGTGGATATATAGGTTATATCTACCCCTCTAGCCCATTTGTGTAGCTGGTTACCTCCCCGGCAGGAGGAAGAGTGGTTCCTGCCGAAGCAACCGTGAGCCTTTCTGTCCTGTACTCCAGCAGGCTTTTATTGTGCTCAGTTACCACATGGATGTCCTTTGAAGCAGTTCCAGACTGATCGCAAGTCACAGCTGACAAGAGCTATCTTTTGTTTCATAACCCTGAAAAATAATGAAGATCCTTCATCCTCTTAATCCAGAGGCATGACGCTGTCGCCTTGTTTGATATACACTCCCTTTTCCCATTTCTTGCTTCTTCATGGCTTTGCACCACTGACTCGCTCAGAGATGCAAAAAATGAAAAATAAAAAATAAAATCTAAAGTCTGCAGCTTGCTTGACCCACCACTTGTTGTGCCATTGACTGGAGACCTCGCTGGCACTCGGTCCAGTGGCGCTGGGTGGCCTGGTGTACGATAAGTGCACTTCATTTGCCTGAAACAGGCCCAGGTAATTGAAAGTTATTAACTTCTGGCAGAGGATAACCGTATTTGAAAATCTACAAAATCAAGTAATCTATTCTGTTCTTCTCTTTAATTTTTTTTCTCTGGCTCATTCAGTTGCCTGGATCTGTCAGCTTTTGTCTGCAATTCATTGTTAGCGAGAGAGACATCTGGCTATGCCCTTTATCAATAAATGCTTTTATTTTTATTTATTTTTTTAATATTTTACCACAGATGGATTGTAGAACAAGCACTAGGAGTCTGAAACGTTGTCAAACATGCTGCATGCCCAGTGGCTATGTCTTAAAGAAAAGCTTGTTTGGTAACTGTTATTCATACAAAACGATTTCAAGTTGATGGCTGCATGTTTATGTGATTTCTCCATGCTTTTTAGTAAACTTGATTTCCTCATCACGTCTTTCAGGGCAAAAAAAATATCATTTTTTTCTGCAGTTTCTGTATAAACATGCAGAAAACCTGATAATTTCATTAACCAGTAAAAGAACTTTTATTTTTTTTTTAAATTCAGTTTAAATTTATTCTTCCAAAATCTTGCTTGGAAACCTTTTTTTTCATACTTTAGCTACCTTATCCAAACTACTTTTATCTTCTGCTGTCAAAAAAAAAAAAAAAAAAAAAAAAAAAAAAGAAGGAAAGAAGGAGAAAGTTCAGGATATTATAGTGACTATTACTTTGAGTTTTGTTGTGAAAATCCCCAGTTCTTTTGGGTAATTTAGTCTTTAAAACTGATTCTTGACAGTGTCCTGATTGGAGCCTATTTCAGAGATTTTCACTGCAAAACCTAAATGCCTAATTAAGGGGTAGCCACAAATCTAGATGATCTCTCCAGGGGGAATAATGCAAACATCCTTCCCCTTGTCCTAAACTGACACGCGTAATGCAACTTCTTCCTTCAAGCAGGGCAATTTGAGGATTGCCACGTGAGCACTGGCTGTGCGTTCCCTGGCAGGTTTAGGGTTGCCAGCTCTTTCTGGAGATGTGTATTGAGTGGGAGGGAACCAAGGGGAAGAGGAAGAAATACAATTAGTCTTTAATTTTGCAGGACATGGAAACATATATGGACAAGTGAAGCAGTTCTTAGAAAGAGAAGGACGTCTCTGGACACAGAAAACAGCATTATTTGATATTTTATTGCAGGCTATAGCCTGCAGTCCATGTTCAAGCCAAGCTTCCAATGGCTTTACAGGAGCTTGGCTTAAATGAGGAATGCATAATGCTCTGCTTTGCTTCCAGTGCCAGCCTGGCCAGCTCTGAACCATGAATTGTGATAGTATAAATGTGTTTGTTTTTTTGCAGTCTTTTTCCCATTGCTCACGTCAGACTGAGCTCCAATGCAGAAACAAGAGGGAACCAACTTTTTTAGATACCATCCTACCTTGCTAGCCGAAAGAGTTGCTATCGTGTTGGAAGGTAGTCAATTTTAATTCTTTTGAGGGATGCTCATACCTCTCCGGTCGGGTGTGGGGGGTTTCTTTTGTTCTTGATGAGCCTTTTCGCCTTTGCCAGAGAGGAGAATTCATATTGGTGCCTGAGGGGCTCTCAGTTTTCACTGACATACATCTCTATCGTTTGGCTCCAGAAGACAGAATACAACTTTTCATTTTAAGTTGGTTTGCTGCCTCTGGAAAAAAAAAGACTAAATGCAGCAGCTTCGTAGCTAGGCTCAGATATAGTAGAAGGAAGCCTAACAGTGTATTACTGACTTTTAAAACAATTGTCTTTGCCTGATTTCATTACTGCTTAAGCGTAGCTTAGTATCTCACATGCTAGACCACATTTATTTATCATCAAGACAAGGCAAGGGAGAATAAGTCCTCGGCCTTTTTGTATCTTCTCCTTACCATGCTCATGTCTGTGCTGTTCCTGCAGTGTTTTACTGGAGTGGAATGAAGCTTTGCATGCCTTACTCTACTACTCTACTACTGGAAAGCATAAAGTCTTCTTTATGGGCAGATTCTTCTTTAGGGGCAGATTCTGTGTCTTTCTGAGCTTTTCGCTGCAATGGCTGATACCACAGACGTATAGACATTGACTTAGGGTTCTTGGGTATCGCAGTGATGTGAGACAGAAACAACTCTTCAACTTGCTGTGCAAACCCTTCCTTTGGAGCAAACATGCAGTAATTCATGCAGGAGTGAGAAGTGTTTTCCAGCCAGAAATCTGGCTTAGCTTGGCCTGAGCAGCTTTCAGCACTGACTGCTGTGTTTTCAAACTGTTATTCCAGGCTCTTTTAGGTCAGTTCTTTTTCCCTTGTGCATACAGTTTATTGGATTTGGGAAGAGGTCCTTCAGCATCACTGTTGCCTGTGCATCTTTGTTCAGGAACAGCAGGCTACTCGTAGTGAGAGATACACGCAGGGATTCAGAAAGGAACAATTTTCAGCTTGCAAAGATGCCCGTGTTGGTACCTGGAAGCTCTGCAGGAGCCAAAGACTTTTTGGCTGTTTCTGTGCCTCTTTGCTCCCTCCATCCTCACCTCCGCATCAGGGGATACTTAGACTTTTTTTTTCACTGGCCTTCGAAGGATTTGAAGGTCTCTCAGCATCCCCAGGCTGTTGGTTTCTATGCAAGTAGGAAAGGAAAACGGAGAGGACTGCAGCTGACTTCAGTCTGTCAGGTCTCTGATTTTCCTGTCGGATTTGAAGGCACAGGTAGAGAGTGAATTTGGAGCTGAGAGATGCCAGACCCCCAGGTAGCAAATGGGGGGAGAAAGATATGCTTTTAGGCAGACTTTCATAAAAGATGCAAATAAAATCAGGGTAACTTAGCAGAGAAAATCATTATTTAAAATTAATGTTATTTTTAGAAAGTGGAGCATCATTTGTCTTAACAGGAATAGAGATTTTATTTTTAAGCCCAGCAAAGCCTCAAATCCCAGAAAATGCAAAATTGCTGCTGATAATTTTTGAATGTGAACCTGGAAGGCTTCATAGAAACTTAGAAGGAAATAAATCAACTCCCCTCTCCTTCCCCAAAACTCTTTGGGCAAAAAAATCTGTAAATATTTAACAGCAAATAATCACATCGCCAAGAACCAGCAAACAAAGCCCTTTTATCCAATCCTATAATGTGCTGTAAATAATGGAAACCCTCATAGATCTAACTGAAAAACTTTTTTTTTTTTTTTAATCAGTGAAGAAGCTTAGCATCTAGCACTTTAAAAAATCCATCAACGTAGCTAAAACTCTTTTGCAGCCCCTTGCCACCTCAAGTCTTATTTGTTTCTGTCCTTGACACTTGCAATTTGCCCTGCTGATATCTGCTTAAAATGCTGGGAGCCTTCAGTATCCTATGCTCCATGTTGCATGCCTGCATGAAGTTTTCCTTCCCCATTTTCTGCCTCTCAAGGTAAGAACTACCCTGCTTTGCTATCTCCACATAGCCACCACTGAAAGGTTGCTGTGACCAGTGGGTCACCCTGTTATCACCACCCATTAAATATTCAAACAAACACCTCTGTGCTTCCTCCCTAGCTGCTCTGGTGGAAGAAGTTCCTATAAATATCTGCAAAGCAGGTACCTTATTTTCCTTCTTCTTTGATAAGAGAGGTAGGACTAACCTATTGAACTTGGAGAACCACTTATAATTTATATCAGAACTGCTTAATAATTTTATGTTCTTAGTTTCCAACTAGTGGCTCATGTCTTGAAACTCACTGGAAGTATGGCCATCCTTTTTGGGTAGCACTCTGTGACCCAGCATGCTAGAATAATCAGCCCTGAGTATGATTTTCCAGGTCTTCCAGGAGTATGGATATATATGATGTCAAAACAACATATTTTCATTAGACAAAGTATGTTTTCTTGCATTTTTATAGTGGGTCTTTTATTAGCAGGCTCTCTCAGCTCACTTTTTTTTTTTTTTTTTTTTTTTTTTAAGCAGTCTCCAGCAACTCTTGTCAACCAACTACTGTATTATCGTGTGTTTTTTCTCACTACCACAAGTTGCCCTACTTAACGCAAATCACTGGATCTATGTAACGTGCCTTTCTCAAGGGCATCTGTTAATTCCACATGATAAGCTGAGAGTTTCAGCCAGTAATTCAGAGCGTTGAAAGAAGACCTGGTTAAACTCAGTAGGACTTCAGTGTAATCACGTTTTAAGGAATTCTCCCAAATTATAGCCATGACAGACTTCTGTGTTATTAGTTGCTTCAACGGTGAGGTGTTTGTGAAACCTTTATCACTAGAGGGAATGGTATTCTGTGCAAAAAATGCATACAGCTAGAAGTTAGATGATGCAGCAGGAGGTTATATGGGGGCTTTAGTACATTATGGCCTTTTCTTTAAGATCTTGACTCTGTTTGCAGTGAAACTGGTGGTAAAACTCAGCTAGCATGAGTGGAATCAGGTCAGAGAGTATGATTCCAGAAAGACTGGTTCTTAGGCATAAATTAAGGACCGAAGCCAAGGCTTGTTGGAGTCGATGGATAGGCTTCCTTTGATTTTCAAGCACTGTATGTCTGTGATCCAAATGCACCATGTACAAACAAAGACAAAGAAATTACGTTGATTGGACGTATTCAGTGTGACAAGAGCTTAAGTTTGATTCTCCTCTTTGCTTATGAAACACAAGTGCATGCTTCTCCCCAGCCTTACTGGAAGACAAACATTTTGGTAGCTGCATGCTAGGACTCCCAGTTAGTGCACGTGCTGGCTCCTACTGCTAAGAATCACAACCCTTTATGAAATGGAGAGAAAGTCATGGTTGATAGTTATATAATTTGGGGTTTTCCTGGTTGGCCTTGCAGTTTTTAAGGCATTCATCCCCCCCCACACACACCCTTTTTTTTTTTTCAATTATAAGTTTAAAAGTCATCTCGATCTACTATGTCGGTAAGTTTAATGGCATTAAAAGACTTTCAGTAGAAGTGTGGGCTCTGGTGAGCTGAGGTTCTCAGCTTGCTGACCACCCTCCGTTGTTCCTACGCTGTCTGAGGAATCCTTTGCAGCATCGAGCTCAGCGTCTGCCTGCCCCCACCTACCTCGTGCCTCTGAGATTTTGGGATACTGCGTGGGTTCTTTGTTTTGATGTGCAAATATGCATCCTCTGTGTGTGTGTAAAGCTCTTGTTTTCTTTAGAAAGCAGGTTAATTGTCTTAGTCAAGGAGCTCAACGCGCTCTAAGGGATGAATATGTTGAAAGTAGCACCAAAGCAGCATCAAGATCACTTATGCCTCAGGCTGATTCTGATTTACTACTGAGGCAGAAGAGTAGTTATTCTGAGATGCAGTTAACTTGCATGATGCAGAACTCTTCTGATAAGGATTCCTTTTTTTTTTTTTTTTTTTTTTTTTTCTTTCATATCAGATATCTATAGCTTATCACAAAGTAATTTGCTTGATTTTTCTTTCTGAAATCCATCAAAAGAGCTGGTTGTGTTGGCTATGAAGCAGTCTTCAATCCCACTTCTAACCCAAACCTGGTTAGTTTATCTCAAAGTGACTTCCTCTCTTGCAGTATTGCTATCTTTTCACTTGCTATCTTTTTGATTTGATCTTGATTCAGTTTTGCAACTGCAAAATGCATGATCATTGGAACAAGGTGTGCTGATATACCTCTATGTTCTTAGTTAAAGAATTTTAAAATTTTTATAGACATCAGATTTTCAGAGTAACTCCAATTAATCTTTGTTCTGGTTTATGTAGATTCCCTATACAAAGAGTAGAATAATGGAAAAAAAAGTAAAAGCAGAGTGTATGTATGGGCTAGTATAAAACAATCCTTTTCATACTGAACATTAGCTTGTTGAAATGCCTCTACTCTTGGCAGAAGACAAGCTTCGTAACCTAAGAGGATGTGATTTGAGTGGAGTTTTCATGCCCCATGTGCTCATTGTGTTCTTGCCACTGATGCAAACATTATCTATAATTACATTTTCAAGAGACTGAAAATTGCAGTCTTTGTGGAACAAAAATGCAGCTGAAGAATGGAATGTATATCCTCTCCACCCTCATTATAAGGCTTATAAAAATCAAACTATATGGCCCAGTACTGTAGCTTTCAAATACAGGAAACCAGCACCGTTAGCCTGGGTTAGAGCATTTCTTCACTAAAAATTCTGACCTTTCCATGTTCAAGCTAGTGCTGTTACTTCCAGTAGCGTGCAGTTGAAATGAGTCAAATTAAAATTTGTAATTGAGATAAATATAAATAAAGTCGGAGTCTGTTAATTGCTTGTTTATAATACTATTTTCGTGGATTTGAAACTTTATTCATGGTTGGTGGTGAGGTTTATTAAATACGTCATAACATAGGTGTTGAAACTTCCTACCACACCATGCTGTGGAACAACTATACTTTTCAGGAGGAGAAAAATGACACTGAAAAAGCAGTTTTTCATGATTTCTCCTGCACACACAGGATTTTTAGCGTTGCAACTTAATCTCTGCACAAGTAAACTAATGTACCTCTTCCCCATATCAAAATATTACCATTTTGCATTTCAATAGCTGAAGAAATAGGAGTTATAACGTGGTGGAGAGGAGATAGATAGCTTTGATTTCCTAATTATGTAAAGCAGGCACTGGAAGCTTGGACAAAAACTTTTAGGACAAAATCCTGAATATGCTTTTTGGAGCAGAAATTCCTAGAAGCATCATATATCAGTTTCCTGTTAATAACACCCACACGTTCTTTTTCCTCTAATGAGTTTTAGTTTGAGTGGTTTTGGGTCGTGTCCCTCCTCCCTCCAACGAACTGGGCATTTGAATCCTCTCTGAAAGTGGGACTTGTCTCAGTGGAGATGACCACAGGTTGTTTTTGACTAGAAAGTCACATACAGTTATTGGCTCTGTGATTTATGGCATTGAGGAATGCAGGTAGAGATCTTTAATGATCACATGAATGCTAATAAATAAGTATGGGATGATCCTGAATGCCTATACATCCATGAGCAAGTAATGAGAGCATGCATGTAGATCAATGAATTTATTGCCAGTAGCACAGTCTGGACTGAAATTAGTGTGTTCCCACTGTTATCCTTTGGTTCTGGCTGGTTTTTCTTATCCTAAGTAAAGTGATAATTTGGATGCTCTGCATAACCTTTTCAGGTTCCCTTTTTTATTTTTTTAAGCTATTTTAAAAATCATTTGAACAGAATAATACCAGTCTCAATACACACCTGTTTATGGCCGTCTACGCTTCTGTGGAAGGGACTCTAGGCAACTTCCCATCACAGCCAGGTGACAATAAGGAGGGCAATTAGATCCATGTGCTTTGGGCACTTGCTGCCCAAGGTGATAATTCTGCCTGCAAGTTCTGCTGCCTGATTGCAGCAAGCTCTGCCCGGGAACACCATGGTGATTGAGTGCTGGAGTTCCCAGGACAGCTTCTATTCTTAGTGGTCCAGCAAAACTTATTAAGAAAAGTAATTAGAACAAAGCTCAAGTACATTAGCCTCCTTAATGCTCCTGAATTCTCAGAGCTATCTTCAACATTGGCAGAGGCTGTTTCTAGTAGAGAAACTGAAGGAACTTTTTTTTGCTGAAGTTAAACCCACTTTGGTCTTGGCATCCTGACAGAAGTATCTTCATATATAATAGTATCAAGATCTGGACAGATGAAAGGGTGATGGTGTACTAACTAGTGAAATTAATCCACATTTGATGTTGTTTTATGATAATTTTCTGTGGAGGTGCAAGGTTCTGTGTTTCTGCCCACTTCTCGTGCATGGTGTGCTTCTGTGCCATGTCACCTCACACCTTTCCATCAACTCCTGAGGCTCAAAAACTAGAAAGTGGCTATGAAACTATGTTTCATTTTCAAGAATCATTTTTTTCATCCTTATTTGTTAGCTCTGGCAGGCTAGAGATACTGTATTTTCTTTCTCTGTTTGTAACACCACCCAGTGTTACACTTGCTCAGCAAAGAGCCTCCACCACCCTCCTGAAGATTTCTTTCCCCATCGGAATCCAGAAAGCAGTCTCAAAACTGTTCAGTCTTTCTTTGATGAATCACAATTTTGTCTCCTCAAGCCTTCAGGAAGTCTTAGAGGGAGGTTTCTTTGGTCTTTGAACTACTTCAGAAATGTGGGTGGCTGTCTTCCTGACACAGGAACATTCAGTAGAGTTGAAGACCTTCAACAGAGAGAGAGACATGCTCTAGTGAATGGGCTACAGGGAGAGCTGTTCTTAAATTTTCTCATCATATCCCATATTCATTCAGCTTGCATGCTGATCTCCTTCCCTAGGTATTGCTGTCTCTGCTAGAGCTGGTATAGGTGGACGTAGGCTTAGAGAGTTCAAACCAGGCAGGAAAATGGGTTTCTACATTTTACAGGCCCAAATGATTCACATTCACTTACTGAACAAACAGGGTTTCTTTTTTCATGTAAAAGGAACTACAAGCCATTTTTCTTTCCTTATGCCAATTAGTAGCAATTTTAGGTCTTCTCTTCTGCCACACTCGGATTCTTTGTCTTTGTTCTTCAGTTGCCTTAGAGAGGTCTTGCGACGCTCTCTGTACTGTAGCTCCGTAGGTCAGATAGTCATGTCTAGTGTCAGTCCTGGCAACATGCAATCTGTAGAGTAGATTTAATCGAATAACACACATTTGTTCTTCTTTACACCCGTTTCTCATTCAGTGGAAGCTGCTGAATACCAAGGACAGCTTGTGTTTCTTTGGGCACTAGGTGAATGGAAGGGAAGACCCGTCACTGTGCCCCCACCAGTGCTCTGGGTTTGGTTTCCCTTCTAGGCAGCCTTTAGCCCTATGGGGGAGTGAAATATTGTTTTGGCTTGTCCCTGTATTGAATGAAATGTGTCTCATTTCAGATCTTTGCCTCTACATTTTTGAGGGCACTGAAAATATCACCTTTGTTAATTTTTGAAGATTTTCACCAACACTTTCCCAAAGATGGAGAGGAATCATGTCCTGTAACTCCCGAGGCAGGCTGACTTTAACCCAGTACTGCAGACGTGAAGATTCCTGTTAGTTTCACAAGCAACTTTATAATATAATACATTGTGTGAATAGAAATACTACAGCAGTCAGAAAAGAATTTGCTGGTACCTGCCTTAAAGTGGCTGCTTCCCCACGCTGAGGAATTGAACTCCAATCCTCAGGCTATTCTATTCTGTAATGCTAATAGCACTAATACAGTATCATTGTGTTTGAGGCTTCAAAGATACTATACAAGCGTTTTCTTATGATTCCCTGATCTTTGCATTTATACCCAGCTGTTTGTTATTCAGTTCAGCCATCAGCATCTAAGTCTCAATGGACCATGTAATATGCAGCTGTAGCCAGATGTAATGCTTCCTATTCCTAAATGTTTCTGTTAGAAGCTAAGAGTGGCAGGCTAAAGACTACTGATAACAGTGTTGCTTGCATTAATTTAAACTCTAGAGCTACACTGATTCTGTCTGGCAAATTTATTCCATGGCCAACAAGCAGAGCAATATTTCCAATCTCCATCGTTGCTAGCAGTGTTGACATTAAATACATCGAGTATGTCTGCACTGATACAGAATGTACTTATAGTGCTAATTCAAACAGGAGAAGGATGTCCAATCTGCATAAACAAATATATTTTCAGATACAGTTCTATTTAAGAGAGATAAAGACAGAAAGGAGCCTGTTCTAAACAATGACTCCCAATAATTTAGAACAGCTCAACAAATCCTCACCCTCTTTAATTTCTCATTTTCTCTCGATAGCTGCGAAGCTGTTGCGATGTCTTGCTCAAGCTGCAGGCAGGGCTTGCTCAGCTCAGCCTTTTTGGCTCAGGTGCTTGTGCAGAAGGGAATCACAGTGTTGGAATTTTCTGCCGTGGTTCTCTCTGAAGTATTTGGCAAGATGCTGCAGCAGGTGGCGGGGGTTGCGCACAGGTTTGGGGAGCCTTGGTGGAGCCCACATGGTTGGAGACCTCTGAGAAACTTTGGACGGGATTGGTCTTCCCAACTGCAAAACGCTCCCACTGCAGGGACTCGGCGTACTCAAAATCTTTATGGAAATGAACTTTTCTCTAGAGTTTTTCATTTTTCATCAGCAACGCATCTTTAAAGCACACGGCTTAGGTTCTGCTGTGTCATTTACAGGTATATGGCTTACCTCAACATAAGAATGAAAATAAAATACAGTGTATAGTGGTGGCTCCTTGTTTCTTCCCTTGCTCAGCACCTACTCCAGCCCATATTTCTTTGCTGCCTACAGCTTGGTATCCTTGGTAATCCCCCTAATCCAGCAAGGCTGCTCAGGTTAAGAGCAGTGCCTTGCTTTCGGCTCGGTGTGTGCCCAAGGTGTTAGTGCCGCATAGCAGCAGGCTTCTGACCCACGTGGCAGGTGATACGTGCTGATGTTGGGATTGCATGAAGGGTTTGGTGTGATCGTGATGAATTGCACAGGGGAGATGTGTACTGGAAATCAACTCCATTAACTTGGAGCACAAACCATTGCAAAGTCAACAGTGTTTTTCTGAGTGGCCACCACCAACCATCTCTTTTGAAAACACTAATGGGCTGTTTAATTAGGTGATGAAAATTGTTTACAGTCAGTGATCCCAAGTTTTTTCATTTTAATAATGGTTAAATTCGATCTCTTCTTTGATTCTTGGCAGCTCTCTCACTGTTTCATAACCCGCTTACGTCTAATTTAATTCATTTGCGTGTATTAAAACTGAACCTCTCTCCTGCAGCAGGGCTGTTTACTGCACCGTGTCATTGTTATAGGTGGAGAATACATGGTGGTGGATGTTAAATAAGTATAGCATTGCAAGAGAATATTTATATTTGTGGAAGATGAATAGTCAGCTCGAAAGGAAGTAACTATATGAGACTTAAATAAAATCTTGCCAATAGCATCTGAATTTCAACTGTTCCTGTGCATCTATTGCTCCTGGGTTGTTCTAGCTTCTCTTTAGCTCCTGGCTTAATAATATCTGTCACTTTCAGCATCTAAGAGTGGACAACTTGCAGAAACATCCTTATGTGTTTGGTTGTGGCTACAGCAGTTGCTGTACAGTCATGGCCAAGAGGAGAAGTTTTCTTTTCCTTTTAATTTTCTGAAGCTTATCCTTGGAGAACAGGAACTGGAACACTGGGAGGCACTGAACTGACTTCAGTGTTAACAGCCAAACCATGCCTGTGGGCTCCTTTTCCTCTGCACCCTGTCTGAGAGTACTGTAAACACCTATGAGTTCCTGTCCTAACAAGCATACAGGCTAAGGAACAGCTGGAAAGCAAAAACTGAACTGGAAGCACATCCAAATTGTGCCTCTAGACTCACTGGTACTGGCAGAAGCCAGGAGATGCCTGTTTTCCTCTCCTCTGAGCCTGCACCCTCTCAAATGGACTCATTTTGCTTTGGTTCATGATCACAATAGCTATTTGCCACATATTTTTTCTGATGCTTTCTGCCAAGCACAGGCAGATAAACAGGCTGGCAGAGGCTGCAGGAGGGAATGTCTTTTAGGGTTGGGTTTGGTTTTATATTGCTTTTGTTGTTGTTGTGTGTTTTTTCTTTTTTTTTTTTTTTTTTTTTCCATTTAAAACTATGTCACACATGGGTCTTTGAGTTTAGAAGGGGCATCGGCCTTTCAGATGAGGTTCAGGTGCCACCAGAAAGGAAACACGCACTGTTTTTTTGAGGAGGCAGGGATTTGTGTATTCCAAAATCGTGATGTTGTTAGGTTGATACTGTGACATAAATACCTACAGCTTTTCTGAACCTCTCTGCAACTCCCATTTTTGTGCTGCAGATGTAAAGGCATTGTTAATATAAGCATGCAGCATGCTACACGGATAATTAAAACATTCTTGCATGGCTTTCCCTTGCAAAGCGGTACAGAAATTAACAACCATTTGTGACCATAGGTAGCTAAATGCTATGCTTGCCAGAGCTCAGAAACCAAGCAGGAGACCCAACCCCATTTTCAAACAGCACTTGAGGGCTTCTAAGTCCCAGTTACTTTCAGCAAGCCCTAGTTTCCTAACATGCTTTCCAAAAAAATACTCCTGCAACTCAGCTGCTCAGGTGTACTTTATCCCTAAAAGCCCACAAAAAGGGCAAAACTTCAGCTATAATTTTAGAGCAGATGTTACTATGGCAGTTGTGTCTGAGCGACCAGTGAAGCATATGAAAACCAGAGCAGTAAGAAGGCTGTGCACAACGGGGTAGGCATTTACAAACATGACAGTACTCGTTGAGGGTGTTTTCCACTGCCATTGTGTGTAGTTAGCTTTCTGAAATCCAGGTAAATAGGCAAGCTGTGGATGGTTATATTCTTGTGTCTCTTATGTTCCTGGATGCCGGAAAAGAAAGCATTGTGATGCTGGTGTAATTTAACAGGTGGTCTACTGTATAAATAAAAATGGGTAATGAAGAAAGTGTTTATGTTCAAGGAGTAGGATCACATAAATAATTCGAAGGAAATGCGCATTCTTCCATTTTCCGGCAGCTATATTCTTGAGAAGTTGTCTAAATATGCATAGAAAGTGCAAGCAAAATAGTTTTTTGTTGTTGTTGTTTGTTTGTTTGTTTGTTTAAATTTCTAATTGCATTTGTAATTTTCTCCCTAGGGAGCAAACAGATGAACCAAAATAAATAAGGTTTATTCTACAGCTTCAGCGATAAAGATGCTTGACTTGAATAACAGTGGAAAGTAAAGAATGCAAAAGTTAGCAAGATTCTGTCACATATCTTTATTATGTAATCAGTGAAAAATAGTTGGGAATATGTTCAAGTAGCAATGGCACACCCTACAAAAAATTTACAGTTCAAAGTAAAAGCAGTTTCAAGAGTACCGCTCAAACTCAGCGCAATAAGGATGTTCTTAATAACCTTTTCCCCTTTCCGTTGTGCCTTAGTCACACATTCAGAAAAGTCTCTCCTTGCTTAAAACATTGTATACCAAACCGCATGAGAAGGCAATTACTTTGTAAAGTTTAGTTGTTGTGGGTTATTTTTGGCCAAAGTAGTATTAGTTTTGCTATTTTCAAAGCTAGAAAACAAAGGATTGAAATGAGACTTTGTATTTCTCTATTCCCAAACCAACATTTAAATTGAAACATAATTTTATAAACATTACATCTAAATACCATTTTGCTTTACAGGCTGTTTTACCTCTGGGACGCTGGCTTGGATCAGTTTTTTTTTTTTTTTTTTCCCTTGCAACAGCTGTTCAGTGCATGAAATAAGCTAGTGGATGTGGTCCAGTTTGTAGTGGGAAAGTGGCCATGTCAAAACCACCATCTCAATTGGCACTGAGTGACATCCTTGTCTCAGCAAAACGGCCAGAAATTGAATGAGCATGAATAATGAACCCTTTGCGATTGTCCAGGTCAGGTTGACAGCGATTTTGCCTCTGTGTATTGATAAACTTGGCAAAGGCTCTGCATTTCCAGGAGTGCAGAGGCCTTTCTTAATGTTTAATGATTAATTCTCTAAAACAAAATGCACCGAGCTTAAAGTTGTTTCAGTTCCTACCGCTGATGAATCCTGTGATGCATTTTGGAGAACATGTTAATAGAGAGATCTGCTTCTTACCCTGGACAGTTTTCATTTCAATGTCCCAACTAGAGGAACAACAAAGGGTGGCTTTGTGTTTCAGTAATCCAGCATATGAGATTTAAATAGTAGAGATTGTCACATGACCTACATTTTCAATTTTGTGTGTCTAAAGTTAGACACTGAAAATCAGGCCAATTATTTTAGTCTCCCTACCCATTTTTGCAAGCACAGAAATATATTGTAAAGCCTCGTGTTCATTTTCTGTAGAAGTAATGATAGTTTAGTTTTAACTTGGTGCTTTTTCTCTGAGGAGCTCGTAACGTTTTTATGAAGTGTGTCAGTGTCTTTGTAAAGTAAGAAAATTTGATATTGAGACAAAGGAAAGTTGAATCTCTGTTCCCATCTTAATGGATAACAATCTTTTCAACCCAGCCTGGAGTCTTTGGAGGTATTTGCAAGGAGAATTATTTGCCTTGGCTTCCTCTATGAGCTATTCACCTCTATGGTGAATGAGAAGCTCCAGTTCTGAGATGTCCAGTTGGAACCAAATGTTGGTGCCCTGTATCACCTGTCAGGAGAGCTTTTTCTTTGTTGTCTGTAGAGAAAACCTAGGGCACTGCATTCCTGTGCCTATAACCAGCTTTGTCTAATGGAGTATAAGAGAATTCTTCTGTGGCTGCCACATGGAAGACTTTCATTTCCTGTTCTCTTTTCCCTTGGGAAATCATTGGATCAAACTCTATAAAATCCCCAATCTCGATCTTGTCAGGTACTTATTTACTAAGGACTAAACCTTTCCCTTTGAAGGGCCTGGTAGGAGATTCTTCCATTGCAGAAAAACAAGACCGTATTTTTCCATCAGGTTTGTCTTTGTGTAGTCCGTCTTGATGTGAGTCAAGTTAGGTGAAGAATGCCTTGTTATTTGGCTGGTCTCGTGTGACCCCTTTGTCCAAGATGAGCCCTAGAGTTGCTCTCAGCAACTCCATCCAAGCCAACGAGCGGAAAGCAATAGGATCAGAGAAAGCTAAAGAGGCATCCCGAATGTAAGCCTGTCTCAGAAACTCTTAATCAAAAGCTGAAAGAGAGGATGGAGATTTAGCTTTATGTGCTTTGGGAAACTTCAGGTGAAAATCCTTTTCTTTGCAAAATGTCAAGTCTTTGTTATCTCAGTTGGTTTAATAGAGGCACACCAGATTTCTGTCAAGGAATAGTCCTTCACTCAGCAGTGGAAATGGGTAAAACGGAGACTGATTGGGATGAACTAGCAAGCTACCAAGTGGGCCTCTGTCTACACTGACCTCATTCGAGTGAGGAACTTGAACCCTGGTGGTTTTATATCAACCAAATTCCCCACCTGCCAACTTGTTTGTTGATTTCCTTTGCCATGATGAAATGAGCAGGCCCTTCCTTCTCTCCCTTTTTGAAACCACGTAACTCAAGACTCACAAGGACAGTGTGAGATAGATCTGATTTTCCAAATTACATGCTTTCTGGCCTGTAGAGCCCACATTAATTCTTTTTTGTTTGTAAATCTCATCCCCTGTTGTTCCCATCCACTCCCACCCCAAAATATCAACTGTCGTAGGGCATCCAACTGAACTGTACGCATCCTTGCTAACTTAAAGCAACTACTCTTCCTTTAGAGGCAGCCTGTAGATCCAGTTCTGCACTTCTCTGGTGATTAGTGGAGTTATCTTACTAGCTATTAACATGCTGTACAGTTCAAAGGCTGCTTTGCAGTGCACAAACACAGTAGTAGATGATGGTCCACAGACCAACTGCTTACAGTCAAGAGCTTGGCTCTGTCCTGAACTCCTTTTACTGAATAAATTTGCTTCTCATTTCAGACTCATTTTAGACCTTAGACTGTGCAAGGTCTTTAGCGAAAAGACCATTTCCTTGTACTGTGTTTATACAAAACCTAATTCTGGGGACCCTGGTCCATGAAAGATCTAAGCAGCTCCTACAGTGCAAATAATCATGTGGGAAATATAGGCTTAACCCCTGCAAAAACAAAAGTATTTGCTGGTTGTTGAAGGGCAGAAGGGAAAAAAAAAAAAAAAGGGTGGATAAAGAAAATGGTATCTGGTAGGCTGCTGGAAAATGGACCAGTCTATTAGAAATTAGTGCTAACAGGCTTCTAAGTTTCTTCCATCAAAATTACTGCAGTCAAAAAAAAATACCACTTCACTTTTGTGCTTAATTTCACCTCTGTTTATTCTCCCCTCCTGTTCCCTAAAGAATGTAGATGAGGTTTAAGTTAGTCTTAATAGTAATAGGTTTGGAATCTAGCACACTTTCACAAAATTAACTTTGCTTCTGTTGATCTGGGAATTAAAATGCTTCATTAATTTAGCAAGTCCTGGTTTGACAGCCAAATAATGCATTTTGTGGCTTGTACTCTTAAGTCTACAATTCTTATCTGCGGCTCTCCCTGGATGTGTCTGACATCTGGGGCAGCTTGGAGAGCTGGAAGGCATGTGAGTGTATAGGTGCAAGCAGCGTGGTACAGTTTAGTATGGGTGACTGTGCTGTGTCCCAGCATGTCTTTAAAACTCTGCAAGTAGGAAACCATCAAGAGTCCTTTGTTTCTCCCCATCTTTACAACGTGTGTTTGTTTTTTCCCTGTTTTTTCCCCTCCTCCTTTACCAATGCAACTCAACAAGAGCAATTTCCCTTTTTGGTGAAGGGAAAAAGGCTTCGAGGCATGATGGATTGCTGCAGTGTACACTAGTGGAGGGGGAGGGAGGAAAATCCAGATCAAGCTATTTGTCATCTCTCTTCTTCATACTAGACGTGATGTGGTACCAACTCCTGGGAAAGCCAGGAGATACTACCATGCTCTGCAACTGTATACTTGAGAACTTGATTGGTGATTAGAATGTTCTCAAGTTGTTTGCAAGATCTTCTGTGTTGTTATCCTGTAGAGATTTCACACTAAAATCTTCCATGAGCTGTACAAACCATGCTATGGTCATGTGGTAGGCTTGCAGACTGCAGTTCCATGGTACAGACCTTCAGAGGACTAGCAGTGTGTTGGGCATTTTAGAAAAAAAATCTTTTCTTCACATCTGTTGTAAATATATATCATGCCCTGCAATCAGTTTCATGTTGTGGAGTACCTCGTGAATTACTCTGGTTTGGGGCTATAAGACAGTGCACTCAAATTGCACGGGCACAACCTACGCAAAAGGCTACTAAACAACCACAAAAAGACCCCCAGATCCTCAGGGTTCCATAAAACTAATCGTAAAGAACAGAAATATAAAACAAGCTGAAATAGTTTGGTTTTATTGGTGTCTAAGAATGCTTTCTCCCCTTTTGTGTTGCCTCAAAATTGAGCAGTCCACCAGTTTTACAAGGAAACAATATAAAAGGAGGTACTGGTTTCCCAGCAAGAGGCATCCCTGGACTCCAGATTAGGAGCAAAAGGTGAAAAGGTTCAGCCAGTCCGGTAATCCTGCTGGATTAATATCCTTGAGCATATTGTAAGTATGCCGGGATTCCTGTAGTATGCCAAAAACTAGCACAGTAGATTCAGATTAATTTGCACTTTGTTTTTCTGCAAACTCTGTTATTTGTAATGTCATCTTGGTGCCTACTGAAATGTCACGCAAAGCCGAGACGCTGCAAAATTTTGTTTGTGTGCCCGGCTGACAAAGCGGGGATTTTTACCCACGCTAAACGAGTGAGATTTTCTGAATTTCTTTTCTCTGCTCTAATTATCATAAGTAAAGACGAGTCTGTAGATTCCGTAGCTGAGGCTAATTGTATTTTGTTTTGGGAAGGACATGGAGTGAAAGGCGCAAGGTATGTTCTCATGACATAGCAGCGTGGCACGTTTTTTTGCCATACATTTTTTTAAGCTGTAGCTCTTCTTTAATATGATTCCAATAGCAAAATTCAATATCACTGCCTCCGTTTTGGGAGGGGTGGGGGAAGAGTTAATTTTTGCTCTTCTGTTGTCTAGGAAACAGTGGTAGTACTTATTTCCCTTTTGAAAATAGATAGTGAATTCCACATTCAGGGAGCAATGAATAAGATAAAAAGGTGCAGATTAGAAGCTTGAATTAGACACCATTTGAGAGAGCAAAGATAAGTTAGTGTTCAGCGGAAACTTTCAGGTTGCTCCGCAGTGAGTAAGAGTGGGGCTAGGATCAGTTTTTAAAGACAGGACTCGGGGCTTTAAGGCTTTAGGCAGGTAGGCATCGATTCAGCAAAGCATTTCACTGTACGCCCAATTTAATGATATAAGTACTGCCTCCACAGCTGAGGACATGGTCCAGTTTGCACATTAAATACTTTGTCTCTCTCCACTTGGAGAATTCAGCCCTATGCATATCATGCTGAAAAAGAGGAGAGGGAGAGATACCAGCAAGTGCAGTTTGGGTGCCTGTGCTGAAAAGAAGCCATCCATCCAGCTCAGGGCTATAAATACAGAATTGGAGGCAGAGTTAATGACTGGGAACAACGGAACAGGATAAAAAAAAGTGTTGTCAGTTGATGTGATGGGCAGTAAATGACAAGTGCATCTCAGTGCAAGCTTAAGACAATTCGATTTGTGATAAGGAACTAAAACATCAAGCAAGGGCTGTATGCAACACTGCACGTTCAACTGGAAATGTAGGTTATGTACTTGGTGCTAATTCACGTCCCAGCGACCAGAAAAAAAAATCTCTCTTCAATTCAGATGGGACCTGGGCTGGAGATTTTTTTTCTGACTAAAAAGCTCTGGATAATTCTTTTCTTATGTATTATTAATAGTTCTATTACATTAAATCTTAGGTGCTCAGAATGATCCTCTGGAGGTGTTCCTCTCTCTCTCCTTTGTTCCCAGCTGAAGCCTGGGATGGCTGCGCTCCCGGGTAGGTGAATCGGAGAACAGGCACGCAGAGGCACACGAGGACATGCACAATTCATGGGAGCTGTTCAGCAGGTGTGTTTGCAGGAAGGATTTTAGTACAGTCAAGGAGGTGCTGCCCTCCAAAAGGAACAGTTTGAAAAATCCCAGAGTCCTGGAAAAGAAATACTAAAACAAGTGAGTGGAAAGGGAGGGAGTGATAGAAAAGGAACTTCTTGGAAGTGATTAAGCACAAAGAATGTGTCAAGGAGAGGAGAACTCTCTGGATGTGTTTGAGGGTGCAAGAAAGGGCAGGGTCAGAGACAGTAATGCAGATGAGGAAATAAATCTCCTGTCAGGGTTTCTGATAGCTATGTCATGATTAAAAAAGAAGAGCTCCCAAATTCAAGCCAAAAAAAAAAAAAAAAAAAATACCCGTGGCTATTCTTTTGTGTTGCTGTTCATTGCTGTTCACAAGCAGACCCTTGTGAAAGTGGGCAGTATTATGCAAATATGTGTGCCGTGCTTCTGCCTAGCAAATTCCAACACATCTTCAGAGAGGTTCTGGAAAAATAAATAAATAAATGCAAAGTCCAAAAAAAAAAATATTGGGAAGGAATATGAAAAGTGGAGAGAGCTCAAGAGGATTTGTGATGGGTTTGCAGAATGGAAGGAGGATGCAAACTCTCAAGTTGGAAGAGTTTTGTAAAATGGCAGTCAATTAAAATGATAAGTGATAGGGGACTGACAGTCTGCATGTTTTCAAATAATCGAGCTACAGCTTGGAGTGCAGTGGTGAGGTACAGCACTTATTTGGATGTCCTCCTATGGTAGTCGTTAGCCACCTTTTCCCTTTCTATAGAGCAGGGAGAGCCCTAATGACAACAGATATAATGATGCCTTCAGGGATGCTTAAGGAGCAACACAGCTCCTACAGCCAGGTGCAGCCTGCTTCCCTTCATCTCCTCCATTTCTCCAGCGTGCAGAGGAGCCAAGGACATGTCTCAGAGGGGCTGTCAGCCTCCCTCATCACCCATCCTCCCCTCTCAGCTTCCCAGAGCTGATGGATGATCAGCGCCTGCTTTCTGGGTAAGGCGAGGGGTCATAAGGGAGCCCCATCACCTTGCACAGGGCCAGCAGCTACTTGCTAGTAGAGAAACCAGAAATGTGAGCTACCCTTCAGCATTATCTGGACATTTCCCTGCACAGGATGATGGAGCAGGTCCTCTGCAAGAGGCCTCCATGCTTCATGATGAGCCTTCCTACTGCTGCTCTTGCCTCGTCTCTCTCTCGTGTCAGCTTTCCTGGGCTGATGCAGCCTTATGTAACTGCCCGAGCTCTCCCAGTAGTCTTTTTTTTTGGGGGCGGGGGAAAGCTGCAGCTTTGGATCCTCAACTCTTCTGGCCAGAGCTGGGGAAAGGTAAAGAGAGGAGAAAAAGTTGGAGCTTGAGTGAAGTCACACTGCAGCATCCATGTTTCTGCCTCTGCCTCAGGTTTTCATGCAGGGAAAAGACAAGGCTGATGGATGGTTGTATTTGCAAGGGGATGGAAAAGCAGGTGGTACTGACACTTAATGGATGTGGGGCTGTCCTTTCTGGTTTTGGAGGTACATCTCCAGCATGGGTGTACATGCACACTTTCTTCCTGGCTGCCACAGGTAGTACTAACAAAAAAGGCTGGATGGCAGAGACTGTGGGCTGACCTGCCCAAGTACAAGATGCCACCAGGTCAGTGAGTGAGCTGAATACCAATATTGTCACCTCTTTGCTAATGTGGTTGATATTATGGTGATAATTAGCAGAACTAAGCGCCCTGTCAGTGCACCTTTCCAGCCGAAACACCAGCTCCCTACAGTAGCAGCCGACTCAGGAATCTGAGTTTGCACCCTCAGGTGCTTCTGTTCCCCTCAGGGGGGAGAAGAGGACACCTGCAAGGGCTGTCCAGCTCTTTGCAAGACCAAACCAACATCCCTGATGTGCCCAGTTCTGGTCCTTGATATCAGAGGGAGCTTGCGGTGAGACTTGCACGGTCTGGGGCATCAGGACTTGAGGCGTCTGAGATGGGACAAGATGATGTGATGCTGCTCAGTTTCCCAGTGCTGTGAGTAGAAACCAGGAATGAGAGACAGTTTTAAAATGTGCTTTTTTAATGAAAGATTTCAAAGGAAAGCAAAATTGAAGTTCCTGCATAAGGTGATCCATGAAGATGCCGGATTTCAAAAGCTTAAAAGGAGGAGATGCATGGTTTTCTGCATACAAAATGCACAGCGTATAAAAGTATATGTATTTGAAAGACTTCTAAAAATTCAAAAATCAGAGTTGAGAAGGAAAGAGAAGGAGAAAATAGAAGGTAGGTTGAGAAGGAACAAAAAGACATCAGGGTTTTCTTTGTTGTTTTGGTTTTGGTTTTGTACTGATGGTCAAAGCCTTCTGCAGGAGCCCTCCGTCAGCTGGCTCGAAGGCACCGTCCCATGGAGTGGCTTATCTCACAGGGATGAGCTGTTTGTTGCGAGCATGCTAATTTCTGATAATAGTTCTGAAAGTGTGTTTTCTTTCCTCGCTGATAGAGACCGTATTAGCCAATAAAAATAATTAAATTTATATTATCTAGATGTAATTGGTGATTATGCCCTCTAGGTGGGAAAAAATGCTTTCAGATGAGCAGAAGCCTATATCGTCTGTTCAAATGACTGAACTTCTTTAATTTCCACAAAAGTGGACTATGGGGAGAGTAGTATCTACTGAGCCTGCACAGAGAGGGCATTAGCAGCCTTTTCCCAGAGTAATTTATAATATGGTTCTCTGTCTTTTGCCAGCTCTAACAAACTCTTCTCCTCTACGGCTAGCGTGGCTGTAATTCCTGCTGCTCTACTGGGAATATAGCCCTTGGAAAGCTAAGTGATTGATAAATTTTTAAGAAGAGATGCACACACCTAATCTAAAGGAGAATGGGCTCTTTCAGCCTGTGCACCTGCTGTCTGGGAGGGGACGGCACTACGTCATGGCTAGCTCATGATTCCTCTGGCAAAATGGGGAAAAATCTGACAGTCTCTCAGGGCAGATCATTTTAAGTTAGTGTTGATGAAAGACAGAGCTCTTGATTTACCCAAAAATGTTGAAAACAAAGGTAAGGATTTTGCAGCAGTGCTTAGCATTGGCCTGTAAATCTGAGGGTCCCAAGTCCTGCCTGCTTTTCTTCCTGTGAAAGTAAAGGTCGGTCTGCAAACAGGTGCAGAGTTTGTTCTGGAGCCTCAGTGGCTTGTAGCTATGTCAAATTTGTGAGTTGCCCTATCCTCGCATCCCTCCCCAACATGATTTTGGTGTGGAAAACAGTCTTTCTAGGAAACAATCTGCAAACAGCCTCTTCCCTTCCAGCTGGGACTGCTGGGCAGCCAGGAAAAGAAGCGTGGTGCAAGGCATGGAGCTGGAGCCGAAATGCTGCTGGGTGCTTTCATCCCATGGGAGCCTGGGATTTCAGTGTGTGACGAGAGGATATTGATTTCTGAAAGGGTACAGTTGCTCCTGAAATTGTGGGATTGCCTCAGAAAGACTTCATGTATGGAGACCAGTGACAGGAAGGTACGCTTCAAAACATGGATTAAAAGAATTTCCTGCTAATCCATTTACCCTTAGTCCTTGCCAAGGTCCAGGTTGGGAGCTGTGCATTGTTCCCACTACCCTGGCACAGATAGCACCTGAAGCAGTAGAGAGATTGAGGAGAAGCTGCTCTCTGCCCTGCTTCAGTTGTGAGTGTGTCATTGTTGCCACAGAAACACAAAACCTTGGACTGGGATTCTGGCAGAATAAAAGTCTTTCAATTCATATTTGATCACATTTAAAGGAGGGAGAAGGACGGACCTTGTAAAAACCCTGTTCATCCACTAGAGAGCATATAGGCAGTGCTTCTCCTTGGAGAAAATAAAAATGTCAAGCTCTTATTATACACAATAATGCAATGCAGTTTAAATGTTTACTGCAGTTCTACCCTTTGTGATCACATATGGAGAACAGAGTATGTGAAAACTGGGAGACGTCTCTGCAAATAATATAACTTCCATGTTCAGAAGCCTCTTATCTCCTTGTTAGTGTTTAATATCTTCTTGTTCTTAAAGAGCGTTCCTATTCTCCCCATGGGAATGCTAAATTATTTACGAAGTTCCTGAGAAATCCAGGAGTGGACTCGGGAAGGTGCAGAGCAGATCTCTGCAAGGGCATTTTATGGCTTTTAACGAATTTGAGGGTTTCGTTTCGAGCTGATGTGGCTGGGAAGAAGCTTCTGCAAACAACCTGGTGCGAGCGCTCGCTCTGCAGATGATCGGTGTGAGAAGCTGGTGCTGAGAAGGTGATAACCTTTGAAGTCTAATGATATTAATGTTGACTCGTAAATATTGCAAAGCTGTTACTCTTTTTGTAGTGATTTTAGTGCTCGAGTTATGGAGCACACTTTTTTTTCCCCAATCTATTTTTGATTTTTACCCTCTAAACTGCTGGCTTCAGTGTGTATATGACATACTTATGTAACTTTAAATATAAACCATAGGGTTCTGCACACATGAAATGAAGGGTAGTAGACCCCACTAATTAAATCTTTCCCCCCCAACCCCATCAAATTTACCCTTTTTCAAAGGCAATACTTCTGATCATTAATGCAATGCATGTTAGATGCTCTTTCTTCCAGTGGAATAAGCCACTGACTTTCCCTGTTGCCCTGGTTAACCTTATTCAAGTTATAGATCATTCTACTTACACTTGTAACCTGCTGTGAGGGCCAGGCATGAAAAACAGTGTATAACAACCAGGTAACTCTCGTGATACATACATTTTCCTCTGGTTTCTTGCTCTGTGCATGTCTTATTGTGTGGGTGGTAAAATCATTTGTAGCATGGTTTTGGTGCAGCACAAAAGGAGGTTCATTACTTGGCCTTTCCTAGCGCCTGGTAAAATGGTACTTCTTAACTTCTCACAGGCCACAAATCTGAGCTAACAGTTGGCAGCATGTTTGGGTAGCATTTAGATACTGAATGGATGTCCACTGAAAATAATGGGCAGCCTGGTCAGGCTTTTATCGATGTGGTTTGCCCTCAGCAGCAAGCAAAACTTTCTTATTGTTGCCTTTTGCGAGTGATCAATTGATCCACTTACATTATAACCTGGAGTTAGGAGCAGAATTGTTTGTTAATACCTCTCATTGCAATAGAATGTCCATTACTTTTCTGGGAAAAAAAAAAAAAAAAAAAAAAAAAAGGATGTATTTAATTTTAGCTGCCTCAGTAGTGTGCTGGTGCATATATAAATCCTGATGAATGAAATCAAACAATTAGGATTGGAAATGAATAGCACAAGGCATCCAGTCATTTCAGAGAGTCTGCATTTTGATTATGATTGATTTTTCTAATATTTGCTAAGAGCATATATACCAGTAAAGGCTCTATATCTATATGTTGTATTTTTAAACTGCTATCATGTTGACTTCACGGGATGTAGAGCTGTTATTTGACAGCACATTCTGATTAAATTTCACTTATCTGAAAAAATGCACCATCAGAATAGCTTTAATTTAAGCATATCTGGTCATTGTTCTTTTTTTATTGTTCTTTTTTTTTTTTTTTTTTTCCCAAGATTTTAAAATTGTACTTGATTTGTAACACTGAATAGCCAGTTTACATTCAGGCACAGTTATTTTCCTTTTTAGATGACAGCGAGTATTTTGTATGAGTGTATGCGAGTGTGACATGAAAATATGAAGATATCTGCCTTATAGGTGGTGTTTTTTTATATTTTTAATTGATATTTAAATGATATAAAGCAAGCCACTGCCATACGACAATAAAGTTGACCAACTTTCCCAGCTGGATGTCATATTTTACAAAGTATGTAACCAGAGAAACTGTGAATTATGTAAACTGCTAAATAGGATTCTGGGTGTAACTTATTACGGGCCGGCTGGAAGATACTGCTTGTTACTTGCACTTTCTGAAACAACATTATTCTGGCTGTTTCTCAGAAGTGCTAAACTTTGTTATCGGAAAAAAAAATACGCAGAGCATTGTACTCCTGTTTTCCTGTGGTCAAGGAGTGGGAGGTTGCCGAAGGCTGAAAGGCAGGGGTATCGAGCACAACGAGGAGGTGGGTGCCGTACCTTGCGGGTGCCTGCTCCGCGTTCTTCAGGTAGGGACAGGGGAATGGGATGTCCCAAGGGCTGTCAGCAAGGACTGATGCTGTTGTCATGGTCTGTTGAGATATGCATGCAGCGGGACGGCTTGGGGTGGTGCTTTTTGCTTTATATTCTTTGTTGCCTCACCAAAGAATGTTTTATTTGCTTGTCAGTCATGTCCCTTTGCATTCGCCTGCCTGTCTCATCCAATTAAACTAAATCACATCGTTCATTTTTACATGCAGTTCTTGAAATACACCTTTCCTGACATCATGTGTTAAACCTAATGCATAAATATAATGTAACTTCACTGAAACAGACATCCTAAATTCTACCCTTAATATAAAACTTGCTACTTTTTTTTTTTTTTTTTTTTCTTTTCCTGCTTTTCCTGCTGCATCTCCTGCTCACGGTCCTGGCTGTGCTGTTGGACCTGTGCAACACGTGATTATTTATCAGCCACCAGGTGTATGGTAGGTCCTTTCTGCAGGCAGCCAAGCCTTCTGTGGTAGCATTCATGTTAAGTCAAGAGGTTGTGTCCATTCGAGGGTGTGCGCGTTGGTTTAGTTTTGGGAGAAAAGTATCTTCGAAAGGACCAGACTTGGGAAAAAGCTCCGCTCCTGTTCTTGATGTGTCACTGTACATTAGGCTGGGTTTGCACAAAACTCCCTGCTCGGAGCAGATGGATTGGAGTCAGTGTGAGATTCGTATTTGTGGAGGTATGCGAGTCAGAAAAACCTTCATGTCTGTATGTTTTAGGTGTTTTGGTTGTTTTTTGTTAAGACGAGGCAAAATTAACTGCTGATGTGAGTTAGGCTTCTTATTCAAAGGCACATTACAACTCAGGGCTACAGCTTCATAACTCAGGGCTACTACTTGAATGAGGAGCAGCCAAAGACAGCAACATGAAGGGGAGCAGGACACGCTGAAGCACGTGGAACTCACCGGATTTTATCGTGGGTGTTTTCCTCCTCAAGACTCTTGATGTGTCAGGCTGAATGCCACATTCTGAGCAACACCCCATGGCTTTTCCGTTGCTGTTTCACCTCGCTTCTCAATTAGGGTGCAGGCTACGGGAAAAGAAATGGTAAAGAGGCTGCAGGGTCAGGCACTGGAGGTGGGGGACAGTCCAGGGGACTTGTCGGCTGTCCCTCTGCGGGCAGTTCGACTTGCCTGGCTCTCCATTAGCTGGAGGGGACACAAGCTGGTAAGGTGAGTGATGCTTTAAATATTAAATATTTAAATATTAAAGCCCCACTTTTAAGTTTCAAAATAAAGACATTCACAGTTCTTCCCCTTTCCCTCTGTGTCCACTTTGGCTTTCTTTTTTTCATGCTTTTTGAGCCTCTTTCAAATCGGCGGTGCCATGCAATGGGGTGGCAGTTCTCTCCTCTTCAGTCCTTTCCAACATTTCCTTCGAGGATGTGGTTTCCCACATTTTTATATGCTTATGGTAAGGAAGGTATGGGGAGAGGCACCCTTGCTCATGCCTTGACCTCAGTGAATGGCAAACCTCCTCTTTCCTAAAGAGCAAGCCAGAGACTTTCTTGCAGCTAGCCAAAGGCACTCTCTTTTTCAAAATCCCATTGAAAGAACAGGAAAATACCAAGAACTAGAAAACACCTGCACCGTTCCCTCTCACAAGACCTTCCCAGCTTGCTGACAGATGAAGGCAAGACCTGGTACATGCCTCCAGAAAGGTTTAGGTTTCAACCCATTAGTATTTTCCTGGGTAAAACCTTGCTCCAAACACGTTTTATCAGCTTACAGATTAGGTCTACTAGGTACTATACATCGAGAACTGCTCTTCCCCATAAACCTAAGGTTTCAGGAGCAAAAAGGTGAGTGCTGTCATGGTGGTGAGTCAGGAGAGTCTCGCGCTACTGCTGCTGCATGCCTTTGCATAGGAAACTCCATTACAGCATGGAGACAATTGCACCATGTCACAGGTGGTTGCAGCTGTGTGCTTGTTCTGATTTTAAGCTGTAAAGTCTGCAGAGCTTAGCAAAAATGGCAGGAGAAGATTGGGATAGATTAGCATAGGGGGGAGGTCTTAGTTTTGCAGAACTTCTGCAAAATGGCAAAATCTTGCATCAAAATCTTGGGAACCTGAGAACTTGTCAACAGCTTGTAAACAGCCTCATCCCGCCCAGAAATCCTCTATTTTTGTTTAATATGCAGCTTGCTCCTGATAATTCAGCTATTTCTATTTACAATTCTCTCATTTTCATTCCCACGTGAACCTAAATCGTGCTTTAATATAATGGCATTTAGGCAACGTGCCCAAGTATTTGAAAATTCAGAAGTTTAACAACTAGAATTGCATTTTGTGTTCATCCCTCAGTATGCAGGCAGCATGGAGTACCAATCATTGTATACCAGGAATTCCAGAAAAATGAAAAGCTATCAGGCTTATCAGTGCAGTATTAAAAATACAATCAAATTGAATTTTCAATTGCTTTCATGTTTTTGCGCTTTTAGATTCAAAGCATATTATGAGTGTAAATCTTCCTCTTTAAGTGTCATCGTTTAAAACTCTTTTTACAAATATGTGTTTCCATTTACTTATTTCACTATATGATCATAAGCCTTAAAAGTAACAGGTAGGAGAGATGAGGGAAAAAAGTGATGGTAGTATGTCCTGTCAGGTGTGTATTCAGTTCACGTGCGTAAACACTTTAACAAAGAAATGTAGTTTTGCCTTTTTAGTTAACATTCAAATGTCTTAGGCTGAAAACTGGAAGATTGTATAGACTTCAGGGCTCTGTATTCAAGTTCTACCTTTAAAATATTGAAGTAGAATTCTTTTTAAACCACTCTACTAATTTCCAATAGATTTCCAATCTCAGATAAAACATTTTAATCAGTTTTTCCTTTTGTTAATCTTTTCCTTTTATTAGAGTTGATCTTTGTGTTCTGTATGTGATTTGTCAGTCATGGGGAAAAATTAGCAGTATCATTATGTACAAATTCAGTTAATATCTCTGCTCTTCAAAAAATGTCTTAGGCTGAATGTCATGCTAAAAGTCTACAACATTTTTTCAATTTTCGTACTTTTGAAAGTCTTGTAGCTTTTGAAATCTGAAGTGGTGGTGTCCAACCAGAGAAGTGCAGGCCCAGCAAGCTCTCAGCGAGCACTCCAGCAGGCTCAGCATCTCAGGTGACTTCACTAAAGCTGTGGGACAAAAAGTGACCAGTGCTTGACCTCCTCTCAGGCTCAGACCATCTTAAAAATTTGGTTATGCTGTGTTGTTCTACTGCTGTCCTTGCTATGATATTCAATATTCACATTTTTCACCAAAAAATATTGTCTTGCAGTCCTCATGCTACCTCCGGTTTCCACTCTGAATTTTAAGTCCAAGAGATTTTTGCATGTTTCCAGAACTGCGTCTGAATCAAAATCCAGCCTTCTCAGCTTTTCCAGATTTCTTTTCCCAGCTGTGTTCTGCAGTAAGCTCAGTCCCACTTTTCCAGATTTGTTAACCTTTTGCCCTATAAATATTCATTGATGGAAATTTGTGTTGTTTGGCTTAGGTTTCTGATCATCAGCAAATCGAGGCTGATAACGAAACCCCACTGCCAGCGTGCAGAGGAAAGCATTATATCACAGCTGTGATCCGTGCTGCTCCTGCCTTTACCTGCCCCTACTGCATGCCATTACACTTGATTTCTCCGATGTAACGTGATCCTCGTACAAAGCCAAACTAGGTTGTCCTAAGACCTTTCATTCTCATGCCTTTCTTATCTTTTTTCCAGCTGCCTTTTCCCCAGTTCGAAATAACTAAGATGCAAAACTCAGGGTAAAAGGAGCCAGGACTAAATATGGGCAAGCTGGATTTGGATGGGAAAAATGAGGATAGTTTGTTTTTTACCTTTCTTCGCTTTAGACTCTAATTTTCTATTTTTCTTTATGTAATACTTGGTTATCTCAATACTGGAGAAAGCCAGCAGTGACAGTCATGGCTGTCTGTAATCTATCCTGTTGTCTCCTGCATTTCTTGATCAGCATGCAAGTGCTCTGGGACCCTGCCTGCAGCATCTCAGGCTTTCCTTTGGGGGGATCTCGGGGGCAATTCTACATTTCCTTGGAGCTGATTATTTAAGAGCTAGGCAAAGTAATCTGGGCAAAATATGCATTTTTTAGTAACTCCCTCTAGAACACTTTCCTTCTCTTAAATTTTAGTGTAAAACAACTATCATCGCTAATGTTTGTGTTGGATTAAGTTTACAGTAAGTTAAGCAAGGAAAATTTTCTGGCAAATTAAAACATTCAAAGGCGATAGAGCAAAGTAAGTTGCAAAATTAGAAGGTGCTGCTAAGTTTAGGTCATTAAAAATAATATTGTGCCTGTAACAGTCTTTAAATTTATTGTAAAAAAAATAGGATTTTTGTGAAATAATGGAACCTAAAATCCCAACTAGATACATATTTATTTGTTTTGAGATTCATAAACTTTCAGGATATTTATTTCAAGTTTGTTGTTGTATTTTTGGTTGCCACACGGACTGAAAACTTTCTGCTTCTATTTTTCTGTTTAAGTAAAAGCCGAGGATTCTTTGCATTCACCCTGGCTGTGTTCTTTCAGTTTTCATTTTGTTTGTAGTTGGTTTTTTGGATGTAACAAAATCATGACTTGCAGTTAGAGCACGAGTGTCCTTGTCAACACTGCAGTAAGCAGAGGTCAGCCCAGTAAAGGAGAACGTAACTTACATATTCATAATTGCATAAATTGTCCCAAAAGAAGGTCTCTTACTATATATTGTCCATTTGAATGCTTATTTAATAGTTTAGTGGGCACTGTGGAGATGGCAGCTGCTTTTTTTTTAATTTATTTTTTCCCTGACAAATCTTAGTGTAATCTCTTTCTGTCTGACAGGGACATGGGTTCAATGCCTAAAGAAGGAATAATGACATCATATATTGGTTGAAAAGGAATAAGTCCCTGAAATATTCCATTCACCTATGCAGATATGCTGACTAGGGACTCAGCCCTTCAAACACAGGTGCAACTTGATTTTATCATCTGTGAGTCTAGGAGCACCTTCCTCTGAGGAAGGGGAGGGGGAGCTGGCAGAAAAGAGAAAGTTAATAAGTTTCAGAAGAGATTTGGGAGGTTTTTGAAAAGATGAAACAGCTCTAAGCAGTTAGTCTACTGAAGGTAGGTTTTATAATGGTATGGAGAAAGGAAATGGGGCAGGCAAATCATGTGAAAGTAAACTTTAATAAAAACTGATGTGGTTTCCTCGAACAGCTTAGAGGGTTACAGAAAAGGATTTGGGGAAAAGCAATATAGTGAAGCAAAAATAAGTGGTAGGGAAATCTAACTTAGTTTAACTAGATGATCTGTAAGGTCCCTGCCAACCTGAGCCATTCTAAGCCCACAGATGCAGCCATCTGAAGATGAGGAAAAAAAGGTGTGATCCGCTCTTTTGTCAGCCCAGTTTTCAGTGAGACCTTTGTCACAGCTGGTTGTGCTGTAGGAACGTTTGGGAAACTTGGCTCAGATCACTCCAGACTATCCTGAGCACAGTGGTAAAAATATTCTAAATGGCTTAGTCTAAATACAGCAAAGCTCAGCCGGATGGATGCAATGGTGCAATGGTCCATGGCTGAGAAGAGACAAAAGTTGCAGGGAAGACAAAATTTCAAGGGTGGAAAAAAGTCCTACCATGATGACTGGTGGAAGCAGAGCCTCCAGCTTGGTTTCTCCTGTTTGCTAGAATAGGGTTCAGCAGAATTGCTCGACCTCTGCCACCATGCGCCTGCAGAGGTGCTGAGCCCCAGCTGCACCACAGCACTTGTAAACAGCCAAGCTGAACCGAGCATGGTATCATCTGCACAGCAAATGATACGCCGTAGCTCTGGGGGGAAAAAAAATCAATCCAAGAGTCAGCATGTAACTACCACGAAACACAGGGCCTACGCCAGACCCCTGCGGCCCCAGGAGGGCAAACAAAATGGGTCAAATGCAAATACACTCCTAGGAAACAAGAGGAGAGAGCACTTAAAGAGGAGCAAGAAGAAAAAAAGAATGAGGAAGGGCTGCAGCGAGGCCCCGCCAGGGCTGTGTCCTTGGGAGGCTGAGCATCTCAAATCCACCCTCCTGTGACAGTGGCTCATTCCCCTCAATGCCAATCCCTTGCCAAAGGGAACTGTAATTTTTATGAATGCCTTGAATTGCAGCCAGGTAATTACCTTCAGGAAATTTTCATTTTGCTAAATGTTAATCCATAGAGAGAAAGGAAGAGAAGGGGAAAAAAAAATGACAACAACAACACACACAACCAAGTTTAATAGCATGATAAACAACTGTCTCGATTTAGAAGCCTTATAAAGAAAGCTCTAGGTGTGATCTTCAGGGAAATACTCCATTTCTGTAAGTGCTAATCCTAGGAGAATACTTTGCCTTTAGAGGATACGCAAAATGTCCACATACAAGATCCAGCACACTGAATTCTGTTCCTGTACGGCCCAAAATTAGCTCTGAGCAGCATCGGCTTACTCTAATAGTGCTGATTGCAAGATCGTTGCTTGTGTCTTTTGAAGAATCAGAAAATAACATCTCTGCGGAAGAGGCTGTATCCTTAAGTTTTGTTTTTACTTCTACTATTAATTTATTTTCTGCATTTCATTTAAAGTGGCATTTACAGGTCAGGGAGCATTAGAAAGGTTTCAGCTGGAAAAACAGAAACAAAACAAAACAACAACAAAACAATAATGGCAAACATCTCTCTGCCTTTGTTTATTGACCACTTTCCCAAAGATTTACATTCTTCACATCTGTTGACTTGCCGTTATAGTTTTGATCTTGCATGCAAGATTGATACAGCAAGACATTCTCCCAATGGCTGGAGTAGGAGAGCTTATTAAAGGCTCTGTTGTTTTTTGTTTGTTTGTTTGTTTGTTTCCAAAAGAATACTAAAACAGCCTTTATTTTTATGATGTCACAACTAGTGGTGAGTTTGACATTATCACATTAACTGCTAATGTAAAAATGCAAAACTAATGTACTAGAATTAAAACACTGTATAATGACCTTCCCTTGGTTCAGCCATTAAAAAGACATTAATTCTCTTTCTTGCAAGTTGGACCTGATGCAATTTATTCATCAATAACAAGTTTATGTGTTTTTGGATGAATATCTGTGTTTATGTTCTGGAAAATTATTCTGACTTTGTCTTCTGCAAAGTAAAAGACGTCAGCACCTCGGGCACACTTATTCAGCCTTTATTTTGTTCAGAAGAGCAGTAGCCATACCAAGGAAGTGGAGTGTCCCTCCTTCTAGCTTGTATTCAAGTACTTGTGCTGGCCAGCTTTATCCAGTGTTATGTGGTTCAACATACCCATTTGTAAAATTAGTATATTACCCATCTCACATGCAAATTGAGACTTAATTAACAGATGTTTGTAACTGCTTTCACATCCTCCTAAGAATCACGCTACATGAGTGCAAAGCGGTTGTTGCTGGGAGATGAGAACAACACTGGAGCAAAGGCTTTATTGGAGATGGGAAGGGGGTTAGACAGGGTTTTCTGGTGCTTTTTATTTTTTAGCTACTTTGGTACTTTTTAAAAAACTCTTTGTTTTGAAGTTCATGGGGCATAAGATGGCAAAAAGCTATCTCCCATACAATAGCTGCTACTTCTTGCCTCCCCTACTTCACCCCCCTATGCACCAAGGTTTTAAAGCCTTAAAAAGCAAGCTTGGAGCTGAACAAAAAGACTGCTAGAACAGCAAGAAGCATGTCGAAGCACACTTGAAGACAGCAGCTGTCAGGACACAGGAGCTGAAAATGCAACCAGTACACAGGCTACAGGAAAATTTGGCCTTGGGCATTTTGCTTTCACTTCCCTAGCTGTAACCCTTCGCGTCCTGCAAACGATTTTTAAAGTCGGGGAAGCACAAAGAGAGGAGAAAATCCTTCATGAATTGTTTCTGAGAATTGAAAACAGAAAAGCGACTAGTAAATAGCTGTGTGGGTCACGGGTGTGACATACAGGCAGTACCGCTTTTAGACAGCTTGCTTTTATCTGATTGTGAGCCCCGCGTTTCCTCATACGGGAACTGCTGCCGACCCAATTTTAATCAGTTGCAATTTTGCCTTTACATCTAAATTAGAATAACTTGGATTGAACAGGAAATGAAATGAAGCGTCTGATCAAAAGTGTTTCTGTAACGTGGTAAATCTCTTGCTTTAGTTTCCTGGAGCATCTCCAGTCTGATAGTCCTCATTTTACCCAAATGTTGCAGGAGATCTAACTCGAATGTATTTTACAGCAGTCTCTTGATTGCAAAGTTGAATAAACAGTGCATCAACCACATAGGGAAGTCTCCCCGAAGACTTCTCTCTTTAAAACATGTAAGTACAAGTATTACCGAGGAGACTGACACTGAGTGGGAACTTTCACTTCCATTGTCTCAAATCCACCTTGATTTGGGAGCAACCAAAAATATTCCTTCCCGATGGCTGGGCAGTGGCCTGCATGAAAGGAGCTGGTGGTATCAGTTACTGCAAGTAAGCAGACACATATTTGGCACATTCCTCAGCAGGGACCAATATACCTCCTGGCTATGCCGAGATACGTTAGCAGGATAGCACTTGATTTGTGGCTAAAATCTGATCTGTGACCCAGCAAAGCCTCTCCCCAGCAAGCTGTTGCTCCCACACTTTCCACCTGTACTAAATCCAGTTGAAATGAAAACAACTGTCTGTGAGCTTCTGCTAACATCTGTTTCCATGCTTGTTGTCTGAAACAAAGGCTAATTGCCAGAGCTCCTTTCTTCAATATTTTCTTCTGCCTTCGCCAGTTGTCTACAGTCTTGATATCTAGAGCATAAATGCCAAGGCTGAAACGTGCATTCAATTAGAAGATGACTCTTGACTGACCTACATAACAGTTCATTCATGAGATAATGTGACCTGCAGTCATAGAGATAAAAGTCAGTTGATTGAGCTGGGCTGGCTGTGTACACTGCAAGCTCTCCAGTGATTGAGGAATCAGCTAAAATTAGACTTACACTCTACGTTATCGAGAGCCTTTCAAATCCAACTCTGTTTCGGTAATATTTCTTTTATGAGATGGGCGTATAATTTGTCACATTGTAATCCTTTAATGCTTAACTTTATTAGCATGAAGTACTTGGGTATCAAATAAAATGAGCAATTAAGTGATTTATATTTAAGGTCTGTTCTCAGTTCAGGGCTTAGGTAGGCAGCCTCCCATGAAGAAGGGAGATCGAGCACAGCATTTACCACTTCCTTTCGGAGAGCTACAAAATGGTGCTTTCGTAGCTGAACGTCCTTGTGCATGTAAATCCCAACCCACTGTTACAATGCCACGAGTTCACATGTGTATTTATATTAAGGGTTAATGTTTGTCTGTAGTGAACAATGGGATTTTTTTTTCCCCCAGTTTTTGCCTATTAGATTTACAAAAGGGTAAGCTCGCTGCAGAAAAAAAAGTTCACCAACAAACGAATGGTTTACGCGTAACGATTAGGCGACGCTTTTTGTATTAGTAAGCCACAAAGGAAGCTCAGATAAAGGTTGTAGGTCTGACAGAAACCTTCACGAGCATGCTCATAAAGTAAGACGGTTCAAGAGAGGGTGCAGCTGTCTCTTCCAGACTGAAAGACTGCGAGGTATTTCAATCATTTTCTTATCCTATCAATCAGATTGTCTTAAAGATCCATTAACAGAATAATGTGAAATTATCTTCTGTCCTCAGGGGCAGAAGTTCCTCTTTTTTTTTTTTTTTTTTTTTTTTTTTTTTTCCCTCTGTAAATGAGCTGGGAAAAGCCTGCATTCTGTCACACTGAGCCCTCAGTTCCTCTCAGATGGAGGCACTTGAGGGCTGCTGGGTGCACGTTGTAGGAAGGAAGAGGGGACATTTTGTACAGGAGACCGTGTGCTCTTACAAAGCCGGTTAGAGCATAACACTATAGTTTTAAAGGTTTTCTCTATTGTCTCCTGTGTTTCCTTATGCTTGCTTTAAAAAACAGGTGCCCATTACGGGTCATTTTCTTTCCTTCTTTTCGACGTGCTTTTGTTTGGTTTTTAACTTCACGCTGCCACCCTTCTGATCCTCTCTCGGGGAAGGTAAAATTAATCAAAAAGCGGAGGAACATGCTGTCTGTCCATCCTTCAGGAGGGTTGCTGAGAATCTTTTGTGAGTTGGTTTCTTTGTTTTGGATACTTTTTGCTTCAAACTGTATAACAAAAAAATAAGGAAGTGACTACATGGACAAGAGTAAAAAGGCTTTTAATTTAAATTTTCACTTTGCACATCCTGCAGTGCTTTTGTACGATACAGTTCTTTCTGCTACATACATGTGGTTTGGCTTTGATTAGTAAAGAAATCATTGGGTAGGCTGGAAGAGGAGAGTTGATTTTTGTTCCTTATTTTTGAGAGAGTTTTGGTGGTTTAGGCAGACCACTCTGTGTATGAGGCTGAAATTGCACAGGGCCCAATTAGTGTCCGTTACTTTTGCTGTTTGCACTTGGTTGGTTGAAGAGTCAGAAGTTTAATTAAGCAGAAATGGGGAAGTAGAGTTAATGTTCATTATAACTAAAATCAAAACAGCTGTTTACCTTGCCGAAGCCTTGCGAGCTAGCGTCTACAAATCTTACCCCGAGGAACACCCTCCCTGTAAAACATGCCTTTCCTGCTATCCTCTGATATCATTTTACATACTCATTTTCACAACATTTCCTAATCAGATTAATTAACACATTAGGGTATAATTCTTATTGTCTACAGAAATTACTTAAATTAAAACTATTATCATATTATCATGATTGTTGTATTATTACATCTCGCTTTGTTACTACTCAAAAACTACCCTAGCAAACCGAAATGTTTGAAATTAGCATAAAATTGTCATGTCTACAGTTTTCATCTTAACCGGGGGATAAGGTAATGTTAAACTTTTTGAATAATGTGTATTTCTGTGCTCGGGTTCCTGCTATGAGAACAGACAAGAGGGACTGTCCCACATGATGAGGCTAAAAAGAGTTTGTCTTGATTAGGTTCTGCCATGCCCAACAGGAACATGACCACTGTGCAGGGACATAGGAAAGCATTGAAAGCACAGAGGAGCACAAGACAGTAATGCATATAAATTGGATGTATTCATGCTGAAAATTAGTAAGGGTTTTTTTAGGGGGAAGGGGGGAATGTGAGTTTTTGAAATGGCTGTCTAGTGGGAGGAATGAAAGCAAAAGGCATAATGTTGAACTTCATTACTCTCAAAATCTTCTTACAGGCTAGGTGAAATGTGCCATCTGTGTAAAAAAAAATATATATATATATATTGTTAATGTCATTGGAATCTTAACACTGTAATCAAAGAATTATAACAAGTCTAGATCTACTTATTGAGACAAAAGAAAGGATTCTGTTACAGGAGAATAAAGCTTCAATACTGATATATTTAAAATTGATATACACGTTTCCAAGTATCTGCTCCTCTCTGGTGTGTTTTGCTTACCCTTCCCCCTTGGGTAGGGGACTTAATTTTTGGAGGTGGGCAGCGGTTATAGCAGGTGGTCAGGGTTTCTGCTTCCTCCATCCCATGAGCAGCATGCTGCTGATGTCAATGGTTTCTTCTTCCTCAATCCAGGCTCTACTTCAGGCTGGTTTTATTTTCTTTTTTTTTGTGTGTGTGTTTTCACAACTTGCACTCTTCTTTGGATTGCAACACTGCATTACCCCTCAATGCAGTATGTATGCAATGCCTTACATACTTTTTCTTTCTGCAGTCATGCATTTCTTCAGCTAACTGTGGGTGATTTTTTATAGCCCTGAGGTCCTGGGTGTCACTCTGTGCCCCACCTGTCACTAGCCTGTGCCTCTGCTCCTCTACACTGTGTCATGTCAGCTCTTCTGAAGCTGTTACACCACATCTGTGCTCCTCTTTACCATGTAATTATTCTGGCATCGTAAATATTTCATACTACACCGAGTGACTACTTGTTACTACTGTCTTTATAAAAATTGCAGTGAACCCACACGATTATGTGAAGATAAGCAAAAGTAAAATAAATTAGGCACTAACCACCTGGTCATTAAGGAAAACCGCTGCTACAGCTAACACAGCTAAAACAAAGCTCGAGGCTGGGCTGCACAAGTGCAGACAAGCCTGGCATGCCTCGTTTTTGAGGCTGTGCAGGCTCAGCACAAAGCCTGTGGCAATACAGTATTTACTGGGCTACAGGCCTTGAACGTGATAAATGAGATCATTGTTTGGGCTTACCCGTACTGGCCAGGGACCAATCTTGGTGACACAGGATGTCCTATCTGGTCTTCGGTTCCTATCAACACCTTAAAGAGCTGAAATAGAAAAGGAAAGCTTCCCCTTTACACAACAGTCCTATATTGGCTTACTTTTAGCAGACAGGTTGAACAGAAAGCAAGAAAGTTGATCTAACTGAGGTAAATAATTGCTGCCATTCTTCTAAGCCATATGCATTCTATTTGTCTCCATGATATTGCTGTGAAAAAGCTGTTATCCTCCTTTATGGATAGATAGTATTTATCTACCGTTGCCCTAGGATGCCTCTATGGCCAATGGAGAGACATTGCTACCTCCATTTTAGTCCACCTGAAGTCTGAATTGCCCTCTAAATTGATTATTTCTCTTCACAGACTAAATAGGAAATCCTGGACACATAGATTTAATAAATCTGAGCCAAAGAGATTAGAGATTTGTCTACAGCAGATGAGTTTCAGAGCTCGTGCTTTCACAGCTGTTACCGGTAACTAGCTTAGCTTAAATTTGTTTCATGTATGGTCTATACAGGCAACCGACGTCGTTTAGACTGTACTGTTATTATACCCCAAATGAGGCATGTCCACAGGAAGTCTATGGCTGAGCATAGAATTCAATTCTCATATTTCAGATGAGAAGATAATGCCCTAATCAGTTCTCGTCCATGTAATGCGATGTCACTGGCACTACTAAATTCTTTTCGATTCGGCTATCACTCCAAACTGTTAAACCATCTGCTGGTGGCAGCCGAAAAGATGACAATATAATAAATTACTAGAAAAAGTTAAGATGCCTAACATCTGCTCTCCACCAAGCTCGAGCATCTTCCCCGTATCGATGTTCTGTCATTTCATGACACACTCAGAAAAGATGCCTGCTCTGAAGATCTTACACATTTAAATCCTTTGCAGCTGGACCTGCGTTCCAGGCATCCTCTTTTGTAAGTTTTTGGCTGAAATGGGCAATAAGAATGGAAAACGGGGAGGGCAGAGGGAGAAAAATAGTTTCTTAAAATACCTTTAAAAAGTTCCCAGCCTAGGTAACAGTTTGTATCTACTCAGTCTTCATTATGATTGATGAAGAAATATTTAATGATGGCAAGGAGGATTTTGCAAGACAGAAATAGAAACTGCTGCCTCTTCAGAGCTGCATGACTGTGTGTCCTGGAATTATGTGCTGCACAATATTTTAATCAAATAATAGTTTGCTTAGTGGTGTGGACCACACTGGTTAGTGCAAACAATATGTAAAAACATTCTAGATAAGATTATGTAGCTCTGAAGGTACTGGTAGGCAGACACTGTTGAGAAAATATACACATAATATTTACTTAAAACATTCCTGGAGCCTCCTTTGGTGTTATTAGTCTGTCATGAAAATCTGCAAACACACACTTATCAAAAACTCACGGCAAAACACAAGGCATTTAGTGAAGTCAAATACAGAGTGGTAGATGCCATAGCAGAACACAGTTAATGGTTGAGCAATGACTTAACTTACATTGAAGAGCAAACATAATTAAAGCAGAAAAAGTCCTGAACCAATCATAGGAGCTGTGTCCTGCCTGGAATGCAAAGACGAGTCTGGATCCCATCCTACTGCTCCTGTCTCCTGAAGCAAAATTGCAGGAGGCAGGAGTTCAGAGCGAAATCTGGTTAAAAAAAGCATAGTGAACTACCACAGTGTGGGTTGGTAATGTTCTCCTCATTATTGTGATATGAACCTGCACAAAATGATGTGCTCTAAGAGAAAAGACTGATGGCCTGGAATGCTTGTGAAGGATGGTATGGCAATAATTTGGGGGATTTTCTTCACATTGGGTAAGCAACATCAGTTGATTCCTTGCTTCCTTTTCTAAGTTTGTTCTAATCTAAAAAATCTCTCCCCTCCTCTTTTAAGATTTGTCCACGTATAATAATAGATTTTTTCTAAGTTCATGACTGCTCTCCCTTAAGCTGCTAGGGCCATGAGGACAGGAGAGGGATGAGCACTCAGTCCACATCCCTCCATAGCAGACCTCTCGTGATTTTAAGCCAGTTCGGTGAAATTCCTCTGGAGCAGAATCTACTTCCTTACATTAAGCAGAAGGATGATCCTTGTAAATAAATAGGAAATAATGTAATCTAGTTACAATTATTTAATAAAAGAATGCAAACATAAATAATATAAACACTTAAATACTACAGTAGCCATCGCTGTATAGAAAAACAGTTGGGTTTGATCTTGGTGATATCTGTCTGGGATGTATTCCTACAAGTTCTGTTTTGCTACAGATCTCCCATCTAGCTGTCCATGAAAATATGTTCTTGCAGGTCTGGAATTAGAAAATGTTTTCCCCTGTTTTTTCGCTTTAGCAGTAGCGTGCATCTTTTGCTCTTCTACTTCTCCTTACCACTTTCTACCTTGTCAGCAGACCTTTGGGTTTGCTGGTTTGTGTTTCCTAGGTCCAGCAAGTCAGCAAGCTTTATTTTGGTTTGTGATATGGCAAACACCAGCTGAGACATAGTGGCAGTAGAAATCGGGAGCCAGTAGGCTGGCAGTGAGAATGTTATGATATAGAGAGCACTTCAGGCTGTGGTTAACCTGGGATTCCTGCCATCAGTGGTGAAGTGTTACTGCACCAGCCTGGAGAAATGCTGGGGGGTTGCTCGGATGACCTGGTGCATTTTGTATGGACCAGTGCTGTCTGGAAAAGGTGTGAGGGTGAAAGCTCCCATACAGACCTGACTGATGCATCAAACCTGATGGGCTACAAATGCAGAGAATGAAGTCTAACCCATAGCTGTCCCTGTCTCATGCCGTCATGGTGCCCAGCTGTGACTGCTTGGTTATAGTAGGCTGTTAGTTTTCATACAGAATCACAGAATTGTAGGGGTTGGAAGGGACCTCCAGAGATCATTGGGTCCAACCCCCCTGCCAAAGCAGGTTCCCTAGAGCAGGTTGCCCAGGTAGGCATCCAGACAGTCTTGAATACCTCCAGAGGAGACTCCACAACCTCCCTGGGCAGCCTGTCCCAGTGCTCCATCACCCTCACTGTGAAGAAGTTCTTTTGCATGTTGGTGCAGAACTTCCTGTGCTCCATTTTGTGTCCATTGCCCCTTGTCCTGTCCCCACAAACCTCTGAAAAGAGGTTGCCCAAATCCCTCTGTCTCCCACACTTAATATATTTATAAGCATTGATGAGATCCCCTCTCAGTCTCCTCGAGGCTGAACAGACCCAGGTCTCTCAGTCCTTCCTCATAGGGAAGATGCTCCAGTCCACGTATCATCTTTGGGGCCCTCTGCTGGACTCTTGGACTCTTTCCACGAGATCCCTGTCTTTTTTTTGTACCGGGGAGCCCAGTACTCCAGGTGAGAGGAAAGAGTCCTTTCCTTTTTAAAGGTATTTGTGGTAATGTATCTTTTAGAAAAGGGTGTGAGGCTGCTGTGTTTGGCAGACAGCGACATCAGTATGTACGTCCACTACACAGGAGAGGTGATGTTTCTAATCATGCTGAGGTGGAACGGACCTCCCAGGACAAGCAGGGTGAGGTTTCTGAACAACTTAAAGGATTTTCTTCAGAACGGTCATTAATCAGTCATTAGAAAGTGATTGCAAATGCCATTACTTTCTGTCCATCTCTAGTGTTTCTCGAGCGTGCCCCTGAAAGCCAGGCACCAGTCTGCAGGTTTAGCAGTAATTTGAATGCAACAAATTGTACCTGCAAAGCACAGATGTTGAAAGCTGAAAATCTGAAGGTGCCGTATGTTTCCTGTAATTGAAAGCAGGTGCCCTGAAGGAAGCAGAGATTCTGTTTCACTTTATGAAGTATCTAGTTGGCAGAGCTGGCAAAAAAAAAAAAAAAAAAAAAATACCCTCTAAAGCTTCATTCACAGCAAATTAAAGCTGTTGTTTTCTGGTAGCTCTAAGGGGCTCCAACAAAGGATTGAGGCCCTATTGTGTTGGGCACCATAGACAAAAGGAATAAAGTCCCTATCTGCAGATTTCAGAGCGCTGAATAAATTGAACTGCGTGTGTTTAAAGGATGGGATGAGGGGAAGACCGTGATAACCCAGCTTTATACAGCACTGAAAGCTGGGACCAGCATCTCCAGCATTTTGGGCCTATTCCACCTCACCTCAGGACAGATGCTCTGTCTCAGGTGTGCTGAAGTGGATGCATGTTAAAGTTGTCCCAATTCTGAGTACTTCTGTCATCGTTTCAGCGATTGCTCAGTATGATAGGCTAGCTATCAGCTGTAATATTTTGCTTTGGTCATTGCATACAAAGACCCCAGGCCTAAAAATGAATAAATGCTATGCAAGTTTCTCCTTCCAAGGATGACCCTTTGGGAAGCTGCCTGTGATGTGGAGCCTGCAGGATGTTGAAGGGCAGAGAACTGCCTGGTGTGTCGAAAATGCAGCTCTGTCTGCGGATTTCACAAGGCTTTAGAGAGGGCTTTTTTACTTTAAATCTGTGCCTCACTTTACCAATGGACGAAGGTAAAAGCGCTGAGGGTCCTCCAAAGACTGTTGAGTTGATGTTTGTGGGTTTTGTTGTACTTCTAAGACAAGTAAGAAATGTTATTACAGCTGAGCACAGCCTGTGGGTGTAGGTTGTATTTTACTGAAGCCAAAAAGAAGGAAAAAAAAAAAAAAAGGAGAGAGAAAAAAAAAAAAAAAAAAAAAAAAAAAGGGAAAAAAAAAAAAGGACAGGAAAGCACCCCAAACCATCAAAATTTATTACTGCTTCCAGCCAATTTTGTAGTGCTTCTGGTTTGAGAAGCCAGAATAATTTCCTCTTGCAGTCTGCACTTCAGTAGCTGTAGCAAGTGCAGATAGAGGAAACAACTTTGATCAAAACATTTTTCAGCTCTTTCTCTAACGAAACAGCCAGAGCCTGGCACAGTGTCGTTGTGCAGTTATTTCATCTCCCCAGAAAAACCTGTGTCAGGTTCTGAAAGTGCTGACTGACCTGTGTGCACCGGGCTCAAAGCTCTCACTCTGAATCTTCAGCTGCCCTTTAAGGCTCTGCCACACTTTTACAATGTTCTTTTTCTCTTTGGATTGTCCACTTTTTTTTTTTTTACTTTTTTTTTTTTTCTTCCTTCAGTAGTAGGCAGACATTTTCTAGGAATTTTTCTTCTTTGCCTCTCAGGCCACCTGAAAGAAAGAAGAAATATGTTTTGTCCACATGGTGACAGAGATCATAAATTTTGCTGGGAAAATTGTGAATTATGTTTACTGCCTTTAACTAATGGGCAAGATTAGATTAAAAAAAAAAAAATGTTCCTCCAACAGCTGAAACAAAAGGCATGATTTCAAATAGATATTTTTCTTTTTTTTTTTTTTTTTTTTTTGGACAATCTTATTTAACTGACTTAATATGGGATCTCAGTCCTAGATTTTAAAGACTGGGGATTTAGTGTGTACTAAAATGACTGTCCCACCATTTCTCTCTATATAGTTTGCTATACATAAAAGGTCAAAAATGTCAGTCAGACTGTACCATTTGGCATGAAGATGAATATAGAAGCTAAAGAGGATTTAAAAAATACATGATCTGGCATTTGAAACAGAGGACTGGGCGTTGAGTCCTGCTTTTATTCCTTTATCTGCCAGTGACCTAGCACTTTGTCTCTTAGGGGTGTATTTACAGATTTTACAGTCATTTTGTCGCAGCGTGTGTCAGTGGAGAAAGTCCTGCAAGGGCAAAGTCAGATTTTCAGCAGGTGGAAGAACTGTCTGGGTGATGCCACCACTCTTCACAGTGTCATCTGTGTGCATCAAGGGCAGAAAATAGGGTTAGTGCCCTCCATGCCTCACAGATCCTGAAAGAGGAGTCTGTTGACCCTAAAATCCTCTAATGTCAAAGGAGAGGGAGGCGTCCTTGGCAGGGCAGTCTGGTATCCCTGTTTCTCTTCATTGATTGTGGAAGGAAGGGAGGGTGGCTGGGTTACTAATGAGGCACTTGCTGAGGTCTCAGTGAAATCAGTCTGAGATTTAGTGCCTCAATTTCCCATTTGTGAAACACAGGTGATGTCGCACAGAGGAATTGTGGTCTTACTACTGTGTTCAAAATGCGTGGAGAAAAAAGGCAAAGTTAAAAGAGAAGGCAATATCCTGATCAGTGTAGCATTTGCTCTAAAAAGTGCAATGCACAGCCTGAAAGTAGAGCACAAACATATACCTGGACATACACAGCATGCAAGTGTAGCACAAAGAAATAAATGAGTACTAGATGTCTTATGAACCATTTTTCTCTGTGAAATAATGCTTTTAGGTAATGTTCTTAGGCATGTTTGGAAAGTAGTTAAATAATTCCAGTTTTTCTTGGAAATATCCATTTTAATACATGCAGAAAAGGTAAGGAGACCTTTATTTAGGATGTGACTATTTGCCCGCAACTGGGCTCTGTGCACAGTCCCTCTGCATCTGTTGGCTCTCTATTCTCTGTTTTTATCTGCTTGCATTTGCTTTTTGCATTAATCTGTAAAATATATATATATGTATATAACTTCATTAAGCACTATGAAACAGGAAGCAGATATCAGCCAGCCTGCAGAACTGACCATCAGTTGTTCTTATAAACATGATAACAAATGACAAATTTCTGAACTTCAGAGCTTAGTATGAAAAGAAGCCTGTATGAATAACCCATGAACATAACACGAATAATCTTCATGTCAGCTATTTGTCTTTTTCTGGAATCACACAAAACTCCCTTCTGACAAGTACAGACTTTCTACGCTTTCAGTGCCATGTGTTTTACATTTTCCTTTGTCCATCTTGCCAGCTGTGCAGCCCCGTCATTGGGTATGAATTGTAGGGAAAGTATTAAAGTAGTCAAAAAGATGGAGGCTGTCATGGTGATTAGGTTTTGGGGAAATCTCATTGAGAAAATCCAAAAAATATTTCTTTTTAATGCTGTTGACTCATGTGGCTTGGAGATGATTTGTAATTTTGAGGTATTCACTGATAGTTTTTGGATTTTGAAGCACATCATTATATCAGTTGTCTTGTGATGTCTGACCATTTTACCAGGTTTTTAAGGTGCTGAAAAGGTGGAGTTGAGCCTTTGGAATTAAACTGCCAAACAGCTGCATGTTATTAACTTTTCTTCCAGGTTTTTTATAATGTAGACTCCATATTTGGATAGGAAGTAGTTCCTAACTACACATTTAGCATTCACTCACGGAGTTTTTCTTTGTCTGCAGTAACTTCCCTTACAGACGCAGAACTAAGAGGTCTGCAAATGGTTGACTTCAGTGGAGCTCACAGATCCTGCACTGAACTTGTAGAGGACTTTAGGGGTCCATTAAAATTGTTCTGTCCACTGCTGTGGCGAGTTCTGGATGACTTCTGCTTTACACTTGTATATTTGATTGCATATCCTACAGAGTGGAGAGTGTTACTGTGTAGAAACTTTTCAAATGCATATTACCTTGTCTTTATGGTCTTTATTGTGCATATTTAATATCAGTTGTTATAGTAAACACAAATAATTTCTGTGTGTTTAAAGTATGAGCTGAGTTTGCAATTAGGTATAACTGATACAGAGATTTTTCCTCCATTTTCTGGTACAAAGAAATCAAGTGTCTACTTTATAAGGATGCCTACATCATCAGCCATTATAAACTGCCCATCATTCAGTTCTACATCCAGTATGTTGCCATATCCAGAGAGCAAAATTCTCAATCCCTAATTGCTGCAGATCGTCATTTGTAGTGAAGCGGAACAGGTTTTCTCAGTGACATCTCAGATGTTCTGGTGATATTTTGCCTCTACATGGAAGTTGTTCTTTCCTCACTGGTAGATGGTTCATAATTTATCGCAACCTAAAGACTTAGATACTCTCTGTCCTGTCACATAAGACCAATCTGCTGCTGTGGTGCATGAGATAAGGTTGTACTGCCCCAGAATTCACTTTTTACATACGCTCTGATATTTCAGTGTCTTCCCGTCATGATGTCAGTTCAGGTCTTCATTGTCAGTTCTCATTTTTGTAAAGTATTGCTAAGTGCTCCTGCTGTTGGTAGCAATAGGATCATGTGCTAATTCCCGCTGGAAGGTCCCCTGGGAGGTCTCTAGTCCAATGGCTGCTCAGAGCTGGGTAAGCTGTGAGATGGGATCACATTGCTCAGGGCTTGATCCAGTCAGGTCTTGAAAACTTCCGAAGAGGGAGATTGCAGAGTCTTTCTGGACAGCCTGCTCCAATGGTTGCCTGTCCTCACAGGGAAAAGTTTTTACCTTCTAGCCAGCAAAATACACTTCTTTTAACTTACACATATTGCTTGTTGTCTTCCCACTGTTGTACCATGCAAGGGACCTGGCCTTTTTCAGCCTGGAGAAGAGATGGCTTCAGAGGAACTTTAACTTGACACTATTGAGAAGACAGAAACAAGCTTGTTCAGTATATATTCCCATGCCATTTTATCAAGGAAGCTCGGTCTGGAATTATCTAGTTGTTCACTCTCTAAAAGACCTTTGAAAGAAGATGTTTTAAAGAAGAACGTGGGAATTTATGGGATTCTTGCTCTCCTGCCTGCCTTTGACTTGGGGTTTCTGTTCGGTCTTGCTGACATCTTGTCCTTTCAGTGATGCCTGCCGCATGACTGAAGTAGTCTTTTGGACATCCACAGTCCACTGGCAATCTGCTAATACATGGAGTTAGACTTGCTCTGCTTCAGTTTTCCTTAAAAAATACAACAGATTTTTCCCTTGAATCACTAACACACATGCAAAAATAAGAATTGATTGTCTCAGATTTTGCATGTGTCTGAATTTTCTCTCCAATAGCTGTGTCTCATTAACTTATTCCCTAAAGTTATAAGAATTACTGCTACAAGTGGTTAACACTTAGGAAAATGGGGAAATTATTGTTCACACAAAATCACACAGAATTGTCTCAGTTGGAAGAGACCTCCAAGATCACCAAGTCCAACCTCTGACCTAATACTAACAAGTCCTCCACTAAACCATATCCCTAAGCTCTACATCTAAACGTCTTTTAAAGACCTCCAGGGATGGTGACTCAACCACTTCCCTGGGCAGCCTATTCCAGTGACTAACAACCCTTTCAGTAAAGAAGTTTTTCCTAATATCCAACCTAAACCTCCCCTGGCGCAACTTTAGCCCATTCCCCCTCATCCTGTCACCAGGCACGTGGGAGAACAGACCAACCCCACCTCGCTACAGCCTCCTTTCAGGTACCTGTAGAGTGCAATAAAGTCACCCTTTGTGCCTCCTCTTCTCCAGGCTAAACAGTCCCAGCTCCCTCAGCCGCTCCTCGTAACACTTGTTCTCCAGACTCTTCACCAGCTTCGTAGCCCTTCGATGGACCCTCTCGAGCACCTCCATGCCCTTGTTGCAGTGAGGGTCCCAAAACTGAACACAGTACTCAAGGTGCGGCCTCACCAGAGCCGAGTACAGGGGGACAGTCACTTCCCTGGACCTGCTGGCCATGGTACTGTTCAGACAGTACCTATCAGTGTGGTAGGTGGGTATATGAAAGCTTGTTGCATTGTAAAACAGAGGAACACCAAAAGGCAAAGAATTGCATCACTATTCTCCAGCTGTTTAATAAGACATTTCCTTTTTTTTTGTTTTGCTTGGAAAAAAAAAAAAAAAAAAGTATTCTGCCAATAAATACCTATCTGAGTTGAATTTTTAAAAAATGTTTGGGACTATGCTATTATTTCCTTGTTGTAAATCTCCAGGTTTTGCATTTTTTCCGTGATGTTAAGGGAGGAATAAAACCAGGTTACTAGTCAGGACTGAATCTCTAATTCGGATTTCTAAATCCAACACAGCCCCATTCCCTCAGGAGTAGCAAATTGTTTAGGTACAAACTGCAGACCTAAATGAAACAAACTTCTGTATTTGATTTCTCATCAGAGGAAAAACAGGTGCAACAGTAAATAACTATTTAATGAGAAAGATATCCTGTTCAGTCCTTTCAAAGGACTTGCTACATTTCTCATTTTTGGGTTGTTGTTACTATTGCTAATACTACTGTAGAGCCTCAGAAACAGACTTTACTCTGCCTTTGTAAAGTCTGTAACTTCTCATCCAAAAAAAGTTTGTCTTCTGAATATGGAGTTGGGAAAGTAAGGAGCGGGGAACAGAGAGAGGAAGGGATTTGAGTTTTTATGGCAAATTATTTTCAAGGTAAGAGACAGCAGGTTTCTATTCCAAGAGCAGTGCTGACTAGACAAACTGTGATCCATTATAACTTAAGATATGACTAAAAAAGAGGATTAAATCGATTTTTAAAGCTGTTCAAACTTGAAGGCTAGATGTGTAAAGGCATATGAACAGCTTAAGAGGACCACCTAACCTAGTAGCCTGTCTTCTGCAGAAGCCTGTAAAAATATATAAGTAAAAATAAACAAAAGAGTGATGAAAGAACTTAGGATTTTTTTTCTTCTGTAGGCTTCCCAGATTTTGGTGAATTCTGACATGGTGACTTCTAATCCTGAAGTTGTATCCAATTTGCCTTAAATAATAACTTTTTAATTGTTTCTTTTCCATTGAGGAAGGATTTGGCAGATCATTCCAGGTCCTCGCATACTGTGCTACTTTGAGAGAGAAGAGCTCAATATATTTGAATGCTATCACTGTTTGCTGCTATGTTATTATCATTATTATACCCTCCTGTACATTAATAGAGCTGAGCTATTAGCATCATCCCACACATTCTGTGTTTATGCCAGCATGGTGAATCAGAAAAACATCTGCCTGGGAGGTAGAAATGTGTTTTATATATGAATACGTAAACATGAAAGCTCTACAACTTCTGGCCTGAACTCACACCAGAGAGCATGAAAGAAACCTGTGAACGTCTGCAGTTAGGAACTGGCCCTTGTGCAAATCCTTTGGGAGAAGGTTTAACGAGATAAGGTGTCGGTCCACATCAGTATAAAAGAAGCAAGCTGGCACAGCTGTCGTTTCCTGCAAGAGTAAAGCCCCAGACTCCGTGGCACTGAGATACACATGCTGTATATTTCACTGGAATCCACAAAACTACTTTGTCATTAATTTAGGTCAGCATTGCATTGCTTGAACTCAATATTCAGCACAGGGATTATTTAAGGTAACACCAATACACCCCCAGTGTGTGGGTGTGTGTTTGTTTTCCAAAAGCCTTTCCTGGATTTCTGAAATTATTTAATATTATCCATTCGGGATGAATGGTGTATGCTAAGCGTGGTGTTGCCAAATAGGTATTCAGCTTGAAGAATTTGATGAAGAGATCCCATACGGGAAAAAAGAACACACTGAGCTGTTATTAAATAACTTAATAGGCTCAAGGGTCGCTGATCCTCCTGTTGATACCATGGAGTTTGCTGGCAGCTGACACCTCCCTGGAAAAACAGGAGTGCCAGCTGGTGAAACAGCATTAGCATCATGACAGATGCATGTTATAATGGCATCCTTAGACAGGTCTGAAAGCAAAATAGGGCTCACATGTTTCCTGAGAAGCATGTTTTATGCCACAATTACTGGAGGTTTAAAAGTCTTGTTCTGTAATGTACCTATGATAAAATTTGACCTTCCAGACTTGGCTGCTGGTAAAGCCCAGGGATCTGTCACTTCCACCCAGGGCTTGCCTTCTTAAGAGTAAGGTGGACACAGAGTTCCCCTTCCTCTTTAATCCCTCCATCCCCACTTAACTTTCTATACATTAAAATATCTTGTGTTGTATGCCAAGATAGGAAGTTCACCAGAAACATGGCAGATAAGAAATCTTACAGCCAGTGAAGCCGCTGTAGAAGCAGCAGAGTTGCAAGCATTTAGTAACAGCACAGCAGCCTTGTTCCACATTTGCAATTAATACACGTCTGTGTTTGCATTTGTTACAGGACTCTTGACAGCACCAACATAACAAGAAAAACGAACAACCTGAGTAATAAATCTCTGGAGGCATTCAGCAAGTGCCATAGGGCTCATTAATCTTGATTATTCCCCATAATAGATAACTTCACAAATCATCTATTCTCCCCAATCATGCACATAAGGATAATGTATATATAATAGCCTCCTGTACTGTAAAACCCCAAATAGAATTTCATTTTTTAAATATAAGTCTTGACAAATGCAAGACAAATATTTATAGAAAAGGGATGGGTACGAATAACAATGAACTGGACTGAAACGAGTGGGACAGAGACTTGTGAAAAAGAAGGTGACATCTTTTCTGGGTTTGCTTTTTTTTTTTTTTTTTTTTTTGCTTATTATTTTTTTGGTTTCCAGCATTATGATGTCTCTATTTGAATCAAGGAAATCATTTATTTATAGCCTGAAGTAGATGGGATTTTCTTCCTGAGAGTTTTGGCCAGGGAGATAAAGGAGGCTGCAGCTGCAGCCTTCATGCATGCTCTTTAAGGAATGGAGACAGGGGAAAATAGAAGCAGCTGAGAAATATCCTGAATCCCAAACAATTTAGTATTCATAATTTATACTACTGATTCCCTCTTTTTCTCGTGCTCTTCCCAAAGCTTTCCTTTGAAAAGTACCAAAATCATCAAAGGAAACCAGAGCTCTGATCTGATCTGTTTATCATTTTTTCCTCAACTGCACCTTCAGTATGCCAGCGCATTGTAACGGATCTGAAAAAGACATGGTATTTAGAATAAGGATGCATATGATCCTTTTGGTAAGAATAGCAGAGCAGCTCTAATAGTTGATCCTGTACTGCAGGCTGTGCTTCAGCTCACTGATCGAAGTGTGATGGTTATCTTGAAGGTAATGGTGCAAAGGGAAAAATAAAAGAGAGACGTTTTAACTTTAAAAAATATGTAAAGTATGCTGGTTTGAATGCAATTTATGTTAGAAAGGGATAAACAGGGCTATGGGAGGGAAAAGAAGAACATCCTTCCATAGAAGAAGACTAGTACCTTTTATATGTTAGTAATGATAGTGACCCGAACCTGCTGTTTAAGAGTAAGTTCTGCTGAGTGAAGTTTCAGAAGCGTGAAGCTGTACTCACAGGTGAGCCTTCCTCTCATCCAGTATAAAGCGTGAGATCTGATTGCCCTCATCTTTGCCTGCAACCCTATTTTGCCTCCTTTTTTTTCTCTCCCCCCGTGTGTCCAAATTCTCTCAAAAACCCAGGATTTTGTTCTGTGACCTGGGGCACCAAAATAGCAATTTCGTGCGAGTGGAAAGAATTTAAAAGACTAACAACTGAACTGCTTTAGGGTGGGATTTCTCTTCTTGTTCACGGCCCCCATTCACCCAGAGTAAAAAGTTCTGAAAATGTATTTTCCGTCAAACCTAAAAGAAAAGAGAACATGTATCATCTTCCGGAGTTTAAAACAAGAACGACCTGAACTTTGTATCTACTTCTTTTTCCAAGATCTGCTTTGCACGTCGCTCAATTCTGTTTCTTTAATTCCTTTGCATGTGAATGCAATACATACCTGTAAGTGTCACAGGCCTTTAACAGACTACCTTGCCCTCCAGTGCTGTCTCTCTGTTCCTAAATACATACCCACTGATAATACCCACAGGCAATGTACCTTGCACAGACAAGAAGAATGAGTTTTACCCCCAGGAAGTTTTAGTTAAAAAAAAAAGAAAATGTTCAACATCTTTTAAGTTTGATTAGATGGATCCAGGATCTTGCAGGCTTGGCGTTTGTGTTTAGATACATTTGTCTTCAGAACTCTCAGAAGAACTCTCTACGTGTCAAATAGCAGTGAATTTTGGCTTGAAAATGTTCTTTGATATCTGCGCACTTGGGTAGTTTGAAGCACGGTTTTGGAATAACTGAGGATAACTGAGCTATTCCTAGCTGTCTGACAGACATTCAAGTAACTCCCTTAATCTCCCTTGGCCTCAGTTTCTCCCTGTATAAAACTATACTATTAATACTTCACCGTCTTTGTAAAATGTTCCACAGTCTTTTGATGAAAGGAATTATTTTAAGTTCAAAGTGTTTCTCTTAATGAAAGAATGAACTTGCTTGTTCTTGAAGCCATATATTATATAAACATCAAAGAGCTGTTTGCACCCAGTGGTCGTCAGCCATAAGGTGCTTCTGTGTCTCAGTGAGCGATGTTTTCTCTCCATGAAAAAGAATGTGCTGGTGATTTGGGTGCTACACGATACAATTCCAGTAATGCCAATGTGTGCAGCAGAACTACACGGTGATTGGCATCAGCCATGATTTCTTACTGTATCTGAAAACTAGCGTGTCGATGGACACAAAGTAATGTGCAGGCACTTGGGGTTGATCTTCTGCCCTGCCTGGCTGATTTCTCCAAGGAGTGAGGAGCTGGTGGTGGACAGCAGCTTGAGTTTGTGACCTAAATGATGCCTGCCTGGTTTTCATGCTTGGACCAATCTTTAGATAGTGCCACTTGCAATTACCTCCAAAAGAGGGAGCATGCTGATCTTCTTATTATCAAAGGAATTATCAAAATTCAGGGATTGTTTGTTTCTTAGAATAGAACCACAGAGTGTCTTGGGTTGGAAGGGACCCCAAAGCCCACCCAGTGCCACCCCCTGCCATGGGCAGAGACACCTCCCACCAGCCCAGGCTGCCCAAAGCCCCATCCAGCCTTGGCCTTGGGCACTGCCAGGGATGGGGCAGCCACAGCTCCTCTGGGAAGCCTGGGACAGGATCTTACCACCCTCTGAGTGAGGAATTTCCTCCTAATATCTAATCTAAATCTACCTTCTTTTAGTTTAAAGCCATTGCACCTTGTTCTATCACTACATGCCCTTATAGCAATTCCCTTCTTCAGAAGTTAATGCAAAAAGCCACCTTTCCTCATGATCACCTGATGATTGATGTGGTAGTCAGCCACCAACAAAAAGAGCTTAACCAGGTGGAAAATATAATATACCCTTAAATGGCTTAAGAGACATTTTGTTATTGTTCCTGTTTCCATTTTTCTACCTCTGGCGAGTCTCAGCTCTGAGCTACATGAACTTGGTTACTTCTCTGTCTCTCTTCTGCTTATTAAACTGCAGAGTGGCAATGGTCTGTCCACTTCCTGCACTTACGCAGTGCAGCAAGCTGCAAGCGAATGCCTCTTCTCAAACAAGGGCTTTTTTAGGAGGCAGTCGGAGGAAGCGATGAGATCTCGTGAGACCCCATCTGGAGCCTGTGTTCAGCTCTGGGGCCCAGCACAAGGACAGGGATGTATCAGAGCAATTCCAGAGGAGGCCATAAGGATGACCAGAGGCTGGAGCCCCTCTGCTCTAGAGCCAGGCTGAGGGAGCTGGGGTTGTTCAGCCTGGTGAAGAAGAGAAGGATCCAGGGAGACCTCACAGCGGCCTGCCAGGGCCTGAAGGGGGCTGCAGGAAAGCTGGGGAGAGAGTCTTTGCAGGGAACACAACGATTGACTCCCAAGCTTGCTTCTGCAAGATCAAGTGACCAAAACCTGTTCCAAGTGTAAACAGAAAAAATACATTAACTGGTTTATTTTTAAGATGTTTGGAAACTTGACAAGTGAAAGCAGCCCTACATGACATCCAGATTCAAAAATGTTACTTTGAGTATCTGAAATAGAAGTTGTAGTTGTGACAGACTCCCAGTGCTCACATCTCCAGAGCTTAAGAGATGAGAAACACATGTTTAAACTTGGTTGCCCAATTTAGAAATAAATGCATACAGTCTCTCAATCTCTAGACTAGGACCTGTGTTATGGAAAAAAAGTTTATGTAATGCTGTTTCCATTATAAATAGAGACTAATTTTCTCAAAAAGACTCTTAATACTAAGCAAACAAGTAAGTTTAGTTCTAAAAACATTCTCAGTGCTTCATTGCCTTGGGTTTACAATATCATTTGCACGTCAAATTATATTTCATCTTATGATTTAGTAATGCCAGAAGAATAGATCTAATTCTGTGTCTCATGATACCCTTAAAGATGGAAGATTGCTTTCCATGGAGTGTAAAACTCAATTTGTAGTCATGTGTATAAAACATGACTTTATGGCAGATTAGCTTGCTGTAGATTTAGTTCTCTCTGACAGTGAACTGAAAAATATTAGCATTTCACTGAACACAATATTAATGGCAAGAAGAGAGTATTATTGTAACATAGAAAGTAGAATAGGATTGTTGGAAGTAGAACCAATAAGCAGAAGAAAATGTATTTAGAGATTTGTGAGAAATTTAGATGGATTTGGTGTAACTTTTTTTCTTTCCTTCCCTTGTTTCCTCCCTGCCCCCACCCCCTGTGAGTCATTTTAAGAAACCATAGAGCATTTGCAGTTGTCAGACTGACCTCCCCATGATTTTCAAGAAAGCAGCAACTGCAATACTGAAAGAGGCATCTGGCCCATGCGTGGTTCAGATGACTGTAGGAAGTATGAGTTTTTTGTTTTTTTTTTTTTTTTAAAAAAAAAAAAGGCTTCAATTTTTGATTTGCAAATATGCTGCTTTGTGGTCAGATGTGTTGTTTGCCTTTTCTAGTGCAGCGCAAGGGTATGAGCAGGATATCAGAGCAATGCTATGCAGTTCGTTATTTACATGCTGTGGTGGTCTTGTGGGTTCGCTGAAGTGCTCTCTTTGGCTGCATGTCGCCTCCTGGCTTGGACGAGGCTGTCCCTTGACGTGCTGAGTACTTGGTTAGAAAGGGGTCTGAGCTGATGACATCCTGCTAAAACCACGGCATCCCTGTGCTACACTGAAGGCTTGGGTAGATGAGGTGGAAGAAGGAAGGAAATTGAAAAGGAAAACAAGCAGACATTGTAATTAAATAATGTTCTCCTTAGTGGAGAGTCCTCGTACTGTTTTGTATCCTGCACTTGAATTTTTGCAGCCTATCTTCTACGTATCTGCCAGAGTGATCCAGCATGTTTGTACAGAGTCTGCTTTTACAATGTGACCGGTAATAATGTGACTCTTTGTGCCTAGCTCAAAGTTAATATATTCAAGATACAAATGATACATGAGGACACAGAAAGTACTGCAACAAGTTAACTGCAGTTGCAGAAAAGTACCCCATGTTTGTGTTTTAAATGGATACTTATTTATTAATTATGTTCATTTTAATTCCCTCAAGAGTCAAATAATGATATGTGAAAACAGCATAATCATGCTTTGATAATTCTGCAAAAGTAATAACGGAGTTTGATATGCTTTTGATCTTTCACATTATTCATTGCATCTATCCCTTATTCCTATAGTTATCCTTTTTTTCTCCTTGGGTTCTCTTTGATTAACAGGCAGCGTGGGGTTACCTGCTTGCTTGGGTCAGGCACAAGCCCTGCTTTCTTTTAAAATAGACCAGTGTGACTGCTGTGCCTTTGTTTCTATTTAGGAAAGCGTTTAAGATTGCAAGTGATGTGCTCAATTGTCCCATTCTCTATAGAGCATTTTCCACGTATTATGGAGGCTGAAAATTATGACAGCATGTTTGTTCTTAATTATGCATGCTTGTATATTAATTCATATTTTCACTAATTTTCTTTCATTTGTAGCTACAGCTTATACTGTGTGGACCCAGCACTGCATATTCATGCAATTAATTTTGCTCACCAGCATGGTTTTCGTGGCTGTTGCTTTTTGCGGTCTCTGTAGGACCTGTGTTGTAACATATATTACACACAACAGTGTGGGACTAAGCTTGGCTTACGGTCAGAAAAGGGCATTAAAGGAAGATGGGGAACTGGCTGCCTCCCACCCACGTTGCCTGGTTTGTAGCTGGCCAGTTGGGAAGAGCAGGTGGGTGACAAGGGCCAGCACAGATGGTGAAGCTCTCCCTGGAGGCTGAGGAGATGCTTCTTTGCTGATCTGTGAGTAGCTGTTGATCTTGGAGGTACCAGAATCATGCTGGCAGTGGTCCCTGAGCTCCCGGGTGTAAACCAGACCCATGGCTGGGTAGCTTCACAGAGCAAAGTGAATTGAAGGGGTAGACAGCAGGGATACACAACAGCTTCCCAGGCTGTCCCATGGTGATGCTTGTTTTACAAGCTGTCATTAAAGATACTCCTAATCTATGGAAGGTGAATCATGAAGTTAGTTAGTCTCATGGTGCTCTTTCTCTTTGGTGGTTGTGTACGAGGCTAAGTAGGTTTACTCTACGAGCCAGCATCTTTCTAGATTGAGAATCTAGCCCTAAAATTTTGTCTCTAAAATAGATGCCTTTTGTCCAACCAGTAGGAGACTTTTTATTCACTATTGCAATGATGCAGAAATTCAAGAGAGCTGACAAAAACTCAGGGTCCTGTCTAGTGTAACTTATTCCCTCTTTCCCCACTTCTGTTCCTGACAGCTTCTCCTCTATTTCCCCAGAAATAAAGGAAACCCGTTGTACAATTTGGCATGCAAGTTGCACGCAGCTGGGTGCATGCCCCAGGCCTGGGGTCACTGTCGGGCTCTGTGACCCAAAAGCAGCAAGTACCATCCCATCACAGCCTTCAAAACCTGCCTGCTTGACAGCGTGTTTCCCAGCTGGGGCTTGTCGCCTCATCTTCATGCCCAGCACAGCCTCTCCCTTTGCAATGATTTATGTAGCACTGTATGCTGTGACAGTGGTAAAAAAATAAAAAATAAAATAAAATAAAAATAGATAAAAAGCATTGCTAGAACAGGGCCCCCCATAAGGATGGTTTTGCTATTAAAAAAAAAAAAAAAAATAGAGTAAGGAAGTCAAGACTTAATGACATCTTATCCTGGATGGGACCGTAGTGATACCTGTTGTTAAAATTCTCAAGCAAAGTATTTATTGAAATGTTAGATGGGAGAAGGTTGTAAGTTGAGCAGTCCAGGACAAATACTGAGGGTTGTCCATGGCTGAGAGATGTGGTAAAACTGCATCAGGCAAACCTAGCCTAGGACTGTCATTGGGTGGGTAGTCTTCAAGAGTACATCTTACACCAGCAGTGTCCTTATCCCTCAGCTTTACATCAGAAAAGCTTATACCGCTAAATACATTGCTCTGCGTTGCATGCCCAGAAAAGATGTCTTCAGTTTATGAACTGCGCTCTGCAGAACAGGAAACGAGTATCAGAAATGGTTTGTCTGCCTGCCCAGAGCAAGGAAGCCACTCTTAGCCACACAGTCCTAATAATAACAGCGTAGATGTTGTTACTGCACTCTGCAACTTAGCTGTTGCTGCTGTGTAGTGCGACAGTAATTTGTTTATTTGAAAAAAAAAAAAAAAAAAATGATCCTTGCATGCACAATAAGTATTTATAAATACATGCATATGTGGATGTTAAGGGCTCTTAACATGCCTGACACCAACACCTTTCATCCTGATAATTAATGAAATTTTGGCCTTTTCGTTAAGCACCTACAGATCCCTTGAGGCTTTAAAGGTTCTTCATAAGAATTGTGAGAGGCATTCCAAATACTTATACAAAATAAAGAAAAAAGACACGGAATTTAAATAGTTAATGAACACACATCATTTACCTAAACAGTGTTTTTATAGATCTTTGCAAATATGACATTAATTAAGAAAAGTAACTAAAGCTGAAGTGCCACAGAATGTTAATCTTCAGCATCAGTAATTAGCCTTGGATGAGGATTTTTAAAAATGTTTCCAATTTGCATCATTTTGTTTGGGAAGAAACACAACTATGTGGGTTGAATTACTGAGAAAACAGACGAGCCCTGAAAAATTCTCGCAGAGTGGACAGATGTGTGCGTGCAATTGCACTGAGCCTTTGCTGGTCCATGGCTCTGTTGCCTCTGTGATAGAAAATAAATCCGAGGTAACCCCACCACGTCCCCTTGGCACTTTTCCCTCACTCAGCCACGCATGGTGTGTGCCCTTTGCCTGTCACCAGGAGAAGGGGATCGATCGGTCGGGCCAGTTGCAGAGGATTGCATTGAATCCTTGTTTTTGCCCCTGGCCAGCAAGAGCAGGTAATGCAGGCAGCTACTCTGTCATTAGCTTGATTGTGTTTTTAACACTAGTAAAGTTGGCTCTTTGAATCCATCCCTCCTGCACGCCCTGATAATTGTTTTGTTTATCAGCACAATTTTGCTCTCTGCGGCGGGCAGTGGAAGGTCTGCCTGTGTTGTTTGTCTTCCTAAGTTGTTAAATGAAATGACTCAGAAGATTCAGGAAATTAATTTTTGTAGTCTAGATTTATGGGGAAAAAGAAAGCTTTGAAGTGGTGATGTCAGTGTAGCCACTCTGAAATTCATGAATGAGCCTTCACAAGATTTTCAGACGCTTAGAAATTGAGATTTTTTTTTTAATAGTGGCATCCTTTTTAGTTACTTATTGATATCTGAACCTGAACAATTCATGTCTTCAAGCTTTACTCAACAGGCATTTTGTATGAAAATGAAAGCCAAAGAAGTCCATATAAATGTGACTTCAAGAATCAGAGCTTTTAAAATGAAGCATAGGCTTATTACTAGACTCATATTAAAGGTATGATAATAGCCACTGTTACCTATTCTTTTCTCTCTTTTTTAGGATGGTTAATTTAACAGCTACTATTGAAATAGCCATAAACAATTTAATAAACCCGGTAAAAACTTCAGATGCTTCTTTATTATGCATTCAAATAGGATTCTCTGCCTCTTGAGTCCTACTCTACACCCTTGAATGCTGCTAAGTAGTGCCATTAAAACAGCAATGCTGGGAGACCATTCTCATTTATGGAGATTGTAAAATAGGGACAAGACACTGGTTTTGATTCCATTCAAGACATGTTTCCACAACAAATGCTAAAGTATATAGTGAAGTATAGTGTCTCATGATACCAAAACATTTGCTTTGCCCTGTTGACATGTGACAATACTGTAGCTCACTTTCCAATGTTAAGCTTGAATATAGGTTAACAAACAGTAAAAATGTATCTTCCTACCTAGAAGACAGAATTTCAGTTAAAGAATTGTTTTGTCTTGTGAAATATCATTAATATTTTAGAGTTAATTTCTTTCAAGATTACTCTTTTCTTTTTACTTGAGGATGTTTGGGGGGGGAAGGTTAACACTGATATTTTATATTGTGTGCTTATGAAGGAAGGCTTACTTGAAAATAGTTTCTTGAGGCGTTTTCTAAAATTTGCACTTTGTCTAGTCTCTGGAAATGCGGGTCTTAAACACATTCCAGTGGTTGAAACAAACTATGCAAGTTCTTACATATTTTGTTCTCTTTTTCTGTGATATACATTTTACAGGTAATAACTCAGTCTGTATGACAACTAGATGAAGTATGTGCTGGTGGTTTTCTCCCCAGGTTAAAAAAAAAAAAAAAAAAAAAAGAAGTTGAAGCAGCAAGTCTTTACATTTGTGGTTCTTTGAATTTGTAGATATGGGTGCATCATGCAGAAGTACAGTCAGGAGTATTCTCTGTAGCTGTAGATATGCAAGAAGTGCACCGAAAGTGTTCCATAGCTGAACTTTGCAAGGACTCTTCTTTAGGGATAAAGGGCAGAGACTACCATTGAATGGCAAGGAGACAGTCTAGCACATTGCTTTTGCCTCCAAGAAATTGCTTTGACACCTCTGGTGTTGCTTTGCACGGTTTTTTCACTTTAGCAATTCATCTGGACAACAGACTGTGTAATCAGCAAGTGTAATGCAGCCATTGGCTTTCTACTTCTGAATAAGAAGGCAATGAGTTGCTTAGGTCTTCAGCTATTCAGTTGAGAAGTTAGATTTTCAGAGATGGTTCCAGTACAGTATTTGTGTCTCTAAAAGTCCCCTCCTTTGCTTATGCAATGTGGTGTTCTACACAGTAACAAGTTGATTAAGAGAAATTTTCTAGAGGGGAAATAAAGCTACCTACTACTGCAGGTGATGGAGAAGAGAAAAATACTAGGCTCTCATGTGTGTGTTCTTATATCAGTGGTTGTGCTCCAGTAATTAAATTCTGACAAATAGATGAACAAACAATCTCCAAGGGTAATGAGGCTCAGTCAATGAACCACAAGTGTTCACAAGTACTAACAATAAGAGAAAACACAATTGAAAACCCTGCATATCTGTTACTCAAAAGCAAGTAAGACCTAATTAAAGGGATTTGTGATACCTCTCCATGCTCTGCATTTAGAAGTAGATTTTCAGAATATATTCTCCAAATTATAGGATTTTTAGATATAAGCATGAGAAGGTTTTATACTTGTTTATTTTATAAAGGAAATGTAATAAACGCAATTACCCCCTTGACAAAAAGTTGTCCCTACCATTATGGGCTTCTTTTCAATGAACCTAAAAACCAGAGAAGTGACCTCCCTCAACTGCAATGTGCTCACCCGTTGCTTAGAGTGAGTGAAATGCAGACTCATGAAAATGTGGTCAGAGAAATTGAATATATTTCCTTCTAACTTCGATGACAGCATATTTCACAGGCCTAAATGTAAGTATCTTTTCTGCTCTTCAGCAAAAGTGATAACATGTGTTGTCACCTTAACTGTGCAACAAAGTAACTCAGAATGGTCATGTCTATATAAAACTGCTTTGTGTCATATGATATAAATATCTAATTTTTTTTAATGTCCATTTATTATAACCCATGACAGAGGCCTGTCCTCCCCACCATCAGAATTGATTTTTCCTTCTGAAGTAGTGTTTCTCCCTTCTTCAAAATATTTTTGCCCAGCAAAAAAGAAAGATTGGCAAAACGCCAATTTCATATGACAAGTACAGATGGGAAGTTGACAGTAAATAGAATATCAGCTTCCCCTTTTGCTGCTGCTGCTGGGCTGAGAGAGTTAATCCCATCAATAATGACAGTCATGTTAGTTTTATTGATATTTTGTAATCTGTCTTTCCTTTGTCTCCTTGGTTCGCTGCAATTCCTTCTTGGTTAGTGACCTGCCACACGTTCCTCGGTATCTAATTGCCTGCATGCATTACTTTTTCATTTAAAATTGTGCTTTTAAGGATCAGATGAAGTATCTTGATGAACACTGTCAGCTGGTTAGATTTTTTTTTTTCCTCTCTCCCTCAGTGGATCCTGTATTTAAACTCTATTCATCGGGCTGCTCTCTGGCTTCTATAAACGATGGGAATCAGCTGGTGCTTGCAGTTGCTCCAAAGCAATGGACAGAAAATCTTTTGGAAAGATACTGTTATCGGTAGCCACGTAGGAAGTCATGGTAACCCTCTATCACCAACAAGGCATCTATAATGGCTATAACGTGCAGCTTTTAAAAAATCTTATTTATTCCTCTTTATGTCAGAGTTGGCCATACCAAGTACCGAGGTCTCTAGCATGAAGAGGGAAAGTCCTAATGACTCGAAATTAAGAGACTAATTGAGGTTGATATGCAAAATGTTGAATGCGGTTCTGACATCCCTGTCCAGAAAAAGATTTCTATCCACGGTTTAATTTCATGCTTCTTCTCTCTCTGTGTAAACAGGAAAAGTAACTTGAAAGCAAAGGCAGGCTGTATGAAGGTTAGCCTCTGTGCACATGGAACTTGTACTGTACGCCACAACTGGGGAGAAGGAGGGTCTTGGTCTCATTTTTTGATCAATCTCTATGCCAAAATGAAAAGCCAACCAGCCTTGGGTGGAAGATGGAAAATACTGTATTAACCCTTCATCCTCAGCTTCTTGAAGACTCAGCCATGCTCTCCTTAGTGCCCTGGGAGCTTTTGGAAGCCTCTTTCCATTGGGGCGACTCTGACTTTCGCAAATACAAGGGGCTGAGGGACAGTATGATCAGAATGTTGATATTTCCTCTTCTGGCATCCAAAGAAGCACAGCACAATAGAAGAGAAAAATTTAGAGCTTCTTAAATGAGACTTTTTTGTTCTCTCTCCATTTTAGGTCTTCATATATATGTATATATGGAAAAGGATAAAATCAGACTAATTTTTATAGGTGGTCCATTTACACAGATGAATTTTTACAATTTATGCACTTATGGCTAATGAGATCGCTCTCTATACCAATGTGACCACTGATAATGGTGTGTGTTACATCTTTAATATGGTGCTATTCCTAATCATAGGTTTAAATGCTATGACTGCATTGTGGGATTTGAATTCAGGAAATCGACAGAGAGGCTGATATGGTAAGGCACAGAGATTTCAGAAATGCAGAATGCATTTAGGAATCTAGTGTTCATTGATCCAGTCACTTTAAATTTCATCTTGTCTTGAGGCTTTCTGCAGCATGGAACATTGCCAGCAAATGAATTTTTAGGAGCAGTGTATAACTGGTAATAATGGCCTGAAATCTGACAAACTGATTTAGTACATTTTAATAAAACCTTGCATTTTAAAAGAGCTCACTAGAGTAATTTGTAAACTTAGCAATGGATATTTTTTTGAGTAAACTATAGCAACTACAGTTGCATGAAGTGCATAGTTTAGCTATATAAAATCATACTTTAATTAGTTTTAATAATACGAGTTGCTATTGTGATGTTGTTCATACAAGAATGTCAACCCCTTCATTAAATATTAACTAAACCTCAAAAATTCCCTTATGTGGTTCTCTAGTCATTTTTCATGTTGTTTTGTTGTGGCACAGGGAAATGAAGTAATTTTCCGTTCCTAAGAGCCAGAAATAGGATCAGGATTCTCCAGCCACCGACCACTTTACTGACTCTGTGTTAGTCAACTAAAATATGATTGTTTACTGCCTTTGTATACTCAAAATATTTTAAATTTCTTCTGAACTGCTTGCTCTCTAAGGATTTAATTTTCTGGTGCATAGTTGGGTTATGAGTATTTCTTGATCTGCAGAGTTCTTCTTTTCCTTTCATTTATTTGTACTTCCTTCTTACCTTGTCCCCTTTGCTGCCCCTCATCTCCCAGAAAAGTTTCTAAACATAAATAATGTCCGTATGTTTGTCCTCTTCACCTGTGTACAAGGATGCTGTGGAATTAGTATTTTAATTTTGCAGAATTATTATTATTTTTTTTTTAAGTATTTTCAGGACTTCTCCCTGCTATGAAGGCTGTCCTCTAACCTGCACCTTTTATCTTCACTCAGAAAACGTGGGCCCGACAGATAATTATCTGAAGTCTATATGCTATACACACTATTTTTGACAGCTAGATAAAAAGTCTGACTGTAGTTGAGAGGTTATTTATGTACAAGCACACCCCTCTCCTCTCGTCTGTGCCTGCAGGCGCGTGGGCACCCGCTTCTTTACCCTCCCATCCTCCCACTGCATTCTTCCCTTGAAGAGCTTTCTGTAGCTGAGAAATTAAGCCTCATTACCATATCTAGCTCCAGTCAGTCCTGTTATCATTAAGCTCTTGTTGTGGGATGCCTAAGCGAACTAACTTGTGTATAGCGTGCTGTTTTCCCAGCCTTAAACAGTCCCCATTTGTGTGTTTTTTTTCTGTCTTGGAGCCATAGCCAAAAAGACAAACCTCCCTCCTGCAGAACAAGAACAAAGCATCGTTTCCTCTTTGCCTGAAATTATTTTTCTTGAGATGGTCCTACAGGGACCAAAGCCACTTTGCTATTACCCCTTAGTGCTACTTTATGTGGGATTTATAATGAAATTGCTTTGACAATTTGGATAATGACGGAGCAACACAATAACTGATGAAACACTTTGGGGTAGAACGATTTCCTTTGGGAGACATCAACTTTTGTGTTAAAATTATAGCCCTAATGTAATACACTGAAACTTTAAATAATAATAATTAAAAAAATAAAATGAAAGAGTCTTTGACTACATTACTTAGTGTCTCTTGCTGATTTTAGTTTCTGATAGTACTTAAAGGAAGATTGAAAATTGCTCTGGATCAGAAAAAAAACACATAGCTACAGAATTTTCTTTCACCTTGTCAAACAATCAAGGAATTACCTTGTTTATATTGCTTCCAAGATGGACATTAATGACACGACTAATAGCTTTCTGGGATTTTTCACTAAGCCAAATAAATGAGCTTAGTGAGAGACTTTCACATGGTTCTAACAGAGAGGGAGAAAGCTTGTGTTTTTTTTTTGTTTGTTTTGTTTTGTTGTTGTTGTTGTTTTTTAATAATTTCCCCCAAATTCTTACTTTAAGACTTATTCCCTATGATATTAATGCTTTATAATGTCTGTATATGTTTTTTATTGTCCATTTACTGCCTTTTATTTAAAGATCTCAAAACATCAGAACACTAGATGTAGGTCAGTCAATCACACATGCAGTTTCTGGAATATGATTTCATTCATTTGTAGATCCAAAGGACCTAATGAAAGTGAGTTGTCCTTCATAGCCCCACTTTGCAAACAGGAAAAGGGAAATTCAGAGAGCTCAACTGCATCAGCCAAGACCATAAAACAAGCCAGGAACCTGATACACACGCATTATGTACATTAAAGCCCCTCCAAGTACTCGGTTTTGTTCAGTAGAACAGCCTATCTCTTTTACTTACAAATGTAGGACTATTTGCATGGATGGATTTTTTTTTTTTTCCCTGCTAGTTTCTAACACTTAAATGCTTTAAGATAAAGCAGTCAAGCAGTCTGATCAACTACTAGGAAAACTTGTTTTCTTAGGAAAAAAAAAAAAAAAAAAAAAAAAAAGTACAGCTCAGCTTTGAATTCCTGGAAAGGAGAACAGTCCCTGGAAGTACAGCTCCATAGCCCAGGAGAACTCATCGGGAGTGCTTGCTGCTTTGGGCAGCTTTATCCTGAAATCACACCAGTTTGGCTGCAAATGCTTGAAGAAGCCTGAAGTTCAGATGTACTTCTGACACTGTTGTAAAAGAGATGTTGAGTTAAAAAACGTGACGTTACACCAAACAGATATGTTAAAAAATGTGCTTAAAGGTTAATATAATAAAAATGTAGTTCCTGGGAGAGTGATAGAAATATTGATCATAAAAATAAATAGTGGCACAGAAATTCAGCTGAAAAAGAGGAAAAAAACTAGTTGATATATGAAGAATTTGAGTTGTGACACTAAGATCAATGGCTGTATTTTCACCCAGTGAAGCATGAGAGCTTCAGATAAGGGCAGTTAGTCAGTGAAATACTGACTGACATACCCTTTTACTGTTGGCATTTGGTCTCCAATATTGATCTCGCCTGTCACTGCCAACAAAGTATACTGAGACTATATTTATGTTCAGATAATGTTGTGTTCCTTTTTTTTTATGAATGATGGTGAAAATCTCAAGGTGTATAAAGGGTTAATTTTAGCATCTGCCCTCATTTATTTGATTGCATCTTTTATATTGCTGCAATCCATTATAACCTTTTTGCCAATCAGTCAGAAAACAGATAACATACTATAATCTGCCCAGCCTCTTTAAATCCTAAGATTTCCCATTCCTCTACTGAGCAGCAGTGTACAGTAAACAACAATTACATAGCACACTCGTTTTCTGACCATCAGCAGTGGGAATGCTGTCCCGGAGTGTACGCAAGGTATCAACTAAACTCAGTAAAAAATAAATCTTTAAGAATAATACCATTATTTCTTCTGTCAAGTTTGGTGGAGCTGGAAGAGTTAAATTCATAGCTTTTGGAAATAATAGTGATGTTACAGCAAAACATGTTTACTGAGAGACATGAATCAAAAGGCTTTCACACTTTATTTTCCTTTGTCTTTTTCTGCTAGTTCCAGTATTATGTGCACATAATCTTTACTTCTGTTCTTGTAAAATTAACAATTTGGCCTTGAGTCCAAAAGGCTGAGGGAACAGGGGGCTTGCTTGCCAAGCGTGGTGGCTCACAGCTTTGCTTCAGCCACTTTGACCAGGCCGACGGTGAAGCCCTTGCTCCACTGCAGTCAGGAGCATTTGCACGTTATGAGTTAGTTGTTCATTGCTTCAAAGAGAAGGTGGAACAAGCTATCTAGAGAAGAGTGCATCAATCCAAATTACACCATTTTTCTGTCTTTCTTACAGCATCATCCACAGAGTTGTAATTTCAGATTTACTTTTCTCGAGGTTGGTCATACCAACAGGATTCCCTGTAGTTATCGTTGCAAGCAGACCCATTATTTTAGCTTGGCAAAGCTTAAACTTCAAGCAGAGGCAAGAAACAAGAGTAGGGCCCAAACAAGAGGTTCCCGGACTGCGGTGAGAGTATGGTGTGCCCTGCTCCAAGACAGACTGGGGTGGATGAGGTGGCTCTATCTATGCAATGAACACTTATTTCTGGAGAAACACTTAGATAAACTTGAGGTTTGTCATTTACCCAAGACAGCTTATGTCAGTTGACATCTCATTCAAGTTCAGTTACTATCTTCTGGCCAAATAATTCTCCAGGATAGTCCTAGCCAGTGGAAGAAACATCACAAGAACCAAGTAATAAGTTTTGAGACTGGAGTCATGGGAGTGCTATCAGGAGCAAAATGGGAAACAAATTCAGGTTTTAAGGAGAAAGATCAGTTATTGTTAACAATAATCTAGGAACATAACAATCAGGAAGCAATTTGCATGCAAAATTCTGCAGCAGAAGTAGATAATACTGGCAAATCACTAAACCCACCTCTTCTGCCTCCAATACCAGTCATGAAGCAGTGGTTATACCACTAACTGCCGGTCAGCCAGCTTCACTTCATTCTCCACAGCTAGTTAGAAAGAACCTATAATTTGAAAAATAAAAATTTGATGTCTTTTCTACTTGTCTTTCCTCCAGATTTTGTCTTCTACATCCCATACAATTTTGTGCTGCATACCAGCTAGTGTCATCACCAGTGGTGAATTTTGTGATGAGGGCTTCTGAGCAGCACGCAAAGACTGCCTGGTTTTTGAGTTAGGGCTGGATGTTTCTCTGATGGGATCTTTGAAGTTATGACAGTGCTTCTTCTGCTTTGAAACTCCGGAGTTATACTGTATATTTCAATCCTAGAGATGCTGAAACTACTAAAAGCATAGCAATCATTAAAAAAGGAAAAAAAAGGAAAAAAAAAAAAAAGGAAAGAAGAAGAATCATTTTGTCTAAGTAGAGTGAGGAACCACAGTTAAGATACAGCTGTGCAGTATTACTGCACTTCTCAGTGTGGCGTGTGAAGGCATTTGAGTGAATATGGATGTTCCCAGGACTGATGAAGATAGCTAACCTTTGAGCTTGAAGATGGTGAATGAACGTGGTTATGAAATGTGATGCAACATATTGCAGAGATGAAGCTTTCCTAGGCATTGGATGAAACCAGCTGATGTTCTTCTTGCATTCCCAACTCAGGGATGTTGATAAGAAGGTTAAAACAGGGAACTGTGGTGCTTTACTCATTAAGGCTTTTACAGTTATAAATGAGCATGGGGTTAGAAGGAGTGTCTTCTGGACCATCAAAAGCAATTCTTAGCATTTTGAAATTTCACCGCTTCCTGAAATGAGGAAATCATTTATGCATATTACCAGTTGCTTCCTAAAAGGCAAGGTATTTTTCTGCAGTAGTCTTGAAAAATGAGACCTTTTCAAACTTTTTGTTTCAGTCAATCAGCTTTGATTTTAAATCATGAAATTGCTTAGATATGGGTGAGCAAAACCAAACACCTGTGAAATACATCTGTCGATGGCAGCCAATAGACACGTAGTGAGTTCAGTGCTGAGTTAATGCCTCTCTGATGTGAGCCCACGTCAATCAGGATCTGCTGGTTATCTGTTTAGAGCAAGCATTCTGAAAACTTTGAATTTTATATAAAAAAAAAAAAAGAAGATATATATATATGTTTGTTTTTTTTTAATGGTGTAAGTAAACAAGATGGACTCAAAACCAAATGGGGCTATAAATCAAGCTCCATTCTACACCATGAGTCTTGCAGGTTGGGTTATTTCAGTCAACAGGTTGTAGCTTTCTGGGTTGCTGGAAAATTCATATTTCCAGCATTTCTGTAGCAGTACTCAGTACTGAGTACCCAACAGTACTCAGCTGTTCATTTTGTCCCTTGCCCTGTCTGTCATGCTCTCACCACTATGGCTGAGAGCATCTCTCCCAGACATGCTCCTTCTTTCCCGGGGAGCTCCGTTTCCCTGTTTGCAGGAGAACAGAAGTAGCTGGAGTGCAGTGGTGTAGCCTGCTGCAGACACAAACCACTGCTGGAAATTGGCCTCCTTGGCTCCCCGAACATGGCAGGGGTCCTGCTCCAGCTGCAGCACAACCTCCAGGGACAACCTCCAGCACAGCCTCCTAGCCAGTGATTACCCTTGGACTTGACTGTTTCTTTCTTCAAAGGGTGAGATTTTGAGCATTTGCAGCACTCTGTAAAGCCTGTAAATCTTGGGGAACCCCGTTACCCTGTTTTCAGAGACAAGAAAGGGGAGCAAGAAGGTATTTATTGTGGCTTTGGTTGGCATCATTTTTGCAGTAAGGGCCCTTTGCCTAGTTTCTCTTTGACACTCTTCCAGGCTCCGATGCAGCAGGTGTGTCTTTGGACTTCATTTCATTTTCCCTCAATCTGTCTTTGTCATGATTTACAAAAAGAACAAAGGTGGTCATGGGTGAATGAAACCAGGCATCCAAAAAGAATAGACGTACAGCACGCTTCGGTAGCGGTTTACGGTGATATGATCAAACAAGCTCATATACTACTACTGACATTAACATGATGACAATTTAAGAGCATTAATGATCTGTATCAGCATTTCCATCAGCCTGCTGAAAAAGAGCCAAAAGCAAATATTAACATAGCTTGTTACAGGCTGTTCTTTTCCTGTTTGGCTTTATTTTGGCATTCTGTGTATTCTACCTACTACGACTGTTTGCCTCATCACCATCATTGTACTAACTCCATTTAATCTTTGTTTTTTGTTAAATGTTGCTCCAGAAAGGATAATGCTATTCAACTTTTGAAGGATTTAAGGGTTGTTTCCAGTTTCTAAGGTAGGTGAAGCTAGCACTATAGCCAGCTCTAATGACTTTTTATCATTTTTTTTCTTTTTCATAAGATCTTTCTGACAGATTTTGATGATGGTCATTTTAGAGAATGACTGTATTGTACGAATTTAGAACCTGGGTCCTGATGTGAGTATATATGAGTACACGTGTAATATATTTGTATATATATATACATGTATGAATGAACATACATATAGATATACAGGGTACTCCATGTTTCCCTTTCTAAGTGGATCTATGGATATATCCTTGAGTTCAGAACCCATCATTTTCATTCTCCTAGACACTGTAAAAATCATTAAGCTAAATAAAATGATAAATTATTTGCTGTTGTTTAAAGATAGAAGAGTGCACCTTTTTAATATTGGACTCATCTATGTCGTTTACTGAACAACGTTGCCTCATATTGGAAAGGTCATGATTTCAAAAGACTCTAATGCAGCGAGTCAGATTATGTGTGCGTATTAGAGTGTAGCAAAAAGCCTTTGTTCATTTTGACTGCAATGGAACTGACTTAATGCCTGGTTTTGCAGCTGTTCTCTAACTACCACTCACTTCAGTAGTTTTTCCTTGCAAAGACCAATTTTGTCCATGCCATGAGTTGGTTCAGGAATGTTTGCAGTAACATCTTTGGAGGTTTTGCTAGCCTGTGGCACACCTAATGAAACAACTGGATACTCGCTAGTATTTTGCTAACTGAGGAATATTTTCTGCACATGAATTTAAGAGAACAGCAGTAGTTTTGCATAGGGGTTTGATAGACTGGGTTATCTGTGCAAATCAGCCCTCAAGGTGCTTAGAGTGCAGAAGCATTCATGAGTTTGGTCTTTGCATCTCGAGCTCCCTTGTTACAACTAAAGAAATGTCAAATCATTTCTCTGTGGGTTAAGGAGCAAGACTCAAAGGCTTCAACTTCAAAAGAGCCTGTCATTTGGTAGTTTGCATTTAGGCATCTAAATAAGCAACTTCGAACTGCAGACTCGATTGATCTTGTCGAGATTGTTTGCGGGTGAACGCTTCTGATAACCTGACTGCATCTTTCAGATAACTGGGAGCTGAGCACTCTGGATCTAGCCAGGGCTGGGTGTGCTTGTCATCACTGAAATCCCATTCCAGGATCCCTGTTTTGCAAATGCAGCTTGTTGGTGCTCCTGTCAGCATGCCTGGCAGCCTTCTAGGCTTTGCATGTCATCCTGTTCACCATCAGCCTGCTCAGCGGGTAGTCCTTGCTCAGGAACTGATAGCAGAGGCTAAAGGTGAAAATATGCCGAGACCTTCTCCTCCTCCCTCTTCATATGCTAAGCAAAGCTAAGTATAAGCAGCTGGCAAGGAATCTATCATTTGTCCTGGGTCTGAAGCCTATAAATAGCCAGATCATTAAAGGTGTCACTTACAATAAGCCTTTGTCCCAGAAGCTATTTGTGGTGTGGACTTTGGCTCTGCGCAGTTTTCTAGGATTGCCAGAAGCAATGTTAATCTACCTGTGGCAGTGAGGCTGGCAGAGCTGGTAGCTGTTACCTCTTCTTCCTTTGTGTGTTTCTGAATCTGGGTCAAATTTTCTGAAACCTGTGGGGTTGTTATAAATTCATCTGAGTATAAAGGAGACCAAAATCTGGCCTCATGGCTTTATCACCAAATGGAAAATAAATAAATTAACAAAGAAGAAAAAAAAAAAAAACTTGGAAAGCATTTAACAAAAATATTTTAGATGTAGAAATAAAAATATTCCTTGAATCCTTAGGGTTCTTAAGAGAAAGAAAGTGCACTTTTTATTTTAAAGACATCATTGGGCTCCTGCTTACTCTCTGGGGAATGGAGAAAGCCACAGTCCAAAGCTGAATATATGCACTGCAGATGAGCTGTAATAGAAAGATATGGGGTCAGAGTGTTCAGTGGTTACGGGGCTATTAAGAGACTCAGCAGACACAGATTAATTCCCCTCCTCTGCCACAGACCTATTTTATTACCTTGGTCAGGTCACTCCATCTGTAAAAGGAGAATTACGCTTGCTAAGGGGAACATCAAGATAAATGAATCAAGCTTATGAGTCACCCCAGTACTGTGCTAATTAAGGCCATTTAGTATAGGTGTGCACAAACGTCTGGGGGACGTACGCACCAAAGGAAAAAGAAGTAACGGAGAAGAAAATGTAGGGCAAGTGTCTTTAAGAGTTAAAGGTTTTTTAGGGATAGCATTTCAAGTGGGGAAGCCCCCAGATATGCTGGAATCCTTCAGCTTGCACTCAGGGGAACGTGGATAAGGGGCTGCTCTTATTTCCCTATCTTCCTTCTGTAATTCCACTGTTAACTGCAAACATGATTTGGTTTCACATCAGCTGAGGTTCTTTCCCATTAGCCAAAGCTAGTTAAATTGTGAAGATTTTCTCTTTTAAAAAACCGCAGAAACAAATGTTACTCAAATCAATTATTACCAAAAAAAATGCCTTGCTAATTGAGTTAGGACAGACTCTGCCCATTCCATTGTTTCGGTGATTCATTGAAGATGACAGACTGGTTTGACTGAAGTCAGCCTGTGTGTGTGTGTGTGTGCGCCCGCGTGTGTGGAGAGCACAGCTGATGCTTGCTGAAAGCTTCTGTGCAGTGAACCATGACATATTAATAGTGAAATCAAGGTTTGCTAGCTGACACACATCAATTTGCCAAGGGCCTTCCCTCTTCTCCACCCTCCCTGGCACATTTGGGTGCTCACACACACATGTACATATATATCTGCCGTTTTCTGGCAGATCCTATGGATACTTGGAATCTTCTTTCTCAAGAAATTTGCCAGCCAGCCTCTCATTCATAATGTCTTGTATGCGTTCCTGCAGGCTGGAAAAAGAAGTGAGAAGAATTACAGATGATTCAATTAAACTGATATTGTGCACAACAAAACTGAGAGCAAATGTAATTTGGGTCCTGTTCATGTGACTTAATTATCTCTTACCTCCCCACTCCACCCCCTTTTTTAGAATTTAAAAACAATTATGATATAATTGCCAATCTGGAAATCCCCAGATATGCAGTAAATACCCTTTGTCTCATCAAATGCTCTTTTCCTACATTCAGATATGGGACCGTATTGAAAACGCACACATTCAAAAAAAATTGCAAAAAAGCCATCAAGTGACCTTCAGGAAATAAAACCGTAATGCTGCATACCCAGGAAAGACAGACCTGTGTATTAAGTGCTCGAATCAGCTGAAGCCATTGAAGATAATTAGCTGCATGCATTTATAAGATGCGCACACTTTCAACACTCAAGGCAAATCCCTAGAAGTCAATTGAGACCTTCGCTGATAGAGGCTTGGAGGTGCATTTGAAGACCAAACATGCCTTTTTTGCTGGAATTAGTAACATGTTTCAAAATTTACTAACAGCTTTTTAATGTGTAATCAGCTTGACTTAATGGGGAAGAAAAAAATCACGATCATTAAGAAGCCCATACTGAGCGTATATATTCACACGGTGGGAAAGCGCCTTGCAGTATACAGTAGTTTGGAGTAAGTAGGATCCATTACCCATATCTGCTGAAGTGCTGTCAGATACGAAGTAAATTTACAGACCTGCTTGTCCCCTCAGCTATTTGTCACTGCTGAGTGGCTCCAGCAGCAGCCCGCGGTATTTTTAGAGAGGAGAAGGATACAGAATTTCTTCATGTGCCGAACATTAGCTGATCCCATTACTCAGAGCTGCTCAGAAAGTCACAGCTGACATTTCGGGTTGGTGGCAAAGAAGAGCAATTGGTTTAGAAGGCAAAACACAGAAGAGACGTCCGAGGAGAGCACATCCATGGGGACATTGCCCCGTTGTGTTCTGTCGGCCGCTGTGTTGTGTTGCTTGAAGTCAGCAGCAAAACATGAGATAATGAAATTTACATTTTCTCAGGATTCAGTGCAGTGTTGCTCAGGCATGCTTTCACATAATATATGTAATAGATTGAGTAATAATAACAACAACTGTTTGTTAGTTGGGAAGAGCTAACATTTGAAAAAGGTTTGTCCTGAGCTTTGGGATATTTTCAAAATAATATGGGCAACTGCCTATGAATAGGCTATTTTGCAAACAACCAAAGTCATCTGTGTTATTATTTATCATTATTTCATCAAAGAAAATCAATTTAGTTTAATGTTCATTTGAATTGCTTCTCTTTAAGACCTCCAAATCCTAATAATGCATCGAACACGCTCCAGAATGTCAAAATAGTAAATTGTATGTAATTTTCTTTGACAGTAAGTGGATGAGTCCTTGCCAGAATTGTTCCTCTTTACACCCATTGTCAAGTCATTCCTTTTTTTTCATTAAGTGATATTTGACTTTTTAAAACCCACTAACAAGATCGCCACTGACCTTCTTGTAACAAATTCAACCCAAGGTGAGCGGAGCTGTGGAGCCAGGCAGTGGCCAGGCATGTGCAGCTCTTCTGTGGCAGCCTCAGCTTCACACCATCCAGAACCGAGGGTGGGCATTTGTGCCGAACACTTTAAAAAAATGGACAATTCTCTAAAGAATGTACTTTTTTTGAATAGCTCTAGTACTGACCCCCAAGCACTGCGATACTGAACTTCCAAAGCTTTGGGCTTACAATGAATAGCATTCATCTTCGCTTCTGGTTCTGATCTTGTAAAAGCTAACTCATGCATGCACAACATGATAGACCATGTTACGCCTCAGAGCCTTTTTCAGAGCTATCATCTAATACATTTTTTATAAGCCAGAGTGCATTCATAGAATTCTGCCTCAAAAGGCATTCTGCTTTAATGGCTGCACTGAAATGTCTAGTCTCAGTGCTTGTGCTTTTTGGAACAAAAGGGTAATGAAAATGTTGAAAATTTTTTATAGTAGTCTTCAAATTTCAGGCTTTTTTTTATTAAAGGTATGATGTTTAAAGGTGGAAGGATGCCTAGAAAAAGGCTGCTTTCTGCTGGTCCTAAATGAAAGGGGTAAGAATTTTGGCTGCCAAGAATACATATGCTCCTTTTGGAAATAGCTCTTTGTGTATATTTTGTATATTTTATACCATGAGCACACACTTGCATATGTGTATCTGTGGACAGGCTGATCTTGAAACAAATTAGATTAGGAAAAATATTAGGAGTGGCTTTCTGTTGTTTTCAGTCCTGAGACTTAGCCCAGGTAGCTGCTAACAACAGAAGTGAAAAGCAGCGATGGTTCATGGATTTGATTTTGTAACTTGACTCAAAGTAGAAAAAAAAAAAATCGACTGAGCAGGGAATATTTCAAAGTATTTATGCTTATCGGATTCATTAGTATATGGATCATTTTTGTGTTCTCACTGATAGCTTGATTTCCTAAAGACAATTTGTAATCTGATGTAAACAACCATGTTCTTGAAGTCTTCCGGTGCTTGCTGGCAGGATTCCATTCATTTGGCTTGCTTTGACACATTTTGACCATTTTTCTTCTGATTTTCTTTCTTTCTGGCAGCTAGGGTTACTCCTGGTTTTGTCTGTACCTGGAAAGTTTGTCTTTAAAATGGGGAATAAATTTGTCTGTAGTAGCAGAAAAATTGGGATTCTACATCGTAAAGCTTTCTTGGACTCCCAAGATAAAAATTCTGTTGAACTATTTTAGGAAGAAAAAAAAAATAAAACTTTGTCTTTTTTTCTAAATACTTTTGAAAGGCTTTAAGATAAAAATTCTGCTAATGGTTTGCTGGATATGAGTGAGTCATTGCAAAAGCTGAGCTTGGATCTGTGTTTGTCCTTTGAAAATCTGCAAAGATGGAGAGTGTGTCAGAATCCAGGCCTTTGATTCACTTTTGTGTAAGAGATGAAGAGTGTCTTTTGCTTTGTCTTAAAAAAGGAATAATTTGCTATGATGCTATTGTCCTCGAGTGAAAGGAAAAAAATAGAGTTTATGTATTTCTGAGTCAAATTAGAGTTGAAGGCAAGATAATTGGATTGTTTCTGTTTTGCGTGAGGGCTGGGTATTTGGTGCAAAAAATGTTGTTGGTTTTGTTGTTGTTATCTGTTTTTTAATGACCTATAGCCCTGTTTAGCTGCTGGTCTTGTTGCTTTGCTTTGATGCTAACAGTGATTGCAGTTAGTCAAACCTTTTGTGCATGCATGTGCATCCATGGGACCTGAGTATCATTTGCTTTGCAGAAAAAGACCCATGGGAGGATCTTGCTGGGCAAAAAGTTGCACAGGAGTAAACAATGTTCCCCTGCAGCAAAGAAGGGCAACCACGTACTGAAGTGTGCTTTCAAAAGGGCAGGCAACCAGCCAAGAGAAATGATTATTCTTCTGTTTGGTACCTGTGAGTCCACATGTAGACACTGTCCAGTTCTGGGTTCCGCAGTAAAAGACACCAGCATACCGGAGGGTGTTCAGTTGAGGGCCACCAAGATGATCGGGGACTGATGCACACGTGGTGTACAAGGAGAGGTTCAAAGAGCTGGTTTTGATGTCCTGGAAGAGAAGGTAAAGGGGAAATAATCTTAAATCTGTTCTCAGCTACTTATTGAGAAGTTACAAAGACATCAAGACAAGACTTGTTCAGAGATGCACAGAGGACATAGGAGGCAATGGACACAAGTTGTAAGGAGGGAAATGCAAATATCCTTTAGATATAAAGAAAAAGATTTTCACCGTGGTGGTGGTCAAACACTATAGCAGGCACCCAGAGGGACTGTGAAAGTCTCCATCCTTGGAGATACTGAAAAATCAGCACAGCCCCGAGTGCCCTGATCTAGTTGGCCCTGTTCTGAGGGTGGCTTGACCAGGTGACCTCAAGATGTCCCTTCCAACCACAATTACTCTGTGAAGCTGTGCTGATACTGGCTCACTCTTTTACATTGCAGTCATGAAATTTTCATGCTGACGAAAGGGAAAAGGTCAGTTCCTCCTGGTTTAAGAACCATTGATCTGAAGTTTAAAGAAGGAAAAAAAAAAAAAAAAAAAAAGGAAAAGAAAA